>JAYEPQ010000010.1:15655359-16317859 GCA_036321105.1 Dracaena cambodiana
ATTATGTTGTTCACTTACCACTATAAAATTTAACCTTGTTCCTTCTTGTATTACTTCCAAGTAAATTTGGAGTATTTTGAAAGTCATCTACGAGGGAATCTCGCAAGTCAAGAAAGAAAAATTCACAATGTTGATGAATGACTATAACAATTTTCATATGAAGGATATAGAGTTGATCTATGATAGTCCACAAGATTTATAGATCTAGTGAACAAAGCACGTGGCTTGAGAAAGGAGTTCGGCAAGGAGGAGCTAATATGAAAAGACTTTTGTTCATTCACGTTTAACTAGGATTCTAAGATAAAAGTTGTTGTAGAGTCTCACCATTCATGTAAGATGCAGCTTGATATCCTTGTAGGAAATCTCACAACAGATGAGATGAGGCTAAAAGAGTGTAAGAAATACCAAGAGTAGGATACAAAGAAGATTTAGTGGCTTTAACAGTGAAGAAATACAAAGGATAGTTGAGTGGAGCTTAAACTCTAAAGATGAGTGAGATGATGCTGAAGCCAATCAACTATTTAAAGGGTTCAAGACCTTCTTTAAGTCAAATTAAGGCCACACAATAAGAGGAGATAATTTAACATGAAGGTAAACAAGAAAGGTAAAATTAAAAATTCCTATTCTAATATTGGTTCTATTTGACATAAATGTAGAAAGCCTGGACACCTGAATAATTCCTCAATAAATGTCCTCTAATGTAAAAATGAAAGAAGAAGTGGGACACATTAAGTGGAGAAGATGAGATAGAGTTCACATCTAGCAAAGATGAGAGACAAGCATAACTCCTTCCGAGGGCAAATACAAAATAATCCAGCAGCTCTAATAATAGTGACTTGAATGTTGAGGTAAATACCAACTCTGATGGGTTATTTAATAAATATGAGGAAATGCTGGTGAATTTGAAAAGCTTATGGGTAAATATAAATTACTGAAAATGTATAACTGTGTCTAAAGAAAGATAATTAAAGTTTAAAAGAGATACTACATAAATCTATTTTAGAGTTAAGTGTGTCTCAAAATGCAACATATTGCTATTATAGCTTAATAGCAGCAGGTCCATGGCAAAATAATCATAACTTTTACTATAGAACTCTAATTTAGCTCATTCAGGATTCATTCGAAAGATAATTAAATTGTCTAGGATTAATTGACATTTTAAACTCTAAACTTATTTTATTCATGGTCAAATCAATTCTAAAAATTCACTTGTTATTGTTGTAGCTTAGTATTAGCTGGTCCATAGTAAAACAACCATAACTTTCATTTAGAATTCTAATTAAGCTGATTTAAGATTTATGAGAAAGATAATTAAATTATTTACAACTGTATCGAATCTTAGCATCTAATTCTATTTTTACCCTAATTAAATAAGACCTAGAAATCTAACTATCTGGTAAATTATAGCAATATAATCATATATATTATGTCTTTTCATGTCCCACTTGATGTATGATATGATATACACATGCATATATTCAATCATTCTTATTATTATCTATATATGGTAAGTTCACATTTGTCATAGCTCATGTTTTGGCATATAAACTATGTTTGTGTATATAACACTTGATTTAAGATATGATATACATACACACATTTTTATTTATGCATATTATTAATTATACGTGTTATTTTTGCTTGAAAATGATACCTTACGTATGTAAACATGTTTAATAACTCTTGTGCTTACTATTATCATTATGCATGTTATTCCATACTCACATAGCTATTGATACATATTTGGTGTGTGAAACTAAGTAGCACATACAACTAAGTGCTACTCGGAACAAAGTGTCACAGAAAGAGTGGAGGCACCTCTTGAATCTGTGAGAGCTATCTCTAGAGTCTACTGGGTCATCTCTAGAGTTTGACATTAAAAATGTGCGGGACTAAGTACCATATAAAACTAAGTGCTACTCAGAACAAAATATCACACAAAGAGTACGGGGCACCTCTTGAATTCATGGGAGCTACCTCTATAATCTGTTCGCCATAAAATCATAAATAATTCTTTTTATTGGATTTTCTAAATAAAATATTACAATTTCAATGGTTTTCCATTTACAGAAAATGAGAAAAATTTAATTCTCTCTTTATTTAAAACTGGTTCTAGCGTGGCTATGGAGAACGATTTTACTCTCCGTTAACACTCCGTATAAAATTTTAGTTGGTAAGAGTTTTAAGTTTTTGATAGCACCAGTACTTAGATGTAAAAGGACTCTCTTTATAATATTAATCTCCCCATCCTCTTTTCACCTAACCATTTGCTATTTATAAAGATTTAGAAACTCTTGAGTTGATGTAACTGTCTAACTGTTGGCCTCCACGACATGAGTATTAATTTTCCTCCTTTTGATATGATGGATTCATATTAAATCTCCAGAACTTGTAACCGACATCTTTAATCCTCTAGATCGTAAATGAAATGCGGATCTCACGATTTAGATTCGTGTTTCTTCTGAATGAAAATCAGAATGCGAATCTCAGACTTTAGATTCACGTTTTAATCTGAAGGACAATTGAAATGCGAGTCTCAGACTTTACATTCACGTTTCAATCTGAATGTCTGTTCGCTGCTTGCATGATATGTTTAGATACGATGATGAGACCCTGCAGAGCCTATTCTCATTATTAAGTCTGCAAATCTAGAGAAAGAGATTTGCACTCCAGCTTCATTCGTAAATTAATGATCGTGTCTCAAATTTTATGGAAAATAATGTATAACTTTGTGAAAACCATGTCTTATTTCCTCTATAGTTTATATATGCGGATCTCTCTTTATGAAAAATGATCTCAGTAAAAGAAAATTCTTCCAACAAAACCCCTCCAAAATTTTCAAAACTTTATGATTTTGGACGTATTTTGAAATATTTTGAATAATTTGGCAAGAACGCAATCTTCGCAGATTTCGCACTTTGAAAAGAAACACAACTCTGTATTAGAATCGTGAATTCCATGCTTTTGAAAAAAAAGACACAACTCTATATTAGAGCCGTGGATCTCATGCTTTATGCGGTATATCCGGAATTTTATCAATTTTTCTGGCGTAGGGATCGATACGTTCTCTGAGCTTCATTAATGAGGAGATCCTTATGAGATTTGGGTCAGAGATCTTGTCCGTCAAATCATCTGCTATAAAATTTCAAACTTATCTTTTAGTGTATTTTAACACCTTCTGAAAAAAAATTTGAACTCCAAATTTTCCTTCAACTTTCAAGATCCTTCATCGTCAAGCTCCTTTTATCCTCAATTTTCTTCAAACTTCTTTTACGCCAAATTTTTCTTAAGAATTTTAAGAGGATGACGAAGAAGGCTTCGTCTTCTGTTCCATCTGGCAGAGGTTCTAAAAATTCTCAGGCTACTTCTACCTCCATAGTGGTTCGGCAGGACTCTCTGGTTGGAGATGATTCTCTTGCTTCATATTATATTTGCAATTTATACTCTTAACCCTAAAAGAGCATATTCCTTTTCACTTTTTTGTTTTAATTCTTTCTTCTCTTCATGCAGTGAATTATGCCTTAAACCTTTGGCTGAAAGATCATTATTTTGGCTATACAGGAGGATACGATAGTGAAAAATAATTTAGGTTCAATCGAGTCTTTTCAGCTTGTGCAACATCCGATGGCCGAGAGAGGAAGGTAGAATCTTGAACCCTGCTTGCCCTATATTGCAGGAATTCATTACTACTGCTTCTTTTGAAGAAAATGATAGGACTTTATTGAACAAGCCTTCTTTTCTGTTTGGTGATCATGGTCCAATCTCCGATGACTGCTTAGATGATGGGATTTATAAGTGGCTCCATCAAGTTAATGGAAATGACTTGTTTCATCCTGACTTGGAGAGGTTCTATTCCAAGATTTAAACAAACTGCAAGAGGGTGTTTTGCTGGGTGGATTCAATGCAAAAGGTGCATTTCCTCGTTCTACTGGAAAGTATTTTTGTGGATTATTTTCAGTATCTTTTAAGCAAGACATTCCTTTGGGTGAAACTCCAGTGATTGCCCAAATTTTCTTACACCATTTTGTAGATGCACAAGGTGAATTTCTAGTCCAAGATTTTTGTCCTACTGGATGGATCCTTTGTTCTCCTAAAGGAGAATGGGCGATCTTAATCAAATTTTTCTTATGAGTTTTTGCGGACCAACTGCCAACTGAAGCACATAAATTTTTATCGTGCTATAAGAGCAACTCAATATGGAATTCCTCCTAGTCGATTCCATTTCTTTATTTGTTGAAAATGTATAACCCTGATACTTGTACTTTGTTTATGCCTCTTACTGAACTAAGGCTTGCCCTCCATGAGATGCATGAGATTTCATGGTTATCTATGGAAGATATTCCTTATGAAGAATATATCCCCACAAGAGAAGAACTCTATTTATTGAAAATTTGGGATCCCATGATTTACGATACTTACTTGGAATTGCTTTGCTACTATCACATTTGTGCTCACATGTCTAATGCTCACAATGTGAAGCAAAAGAAGTGGTTACAGTATTTTTTCTCCTGTTTACGAGAAACAATCCCGATTTAACTCGTCTTTCTCTAATTTCTGAAAAAGAAGTTGAAGAAAAGATTGTTCACTGTGGAACAGATACATTCATTGCTGAATTAGATGAGGATGTATTCAAAACTGGGACATCTTTTGAAAGTTTTCATTATCAGGTTTTACAATCTTTATTAGATCCTGTATTGTTGGCTGGTTTCTTGATATTATGGTTGAAGAAATGCATAGTTCCATCACAAGAAACTCTATCAATCAGAGTGGTATATCCGACAATCTTATTAACATTTGGCCATCCACAGTTTGTTGCCAGTGATGGTATGTGGAATCTAAAGTGAATTGAGAAAATTATTTGATAAATTCTGCAATGTCAAGAAGGAGCATGATGATGAGGGAAAATTGATTGTCAAGACTCCAAATCCACGAGTGGAACTTCCATACACTTATTTAATGGCTTGAATAGTTCTCCACTGCCCTTCATTGATGAGTCCAATTGATGCTCAAATAGACTTGAGTTCTCCCAAAGTTCAGAATTATGAGAAATCATACTAGAAAGGAGATTACATGGCTACGATCCGCAGAACACTTCGATATCATGCTTACTATGAGTTATACAAATGTTTCCCTTACTTTTCAAATGCTGGTTATGGGAATGAGTTCGCGGATGTAGCCGGTGCTGATAAGTTCACGATTATGTCTCCTGGGTGTTTCTGATGGCTAGTAAGTATCCGTCCAGGGCACTTGGTTCTCTACTTATGGAACCATTGTTATGTTGAACCTTATTACCCAAGCCATTTTTCTCGACAGTTTAGATATGATCAATTGTATGTAGGAAATCCAAATAGATACATGAGCTTTACTGGAAATCTATTCGAGGGAGCCAGAACTTAGTTTCATTTCATCTCTGGTGGTACAATGACCAAGTTCAATCTTCCACTTAGGACTCTAAATTCATCTATGAGTTCTAGTTTTTGCAAATGATATTTTTGTGTTCATTCCATGCCTCATAACTTTAACTTGAGCGTCACTTGTTTGAGAGACATTAGAGTATGGTATGCTCAAAAGAGAGATGCTAACAACACTAAAGTAGATAGAAAAGAGGATTTTGGAATAGAGTATGACTTCGAAGGATTCGAATCAAGAGATGAAAGGAGTACTGTAATAGTCCCAATTGATCGACCTGTATCTCCCACCATTCCTACTCCTCCTCTTATGGCAAAGGAAACTTCTTCCCAATCAAAATCATCTCCTAAGAGGATTTCTTACAAATGGAAGAGATTGAGGCGTCTTAGTGACTTGCTGATCATTCTACAAACTGTATTGGCTGAAGTTTGTGCAGCAATACTTAGTTCAGTTTTTGAAACTGCTGAAGAGGAACAAGAAGATGAAGATGATGCGAATTTGATTCCGCCCTTATCTAAAAAGCATCAAAGTCAAGGACCTATTTTTCCTAGCGATCCCATTACAGAGGTTCCTTCTACTACAATATCAGTTGAGTTTTTACCTGTTGTTGTGTCTTCTTCAGAAAGACCAGTTCAATTAGTGCAAGAGGAATTTGCTGCCCCTACTTCTCCAGTAGTACAGGTTATGAGTGATGATGAAGATGTTGATAGTGATGTCATTCATTCCTCTACTTCTCCATCAGACTATGGTAAATATACATTTCTAACGGCAGAAGAGAGGGCTGAGGTGTATGGACCTGAAGAGTCCAGATTTCAACCTCAAGGTTTATTCTGAACTTTACTCATTTATATAATCTTTCATTTCTTTTAGCATCATTTAATCATTTCTCTCTTTTTCTTTAAAAATGTTTCCTTCTACTCCAACTTCAGAGTATGTACCTGAAGGTGATACTTTATTTGCTGATACTGGAATTCAACCAGAAGTTGCACCAGAAGTAGTTATGGCTGCTGGCCCTGTTGAAGCCACTGATGTCACTAAGGTTGAAAATGCTAATTCTGATGCACCTGTTGAGGATACTGAGGCTACTGCCTCTACTAAAGTTGGAGCTATTGAAACTTCTGCTCCTGCTGAAGTCAGAACTGCTAAACCTAGTGCACTCATTGAAGCGATTATTTCTTCACCTCGGAGTGCAGTACCATTCACATCTACTCCTATTGTTACTTCCACTACAGCTACTTCTTCATCAACAAGATGTGCAGTAGTGGATGCTCTTGAAGCGGATTTGCTCCAATATACTATTAAAGTTTTTTTTTGACTTTCTAGATTGCTGTATTGATAAAATCTGAAAGGGAGTTCTTTCTCCTTAATTTCCAATGTTCTTAATATTTATGCAACTGGCATAGCCAGCATTGGTAGAGAAGAAAAAGTAGCTCCGTATAAACTAATGGTAACTCAACTGCAGACTCATGTTGAATCTTTATTGAAGATCCATAATGTAGATAAGTCAGAAATGATTGAGGCCACTTTTTAGAAATTGATGGAGGAACAATGCAAGCTCCAGAAGGAAATAAAAGAAAAAAATTGATGCTTGTTAAGTCTGTGTTGACGGAAATCAATTAACCAACCAATTTTTATTTGCTCAGATAGAAAATGTTGCTGCAACTGTCAAAGGCCATGATGCAGCCATTGCCAGAACTCAGGAAATTATTGCCAAGGCTTAAATTTTTCTTGAACAACTCTCTATAAAATGTTAGGAGACAATGAAGTATCTTACTGCTATATCAAGACAGTAGGATAGCGTAATCAAAACTCTTTTGCCGAGCAAGCAGAATAGGAAGCTCTGAAATCTGCTTCAGGAGGCAACATAACTGTCAGTGAGGAGGAATTGCATTGGCAATCTTCTGTTCAGGCTTATGAGGCTATTCAGTTGGAGATCAGCCATGTAGAAGAAAGGATCAAGGCTCTTTTGAGCCATTAAGTTGTAAAAATTTTTAATATTGTCCAAAGAGCTCTTGTAATCTTCTCATTTTGACAATGCAAACTCAAGTTAGTTTCATAGATGTAATGTTTCCTTCTGATTTTGTCCAAAGAACAATTTCTATTTGTCATCTCATTGAAACTTTGAGCTTAATTAACCTTCGCATGTCTCTGAACTTAATTTTGATAAATTTGTGTATTAGACTTGACTTTGTGCTAAAAAATGCGACTCTACATCTGAATCTGCAAGTTCGTATAAGAAACATGACCCTGCATTTAGATTAATGTGTCTATAGCTTCTGAGTTCAAATCCGCGAGTTTTGGTCCAACTCTATGAGCTTGTGTATGAATAAGATTTTGAACTTTGATTTGTGATAAATGCAACCCTGCATTAAGATCTACAGGTTTACATATAAGTATAACCCTGCATTAAAATTTGCGGGTTTACATATAAGTGTAACCCTGTGTTAAAATCAGCAGGTTTACATATATAGAATGATCTTCCATCAACTTAATTGACTTTTTGGTGCAAAGATCTAAATGCTGCATGAATCCATTAATGATAGGATTTTAATTAAATATCTCATCCGAAAATATCATTTCCTTCGGCGTAGATATCTAAGCGTCCCATGCAATAATAATAAATCTTATTGAGATTCGAGTTAAAAATCTCAACCAAAGATTTCACCTACAAAATCTCTTGGCCGAAAATTTTGATCATGAATTCCTCTATATAAAGCGCCTAACCTTTCTTCCAAAAAGCCATCCTGACTTGAGAATTCTTCTGAACTCTCTACTTTTCTAAAGTTCTTCTCCAAAGCCAATTCTATCATGGAGTTATGTTTTTCTTCCTTTTCCTTGATCGAGGCAACGGACTGAGATTGGCATGTTACAAGACCTCCAGATAATATAAGCCTATTTGTGCCTGGTCCTCTGCAAGGTTTATTAAGGAAGGAAT
Source organism: Dracaena cambodiana (assembly GCA_036321105.1). Taxonomy (NCBI): domain Eukaryota; kingdom Viridiplantae; phylum Streptophyta; class Magnoliopsida; order Asparagales; family Asparagaceae; genus Dracaena; species Dracaena cambodiana. The sequence continues at coordinate 15,663,704 of JAYEPQ010000010.1, forward strand.
ATTCCATTGAAAAGACCCTTATGACCATAATTATTTTCCTTAAGTACAATAAGTTTTCTTGTTATGAACCTAAATCAAGTATTTTCTTTTATATTTTTTAATAAGATTCTAGATCTGTTGCAGGATATAACCAAAGTCATTTTCCTTAACGATGACCCATACCCGTCTGGTTCTCAAAATTTTCCAATATCTTTGGAGAATCAGAAGATCTAATGTAACTTCATGAGAGAAAAGATTTCGGGTGTGTGGCATTGTTAATTTCCTGTGTAGCATCCTTAGAGTAAAATGGTTGTCAGCAACCCCCAATTTCGACAGTTCTACAAGGTGTATATTTGGGAACATGTATTTGATATACCCAGGTTTGGACTAATCAAGTCACTAGCTACATTGATCATGGCTGAGCGAGCAAACTTGAAAGTTCTTTAACCATCGGCAGGAGGAGGCTACAGAAACAAGCTTTTTGTTTTTACTTATGAAGTCATCCTATTAGGGATAATAGATGTTAACGAAATTTTTTAATGTTCTCTTGACTTAATAATTTGTACTTATTTCCATTCATTGTATAATATCAAGGAACTCTTTGTAATATTGATTTGGTTTTTATAATTTAAAGAACTTTGTTATCATTCATTCATAGATAACTGTTAACTTGATGAATGATTTTGATATTGATCATCAAAGGTAATTGTTAACTTGATGAACATTTCGATTTTGATTATCAAAGGTAACTGTTAACTTGATGATTATTTTGACTCTCCAGAATATTGTTCATAGGTAATTATTAACTTGACAATATAAAATCATTATTCAAATGCCCAAAATAGATTTTGCTGTTAATGAATAAATTTCTTGAATCATGATAGAAATAACTATTAACTTTTCTGAATAAGTTAAAATCCGTGTTGTTCAGTGATTTATAATATAATAGTTTCTGAATTGTCAGAGGTAGTTTTTAACTTAGTAAATTTGGAGGAAAGAAAATTTTGTTTGCTAGAGGTAATTCTTAACTTAGCAAATTTAGAGATAAAGAAAATTTTGTTTGCTAGAGGTAATTTTTAACTTAGCAAATTTGGAGGAAATAAAATTTTATTTGCGAGAGGTAATTTTTTACTTAGCAAATTTGGAGGAAAGGAATTTTTGTTTGCTATAGGTAATTTTTAACTTAGAAAATTAGGAGGAAAAAAAAACAAAGCGCGACTTTAGGAAAATTCGTGCTTTTAAAATTCAAGACTGCGTTTCTAAACTTCTTTTAGTATTAAAATGTGACCTTATGAAATTCACATTTTAGGATCCTTTGATTCCAGATTCGCGAATCTCAAATCTGTCAAAGACAAAAACTTATCATGATAAGTTCATGAGATTTTTAATAAACCCCTAGTTTTAAACAGATTTGATTAGTCTTTATCAAATGTTGTTTGCATTGGGCTAATCATGCTATTCCTCTTAGCATGATAAGTTATCGAGGATTTCATTTGGACTTTAAATGCCGAACTTTCCTCTTCTCTAAACCTTAGAGTTATTCATGCTTTTTACCCCCAGTACGGTAGAGTTGTTGAGGGTGTCATTTGAACTTTAAATGCCAAACTTTCATTTGTCCTTAGTCATAAAGGCATAGGATTCATTCAACATTTCATGCTGACACTCGTTGAGAATGGGCTTTTCCTTGTAGATGAACTCTATTTGATTAATTGACAAATTGGTCCAATCAGTTAGGAATAATATATCTTCAGAAATTTTTTATTAATTGACATTATTATTTTGTCGCTATTCTGTTTTGCCAACCGATATGCGCCATTAGAATAGACTATATCAATGATAAAGGGTCCCTCCCAGTTTGGCTGAAACTTTTCTTTAGATTTTTTTATTAATTATGATCGGTCTTCTTACTGAAAGGACCAGATCATCTTTCTTAAAAGTTCTCTATTTAATCTTTTTATTAAAGGTCTTGGAAATCCGCACCTGGCAGTTCGGCTTCAAGACGTTTATCATCTAGAGCTTTCAATTCTAGAAGTATTTGTCGATGTCTTTTGTTGGCAGTGAAAATTTCTGAATAAAAAGAGTTTTCCACAGCAGAACGCGGAGCTAATCCATAGCTCCGCGTCTGGCTATTTTTAGCCTTGCGTTTGAGTAAACGCGGAGATGTTCAATAGCTCCACGTTAGCTCCGCGCACTGGTTATTTAGCGCCGCGTTTTGATGCGATTAAAGCTCCGCGTGAGCAGATAACCAGAATCTAAAATTAATTAAGATTATGATTTGGGCTTATCAAAATACCAAATCAAATCCAATTAGAATTATAAATCAAGAGATTTAAATCAATATTAAATATTTGATTGGAATCCTTGATGAGAGCAAATTCTATTTAGATAGAAACTCTCAAATCTTCCTGGGGCTATAAATACTTTCCTGGTGAAACCCTAGAGGGGATCTCTTTTGGATCTTTTGGAAGTTTTGGTAAAGTTCGAGTTACGCGTGAGAGCCTTGAACGAATCAAAACCAGAGACCAGAGGTCTTCTTCTTCCTTCTTTCGATCCTTTGGAAATTTAAGTATGCGAGAGAGCCTTGAAGCCTTTTTGTGATCGTCTTCCTCTTAGAGAATTCAAGTTACGCATAGAGCCTTAGATTTGTGAAGAGCAAAGACCAAGAAGATCGTCTACAGTCGGCCGATATCTTCAAAAGAGAAGATTTCAACGTACCGATGGTCCACGGGAACTACCATAGATCCCATCGCCACTGATCCCACACAACACATTGTAAAAGAGAGAGATTGAACTATAAAATCCTCTCGTTTGTTCTTCTTTATATATCTTGTTCACTTCTATTGTAATTTAAGTTAATTCGATGGAAGGAAGCAAAGGAACTTTTGTGGCGAACAAACTGGCGACCACAGTGGGAGCCATCTCTTTCACTGATGAAGAGATTGTGGTGCAATCGGACGTTGAATTGATCGGATCCGAAGTAGACACGCTGGTCATTGAAATCGACCAGCAGAAGTACGAGGAGTTCCTCTCCTCTAGATCAGGTGACTTGGATGAGACACGGTTCTATCGTCGCATGTACTCCAATGCCCGAGTGACGGATAGAAAGGTATCCACCGAGAGACGGGGATCCTTGGAGACTGCGGCTATAGGGCTAGAGTTCACACAAGAAATCCTAGCCGAGGATGAGCTTCCGACTGCCGAAGAAGACCTGGGGATTGGATTGACCAGAACCCAACTTCGAAACAGGAGCCGGAGAGCGAGGCGTAGAGCCCTCAAAGCCCGCCTTGAACGCGGAGCTAACACCAGAGGACGCGAGGCTATGGTCCCTCGCAAACTGGCTCGCGCTACCCGCGAGACCAATCTCTACCGCGTTAAATGCGAAGATACAACTTGCCTTAAAAGTAAGGAAAAGCCAGCGTGTGATTTTCCACGCGAGGCTATTACTAAGCCTAGCGAGAGACGCGAAGCCAGTAAGGGTTGCGCTAGTCGCAGAATACCCAACACTCGCGAGTTACGTGAGTATAAAAATTCTTCAAAGCCAGCGTGTGATTCTCCACGCGAGGCTATTGCTGAGCCTAGCGAGAGACGCGAAGCCAGCAAGATTTGCGCTAGTCGCAAAATACTTAACACTCGCGAGAGACGCGAGTATAAAAATTCTTTAAAGCCAGCGTGTGATTCTCCACGCGAGGCTGATACTAAGCCAAGCGAGAGACGCGAGGCCAGTAATACTTGCAATAAATGCAAGACTTCTGATACCCGCGAGGAACGCGAGGACGATTGGCAAATAGTTGTCAGTCGTAAAAATCGTGCTTGGCGCGAAGCTATGATCTGCGTTAATCTCAAAGATAAGCCAGCGTGCAAGAACTTCACTTCACTCGGGGCTATTATTCCAGAAGCTAAATTTCTGAAGACACGCCAAGCCAGTGAGAAACGCGAGGCTAATGTGGCAAGATGCAGAGCTATTCCTCAGCCCTGCGCTATGAGACGCGAAGCTACTTCTAAGTTCCGCGAGGATCAACCCGACTACAGAATCAGGGATGATCATTCAAAGAAGCTCCAGTGGACTTCCAGACCCTCTCAGAAGTTGAATGGACCTCCTGACTCCATGGCTAAAGGCGCTGATCTCAGGGGGTACCTCTCCAAGAAGAGAGGCATAGACCAACTTCAAGTTGAGCCTGTCTGTCATTGCCAGCAACTTGTGACGGCAGTATCTGCCGTGATGGACAACTGCGGCTGCAACAAGAGCAGGGTATCAGTGTTTGACCGGTTATCTGAGACGGACAACAACCCTACTAAGAAAATAAGAGCCACTTCCCTAAAAGAATGGAGAGCTGTGACTTCCAATATGGTGGGAAAGGGAAGAAAATTGTAGAGACGGATGATGATTCAGAATCGAGCGATGAAGAACCTCATCGTGTTACTAGACTAAGATCAGGAGTCGTCCCGCCTCGAAATTATAAGAGGCTCGCAGGGGGTTTTTACGATGAGGACAGTGATAATTCAGCTATAGCCTCACCTCGTTCCTCTGCATCATCTCGACTATAGAAGTCAGCATCTCACATGGCAGATAAATCTAATGATATCAATAAGAGATTTGAAGCTCAAGAAAGAATGATTCGAGAGCAGCAAAAGATGATTGAAGGTCTTAAAGTCATGCTATCGAGATTTGTTGAAGATAATGCCAAAAAGGGCAAGGAAAATCCAAATGAAGAAGAACAGGAGGAGAAAGCCCACTCGATGCATGAGAACGAGGATAGATTTTCTTTTCATAATCCACATGAAGAAAAGCTTGAAAAATTACATAATCAACTCGAAGCTTTGATGCGTAAAAAGGAGTTGAAAGAAGCAGGGGTCTCGAGACCTTATCCTCCTGAATGGGATACGATACCATACCCACAGAAGTATAAGCCGCTCAAGTTAGAGCCATACGACGGAAAGGGATCGCCCAGTCAGCATATATATTACTTCTTGTCCCAAGCAGGACATTTGATGGGTAATGACCCCATCATGACCAAAGTATTCGCAAGTATTTTGCGAGGGCCTGCCTTTACTTGGTTCATGCAGTTGCCCCCATGTACTATTAATACCTGGTTAGATGTAGAGAAATTATTTCTCTCACGTTTCTTTGAGGATGATACCGAGATTACGGTTCATTCCCTTCTTGCAACTAGACAAGGGGAACAAGAAATGGTAAAAGAATTTATAGAAAGGTTTCGGGAGAAGTCCGTGCATTGTAAATACGGAATGGTTCAGGAAACTCTTGTCGAGATTTGTCGACACAATCTTAAGACCAACGTGATCCTAAAAATGGGGGCCGTAGAGTCTAAGACATGGAGAGATCTGCTCAAACAGGGAGAGCAAGCTGAAGACTTGATCGTCGAGTTGAAGAATCTCGTGGATCAAGAAGTGCTGGGGGTAGTAAGTCATATACCCAGAATAGCAGCAATAAGAATAAAGGAAAAGCGGTGATGGCATCAGAAGCTGCTCCTCAAAGATCCAGCCCTCCACCGAAGCCGAAGCCCCAAAACCAGCAGGGCCCAAGGCAAAATAGACCGCAGCAGGAAAGAAATTATACTTTCAAGGCGGAACAGACACCTATCCTCTTTCACTTGCTCCAGAAGAAGGGGATGCTAAAACTTCCGGAGAATAAGAAGCCAGAAGACGCTGGTAAGACTAAAGATCCTAACTACTGTCTCTATCACCGGAATGTTGGGCACCCTACCAGGGATTGTTTTCCCCTTAAGAACAGAATCCAAGCAATAATAGAAACTGGAGTTCTGATGCTTAAGGAAGAGCAGAAGAAGGTCACTGCCAATATGACAACCATAGTGGTTGGAACCCACGAGTTCCTCGCAGGAGTGACCCCAATCCCAAAAGGTAAGATGGTCACGAAGAACCTTGATCCTCACAACAAAGCCCGAGAAGGACTTGTCCCCGTAACAACCCAAAAGGGGGAAGTTATGTGGATTCACCCTGATTTGCTGGAAGATGAACAATGGACTACCTCAAGAGGTCAAGAGAAGAAGCGGACTGTTAATGCCATTTCTGTAGATATAAAGGAAGAATATATAGCTTCGGGAGCCTTCACAGATTCTGAAGAAGAACCCGAAACTATGGCCACTCATCAAGATGGGGCAGGCCCTTCCGGTACTTGATCCGGGAAGACATATTTTAAGGATTACACTAGAGTAGATTCAAAAGACATCTATGCAGAACTCGCAAAGCCTGCGAAGCAGAAAGACTTCGTTTCCAGAAGAATCCTATTAGAGAGGAAGGAGCCAGCGAGACTACCTTCAAGTTTGACATAATTGCTCAGTTGGCGAATATCCCAGCACGAGTAACGCTTTACGAATTGTTGAGATTATCAAAATCAACACGTGAAGCTCTAAGAGAGGCCTTAGCAGGCTCTGAGTCATTCCTAGCTCAGATTATCGAGCCGGCCAATGAAGAAGAAAATGACTCTTGCCCCCGCTGTCACCAAGTGAGGAGGCAAGTCCCACAAATTATCTTCTCTCCAGAAGACATGCAGGTGAGGAATATAAAGCACAACAGGCCTTTATATTTCACCGGATATGTCGGATCCTCAAAAGTGGACCGAATTCAGATTGATCCGGGTTCTGCACTAAGTGTCGTACCCAGAAGGTTGATGCAGCTGTTAGGAATCTCCCTCTATCGCCTGACACCAACCAACACAATGATATACGGGTTCAACGCCAATAATAGCCGTCCCCTCGGAAAAATCCGACTCCGATGTCAAATCGGGGATTTGAGGACAGAAGCTACATGCTACGTCATCGATGCAGACACCTCCTACAACATTCTGTTGGGGGCGGCCGTGGATCCACGCTCACATGATAGTCCCGGCGACCCTCCACCAATGCATGAAATATTGCGATGAGGAAGGAGAGGTCCGGACGCTAATTGCCGATAAGCAACCATTCAAAGGATTGGAGAATTACTTCACAGATGCTGCACTTTATAAACCAGCCCATGAAGTCTCCAATGACGAGCCTAGTAAACCTCAAAAGCCCGATGACAGTGGCAATGAAGCCGACACTGAGTACGAGCTTCCTGGAGAAGATGATGGGGGTGATTATGAAATCAACCCTCACCTAGATTTTAATAATATAGTGGATGTAATAGAGAGTGAATGGGTTATTAATGAAGACATAAAGTTAGCCTACGAGCATGCTGTAGCTACTGAGTCTGAACCCTCTTGTACTTCCACTGAAGTGGATGGCCTATCCGAACTTGAAGTTCTGGCGGCATATCATTTGCCACTTAGGTCATCCCTCCTCTCCCGGTCTAAAATAGTTGAGGAAAAATGTCACTATTTCGAAGTACCTCCTCGGAGAGGATCCCAAAAGCCAATTATGTTCGGCAAAGTAATCACGTCACCTCGGCGAAAACAAAGCAGTGAAAGTGATGAACAAACATCACCACAATTTCATCTGTACGAACAAAAATCTCGACAGATGATTGAGAAGATGGGCTATAATTTTACCCAGAAGCCGGGATTGAACTTCGGGAAGGGGCAACGGAATCTTATACCCTCATTCAGACCGAGAGGAAAGAGCCCCGATTATTATCAAAAGACTCGCAGGGGGTTGGGTTATGTATCTACTCCACCTTCATCGCCGCCCAAAGATAAAGAAAGTTCTTTGGCCAAGGAAGATACATCTTCACCCAATCATGACTCGGATATAAGTACCGGTGCCTGGTTTCAATCGCTGACAGCCAATATGGTTTCAGCCGCACCAGAAAGCGACGAGGAACCAATTGATGTTCAAGACGATTCCTGGGCTAAGCATATGGACACTCTTTGGGATGTTCGCTTTGAGCAGCGTGATCCGCCCATCGAAGACAAATTGATACAGGTCAACATGGGAACGGAAGAAAATCTGAAACCCATCTTCATAAGCGACACGCTAACTCCATTTGAAAAGGAGGAACTTATATCTCTTATTAAAGAGTATATAGACGTGTTCGCATGGAATTATGAAGACATGCCTGGGCTTGACCCTAAGATTGCCACACACCGGTTAAATATAAAAGAAGATGCCAAACCTGTTAAACAGCAACAGAGGCGTTTTCGACCGGAGTTGATGGAGGCAATAGTTGCTGAGGTCAATAAGCTTATAAAATTCGGGTTTATCCGTGAAGAACAACATCCGGATTGGGTTGCCAACATAGTGCCAGTTTGTAAAAAGAACGGCAAAATCCGGATATGTATGGACTTTTGGGATCTCAATGCTGCATGTCCCAAGGATGAGTTTCCACTTCCCATCACCGACGTGATGATAGACAATACTTGTGGTTATGAGAGGATGTCCTTTATGGATGACTTCTCAGGATATAACCAGATCAAAATGTACCCAGATGATGAAAAGCATACAGCTTTCAGAACGCCGTTGGGGGTATACTGTTATACGGTGATGCTATTTGGGCTTAAGAATGCCGGCGCTACCTACCAACGTGCGATGAGCACTATATTCAAAGAACATCTGCCCAAGACAGTAGAGTGCTACGTGGATGACTTGGCGGTCAAAAGTAAAAATAAAGAGGACCACCTTCAGGACTTAAGAATGGTCTTCGATCTCATGAGGAAACATCATTTGAAGATGAATCCCACTAAGTCATTTTTGGGGGTGTCGAGCGGGAAATTCCTTGGGTTCGTAATAACTTCAAAAGGGATTTTCCTCGACCCTGAAAAGATAAAAGCAATTAGCGAGATGCCACCTCCCCGCAATCTTAAAGAATTGAGGGGGTTACAAGGGAAGCTTGTTTATATTCGGCGCTTCATTTCCAACTTATCGGGACGATGCCAGCCGTTCTCCCGACTTATGAAGAAAGGGATTTCTTTTATATGGGATGAGGCATGTCAACAGACATTTGATGACCTTAAAGAATACCTCACCAAACCTCCCGTTCTTATGGCGCCGGTCCCTGGGCAGCCCTTCCTTATATATGTAAGGGCCATGGATAATGCCTTAGGAGCATTACTTGCTCAATATAATGAGCACGGACATGAACATGCCCTCTATTATCTAAGCAGGATAATGATTGGAGCCAAACAACGGTATACCCCGATTGAAAAGGAATGTTTAGCCCTAGTGTTTGCTATTCAGAAAATGCGACACTATCTTTCTGGGCAGACAATTCATGTCATATCCCGGGTTAATCCCCTGAAAATTTTGACGAAGCCTGGGTCCTTAAATGGCCGATTGGCAAAATGGGCATTACTACTGTCACCATATGATATGCATTTTGTCCCTCAAAAAGCCACAAAGGGACAGACGATCGCCGATTTTCTTGCAGACCATCCAATCGGGTCTAATTCCAAACAGACGTCAGAGGTCAATGCAGTTACCAAGGAACAAACATGGCAAATGTTCTTTGATGGTGCTGCCAGACGATCTGCTGCTGGAGTGGGGGTTGTGCTTATCTCCCCACATAAACATGTACTTCCTAACGGTTACTCATTAACAGAACCGTGCACAAATAATATCGCGGAATATCACGCGCTCATTATCGGCCTGAAGATGACTCTACAACTGGGGGTGAACTATCTAGAGGCATATGGAGACTCTAAACTCATCGTCAATCAGATGACGGGTGAGTATGAAGTCAGACATGAAGCGCTCATCCCCTATTATCAGCTAGCCAATGAACTAGCTGGCTATTTTGAGCAATTCTACATCTCTCATATATCTCAGAATGAGAATGTATATGCAGATGCCTTTGCCGCATTAGCTGCAACATTGGCGATCCCGTCAGGTGAGGTTAAAAGCAACCATTGAAAGCAGAGAGCTCCTTCATCCAGATACTCTTCTTCAAAATAAAGAAGTGTGCCAAGTAGGCCTAACCCTGGAGCCCCGTGATTGGCGATTTCCGTTTGTGGATTATGCTTTATATGGGATATTACCAGAAGATCCTAAGGAAGCCACCTCTATAAAGAGGAAGGCCCAAAGATTTTATTATGACCATAAACTTCAGACTTTATATAGAAAGTCAAGAGATGGTCTGCTACTACGCTGCATATCAAAAGCGGAAGCAGAAGAAGTGCTGAGAGAAACACACGATGGAGTTTGTGGAGCTCATCAGCCCGGTCCTAAACTTGGAGACCGTATAAGAAGGCTAGGGTACTACTGGCCGAACATGATCACGGAAGCAATGGCATACGCTAAACGATGTCATGCATGCCAAATACATGCCAATTTTATTCATCAACCCCAAGAATACTTGCACAATACCGTCGCAAGTTGGCCATTTGAGGCATGGGGGATGGATATTGTGGGGCCTATAACTCCCCCGTCATCCAGAGGACATCGGTTTATTCTTGCAATAACCGATTATTTTTCAAAATGGGCCGAAGCCGTGCCCATGAAAGAGGTAAAAACGACAGATGTGATCAAGTTTGTTAAGCATCATGTCATTTACCGCTTCGGCGTCCCCCGACGGATTATTTATGATAATGGTCCGCAATTCATTAGTCAGGGATTCTCCAGATTCTGCAATAAGTTCAGAATCAAAGATATTGCTTCAACGCCATATAACCCCGCAGCTAATGGGTTGGCCGAAGCCTTCAACAAGACGATTATTAAACTCCTTCGGAAGTTCGTCTCTTCTAATAAACGAGATTGGGATGAAAAGCTAGGAGAATGCCTGTGGGCTTATCGCACCACTGTTCGCACCCCTACAAAAGCTACTCCATTCTCTTTGGTCTATGGAAGCGAGGCCGTCTTGCCTCTCGAAGTCCAGATTCCTTCATTAAGAGTGGCTTTAGCCACAAAGATGACGATAGAAGAGCACCATCAACAAAGATTGAAAGAACTAGAGGCGTTGAATGAAAAGCGTCTCAGGGCTCAACAACAAATTGAGTTGTATCAAGCCCGAATCTCTCAAACGTTCAATAAGAACGTTAAGCCAAGGACCTTTAAACAAGGAGACTTGGTTCTGGCTGTTAAAAGGCCAATGGTTTTAACCCACAAGACTAAGGGTAAATTTGAATCCAAGTGGGAAGGACCGTTTGTTGTGGAGACAGTATACTCCAGTGGAGCCTATCACTTAATGAATCATGATGGCGACAGGATGATGATGCCGATCAATGGAAAATTTATGAAGAAATACTATTCTTAGTATCCCTGGAGGTACGCGTATTCTTTTCTTAGGCATGCGCAGTTTGGGGCCTCTGACCTAAACCTGGTGAGTTAGGTTCTCAAGTTTGAACCACCATCAGTCTTTTCTTAGGCATGCGCAGTTAGGCGCCTCTGACCTAAACCTAGTGAGTTTGGTTCTCAGGTTTGAACCACCATCAGTCTTTTCTTAAGCATGCGCAGTTTGACGCCTCTGACCTAAACCTGGTGTGTTTGGTGTGCCTAGTTAAAGTTACGTGAGAGAGCCTTGAACCGCCTCTAGTTTGGTTCTCAAGTTTGAATCACCTCCAGTCTTTTCTTAGGCAGGTGCAGTTTGGCGTCTCTGACCTAAACCTGACCAGTTTGGTTCTCAAGTTTGAACCACCTCCAGTCTTTTCTTAGGCATGTGCAGTTTGGCGCCTCTGACCTAAACCTGGCGAGTTTGGTTCTCAATTTTGAACCACCTCCAGTCTTTTCTTAGGCGTGCGCAGTTTGGCGCCTTTGACCTAAACCTGGTGAGTTTGGTTCTCAAGTTTGAGCCACTATCAGTCTTTTCTTGGGCATGCGCAGTTTGGCGCCTCTGACCTAAACCTGGTGAGTTTGGTTCTCAAGTTTGAACCACCATCAGTCTTTTCTTGGGCATGCGCAGTTTGGCGCCTCTGACCCAAACCTGGTGTGCTTAGTTCTCAAGTTTGAACGGCCTCCAGTCTTTCTTTTAAGCATGTGCAATTAAGCGCCTCTGATTTAAAAGGTATAAAAATACCCGGCGCCAACTAGGCAATGGGAAGAGAACCAGTTTCTCGCCAACCCCTTCATACTGGGAGTAAAAAAGTATGAATTACCCCAACACCGATAAGGTAAAGGGGAGAGGAAAAGTTTGGCATTTAAGCCCAAACGAAATCCTCGACAACTCACCATGTTGAGGGGAATAACAACTCACCATGTTGAGGGGAATAACATGGCTAGCCCAACTCAAACGGTAGTTGGTAAAGGCTAATCAAATCCGTTGATAGCTGGGGGTTTGCTAAAAATCCCATAAAATCTTAAACTCTTACCTCGGTTCAAAAAAAAAAATGGTGCATAAATGATGCCTAAGAAACAAATCATTTTGACGACAAGTTATTTGTTAGGCAGACAAATATGTTTTGAAGCCGACAAATAAAAGAGTCAAAAGGAATCACTTTTATTAAAAAGGAGTAAAAGTACAAAAAAGAATCTCGAAGAATCATTACGGAGATCTTAGAACAGAAAAAAAAATAAAATAAAAAATAAAAAATAAAAGCATAAAGAGAGGAAACTATTGGTCTCCCAGGAGTATCAATTTGTTTATGGTCTCGTCCAAATTTCTACGATGAGAGGCCTCCACGGTTTGCTGAGCTTGCTTACGCAACTCATCATCACTTATTGCAAGTTGTTGTTGACGAGACTCTTCGATGACACGATTCCTGGCCGCCTCCTCCTGCTGAACCTGCTCCTGTTGGAGAATTAACATGTCCCGCTTCTTGACAGACTCCCCTAATCGGAGTTCATTTTCTGTCAAGATGGCCCGAGCCCTGGCAATGGTCTCCTGGGCCCTGGAGATGGCAGCTTGATTCTCCCCGATTTCAGAATTCACCCTCCTCAGATCTCCGAGAATGGATTCCCGGCTGGCTTCGAGCTCTGTTAGCTCCTGAGACCATCTTTCTTCCTGCTGCCTTAAAGCATTTCTTCGAGATAAGTATTCTGCCCGAAGCCGCGCCAGCTCTATCTCAGTGATCGACTCCACATCCGCCTGACAGAGTGTGTGTAGCGTGGTCACCTGCTCTTCTAAGGCTGCAAGGCGGGCCCGGTAGGGAGCCGCTCGATCTTGTCCCCCAACTTCTTCAATATTCCCTAGATAGCGGAACAACAGTGGACGTGCGAAGTTGAAGAAATCATGGCCAGCAAGAACCATCTCGACACACCTCCTTAGTAAACGCATAAAATCTACGACAGTGAAGTTGAAAAGTTCTTCAAGAGGATTTGCAGTGTCGGTAGGCAAAGCAGGTAACGCCAAGGAAGATGTCGCAGGCAAGGAAGCAGTAGCTACCGGAGTTGGAGAAGAAGAAGCCCATCCCTATATCAAACTCACGATATGGGGAACCAGTAGAGCCAGTGCAGATCTGGAAGAGCTGGAGACCCTAGGGGAAACACCACCAGTACCAATCACTTGGGTACTCCCGCCGGCAAGAGTAGAAGACGGAATAACTTCGCCCGAAGCTCCTCCGGTAGGAGAAGCATCTTCGAACGAGAATTTCAAATTCTCCTCCTCTCCTGCTAGAAGGCTTGAAATCGGAAGAGTTGCAGGTATCTCAGCAGCGACGACAACAGATGACGTTAAAATCGCTGACTGAGAAGGCACGCCAACGACCATGGGAAATGTCTCAGTGGAGCAAACTGGTGTTGGAGCTGGCATACTAGGAGACGGTGTGGCCTCCTTAGCAGCAGCTGTGATAATGACTTCTGTTCTCTCATCGCTCCCCAGTTCATCAATCGGGGGAATTGAAGAGGGAACAGAAGCGGGAGCCGGCGTGGAATAATCAGCCGTAAACTTGCCAGCAGAGCTACCCACACCACCAACGGAGCCGGAATGGTCCATCCTATCATCAGACTCTACCTGGGTAGTCGAATGCATCGGCGAAAGGAGTTGACCACCTGCATTTCAAGAAACAAGAAAAGTGGTATTACGGTAAAATAATAGCAGGCAAAAGATAAAATGCTAAGAGCCATACCAGGCAATACAAGTCCAGTTGTTGGACTTGAAGGGAGAGCCATTGTCGTTTCCAACAATGTACCCGTCTCGCTACCCGTTGGTTGCGCCACAGGTTCTGCAACAGGCTCTATGGCCGAAGGAGCCGAAACCTCAACGACACTTGGAGCTTTAGCGGGTTTATCGTCCCTTGCCGACGCTGGGGGTAGAGCTGAAGCCAATAAGTCCGAAGCAAGTTTGACAGCCACTTCTTGGGGGGCTATTAAAGTTTCCTGAGCCAATTTCTGCTTCTTACCGGGCCTTTTCTTTGAGGTACCGCGGCGTTTGGGAGTTGGACTCCAGGGACGAATGACAACTGATTGGAGAGCTCCTCCAGCACCAGTATTGTCATCGTCATCACCGGCGTCATCATCGTCAGACTCGCTGGCGTCTGAAGGCTCAGCCGCGGCGCCAAGGAATTCTTCCATCCCTTTTATTCTCACCCTCGAAGCACCTTGGCGGCTAATGTAGAGAGCTTCAATCTCTTTGCAGCAACTGCGATTAAGAGAGAAGCCAGGAACATCAGCATTTGCAATGCTAAACCAGTTGCAAAAGCAGAGTGTTGTGGCCAATTCTGGCGTTTTCTGGGGAAGGGAGAATTCAGCTTTAGTTCCACCAGCTGCGAAGTGAAACCATCCGCGGGCTCCCTCATACAAATTCCCCTCATAGGGAAGATTTTTATTTGGATTACCCACATAAAGTTGGGAATATCCAAACTGACGAGCAAAGCGACTTGGAGTGTACGGCTCAATAAAACAGTACGGCTCAATCAGACACCTGACATCTTGCCGATATACCAAGTGCCCAGGTCGGATGTTGAGGAGCCACCAGAACGCTCCCGCAGATAGAGCAGTAAAATTATCTGCTCCTGCAGCATCCTTCAGTCTCAATCCATATCCTCCGCCGGGAAAGTCAGGAAAACACCGAAAAATCTCGTAATTCTAAAAGCTACGAAGAGTCTTCCGAATCTGGGACATATAATTGTGCGTCCATGAAGAGCGTTCATATAGCTCCACAAAGAAGCACTTCTCTCCCGAACGGCGTTCTGGTGCGCTCATCAAAGAGGGACAGTGCAAGATGAGCCACGCCATTAAATAGGTGTAGGGCATCTCCACCCTAGGGTTCGGAGTCTTTGGCTGGGTAGTCTCTTTCGACTTGCCCTTTCCTTTCCCCTTAACCTTATCAGTGGGGAGGAAATCACAACAAAGTGGCCGCAGTTCATGCTGTAAATTACACACCATGGCGGGAAGAAGTCCAAGGGGTCGGCCATATGCAAGAAGAGCTGCTGGATATACCACGGTCATTGCAATTGCTTCCTTAGGTAATGACGGCAAGACGCATCTCTTCAGCCACAACATCAAAAACCCAGCGATGAGACCTCTGTTGGAGATCGGAGACTGGGCTTGATAGTGGTAGCTCTTGAATGAAGTGCCGGGACCGTATCCATTCTCATTGGATTCCATGGTATAATACAAACGGTAATGGCCCCTGGCTACACGTTGGTCGATCTTTGAAATGGGGACAGGAGGATGGCCATTGATAGTTGACGAGCTATCCTTAGAGTTTAAATTGGCAAAGAGATACTCGGCCCATTTCTTATGACCAATACCATTATTACGCGCACCTGTCAGGTCGGAGCAAATACGGTAATGGCACATCATCTCCCAGTATGTGGCATAAATGCGCTCATCCTTCGCCATCAATATATTTAACTCCTCGGTGCAAGAGATGTATTCTTCATAGGGGACTTCACCCATGGAAATCCCGGAAACCTCGAACATCTCATGGAGAGCGAACCCTAGCTCACCCACTGGTGTAAAGAGAGTGCAAGTCTCAGGGTTGTACATCTCCAGGAGGTAGTAGAAGTGATAAGCACTCTGGGGGAACCCGAATTGGGTATTTCTGATGGCTTTGTACAAGCCAATGTCCTTTAAGATGGGCTCATGGGAATCCAACATGTACTGAACAAGACGAGCCCACCACATATTGCTAGAGGAGTAGACCCAGCCAGGCATTCTGAAGTCACTAGCCGGGTACTGACCATCTCTTGCCAAGAACTCAGTTAAGAAAGTTCGCGCACGGGATGGGACTTCTCCCACTGGGAGCTCCTTGCCAAATCGGCCTGGAAGCAAACCAGTAATGCATCTGGGGGAACCATCTTGATAGGGCCCTTGTGCGCCAAATTTGCCTGTTGGGACGCCATCTTGCTCCTGAGTTAGTCCCCACTTTAATTCTCGAGGCATCGCCAGTCGCTGAAGATAAACTAAGGGATAACCACGATCCATTCTGGGTAGAAACATTAAAGCTTCGCCCGAATTATAGAGCCATTCGCGCTCCTCTTCAAAGAGGATCTCATCTGATTGACCCATCTGGTCTCCAAAGAGGAATGCGGGCTTCTCCATCGCCTCTCTGTTCACGTTTTCAAAAGCAGCATCAGTTATCATTTATCGCGCAGTGGTGGGATGATACTTGATCAACTTCTCCTTGCAATCCTTCGGGTCTAGTTTATATGAGGCCAGGATGGTGGTGAAACGAAATTGGTCTGAGGGATCAGAACCCCTAGCAAAGCCAAAGTAGTTCCTATGAGGGAAGGATTCCACCGAATACCCTACTGCAAAAAGAAAGCAGAGTCAGAGAAGTTTCTATAAAACAGAAAATTTCTCTAACTATGGACGCGCGAAGCTAAAAATTAGAACGCGCGAAGCTAAAAATAGCGCCGCGTGAAGCTAAAAATTAGACCCCGCAGAAGTCAAAAGAGCCTCGCGTTTCAGCGCGACTGCTACTTAAAAGAGCCTCGCGTTTCAGCGCGACTGCTGCTTAAAATAGCCTCGCGTTTCAGCGCGACTGCTACTTAAAATAGTCTCGCATTTCAGCGCGACTGCTACTTAAAAATAGCCTCGCATTTCAGCGCGACTGCTACTTAAAAGAGTCTCGTGTTTCAGCGCGACTGCTACTTAAAAGAGCCTCGCGTTTCAGCGCGACTGCTACTCAAAATAGCCTCGCATTTCAGCGCGACTGCTACTCAAAATAGCCTCGCGTTTCAGCGCGACTGCTACTCAAAAGAGCCTCGCGTTTCAGTGCGACTGCTACTTAAAATAGCCCCGCGTTTTAAAACGCGAGAATGACGCGATAACTTCGCGTGAAAAGAAAGCCAGTGGCTTTTCTTCTTCTCCAAGCTTTACAGCCGGAGTACGGCGATCTCGCCGATGAAAGAGATGATTAACCGGTTAAAATCAAACCAAATCACTCAAAAATGTTCTAAAGAGTCTTGATAGAGAGATTCTTACCCCTAATGGGTGAAATGTGGGCTGGCGCATCGCCGCCACGGTCGTTGCCACCGCTGCTAGCGCCAATTGACGATGACGGAGCTGCACGGGAGGTAGCACGAGTCTTGGGCGCCATTACTTGCGAGAATCAGGTGAAATCAACGGGAAATTGGGAGAAAATCGATCGGAGAACGTTAGGGTCGCCTGAGCTCTGATCGTCTGAATCTCTAGGGTTTCTAGAAAATTCTCGAGTGAAGTGAGAAGAAAAGGAATAGAGATTTCATTTAAATGAGGGAAACTGCCTCTTGGAATTCGGTGCGGATTTCGAAGAAAATGACTGGTCAGTTACTCTCCAAAACGCGGAGCTATTAGCCTCGCGTGATAAAGAAAAAAAGTGAAGATATTAACTCCGCGCTACTCTGCGCAACTCTGCGAAACGCGAAGATAACTTAGTGCTTCAGCCTCGCGTTCCTATGAAGAACTTCGATTTTTTTTGGCCAAGTAAGAGGATCCTTACTCAATCATATCGGTACTAATGATCTAAGTTACGCAGAAGAGCCATAGATTATTTTACCAGAATTATTGACCATCTATTTGTTGAGCAAGCAAAATTATTGAAGCCAACAGATAGAGAGAAAAATAATTTATCTTTATTCATGAAGCAAGAGATTACAAAGAAGGAGTTATAGCTCTCCTGAAAGCTTCTACATATTCATCGACTCATCAATAACCTAACGGTGAGATTTCTCTACGGGGTGTTGGAGCTCAGTTCCCTGGTTCACATGCAAAAGATCTCCTCTGCAAATGTCAATTTGGATCTGTTATCTGAAATGAAGCACGAGAGGAAAGAGAAGTGCCGCAAGCCCTTACTTGAGCTTGTAGCTCCTTCAAAAGTTTATCTCCAGGAGCCGGAGCTTGAAACCTGCAACTATGTTGTAAAGCATATGCTTCTGGCCTCCTTAGAATTACTTTCGTGGATGAAGATCGATGGACCCACATACACTCCTCTTCAGAAAGGATCGGACTTACTGCAAAAGGAACAAAATTTCTAAAAGTGTGAAAGCGCGGAGCTAAACTAACTCCGCGTGCAGTAAAAGAAATAGCCTCGCGCTTCAAATGCAGAGGATGACGCGATAACTTCGCGTAAAAGAGGGACAGTTTCTCTCTGCTGTTTCCTTCTCTTTCATAGCCTCGGGACATGAAGCGACTGCTAATCAAAGATAGCCTCGCAAATTCCTCGCGACTGCTAATCAAAAATAGCCTCGCAATTCATTGCGACTGCTAATCAAAGATAGCCTCGCAATTCATCGCGACTGCTAATCAAAGATAGCCTCGCAATTCAACATGACTGCCAATCAAAGATAGCCTCGCAATTCATCGCGACTGCTAATCAAAGATAGCCTCGCAATTTCTCGCGACTGCTAATCAAAGATAGCCTCGCAATTCATCGCGACTGCTAATCAAAGATAGCCTCGCAGATTCATCGCGACTGCTAGTCAGATAAGTCCCGCGTTTCAAGCCCAGGGATGACGCGATAACTTCGCGTAGAAAAAGAACAGAGTTCCTCTATGACTTCTCCTTCTCCTTTAAACAGGATTTCCGTCACTTGGTATTCGGCGCAGAAATTCAGAGTAATTAATGAAACAATTACTCATTTCACTGAAAATGAGGAGAAGCTGATTAGCTCCACGTAGGCGAGCATAACGCGAAGGAGACTTGGTATTCTAACTCCGCGTTTTCAGTTTGAAGATCCAAAGTATTTCAAAATTTGCTAAGTTCAAAGCCATTTTGAAAATTTTGGAGGGGATTCTGTTGGCAGTGAAAAATTCTGAATAAAAAGAGTTTTCCACAACAGAACGCGGAGCTAATCCATAGCTCCGCGTCTGGCTATTTTTAGCCTCGCGTTTGAGTAAACGCGGAGATGTTCAATAGCTCCGTGTTAGCTCCGCGCACTGGTTATTTAGCACCGCATTTTGATGCGATTAAAGCTCCGCGTGAGCAGATAACCAGAATCTAAAATTAATTAAGATTATGATTTGGGCTTATCCAAATACCAAATCAAATCCAATTAGAATTCTAAATCAAGAAATTTAAATCAATATTAAATATTTGATTGGAATCCTTGATGAGAGCAAATTCTATTCAGATAGAAACTCTCAAATCTTTCTGGGGCTATAAATACTTTTCTGGTGAAACCCTAGAGGGGATCTCTTTTGGATCTTTTGGAAGTTTTGGTAAACTTCGAGTTACGCGTGAGAGCCTTGAACGAATCAAAACCAGAGATCAGAGGTCTTCTTCTTCCTTCTTTCGATCCTTTGGCAATTCAAGTATGCGAGAGAGCCTTGAAGCCTTTTTGTGATCGTCTTCCTCTTAGAGAATTCAAGTTACGCATAGAGCCTTGGATTCGTGAAGAGCAAAGACCAAGAAGATCGTCTACAGTCGGCCGATATCTTCAAAAGAGAAGATTTCAACGTACCGATCGTCCACGGGAACTACTATAGATCCCATCGCCACTGATCCCACACAACACATTGTAAAAGAGAGAGATTGAACTATAAAATCCTCTCGTTTGTTCTTCTTTATATATCTTGTTCACTTGTATTGTAATTTAAGTTAATTCGATGGAAGGAAGCAAAGGAACTTTTGCGGCGAACATCTTTCTTCTTGCATCATTTTAGTTGCTAATGCGATTCGTAATGACAGAACTTGGATTTCCAAGGGTACCACTGTTTCAGACCCAAACACCAAAGAAAATGACATAGTATTAGTAGGAGTTCTGATAGTAATTCGATATGCCTAGAGACATTCTCCAAGCTTTTCGTCTATGTCTCTTTGATTGGCTGAAACAAACTTTTTAAGAAGCTTCACAACGGTTTTATTGAAAGTTTCTGCTAAACTATTGGTTGCAGGATAGTATGGAGATGAAATCACACTTTCAATCCTATATTTATTACAAAACCTGGAGAACGACTGACTCACAAACTGAGCTTCGTTGTCATGAATAATTCTCCTAGACACTCCAAAGCGCTATATAACATAATGTTTGATGAACTTAATAATATCTTACGACTTAACTTCAGTTAAGGAAACAACTTCACTCCACTTTGAGAAGTAATCCATTATGACTAATATGAATCAATGTCCCCTCATTGATGGTGGGGAAATAGATCCAATAATGTCCATTCCCCATTATTTGAATGGCCATGATGTAGCCATTGGGTGAAGATATTCTAGAGCTTGATGTATGAAGTTTGCATGTATTTGGCAGGCTCCATATTTTTTAGCATAAGTAACTGTGACTGTCATCATTTTAGGCCAGTAATAACCCATTCTTTGGAGTCTATTCTAAAGTTTTCGTCCTGGTTGATGTGCTCCGCAGATGCCGCTATGAGTTTCTCAAGTACTTCCTGAGCTTCTTTGTTAGAAAGACAATGAAGTAAAATCTCATCATAATATTTTCTATATAATGTCTGAAGCTCGACATTATAATAGAATCAAACATTTTTTTTTCGAATCGCTACTACTTCTTTAGGATCTTCTGGTAGTATTCCATAAAGAGCATAATTTATGTAAGGAAATCACCAATATTTTGGTTAAAGATTAGACTCAAGAGCATATTCTTCATCTGCATCTTTTCTAAATTTAATTCCACTTCAAACATATTTCTTGGGCAAAACAATTCCTTTCTTCCCTCTATTATTCACTTACTAGCATTTTTGGGTAACGCTAAAGTAGCAGCTAAGGAAGTTGGCGAATTTGTATAACCATTCTGTTGACGCATCACATGACTAATATAGAAACCATTAAAACTATCTGTCATTTTTATGATTCTTTGTTAATATGGTAAAAGGTCCTCATTTTTGACTTCATATTCTCCTCTAACTTGATTTATGATAAGTTGAGAATCTCCATATGCTTCTAAATACCTCACTGTCAGCTGTTTGGCGATTTTCAAATCAATCATTAGGGCATTGTATTCAGCAATATTATTATAACATGAGTTTATTGATGTGGTTGTAAGGAGAAACAAAAACGACTCCCACTCCCACTACCATCTTTCCTTTGAGTTCCATTCTATAGGCACCATCGAAGAAAAAATGCTACACAACTTCTATAACAGTATTTACTTCAGTAGTTTCTTGTGGAAATTTTGCTTTGAAATTATATTTCCTTCGATTATCTCGCAAGGGATATCTTTATATAATTTTGAAGATGCTAGAATCGGGTGTTCAGTCAGAAAATCATCTATAGCTTGTCTTTTAATTAATTTTTGTGGAATAAAATGCATGCCATATTGTTATAACAAAATAATCTAATTGGATAGTCTTGAATTTAATGACCCTGATTTAGTCATTAATATTCTTAAGGAATTAACTCTCAATATAAGATGAATTGTTTGCCCAATTAAATAGTGACGCATTTTCTGTATTGCGAATACCAAAGCTAGGCATTCTGTTTCCACTGGGTTCTATCGATGTTCAGCCCCAATCATTATTTTGCTGAGATAATAAATTTCATGCCTCAATTCATTCTTTTGTGCCAGTAAAGCTCCCAAGAAATGATCCATAGCTCTATAACCGGAAAGGTATTTCTGAAACTAGAGCTACGAGAACAAGTGGTTTGTGAGGTACTCTTTGATTTCTTCAAAAGCTTTCTGACATGCGTCATCCCAAATGAATGATACCCTTTTCTTCATCAATCTTGTAAAAGGTTGACACTTTCTAGATAAATTCGATATGAATATGTGAATGTACGCCAGCCTACCTTGTAGCCCTCTCAATTCTTTGAGGTTCTTAGGGGGTAATATATTTTGGATTGCTTTAATTTTGTCTGGATCAAGATGAATTCCTCGAGAAGTGACTACAAAACTAAGAAAATTTCCGCTGGAAACTCTCAGAAAAGATTTAGTAGGATTCATCTTAAACCGGTGTTTCCGCATAAGGTCAAACATTGTTCTCATATTTTGAAGATGATCATCCTTATTTTTACTTTTAATTGCTAGACCATCTACATAGAATTCTACTATCTTTTGTAGATGTTCTTGGAATATCATGTTCATAACGCATTAATACGTGATGCCAGCACTCTTTAAACCCAATGGTATGACTGTAAAACAGTATACTCCAAGTGGCGTTCTGAAAGATGTATACTTTTCATCATCAGGGTACATTTTGATTTGATTGTATCCTGAGAATCCATCCATAAATGATATTCTTTCGTAGCTACAAGTGTTGTCTATCATTACATCTGTGATAGGTAAAGAAAATTCATTCTTTGGGCATGCTTCATTTAAATCAATAAAGACCCTGATTTTTCCATTCTTTTTAGTTACAGGGACTATATTCGCGACCCAGTCTGGATGTTGTTTTCGACGAATTAGGCCAGACTCAATTAATTTTTTGATTTCAGTTTCGATCGTCTCCATAATTTTAGGACGAAATCTTCGTTATTGTTGTTTTACTGGTTTTACATCTGGTCGAATATTTAATTTATGAACTGCGACTTTTGGATCAAGTTCTGGCATAACTTTATAATTCCAAGCAAAAATATCAATATATTCTCAAATGAGAAATATCAATTTTTCTTTTCTCTTTGAAGATAAATTTTTATTTATAAATATGGGTTTAGAACTAATTTCATCACCCATATTTATTTGGATCACTTTATCTTCAGTCGGAGGTTCTCATTGTTTAAACTGAATTTTCTACTTTATATTGAGGTGTTTTGCCCAAGGATCATCCTTGATTAGTGATATTTTGTCAGGTCTTCTTTTTCTTGGTCTGCAGAAACCATATTAATAGAAACCTCATGAAAAATGGCACCAACGTTTACATCTGAATCCCAACATGATGATTCTGACGAATGAATTTATTGCCTCTCGTTAGATTTTATATTCAAAAGATATTAAGAAGTGGTAACATATCCAACCCCTTGCCAGTTTTATCGTAGTAATCTGACATCTTTCCTTTTGGAACAAAAAGTTGAAGGATTGATTTTCTTCCTTTTCTAAAATTTAACCCCTACCTTTTGTTAGGTTATACCCTACTTTTCTCATTAACTTATGAGAATTTTTTCATCATAATGGAAGAACTCGGGATTTTCCTGTTCTTCCTCAGAATCTAAATATTTTCCTTTATTCTTGTTATTTGCTTTTCCAAATATTATAGGTTTTTATCTTTATTTTAAGGAGGAATTTCAGAAACAGTTTCATTTACATCTCTATCGTTATCACTTTGTATGTAAAAGGATGATTGAATGGGTGCTTGAAATGAAGCTAAAGAATATATTTTATCTAGGTGATCATTGACTATGTCAGTACTAGTACTTGAGAGTTCATAATCAACATAAGAAGAATAAGCAAATTCTATTTTATTAATTATCTACTGGCCATAAGAATTGGTGGTATCATTTAAATCAAGGTCTTCAAGGCTTATTACAATAGGTTCTCCATCCCAATTTACATCATCGGATTCTGAATTTTCAGATCCTAATTAAGTGTCAGTTTCGTTGTGGCTATCAGATGCCTCTGGAGTAGGTTGTTCAGCTATTTCAAATGTGTCATGATATGCATCTGTAAAATAGTTTTCAACTCCTTCAAAAGGTTCTTCTCTGCAATCAAGGTCTTAACATTTCCATCTTTCCATATACTTCATGCATTGATGAAGTGTAGATAGAACAGTAAGATTGATATGAAGACCTTCCAAGCAGAAAATTATAAGAAGTGTCAGTATCTATTACATAATATGTGACTTTTGTTTTAGATTACTGATCTAACATTTCAACTTTATTTTGCCCAATAATCTACTACTATTAGCATTGAATCCAAAAATGGTGGTATTTGTTGTTGTTAACCTATTCGTAGGGACTCTAATATATCGTAATACCCGTCTCAGCATTATACTTAGAGTAGATATAGGATCAATTTGGATTCGGTCGATCTCTGATGACCCTATGTATCATTTGTAATACAAAAGATGATGATGCTTGTTATTCTTGATTTGCATATCTTCTAGAGAGAAGGTTATACAAGGAATCTTTTTGGAAGCCTGATGACATACTGCACAGACTTTTTCTTGCTCTTCAACTATTTCTGATATTTGTACCAAAAACACTTCAGAATTTTGCAGAGCTTCTCTTAAAACTTCTCTAGTTTGTTTAGAGAGTTTTAAGAGCTCACGCAAAGTAATTCTTGCTGAAATATTAGCCAATTGCGCTAATACATCAAATTGAAATGGGTTCTTAGAACTTTCTGCAGGTTTTTTTATTTCTGTTTTTATGGGCTTTGTTAAATTTAAGCCCTTTTTGCTTGTTCTTCTCTGGTAGCGTCTGAGATTCTTCTACTTGATCATATATCTTCAAGTAATTTTTCCCTGAATGAGTCCTAGAGAGTTTTGGCTGATCCGCATTAACTGTAAAAGAATCTTTAACTTCTTCTTCTGAATCCAAGAGAGGATGAACTTCTGTATCATCTTCGGAAATTGCAGTAACAATATTAGAAGTAAAAGTTTTTTATTTTAGCTCCTCCTTAGATGAACTTGAAGTCCATTGCTCATGTTTAAGGAGATCTGGATGTACCCATATTATTTCTCCTTTAAAAGTTTCAAAAGGACATAACCCTTTCTTTTGTTATTGATGAGGATCATAATCATAACCCTCATCGTACCTTTAGGAATGGGTTGAGCTCTGTTTTGAACAGTTTATTCTATCCAATCGGGAGCTTTTCTAAATCTAAAAGTCACTATGTTTGTGGTAACTTTCTTCTGATCTTTCTGCAACTTGATAACTTTGGCATCCAGTAGAGCTTGAATTTTATCTTTGAGAATATAAAAATTTTTAGTAGGAAGATTAATAATTCTATGATACACACAGTAATTAGGATCATTAAGTTTTCCTACTTCTTTAAGTCATTTTGATTCTAGCAATTTGAGCATATTCTTTGTCATGAGCAAATTAAAGATAGTAATGGTATGCTCATTTTTGAAAGAATATTGTTTCTGAGGAATCTACGATTGAGGAGGAGCCTTTGGAGAAGATTTCGCAGGATTCAGAGTTCCAGTCGCCATTGTTTTTTTCCTCTTGGGTCAAGAAGACCGATACTGTATAGAATTATTTTATCATTTTTCCCTCCTTCTTTAGCTTCAAGCCTCTATGCAATTTCTTCGACTTCCTCAACTTGTAATAAAAGATCTTTCTAAGTAGAAAACTTTATAGCCCCTATCATAGCAAGAACTGTAGTGGAGAGATTATGTCTGCAAGTTACCAATTTTTTCTCTGGCATTCCATGCAGACATTTTAAAGAATCATTTCTGAATCTTTTAATATAATCTCGAGCGGATTCTCCCTTCTTTTGTTTTGTAGGAAGGAGCGCTGGCATTGAGATTTCCATATCATCTTCATAAAACCTCGTCAAGAAGGCTTTTGCCAAATCATTCCATGAATTGACGGTTCTTGATTCTAATCTCCGGAACCATTCAAATTCTTGACTTGTTAAGGTACTAACAAAGACTCGCATAATGATTGGATCATTCCCAACCAAATGTCCTGTATGAGATTTGAAATAGTAAAGGTATTAATTTGGCGATCCTTTACCATCAAATAATTTGAGCATTAGTGATTTGTAATTCTTCAGGTATGGTATACTTTTCCATTCTACTGGATATGGCCTCACAACTCCCAACTCTTGCAAATCAATCTTGTGCATAAGAGCATTCAGTTGATTTTGAAAACTTTTCATCCAAGCAGTATTTGCATTTCCTTCCTGATTTGGATTTTCTTCTTGGGGATAGGAATGCACAAAACGATTATTTTCTTCTTCTTGATGGTCTTCATTATTTTCATTATCATTTCTAGGAGGAATGCGAGATTTATTTTCTGTATTCTTCACTCTATCATTCCTCGAATCATGAAGAGTTTTAGAAGAAGATTTGCCTTTCTCTTTCCTTTTTTTTTCTAACTCCAGTAAGACATACATCATATCTCTAATTTCATTAATAGTATTTTTTTTGTTATTAGATGGTTTTGTCTTACTCATCCATTCTTTTTATGAACTCTTCTGGAGTTCCTTGTACCATATGTGCAAATGCGGAATTTTCGATGAACGAGTCCGATGTCTGAGATTCAGCCACAGCTGAATTTACTGTTTCTTCTTCATCATCGGAAGAGACTCTAACCATTTGTTTGTAATCCACAGGCATTGTTACTCCTTTCTTAAGTCGGGTATTTTGAAAAACACCCTGCATCTCGCTGAATACATTATTTAAGGTTGAAGAGCATTCAGAGTCAGAAGAATTTGGTCTATGGGAACTCTTTATCATCTTCTTCTTGTTTTTTTCCTTGAAGTTTATCATATTGGATGATACTTTGGAGGGTTCAGGTTCAGAAAATTCTTATTTGTCGTGTCTTCTCCTTTTATATGGTTGAAGTGAAGATGCTGTAAGTTAATTAAGAACCAACTATTTAGCAGGAGTCGCTACACATTAACAATGTGATAGCACCATATTGATCAATTGTTCATAATGATATTGAGACACTCGGGATTCTCCTCTCTTTTTGTTGAGAAGTTCACTAAGGTCTCTTGTATTAGAAATCATTGTCTTGTTAATGGAAATGACATCGCCTCCAAATGATATCTTTGGAATATGATTTTCTATTCCCTTAAAAATTCCAGGAGCAAATTTCACTTTAGCTGTGATGGCATATGGATGAGCTTCTGCTAAAGTTGGAACATGGACCTTAGAGATTGACTCTTCTTTAGAAATGCAATTTTGAAAATCATGTTTTTCTGTTGGTACGCGAATTTGAGATCCACGTCTATCTGTGGAAATACGATCTTGAAATCGCTTCTTATTCCTAGGACATAAGAGTGGGACTCTCGCCTTGTTTGAAAAACATAGATGTAAACTCCATGCTTGAAATCATAGATGAACTTGTTATGTGTTCGACATTTCTTATATGAAACATGAACAAGCCTATCTGATCTTTGTTTTTGTCTAGAACCACTACTTTGCTTTTTTGGTCTCCATACTTGAACTGGAGGTCCACGCGATTGTGATTCAATACCATTCTTTTGTTTCATGGCTCTGCGGGAAGCGCGAGCCTTTCTTCTTCTTATGTTCCTTCTTATTGTGCGGGTAAGAGAAACCTTATTTTCTGAATCATCTTTTTGATAATCGGAAAATGGTTGTTTTCCCTTATTGTTGTGGGGATCCTAGTCCGTCCTCTTAAGATCAATGTGGGATTTTAGTAAAGTATATCTTGAGTCTTGTGCTGGTTGTATTGGTGAAGAAGATGATTCTCCTTGGAGATCAGATTGGTCTGAGGAGTCCTTTGATGGGACCATCATCTTTGGAGCCTTCTTAGAGGCTGAGTTGTTAGAGATCTTAAGGTATTTTCGTAAGGAGTTGGGCTGCTGGAGCCAGAGGAAAGAAATTCTTCATAATTTTCCTAGTCGAACTCGATGACGAGTGACTCGACCATGCTGCCAACTGGAATCTTATCGGATTGAGCTAGAAACTTATCATCAGAGATGATAGGTGTCCCTAGTTGAGTCACCAATTTTTTGTTCACCATCAAATCGTAAATGATTTCTTTTATTGGATTTTCTCAATAAAAGATTACAATTTCTTCGGTTTTCTATTTACAGAAATGGAGAAAAATCTAATTCGCTCTTTGTTTAAAACTGGGTTCTAGAGTAACTATAGATGACGATCTTGCTCTCCGTTGATACTCCATATAAAATTTTAATTGGTAAGAGTTTCAAGAATTTGATAACACTAGTACTTGGATGTAAAAGAACTCTCTCTATAATATTGATCTCCCCATCCTCTTTCCACGTAAACTTTTCTATTTATAGAGATTTAGAGACTCTTGAGTTGATGTAACTGTCCAATTGTTGGTCTCCACGATCTGAGTATTAATTTTTTGCCTTTTAATCTGGTGGATTTGTAATAAATCTCGAGAACTTATAACCGACGTCTTTAATCATCGTAACTGAAACATGGATCTCAAGCTTTAGATTCGTGTTTCTTCTAAATGAAAATCAGAATTTGAATCTCAGACTTTAAATTTGCATTTTAATCTAAATGACAATTGGAACGTGAGTCTTAGAATTTAGATTTGCGTTTCAATCTGAATATGTGTTTGTTGCTTACATGATATACTTAGACACGAAGATGAGACCCTGCGTGGTCTATTTTCATTATTAAGTCGTGAATCTAGAGAAAGAGATTTGCACTTCAGTTTCATTCGTGAATCAAAGATTGCATCTAAGCTTTTATGGAAAATAAATTACAACTCTGTGAAGATCATATCTTATTTCCTCTATAGTTTATATACGCGGATCTCTCTTTATGAAAGATGATCCCAGTAAAAGAAAATTCTGCCCATAGAATCTAATATTGGAAATATACAGGACTAGGTATCACATGGAACTAAGTGCCTGGAACACACTGCCACATAGAGTGGGATGCCTCTTGAATCTATGGGAGCTACCGTTAGAATCCATGAGGTTCACCTCTAGAATCCGACATCGAGATTGTATGGAACTAGTGCCACATGGAAATAAGTGCTACATGAAACTTGAATCTGTGTGAGATACATCTAGAATCTATGGAGTCACGTCTTGAAACCGTCACCTCCTCAAAGCCAGACACCAGTCAAATGTGTACATAACTAGGTACTGCATAGAACTAAGTGCTACATGGGATAAAGTGCCACATAAAAAATGGGGGCTACCTCTTGAATTCGTGTTAGCCGCCTCTAAAATCCATGTGGGGTTACTCCTAGAATCCAATATCGCTTAGGGAAGTATTATACTTACTTTATCATATTATTTTATGCATACCATATACTTCATAATTCATATTATATTATATATACCATATATTTCATGATTTATGTTATATTATACATATCATATACTTCATGTTTCATGTATATACATATTTCACATTATTTTCCACTAGCATGCCACACACATGCACTGATAAGTTCCATATATTAAATATTTATAACCTCCATATTATCTATTTTTGTATTTAAATAATGCTACTTGGGTATTTTTAGTGTGTTTTTAGATAAACTTATTCCTACAAAGAGATGACATAAAATCAGAGCCGGATTAGAAAATCAAGTCCAAAAAAGAGTTAAAAGTAAGCAAAGCTACAAGACTATGATAATGCAGAGAGTCAAAGATCAATACAATCAAAGGAAAAGACCAAAAGATTCATGCAGAAGAAACTTGAAGCCTAGAAGATCAACTTTTGCCACTATTTGGCGGCATTTGCTGCCAATTGGCTGCCCAGTGGGGCCCACTTGTCATGAGATTTTTACGGGGACTTCGATGTAATTTTGTAGTTTCTTACTTGCACTAAAATTAGGGTTTGATTTTTCGAAGTTTATATATTGGCCGTATTCTTTTAATCTAGGGTAGATGATGTAATTTTGTACTCAAATTTTATTGAATAAAATTAGGGTTTACTGAAGAGGTGACGGCCGCCATACCATCTCCAGAGGTACCCTTTTTTGTTCATCATTGTTTTTTAGGTAATCTTTTTCTAATTACTATCTAGATAAATTTATCTTGCTTTCTAGGTTAAAACTTTAATCGCTTTTTAGGAAAAAATGATCTATTTAATTTGAACTATGAGTAGCTAATTTAGTTTAGCTCTAGGATGTAGATGAAACTAAATTCACCATGTAGTTGCTCTGTAATATTTTCTTCCCAAATAAAATAGTAAAGATAACATTTTTCAATGAAAATATTAAAATATAACAACTTGTAGATTAATACTTTCATAAATTATACTTGAATTAGATTTCTTGATAGCCTAAACTTAATTAGGATTTGGGGTTATTACTTTTCATTTTTGTATAGAGTTATCTAATGATTTAGTTTATTTTTATGAAAAGTTGTACCTTTAATGCATTATACTTACACACTACTTGATAACACATGCTTAGAACACTTTAAGTAAAGATTAAAACTAAAAGATCAATTTTTATGATAGGAAGAAGATAATAGAAGTAATACATAGCTGGAAACTAGTAGATTTTATATCCTAGGCTAATTAGAATAATTCAAATTCAACTTAGAAATTGTAGTTAATTCGCTAAAACTAAAGAATTAGTGAGAAAGCAAAAACACCCTAAATCCCTGTGGGAACAACTTGTAAAACGCTACATCGACACTGTGTATGCTTGCAGTAGATTTTATCACACCAAGTCACACATCCACTCACGGTCGTTGGTTCATGCCACATTGGACCCGTGATCAATTTGAGTGATTAGTGAGATCAGATTTGTTCATGAAAGACAAAAGGACCAACCGATCCCTATCCTTCAGGATCGATATTACCCATTGCGCACATCATTACCATCATGCATCAAACTCCCACACGCAGCGGGTAATCACTATGAACTGAAACTGCAGTATATCAGCATACTTCCTAAATTTACTGGTTCTGATTCTGAGGATGCATATCTCTTTATCAGTGAATTTCAGGAAGTGTGCATGATAATAAAACTGCAGCACTTGTCGGAGGATGCAATTAAACTCCACTTCATTCCATTCGCTCTTAAAGATAACACCAAGAAGTGGTTGTACAGTATGCTACTGATTCAATCACTACTTGGAATGAATTCATTATAGTGTTTCTCAAGAAGTACTATCCCACGCACAAGACGGTAAAAAATTGAAATCAAATTAATCAAATCCATCAAGTGCCAGGAGAATTCTTCTGGAAATACTTGAAATGGTTTAAAGATTTGTTAGCTCAGTGCCCCCACCATGCAATAGAAAAGTGCGGTTGTATCAAATCATTTATGAAGGACTTGATTACACATCAAAGACTTTTCTTGAGCCCATGTGTCAGGGGGAGTTCATGAGGAGGATTAAGGATGAAGCGTGGGACCTCCTTGAGGATCTATCATGGAAAATTATGCAGTGGGAGTGTTCCGTTGAGAAACCTAATGCATCAACTTCTGCGTATAAGGGTGGGATCCATAGCGTCGACAACTCTATAGCTGTCGAAACTAAGATTGCGCCCTTACACAAAGAATTGAGGCGTTGGAGACTCCTAGTGCTCCACCAGTGGATCAAGTAAATCAAATATAAGGTCCCACATGTTTTAATAGCGGAACTCTAAATCACATTATGAAGGAGTGTCCACTGTTAGTGAATTTCATGGATCCGACACTTGAGCAAGCAAACGCCTTATATCCAAGACCCATGAATAATCCATACGCTCCTACATATAATTCTGGTTGGAGAAACCATCCAAATCTCTCTTGGGGTCAAGGGCAATATCAGGGAGCCCCTAACCCTAATATGCAGCCTCCAGCCAATAGTCAGTTTCCAAAACCAAACGTGGGTGCTTATCAATACCCAAACTCTCCAAATCATGGAAACAAGCAGAATAGACCACCTGCACATAATCAATTATATTCATAGCAGGGGTCTAATAATGATTATGATAGACGACTAATGACACTTGAAAGGAATGTGGAGAACCTTTTCAAGACGACGTCCAATTTAGACATACAAATGCAAAATTTAGTGAAAATGTCTAAATTTATATAACGGACCGACCAATAACTTCTTACAAATTCTCAGTCGATTAAGAAATAGAGCAGCAGGTTGGACAGTCAGCCACACAGTTAAGTGAGCGGGGGTCAGGTATCTTTCCGAGCCAACTAATAACTCTAACTCATTTTAGTTTGTTTCATCCCATATTCACCAATGTAATGCCATTCACATGCTCAGATCTGGCAAGCAAGTGGACAATAATGTAGCCATGCCCCCTGATCTCTCTTCTACCATTTTGCAGGCTACACTATCTTTTCCATCTCTTTCTCCACATTTATCTCCATCACCTCCATTACCATCACATGCTCATTTGGAAGAACCTACTCCTAAGCCGAAAACACCATATCCCAATCGGTTTAGGAAGTCTTCACCGCAATTAGAGAAGATTCTTAAAATATTTCAGCAGGTGACACTCCTTGATATTATACAATATGTTTCTACTTATGCCAAGTTTCTCAAGGATTTGTGTATCAAGAAACGAGTAAGAAACATTCTTGAGAAAATTTTTCTTACTGTAAATATATCGCAAATTCTCTCTAACTTCTTACCTGTCAAATACAAAGATCCAGGATCCCCCACAATGTCATCCACCATTGGAAACACTATATTTCATAGGTCATTGCTTGATCTAGGGGCAAGTGTCAACTTCCTTACACTGTTTATCAGCAGTTGGGGTTAGGATAACTTTAACCAACCAAGATCACATTATACCTAGCTGATCATTCGATCAAGAGACTACTTTGTATGGTTGAAGATGTGCTCATTAAAGTCGGTAATTCATCTTTCCAGTAGATTTTATTGTTTTAAAAACTGAACCGGTTTTCATTCCATGAAATCAAATTTACGTTATCTTAGGCAGACCATTCCTGGCAACATCAAATACATTAATTGATTGTAGGAGTGGCCTCATGATGTTATCATTTGGAAATATAACTGTGGCATTGAATATATTTAATATGGATGAGCACACAATGAGCTCCCTCATTGAGGAAAACATAGTTCATAGTTTGTACTCTCATACTACCTCTTGTGCTAATGATGAATCCTCATTTGAGCAAATTTTCAAAGATGAGATCATATTATTAGATGAATTGGCACATACTGATTCATGTATGGTGACACTTGTGCAAGTAGGCCATTTATTTATGAGCAAACTTTTGAGGATTTATTTGCAGAGAAGATCGCATTACTTCATGAGTTAGAAAGGCCACCACCACATTTACTTGATCATATTGTACTCTTCTCACCTCATGATATTTCGACATGTGTGCTTGTTACTAATGATGATTGACAAGTTTATAATTAAGAAATCTTTAACTAATTATTAATGCTTCTATGTGGACAAAGAAAAGCGAGATATAGACATGTGATTTTATGACTTGTAGGAGGATAATGAGATACCATAATGCACCAACTTCACGTTTAAAATGCACACACTATGAAAGTGGGAAGCCATCGAGAGGTCGTAACTGCTTTTTATGTTAATAGGGTGACGATATTGAGATCGTAAGTTTTTACGACTCTCATTATTTGTATAATATTTATACAACAATTTTCATATTTATTTTACCACTCTTGGTTCATGTATGAGGGCATACATGAGTTTGGGTATGGGAGAGTTGGTTAGGGTATTTTCTTCATTTTTCTAGGATTTTTAGTTTTTTTTAGAATTTTTATTTTATTTTTAGAGTTTTGAATTTCTTTATTTTACACTTTGGGTAGTTTTTAAGGGTAACTAAAAAACTGAAAAAAAAAGTAAAAAAATATTATATATTTTCTTTAATAAATCAACCTAATTACAAATAAAAGAATAAATTTAAATTTAAAATTTGATAGGAGAGTAGATTGGATGATAAACTAAGAATTTTATTAAAAAGATTAAAATATAAAAAGTAAATACCGCTAAAAGTAATTTTGAGGTAAGTATATATTTTTTTTCACTTCAAAATAGTTTATTATGTTAAAGACAAAGATGATAACGATTGGATAGTTTTCTTTCTCTAAACAAGAAAAAAAGAAAGAAAAAAGGGGTGAGCCTGGTATTAAGGCAATAGCCTCATAAATGAAAAAAAAGGGGTGAAGCTGGTATTAAGGCAATAGTCTTAGAGAAAAAAAGAGTATGATCTGAATAATCAGGTACTTTTCGTCTAAGCAAGCGTGAATATCTGTATGAAAGGTGAAATATTCTTAAAAAAATAGAAATTTTTTTTGTTGTGAGAGAGGTGATGAATCATGAGTTAGAGTTGGAGTCTAAGGCCGAAGTAGATTATTACACGTTCACATTGATGTATAGGAGCCAATGAATTATCTATTAGTGGTTATTGAAAAATAGGATTTAAATTTTTGATTAAAATGATAAGTGTATTTGATATGATACTTGACTTGAAAATTGATAATCTGAATGCGTTCTTAAGTTTGTATATTAGTGAGATTAATTGAAGAAAATATCATTAATTTTTTTATATTTTTTGTATAAAATTTTTTTTCTTGATTTTCGGTTATACAAAGTTTTCTTTTCTTTATTCCTTAAACTAAATTCTTCACGAATTTTATAGGTATATTCAATGCAAACTCTCACAAGGCACAACTCGTACACTAGGATAACTTAGGGGTTTAATGGCTTGTTGCACGTACTAAGTGCAATTGCGATTCCTACGAAAGTGAGTTAGAATTTTTTTTCTTTAAGATTTAGGTTTTACTCGAGAACTAGTAAAAGATAGGTGTGGGAGTGTGATGAGTGTCATATATTGCATATTTATAACCTCTATATTATCTAATTTTGCATTTAAATAATATTACTAGGGTATTTTTAGTGTGTTTTCAGGTAAACCTATTTCTACAAGGAGATGACATAAAATCAGTGCCGGATTAGGAAATTAAGTTCAGAAAAGAGTTAAAGTGAGCAAAACTACAAGACTATGATACTGTAGAGAGTCAAAGATCAATACAGTCAATCAAATTAAAGAAAAATAATAAGAGATTCATACAGAAGAAAGTTGAAGCCTTGAAAATCAACTTTTGCCTCTATTTGGCGGCATTTGCCGCTAATTGACAGCCCAGTAGGGCTCACTTTTCATGAGATTTTTATGGGGACTTCGAAGTAATTTTGTAGTTTCTCATTAGTACTAAAATTAGGGTTCGATTTTCCGAAACTTATATATTGACCGTATTCTTATAATTTAGGGTAGATGATGTAATTTTATACTCAAATTTTATTGAATAAAATTAGGGTTTGCTGAAGAGGTGACGACCACCATACCGACTCCAGAGGTATCCTTTTTTGTTCATCATTATTTCTTAGGTAATTTCCTTCTAATTGCTTTCTAGATAGATTTATCTTACTTTCTAGTATAAAACTTTAATCGGTTTTTAGGAAAAATATAATCATTTTAATTAGAACTATGAGTAGCTAATTTAGTTTAGCTCTAGGATGCAGATAAAATTAGGAATCTACCATATAGTTGCTCTCTAATGTTTTCTTCCTAAATAAAATAATAAAGATAATATTTTTCAATAAAAATATTAAAATATAACAACTCGTAGATTAATATTTTGATAGGTTATATTTGAATTAAATTTCTTGATAGCCTATACTTAGTTAGGATTTGGAGTTGTTACTTTTCATCTTTGTCAAAGAGTTATCTAATGATTTAGTTTATTTTTATGAAAAGTTGTATTTTTGATGCGTTATGCTGGACACCACTTGATAACACATGCTTAGAACACTTTAAGTAAAGATTAAAACTAAAAAAATAATTTTTATGATAGGAAGAAGATAATATAAGTAATATATGGCTGAAAACTATTGGATTCTAATTTCTAGGCTAATTAGAATAATTCAAACCCAACTTAGAAACTGTAGTTAACCGCTAGGACTAAAGAATTAGTGAGAACACAAAAACACACTAGATCCCTGTGTGAACGACCTGTAAAGTGCTACATCGACACTGTACGCTTGCGGTAGATTTTACACATCATGCACACACTTTTATATGGCTTTTTTAATATTGCACGAACTTAGTTTTGTATTCCTGTTTGAGTTCTGACCCCTTAGATTATCACACTATAGATCTAATAGCTGTGACTATAGTGACTGAGGAGGGAAACATGACCCTCGAGGATCCCTACTTTCAAGAGCAGACCGAGAACTAGTAGCCCGCTTCTCATATGTTTGCCAAATGCATGCCAATTTCGTTCACCAACCGCCGAAATATTACATAGTTCATCGCTAGCTAGCCTTTGAAGCCTGGAGCATGGACATCATTGGTCCAATTACTCCTCCATTATCTAAAAGACACTTTATACTTGCCATAATTGACTACTTCTCCAAATGGGCTGAAACCATCCCTATGAGAGAAATTAAAACAACAGATATTGTTAAATTTATCAAACACCATATAATATACCACTTCAGAGTTTGCAGGTGAATTATCCATGACAATGGTCTCCAATTTGTCAGTCAGGGATTCACATGATTCTATGGTAAATTCAGAATCCAGAATGTTACATCTACAACATACAATCCGGTAGCAAATGGATTAGCTGAAGCCTTTAATAAGACTATTGTCAAACTCCTTCAAAAGTTTGTGGCCTTTACCAAGCGTGGTTGGGATGAGAAGTTGGGAGAATGCTTGTGGGCTTATTGAACCACAGTCCGAACTCTAACAAAAACTACACCATTCTCCTTAGTATATGGATGCAAAGTTGTCTTGCCACTCGAAGTCCCGATACCATCTTTGTAAGTCGCATTGGCTATAGAAATGGCAGCAAAAGAGCAACATCGACGTCGACTTCAACAATTATAAATGCTGGATGAGAAGTGCCTAAAAGCATAACAACAAATTTAGCTATACCAAGCACACATTTCGAAAGCCTTTAACAAGAAGGTTAAACGTAGAACTTTTAAACGAGATTTGGTCTTACTTGTTAAAAGACCAATGGTCATGACTTATAAGACCAAAGGAAAGTTTGAACCTAAGTGGGAAGACCCTTTGTGGTGGAAGTAGTTTACTTGAATAGAGCTTATCATCTAATCAACTAAGATGGTGATAGAATGATGATGCCTATAATTGGAAAATTCCTAAAAAAGAACTACACATAAAAATATAGCCCCCAAAAAGTATGTAAATATATATATATATATATATATATATATATATATATATATATATATATATATATATATATATATATATATATATATATATATATATATATATATATATATATTGGCCTCCCAATGCCACCAAGGTAACAAAAAGAGAAATTCAAAATTTCAAGTCAACCCTATCATACTAGGAGTAAGAGTATGACAATCAACCACCCAATCTAAAAAGGAAAGGGAAGAGGCAACGTTTGACATTTAAACCCAAATAAACCCTCAACAACTCATCATGTTGAGGGAAATAGCAAGGCTAGCCCAATACTGATGACGATTGGTAAAGGCACTTCAAATCCATTGAAAGCTGGAGGTTTGCTAAAAATTCCATAAATCTGTCATGTTAAGCTCTTAACTCTAACAACGAGATTTGAACCATCTCATCCATATTACTTTATACTATCATCCCTCACAAAACTGTCATGTTAAGCTCTTAGTTCTGGTAACGAGATTTGAATCATCCACCCATCTCACAAATCATCCCATACACATTTTGATAATAATTGTTTTGTGATCCCGACCCGATCACCGGCTGTACCTACTTTTCATGCGAGTCACCTCATGATCCTGACTCGATCATTGATTCTATTTGCTTTCCAGACAAATCACCCTGTAAGCATGTCAGCTATATCTCTGTCTACAGTTTTGTAATCCTAACCCGATCACCGGCTCTGTCTGCTTTCCAAGCGAGTTACTTCATGATTCTGACACAATCATTAATTCTGTCTGCTTTCTAGGTGAATCACCCCATAAGCTTATCAGCTATATCTTTATTTATGGTTTTATGATTCTGATCCGATCACTTATTCTATCTGTTTTCCAGGCGAGTCACCTTATGATTCTGACCTGATTATTGGTTTTGTTTGCTTTCCAAGTGAATCACACCATAAGCCTGTTAGTCACACCTTTGTCTAAGATTTTATGATCCTGACTTGATCACTTGTTCTGTCTGATTTCCAGGCGAGTCACCTCATGATTTTGACCCTGTCATTGATTCTGTCGGTTTTAAGGTGAATCACTTTGTAGGTACGTCAGCCAAACCTCTATCTACGATTTTATGATCTTGACATAATCACGACTCTATTTGCTTTCCAAACAAGTTACCTTATTATCCTGACCCGATCATTAATTCTATCTGCTTTCCAAGCAAATCACCTTGTAAACATGCCAGCATACAACAATCTATGGTTTTGTGATCCTAGTCTAATCACCAACTATGTCTACTTTCCATGCGAGTCACCTCCTAATCTCAAATTGATTTTGTCTGCTATCCAGGCAAATCAACCTCGATTATGTCTGTTATCCAGGCAAATCACACTCATAACAAACATCTATATTAAACTTGTTATGGCCACACCATACCCATAACAAGTTCCATCTTCCACAACTCTACAGTCCAAAAATTTACAAATCCATAATTTAAATTCTTGCATCGATTCCGTCTATTTTCCAAGTGAATCACACAGGCTCTATCTGTTATCCATGCGAGTCATTCCCATAACGATCATAAAAATTCACCTTGCTATGGAAGTGATATAACTTTAGCAATTCCATATATTACAAACCTCATTTTCTTAAATCAACCACAAATCTCCATCAATGTCAGTCTTTACAAATATCATCAAAACATTCATTAAAAGGACACATGCACGTCAAACAGAAATTTTCAAAACAAGGCAATATATTGAAACTAGTTGGAATAGTTATTTTGTTTGCAGGACAAAGGAAGAAAAACGAGAAAGTGACAAAAGCAGTTTTATTCTTCATCTAGACAGAAAAGGGGGACGAAGATGAAATAAGACTTAAGGATTCCCCAAAGCCTGTAAGCTCACCTCCGTATGCTCGATGGCCTCCCAATGTGTTCCCTCCGCTGATGCTAGCACTTGGAGGCACAACTCATCTTTATTGATAGCCAGTAGCTAAGTAGCCTGTGCCTTAGCCTCCTCGATGATCTTGTTCCCCATATTGACCTCTTATTGAAGTTGTCCATAATACAGAACAACCTCGTCTTGTCTTTTCAGCACCTCGTCTTTCTTTGCTTGGGTGGCCTCGACTATGGCTTGAGCCTTTGTAATAGTCTGGTGAGCGCAATCTATTGCAGCTTGGTTGGCATTGAGTTTAAATCTCACCTTTTCTATTTCTTCATTGATAGCCTCTTGATCTGCTTGGAGGCTACCAAGTTCAGCAAACCAAGTTTCCTCTTAGCATCGATACTCCTCTAGACGTGCAATTATCTCAGTACTTTGATGAGCAATCTTGATCACCATTACAGTAGTTACGTCGGCCTGTCGAATAGTGTCCACGGCTGGACTTGTTCATCCAGGGCGGCCAAGTGGGCCTGTAAGGAGCAGCTCATTCAAAACCACCAATACTCTAGATGTTACCTAAATAGTTCAAAAACATTGGGTGCCCAAGATCTATAGAATGATGACCTTCCAAAAACATGGACACACCTGCCACAACAAGTGCAAGAAGTCCATGATGCTATGCTAGAATTTTTTTTCAAGTGGATTATCATCAGGAACAATTTGAGTAGAAGCCGATACTAATGATGAAGCTGGGGCCGCAAGAGGCACCACAGGTAGTGGTGCCATGATGGTGGGTGGAGTCTGACTGCTTAGCACTGCCGAGATATGTGGCGCCAGCAACTGCGGTAGCAAGCTGGCCGAAATCAGAATCCTAGGCGAAGTTCCTTTGGAGTTACTATGACCGTAATGATGGGAGCAGAATTCAAAAGAGGACTTTCCTATAAAATATTCCTAGTGCTATATCCTGCCATTTCAAAAGAGAACATCAATGGAACTTCAGAGGTTGGTGACACCCTAGCCAAGAGTCCTACATCAGAATCTGTAGACGAGGAGGTGGTGATCACCTCTATGTTCGCTACCATAGGTAGAGCAGGAATAGTACTTAGCAAGCTACCAGATTGGATTCCGACATCTATGAGATAAATGTAATGAATAAGTACTAAATACATAGCAGGACATAAGTGATCAATGAGAGTTATGCAAAAGAAGAATATCTGAGAGACCGATTGATACAGCTTGAGGAGAAACACCTTTAGAAATAGCTACATCCAACTCCTCAGGACGGTGATGACTATACTTACTCATGTCTAGAGCAGGAGCAAAATAACTCTCTTTATAAGCATCTATGTTAGATGCAGCACGACCATCATCATCAACATGACCACTCATACTTGAGTAATTGACATGCTCAGATGAGAGCGACCGATCAGAGGTAGAACGGGATTGTAGGGAGCCAACACCTGAAAAATAATTCATCATTAAAACAAAGACAAAGACACTAAAGTTGCAAAGAAAATAAGGTGTTGAACTTACAAGAAGATATTAATCTGGCTGTAGGACTGCGTAAAGGAGTTGCCATCTCTGGCATCATGACCGATAGTAAAGGAATAGTGCTAGCACTCTCGCCAATCACAGTGACAACCATTGGTGTAGAAACAATAAGAGTAACTTCAGAAGTAGCCTCCTGAATAAGGACAATGGCTCAGAAACGTCCACGGCCACTCTTGCGACTTCCAAACCTCATTGAGGAGATGGTGATTACCTAGCCAACTTAGTCATAAGAGAACGATGAGGCTTCTTGGCTAGGCAAGTAAAACCACTGGTTAATCATGTGTGCTTTACCATAACTTCATAATCTCCCCGAGTGGGAGCATCTCTTTAAGTAGCCACATCAACTCGAGGTGGCACATCAAACTATGCAGGCACATCTGCCTGTGTAGTCATATCAGCTTGAATCAGCACAACAGCCTGAGCTAGTACATCTACCTGATCAAGCACATTTCCTTGAACGGGTGTCGCAGGCGTAGCCCCGTTAATATCTTCATCATCATCATTATCAAAAGAAAGAAACTCATTGCACACGAACCACCTTGACGCTTTTTCATTGGGAATAGAGCACCTCGATCTCCTTCATACATGAATGGTTGATCGAAAAAGAGGTAGCTATAGTATTGACACTATGATACCAAGAGCAAAATCTAAAAGACATATAAATATTGGGAGTCTTTTAAGGAAGAGCAAAATGAACTCCCATGCAATCGGTGACAAAGTGATATCACCCTCTAGCATCTACGAGTAGATTACCCTTATATTGCAACAGAATGTTGGGATTGCCAATATAAAGTTGTGGATACCTGAATTGGTGTGCAAACCTGCTAGGGAAATATAGTTCAAGGAAAAAGATTGATCCCTGGCAATACAACAAATGCCCCGATCTGATGTTGTTTAACCATCAAAGGCAACTATAAGAAAGAGTGGTGTAGCTATTAGGATTGGTAGTATCTTTGAATTCTTCTCCATAGGCGCCTCTAGAGAAGTCAAGAAAATATTGATAGATATGATAGTTTTGACGACTGTGCACTGTCCTACGGATTGCGCACATATAATGGTTCCTCCAATCACATCCTTCATATCTCTGAATGAATGAAGCCCCACTACTATCTTCTGGGGGCAAAATCATTAGTCTTGGGCAATGCATTACGAATCATGCCATGAGATAGGTATAAGATAACACCACTCTGTGATTAGGAGTTGACACTCAACCTCAGATTCAGTGCCTTTAGTCTTCTTCTTCTTTTTGCCTCCTGGGCAAAAATCTGTAGCAAGTTCTCTAGGACCATTATGCAATTTGCAGAACATTACAAGCAAAAGTCTGAGGGGTCTTCGGTGTGTAAGAAGAACTGCAGGGTATAGTACCTCAGTGTTCGCCGCACAAGTTTTGCTTCCTTCCATTGAATACAACTTAGATTACAATGAAAGTGAACAAGATAAAAAGAGAACAAACGAGAGGATTTTATACTTCAATCTCTCTCTTTTTACAATATGTTGTGGGATCTGTGGCAATGGGATCTGTCAAGCAGCTCCTTTGGATGATCGAACGTCGTACTCTTCTCCTTTGAAGATGGCGGCTGACTGTAGACGATCTTCTCTGGTCTTTCACGAACTCAAGGCTCTATGCATAACTTGAATTCTCCAAGATGCCGTAAAGAAGAAGAATACCAGCCGAAAGAAAAAAAGGAAGGCCCCTAGGGTTTCACCACGAAGGTATTTATAGCCCCAGGTCAATGCAAGAGTTTCTATCCAAATAGAATTCACACTCATCAAGGATTCCAATCAAATATCTTAGTTTTGATTTAAATCTCTTGATTTTGAGTTCTGATTGGACTTAATTTGGGTTTTTGGATAAGCCCAAATCATAATCTCAATCGATTTGAGATTCTGGTTATCTGCTCACGCGGAGCTTAATCGCATCAAGACGTGGCGTTAAATAACCAGAATGCAGAGCTAACCCGGACCTAGTCGATAGCTTCACGTTTTACTCAACGCGATGCTAAAACTAGCCAAATGCGGAGCTACTGAGTTAGCTCCGCGTTCTGTTGTGGAAAATCCTATTTACTTAGAAATGTTCACTGCAACAGAACTCCCTCTAAAGTTTTCAAAATGGCTTAGAACTTAGCAAATTTTGAAATACTTTGGATCTTTAAACGCGGAGTTAAAATACCAAGTTTATCTCGCGTTATGCTCACCTACGCGGAGCTAATTAGCTTCACTTTTTCAGTGAAATGAGTAATTGCTTCATTAATTATTCTTGAATAATTGCTTCATTAATTATTCTTGAATTTCTACGCCGAATACCAAGAGGCGGAAATCTTGTTTAAATAGAGTGTTTGACCCATCTCCTTCTTCATTGGAAGAGTTTGAAGAATCCGGAGCTCCGGCGATCGAGTGACTCATATCAACGAACAATCTTCGACTGATCTTCCCTCGATTCTCCGTTTAGAATGTTGCTCTAGAAGAGTACGGCTTCATGCACGTTGGTCGTGGAAGTAGACACTGCGGTGAACCAGTCTATACATCGATTATTTGAAGGTAAAAACCTTAACTTTTGGTCTTTTTAGAACCATTTTGGGAGTTTTGGCTCAGTTTCAACCGGCCAATTGCTTACTTCACCGGCGAGATCGCCGTTCTTCGGCCGGAAGGCTTGAAGGAGAAGGAGAAGTCAGAGAAGAACTATGATCTTTCTCCACGCGAAGTTATCGTGTCATCCTCGCGCTTGAAATGCAGGGCTATTTTAACTAGCAGTCATGTTAAAACGCGAGGCAATTTCTCTAGCTGCACACGAAGTTAGCTTAGCTCCCCGTTCCTATACTTAGAAGATTTTCAAAATTTTATCGAACTCCTGATTCTTCTTTTGCAGTGAACCAGACTCAGTCTGATGACTTGCCGATATCTCCAGCCAGCGTGGAGTGTAGCTTTTCCCTGATATATCTTCAAAGGCTAGCCGTGCACCGATCTTCATCAGCAAAAGTAACTCTAAGGAAGCCAGAAGCATATGCTTGACAATATAGTTGCAGTTTTCAAGCTCTGACTCCAAAAGATAAACTTTTGAAGGAGTTACAAGAACTCTGCGGCAGCCTATTAAGTTTTTTTGAGGATCATTTCTGTTAGATGACAATCTCTGTTACTTTCCAAAGCGATAGAGATGATCATCTAAGGGCTTGTAGCATGTCGA
This sequence comes from Dracaena cambodiana, assembly GCA_036321105.1. NCBI lineage: Eukaryota > Viridiplantae > Streptophyta > Magnoliopsida > Asparagales > Asparagaceae > Dracaena > Dracaena cambodiana. The sequence goes on from JAYEPQ010000010.1 coordinate 15,707,133, forward strand.
ATCCAACTTGCTCTTGCTCATTTTCATTAGGATTCTTGTAGCAGTATCTTCAGATGATCCACATAGAACTTTAAACAGATCATAGTTTGACATTTGCAGAGGAGACCTTTTATATGTGAACCCTGGAATTGAGCTTTAACACCCTGTGGAGGAATCTCGCCATTAGTTTATTGATGAGTCGATCATGTGGAAGCTTTTGGGCGAGCTATAACTCCTTCTTCTTTTGTAATCCTTTCTTTTATGAATAAAGACAATTATTTTCCTCTCTATCTGTCGGCTTCAAGAATCTTGCTTGCTCAACAAATAGATGGTTTATAATTTTGGCAAAATAATCTAAGGCTCATTTGCGTAACTTAGATCATTAATACCAAGATGATCGGGTAAAGATCATTTTAACTTAGGTGGAAGTGCCTAATTGCACTAGCCAAAAATCCAAGTTCTTCATAGGAACGCGAAGCTAAAATACCAAATTAGCCTCGCGTTTTACATAGTTGCGCGGAGTTAATAACTTCGCATTTTCCATCGTCACGCGAGGCTAATAGCGTCGCATTTTTGGAGAGTAACTGAGCAGTCATTTTCTCCGAAATTCGCACCGAACTCCAAGAGGCGATTTCTTTCATTTAAATGAAGTCTCTATTCCTTTTCCTTTTCACTTCTCTTGAGAATTTTCTAGAGACATAGAGATTTAGGCGATCAGAGTTCAGGCGATCCGAGCATTTTTCCGACCGAGTTTCTCCCAATTTCCCGTCGACTTTCCTCAATTTTTCAAGCAATGGCGCCCAAAACTCGCGCCCAAAACTCGCGCCTCTTCTCGCGCAGCCCCATCGTCGACGACTGGCGCAAGCAGTGGCGGCAGCGGCCATGGCAGCGATGGTCCAGCCCACGCTTCGCCTATTGGGGGTAAGAATCTCTCTATTTAAAACATTTTTAGAGTGATTTGGCTTGGTTCTAACCGATCGATCACCTGCGAGTTCGCCGTACTCCGGCCGTATGGCTTGGAGAAGAAGAAAAGCCTCTGGTTTTCTTCTTACGCGAAGCTATCGCGTCATCCTCGTGTTTTGAAGCACGGGGCTATTTGATAAGCAGTCGCGTTAAAATGCGAGGCTATTTGATTAGCAGTCGCATTGAAACGCGAGGCTATTTTTGTTCGCCGCAAAAGTTTCTTTGCTTCCTTCCATCGAATTAACTTAAATTACAATAGAAGTGAACAAGATATATAAAGAAGAACAAACGAGAGGATCTTATAGTTCAATCTCTCTCTTTTACAATGTGTTATGTGGGATCAGTGGCGATGGGATCTATAGTAGTTCCTTTGGACGATCGGTACGTTGAAATCTTCTCTTTTGAAGATATTGGCCGACTGTAGACGATCTTCTTGGTCTTTGTTCTTCACGAATCCAAGGCTCTGTGCATAACTTGAATTCTCTAAGAGGAAAACGATCACAAAAAGGCTTCAAGGCTCTCTCGCGTACTTGAATTGCCAAAGAATCAAAACCAGAGATCAGAGGTCAAAAAGAAGACTCTCGCCGAAAAAGAGAGTTTTACCAGCCGAAGAACCCGACCCCTAGGGTTTCACTGAGAAGGTATTTATATCCCCAGGATGATTTGAGAGTTTCTATCTGAATAGAATTTACTCTCCTCAAGGATTCCAATATTTAATATTGATTTAAATCTCTTGATTTAGAATTCTGATTGGACTTGATGTGGTATTTGGATAAGCCCAAATCATAATCTCAATCAACTTGAGATTCTGGTTATCTGCTTACGCGGAGCTTTAATCGCATCAAAACGCGGTGCTAAATAACCAGAATGCGGAGCTAACGCGGAGCTATTGATCATCTCCGCGTTTACTCAAACGCGAGGCTAAAAATAACCAGACGCGGGGCTATGGATTAGCTCCATGTTCTGTTGTGGAAAATCCTTTTTACTTAGAAATTTTCACTGCCAACAGAACCCCCTCCAAAGTTTTCAAAATGACTTAGAACTTAGCAAATTTTGAAATACTTTGGATCTTCAAACTGAAACGCGGAGTTAGAATACCAAGTCTCCTTCGCGTTATGCTCGCTTACGTGGAGCTAATCAGCTTCACTTCATTTTCAGTGAAATGAGTAATTGCTTCATTAATTACTCTGAATTTCTGCGCTGAATACCAAGCGACGGAAATCTTGTTTAAATAGAGCTTCTCGGCTCATCTTCTTCTTCATTCGAAGATTTTGAAGAGTTCCCAACTCCTGCAACCGAGTGAGCGATGTCAATGAGCGATCTTCAATTGATCTCCCTTTAACTCTCCATAGATTTGCATCATTAGGATATCACTACAGAAGAGTTTGGCTTTATGCATGTTGGCCGGCGTTAATGGCAGCGGCCGTGGAAGTAGACGCGACGGTGAACCAGTCTATGCAGCGTCTTCCGAAGGTAAAGACCTTAACTCTTGGGCTTCTAAGAACCATTTTGAGATGTTTTGGCTCGGTTTAATCCGGCCAATTGTTTGCTTTACCGGCGAGATCGCCGTTCTCCGGCCGTAAGGCTTGAAGGAGAAGGAGAAGTCAGAGAGGAACTCTGATCTTTCTCTACACGAAGTTATCACGTCATCCCTGCGCTTGAAACGCGGGGCTTATCTGACTAGTAGTCTCTGCGAGGCTATCTTTGATTAGCAATCGCGATGAATCTGCGAGGCTATCTTTGATTAGCAGTCGCGATGAATCTGCGAGGCTATCTTTGATTAGCAGTCGCGAGCAATCTGTGAGGCTATCTTTGATTAGCAGTTGCGAAGTTATGAAAGAGAAGGAAATAACAGAGAGAAACTCTGTCCCTCTTTTACGCGAAGTTATCGCGTCATCCTCTGCGTTTGAAGCGCGAGGCTATTTCTTTAACTGCACGGGGAGTTAGTTTAGCTCCGCGCTTTCACACTTTTAGAAATTCTGTTCCTTTTGTAGTAAGTCCGATCCTTTCTGAAGAGGAGTGTATGTGGGTCCATCGATCTTCATCAGCAAAAGTAACTCTAAGGAAGCCAGAAGCATATGCTTTACAACATAGTTGCAGGTTTCAAGCTCTGGCTCCTGGAGATAAACTTTTGAAGGAGCTACAAGCTCAAGTAAGGGCTTGCGGCACTTCTCTTTCCTCTCGTACTTCATTTCAGATGACAGATCCAAATTGACATTTGCAGAGGAGATCTTTTGCATGTGAACCAGGGAACTGAGCTTCAACACCCCGTAGAGAAATCTCACCGTTAGATTATTGATGAGTTGATGAATATGTAGAAGATTTCAGGAGAGTTATAACTCCTTCTTTGTAATCTCTTGCTTCATGAATAAAGATAAATTATTTTCCTCTCTACCTGTCGGCTTCAAGAGTCTTGCTCGCTCAACAAATAGATGGTTAATAATTCTGGTAAAATAATCTAAGGCTCTTCTGCGTAACTTAGATCATTAATACCTGAAGTGATCGGATAGGAATCATCTTTAACTTAGCCAAAAATCCAAGTTTTTCATGAGAACGCGAAGCTAAAATACCAAGTTATCTTCGCGTTTTGCGGAGTTGCGCAGAATATCGCGGAGTTAATATCTTCACTTTTTCTTTATCACGCGAGGCTAATAGCTCCGCGTTTTGGAGAGTAACTGATCAGTCATTTTCTTCAAAATCCGCGCCGAATTCCAAAAGGCGGTTTCCCTCATTTAAATGAAATCTCTATTCTTTTTCTTCTCACTTCACTTGAGAATTTTCCAGAGATCTCAGAGGTTTAAGCGATTAGAGCTCAAGCGACCCGAGCATTCTCCGACCGGTTTTCTCCAAATTTTTCATCGATTTCATTCGATTTTCACAAGTAATGGCGCCCAAGACTCGTGCTACCTCCCGCGCAGCTCTGTCATCGTCAATTGGTGCTAGCAGTGGTGGCGACGATCGTGGCGGCGAGGTGCCCGCCCACATTTCGCCTATCGGGGGTAAGAATCTTTCTATCGAGACTCTTCAGGAGATTTTAGAATGATTTGGTTGAGTTCTAACCAGTTAATCATTTCTTCCATCGGCGAGATCGCCGTACTCCGGCCATAAGGCTTGGAGAAGAAGAAAAGCCTCTGGCTTTCTTCTCACGCGAAGTTATCGCGTCATTCTCGCGTTTTAAAACGCGAGGCTATTTTAAGTAGCAGTCGCACTGAAACGCGAGGCTATTTTAAGGTAGCAGTCGCGCTGAAACGCGAGGCTAATTTAAGTAGCAGTCACGCTGAAACGCGAGGCTATTTTAAGTAGCAGTCGCGCTGAAACGCGAGGCTATTTTAAGTAGCAGTCGCGCTGAAACGCGAGGCTATTTTGACTCCTGCGCGGTCTAATTTTTAGCTTCGCGCGTTCTAATTTTTAGCTTCGCGCGTCTATACTTAGAGAAATTTTCTGTCTTATAGAAACTTCTCTAACTCTGCTTTCTTTTTGCAGTAGGGTATTCGATGGAAGCTCTCCCCCATAAGAACTACTTCGGCTTTGCTGGGGATTCTGATCCTTCCGGTCAATTTCGCTTCACCACTATCTTGGCTTCATATAAGCCAGACCCGAAGGAGCGTAAGGAAAAGTTGATCAAGTATCACCCCACTACTGCGTGGGAAATTATAACTGATGCAGCCTTCAAAACTTTGAATAGAGAGGCGATGGAGAAACCGGCCTTCCTCTTTGGAGACCAGATGGATTAATCAGATGAGATCCTCTTTGAGGAGGAGTGCGTTTGGTTATATAACTCAGGCGAAATGCTGATGTTTCTACCTAGAATGGATCGTAGTTATCCCCTGGTCTATCTTCAGAGACTGGCGATGCCTCGGGCGTTAAAGTGGGGACTAACTCAAGAGAAAGATGGCGTCCCAACGGGCAAATTTGGTGCACAAGGGGTTTATCAAGATGGTCCCCCTAGATGCATTACTGGCTTGCTTCCAGGCCGATTTGGCAAGGAGCTTCCAGTAGGAGAAGTCCCATCCCGCGCACAAACTTTCTTAAGTGAGTTCCTGGTGAAGGATGGTCAGTATCCGGCTAGCGACTTTAGGATGCCTGGCTGAGTTTATTCTTCTAGTAATATGTGGTGGGCCTGCCTTGTTCAGTACATGTTGGATTCCCACGAGCCCATCTTAAAGGATATCGGCTTATATAAAGCCATCAGGAACGTCCAGTTCGGGTTCCCCCAGAGTTCTTATTATTTGTTCTGCCTCTTGGAGATGTACAACCCCGAGACCTGCACTCTCTTTACACCAGTGGGTGAGGTAGGGTTCGCTCTCCGCGAGATGTTCGAAGTTTCCGGGCTTTCCATGGGTGAAGTCCCCTATGAAGAATATATCCCTTCCACCATGGAGTTAAACATATTGATGGCTAAGGATGAACGTGTCTATGCCACATACTGGGAGATGATGTGCCATTATCGTATTTGTGCTGACCTGGCAGGTGCGCGTAATCATGGTATCGGTCACAAGAAATGGGCCGAATACCTTTTTGCCAACTTGAATTCTAAGGATAGCTCGATAACTATCCATGGCCATCCTCCTATCTCCATCTCAGAAATCGATCAACGTATAGTCAGGGGCCGTTACTTATTATATTATACCACTGACTCCAATGAGAATGGATACGGTCCTGGCACTTCATTCAAGAGCTACCATTATCAAGCCCAGTTTTTGGTCTCCAACAGAGGTCTCATCGCCGGGTTTTTGATGCTGTGGCTGAAGAGATGAGTCGTACCGTCATTGCCCAAGGAAGCAATCGCAATGACCGTGGTACATCCAGCGGTTCTTCTCGCATATGACCGACCCCTTGGACTTCTTCCTGCTATGGTGTGCAATCTGCAACATGGATTGCGGACACTCTGTCATGATTTTCTCCCCGCTGATAAGGTCAAGGGGAAAGGAAAGGGCAAATCGAAGGAGACTGCCCAGCCGAAGACTCCAAACCCTAGGGTGGAGCTTCTTTATACTTATCTGATGGCATGGCTCGTTTTGCACTGTCCCTCTCTGATGAGTGCGGCTGAACGCCGTTCGGGTGAAAAGTGCTTCTTTGTGGAGTTGTATGAACGCTCTTCATGGAAGCACAATTATACATCCCAAATTCAGAAGATTCTTCGTAGCTTTCAGAACTATGAGATCTTCCGGTGTTTTCCTGACTTTCCCGGCGGAGGATATGGGTTGAGACTGAAGGGTGCTGTGAGAGCAGATAATTTTACTGCTTTATCTGCGGGAGCATTCTGGTGGCTCCTCAACATCCGTCCCAGACACTTGGTATATCGTCAAGATATTAAGTGTCTAATTGAACCGTACATCCCAAGTCGCTTTGCTCGCCAGTTCGGATACTCTCAACTCTTCTTGGGTAATCCGAACAAGAATCTTGCTTACGAGGGGAACTTGTACGAAGGTGCCCGTGGCTGGTTCCATTTTGCGGCGGGCGGAACCGAAGCTGAATTCACCTTACCCCAGAAGTCGCCAGAACTGGCAATGACCCTCAGCTTCTGCACATGGTTTAGCATTGCAAATGCTGACGTAGCCGGCTTGTCTTCCAACCGCAGTTGTTGCAAGGAGATCGAGGCCTTCTACATTAGCCGCCAGGGTGCTTCTAGAGTGAGAATAAAAGGAATGGAAGAATTCCTTGGCGCCGCAGCTGAGCCTTCAGATGCCAGCGAGTCCGACGATGATGACGATAATGATGATGATAACACTGGCGTTGGAGGTGCTCCCCAACCTGTCGTTACTCAACCCTGTAGTCCAACTCTCAAATGCCGAGGTGCCTTAAAGAAAAGGCCTGGTAAGAAGCAGAAGTTGGCCCATGAAACTTTGATAGCCCCCCAAGAAGTGGCTGTCAAACTTGCTTCAGACTTATTGGCTTCAGCTATACCCCCAGCGTCGGCAAGGGAGGATGAACCTGCTAAAGCTCCAAGTGTCACCGAGGTTTCGGTTCCTCCGACCGTAGAGCCTGCTGCACAATCTGCGGCGCAACCAACGGGTAGCGAGACAGGTACATTGTTGGAAACGACAGTGGCTCCCCCTTCAAGTCCGACAACTGGACTTGTGTCCCCTGGTATGGCTCTTAGCGCTTTATCTTTTACCCATTATTATTTTACTGTAACATCACTTTTCTTGTTTTCTGAGATGCAGGTGGTCAACTCCTCTCGCCGAGGCATTCTACTACTCAGGGGGAGTCTGATGACAGGGTGGACCATTCGGGCGCTACTGGCTCAGTGGGTGGTTCGGCAAATGAATTTGACGTTGACTATTTCACGCCGACCACATGTCCAATTTCCTTATCAATTCCTCCCATTGATGAATTAGGGAGTGATGAAAGAACAGAAGTTATTATTGCGGCCGCAGCAAGAGAGGCCACACCGTCTCCAAGTATGCCGTCTCCAACACCACCAGCTTGCTCCGGGGAGACTTTTCCAGTGATTTTCGGTGCACCTTCTGCTCCTCAGTCAGCGGTGCTAACATCGTCTATCATTGTGGCTGCTGTGACACATGCAACTCCTCCTGCTTCAAGTCTTCCAGCAGGGGATGAGGATAATTTGAAGTTCTCGTTCGAAACCACTTCCGCAAGTGGGGGAGCTTCTGGTGGAAATACTCCCTCATCTTCTCCTGTAGGTGGCGCTGCCCAGGTGATCTGTACTAGCGCCGCTTCCCTTCAGGTTCCCAGTTCTTCCAGATCTGCATTGGCTTTACTGGTTCCCCACATCATGAATCTGGTACAAGGACGGGCTTCTTCTTCGACTCCGGTAGCCACTGCTCCCCTGCCCGTGACATCTCCCTTGGCATTACCCGCTTTGCCTGCTGACAATTCAAATCCTCTTGAAGAACTTTTCAACTTCAGTGTCGTTGATTTTATGCGTTTGCTAAGGAGATGTATCGAGATGGTCCTTGCTGGCCACGATTTCTTCAACTTCGCACGCCCAATGTTATTCCGCTATCTGAAAAATATTGAAGAAGTTGGGGGACGAGATTGAGCAGCTCCTTACCGGGCCTGCCTTGCAGTCTTAGAAGAGCAGGTGACCATGCTACACACGCTTCGTCAGGCGGATGTGGAGGCGATCACTGAGATAGAACTGGCGCTGCTTCAGGCGGAATCAACATCGTGTAGAAATGCTTTAAGGCAGCAGGAAGAGAGATGGTCTCAGGAGCTGACAGAGCTCGAAGTCAGCCGGGAATCCATTCTTGGAGATCTGAGGAGGGTGGACTCTGAGATTGGGGAGAGTCAGGCTGCCATCTCTAGAGCCTAGGAAACGATCGCTAGAGCTCGGGCCATCTTGATAGACAATGAACTCCGATTAGGGGAGTCCGTCAAGAATCGGGAAATGTTGCTTCTCCAACAAGAACAGGTCAAGCAGAAGGAGACGGCCAGGAGCCGTACCATTGAAGAGTCTCGTTAGCAGCAACTTGCAATAAATGACGATGAGCTGCGTAGACAGGCTCAATATATCGTGGAGTCATCTCATCGTCGAAATTTGGATGAGACGATAAATAAATTGAAACTCCTGGGAGACCCATAGTTTCCTCTCTCTATTCTTTCATTTTTCTTGTAATAAGAACTTCGTAAACGGGAGAGAGATAACCTTTGATGGTCCTTCGAAACTCTTCTTGTATCTTCACCCTTTTAATAAAGATGATTCTTTTGACTCTCTTTTATTTGCCGGCTTCAAAACAGATTTGCTTGCCCAACAAATAACTTTTTGTTAAAATGATTTATCTCTCGGTATCTTTTTATGCACAATTTTCAGAACCATACTGTCAGAGGTAAGAATTTAACATGACAGGGTTTATGGGATTTTTAGCAAACCCCCAGCTATCAACGGATTTGATTAGCCTTTACCAACTACCATTTGAGTTGGGCTAGCCATGTTATTCTCCTCAACATGGTGAGTTGTCGAGGATTTCGTTTGGGCTTAAATGCCAAACTTTTCCTCTTCCCTTTACCATATCGGTATTGGGTAATTCATACTTTTTACCCCCAGCATAAAGGGGTTGGCGAGAAACTGGTTCTCTTCCCATTGCCTAATCGGCGTTGGGCAATTCATACTTTTACCCCAGTATGAGGGGTTGGCGAGAAACTGGTTCTCTTCCCATTGCCTAATCGGCGTTGGGCAATTCATACTTTTACCCCAGTATGATGGGTTGGCGAGAAACTGGTTCTCTTCCCATTGCCTAATCGGCGTTGGGCAATTCATTACCTTTTAGGTCAGAGGCGCTCAACTTCGCATGCCTAAAAGAAAGATTGGAGGCCGTTCAAACTTGAGAACTAAACACACCATGTTTAGGTCAGAGGCGCCAAACTGCGCATGCCTAAGAAAAAGACTGGAGGTGGTTCAAACTTGAGAACCAAACACACCATGGTTTAGGTCAGAGGCGCCAAACTGCGCATGCCCAAGAAAAGACTGATGGTGGTTAAAACTTGAGAACCAAACTGGAGGCGGTTCAAGGCTCTCTCGCGTAACTTGAACTGGGCACACCAAACACACCAGGTTTAGGTCAGAGGCGCCAAACTGTGCATGCCTAAGAAAAGACTGGAGGTTCAAACTTGAGAATCAAACACACCAGGGTTTAGGTCAGAGGCGCCAAACTGCACATGCCTAAGAAAAAACTGGAGGTGGTTCAAACTTGAGAACCAAACATACCAGGATTTAGGTCAGAGACGCCAAACTGCGCATGCCTAAGAAAAGACTGGAGGTGGTTCTTGAGAACCAAACACACCAGATTTAGGTCAGAGGCGCCAAATTGCGCATGCCTAAGAAAAAGACTGGAGGTGGTTCAAACTTGAGAACCAAACACACCAGGTTTAGGTCAGAGGCGCCAAACTGCGCATGCCTAAGAAAAAGACTGGAGGTGGTTCAAACTTTAGAACCAAACATGAGGCGGTTCAAGGCTCTCTCGCGTAACTTGAACTGGGCACACCAAACACACTAGGTTTAGGTCAGAGGCGCCAAACTGCGCATGCCTAAGAAAAGGGAGACTCGTACCTCCAGGGATATTAAGAATAGTATTTCTTCAGAAATTTGCCATTGATCGGCATCATCATCCTGTCGCCATTTTGATTCATCAAGCGATAGGCTCCACTGGAGTATACTGTCTCCACAACAAACGGTCCTTCCCACTTGGGTTCAAACTTACCCTTAGTTTTGTGGGTTAGCACCATTGGCCTTTTAACAGGCAAAACCAAGTCTCCTTGCTTAAAGGTCCTTGGCTTAACGTTTTTATTGAACGTTTGAGAAATTCGGGCTTGATACAACTCAATTTGTTGTTGAGCCCTAAGATGTTTATCATTCAACGCCTCTAGTTCTCTCAATCTTTGTTGATGACGCTCTTCTGTCGTCATCTTTGTGGCTAAAGCCACTCTTAATGAAGGAATCTGGACTTCGAGAGGTAAGACGGCCTCGCTTCCATAGACCAAAGAGAGTGGAGTAGCTTTCGTAGGGGTGCGAACAGTGGTGCGATAAGCCCACAGGCACTCTCCTAGATTTTCATCCCAATCTCGTTTATTAGAAGAGACGAACTTCCGAAGGAGTTTAATAATCGTCTTGTTGAAGGCTTCGGCCAACCCATTAGCTACGGGGTTATATGGTGTTGAAGCAATATCTTTGATTCTGAACTTATTGCAGAATCTGGAGAATCCCTGACTGATGATTGCGGACCATTATCATGAATAATCCGTCGGGGGACGCCGAAGCGGTAAATGACATGATGCTTGACGAACTTGATCACATCTGTCGTTTTTACCTTTTTCATGGGCACGGCTTCGGCCCATTTTTGAAAAATAATCGGTTATTGCAAGAATAAACCGATGTCCTCTCGATGACGGAGGAGTTATAGGCCCCACAATATCCATCCCCCATGCTTTAAATGGCCAACTTGCAACGGTATTGTGCAAGTATTATTGGGGTTGATGAATAAAATTGGCATGTATTTGGCATGCATGGCACCGTTTAGCGTATGCCATTGCTTCCGTAATCATGCTTGGCCAGTAGTATCCCAGCCTTCTTATGCGGTCTCCAAGTTTGGGACCGGGCTGATGAGCTCCACATACTCCATCGTGTGTTTCTCTCAGCACTTCATCTGCTTCTGCTTTTGATATGCAGCGTAGCAGCAGACCATCTCTTGACTTTCTATATAAAGTCTGAAACTTATGGTCATAATAAAATCTTTGGGCCTTCTTCTTTATCGAGGTGGCTTCCTTAGGATATTCTGGTAATATCCCATGTAAAGCATAATCCCCAAACAGAAATCGCCAATCACGGGGTTCCAAAGTTAGGCCTGCTTGGCATACTTCTTTATTTTGAAGAACAGTATCTGGATGGAGGAGCTCTCTGCTTCCAGTAGTGACACTTTTAGCTTCGCCTAGCGGGATCTCCAATGTTACAGCTAATGCGGCAAGGGCATCCGCATATACATTCTCATTCCAAGGTATGTGAGAAATGTAAAATTGTTCAAAGTAGCCTGCCAGTTCAATGGCTAGCTGATAATAGGGGATGAGGGCTTCATGTCTGACTTCATACTCGCCCGTCATCTGATTGACGATGAGTTTAGAGTCTCCATATGCCTCTAGACAGTTCACCCCCAGTTGTAGAGCCATCTTCAGGCCGATAATGAGAGCGTTATATTCCGCCACATTATTTGTGCACGGTTCTGTCAATGAGTAACCATTAGGCAATATATGTTTATGTGGGGAGATTAGCACAACCCCCACTCCAGCAGCAGATCGTCTGGCAGCACCATCAAAGAACATTTGCCATGTTTGTTCCTTACTAATTGTGTTGACCTCTGACGTCTGTTTGGTATTAGACCCGATTGGATGGTCTGCAAGAAAATCGGCGATCGTCTGTCCCTTTGTAGCTTTTTGAGGGACAAAATGTATATCATATGGCGATAACAATAATGCCCATTTCGCCAACCGGCCATTTAAGGATCGCGGTTTTGTCATCAGAATCTTCAGGGGATTAACCCGTGATATGACATGAATCGTTTGCCCAGAAAGATAGTGTCGCATTTTCTGAATAGCGAACACTAGGGCTAAACATTCTTTTTCAATCGGGGTGTACCGCTGTTCGGCTCCGATCATTGTCCTGCTTAGATAATAGAGGGCATGCTCATGGCTGTGCTCATTATATTGAGCAAGTAATGATCATAAGGCATTATCCATGGCCCTTACATATATAAGGAAGGGCTGCCCAGGGACCGGCGCCATAAGAACGGGAGGTTTGGTGAGGTATTCTTTAAGGTCATCAAAGGCCCGTTGACATACCTCATCCCATACAAAGGAAACCCCCTTCTTCATAAGTCGAGAGAACGGCTGGCAACGTCCGGATAAGTTGGAAATGAAGCGCCGAATATAAGCGAGCTTTCCTTGCAACCCCCTCAATTCTTTAAGATTGCGGGGAGACGACATCTCGCTAATTGCTTTTATCTTTTCAGGGTCGAGGAAAATTCCTTTTGAAGTTATTATGAACCCAAGGAATTTCCCACTCGACACCCCCATAAATGACTTAGTGGGATTCATCTTTAAATGATGTCTCCTCATGAGATCGAAGACCATTCTTAAGTCTTGAAGGTGGTCATCTTTATTTTTACTTTTGACCGCCAAGTCATCCACGTAACACTCTACTGTCTTGCGCAGATGTTCTTTGAATATAGTGCTCATCGCACGTTGATAAGTGGCACCGGCATTCTTCAGCCCAAATGGCATCACCGTATAACAGTATACCCCCAGCGGCGTTCTGAAAGCTGTATGCTTTTTATCATCTGGGTGCATTTTGATCTGGTTATATCCTGAGAAGCCATCCATAAAGGACATCCTCTCGTAGCCACAAGTATTGTCTATCATCACGTCGGTGATGGGAAGTGGAAACTCATCTTTGGGACATGCAGCATTGAGATCCCGAAAGTCAATGCATATCCGGATTTTGCCGTTCTTTTTACGAACTGGCACTATGTTGGCAACCCAATCCGGATGTTGTTCTTCACGGATGAATCCGGATTTTATAAGTTTGTTGACCTCAACAACTATTGCCTCTATCAACTCGGGTCAAAAACGCCTCTGTTGTTGTTTAACAGGTTTGGCATCTTCTTTTATATTTAACTGGTGTGTGGCAATCTGAGAGTCAAGCCCAGGCATGTCTTCATAATTCCATGCGAACACGTCTATATACTCTTTGATAAGAGATATAAGTTCCTCCTTTTCTAATGGAGTTAGAGTGTCGCTTATGAAGATGGGTTTCGGGTTTTCTTCCGTTCCCATGTTGACCTGTATCAATTTGTCTTTAGTGGGCGGATCACGCTGCTCAAATCGGACGTCCCAGAGAGTGTCCATATGCTTAGCCCAGGAATCATCATGGATATCGATTGGTTCCTCGCTTTCTAATGCGGCTGAAACCATATTGGCCGTCAAGGACTGAAACCAAGCACCGGTGCTTATATCCGAATCATGGTCGGGTGAAGATGTATCTTCTTTGGCCGAAGAACTCTCTTCATCTTTTAGTGGTGAGATACATAGCTCAAACCCCTGCGAGTCTTCTGATAATAATCAGGGCTCTTTTCTCTTGGTCTGAACGAGGGTATAAGATTCCGTCGCCCTTTTCCAAAGTTCAATCCCGGCTTCTGGATAAAATTATAACCCATCTTCTCCATCATCTGGCAGGATTTTTGTTCATACATGTGAAATTGGGGGGATGTTTGCTCATCACTTTCACTGCTTTGTTTTCGCCGAGGTGACGTAATTACCCTGCCGAACATAATCGGCCTTTGGGATCCTCTCCGAGAAGGCACTTCGAAGTAGTGACCTTTCTCCTCAGCTATTCTTGATTGAGAGAGGAGGGATGACCTAAATGGCAAATGATATGCTGCCAAAAGTTCAAGTTCGGATAGGCCATGCACTTCAGTGGAAGTACAAGATGGTTCAGACTCAGTAGCTACAGCATGCTCGTAGGCTAACTTTATGTCTTCATTAATAACCCATTCACTCTCTATTACATCCAATATATTATCAAGACTTAAATTAAAATCTAGGTGAGGGTTGATTTCATAATCACCCCCATCATCTTCTCCAGGAAGCTCGTACTTAGTGTCGGCTTCGTTGCCACTGTCATCGGGCTTTTGAAGTTTGCTAGGCTCGTCATTGGAGACTTCATGGGCTGGTTTATAAAGTGCAGCATCTGTGAAGTAATTCTCCACTCCTTTGAATGGTTGCTTGTCGGTGATTAGTGTCCGGACCTCTCCTTCCTCATCGCAATATTTCATGCATTGGTGAAGAGTCGACGGGACTATCATATGAGCGTGGATCCAAGGCCGCCCCAACAAAATGTTGTATGAGGTATCTGCATCAATAACATAGCATGTAGCCTCCGTCCTTAAATCCCCGATCCGACATCGGAGTCGGATTTTTCCGAGGGAACGGCTATTATTGGCATTAAACCCGTATATCATTGTATTGGTTGGCGTCAGACGATGGAGGGAGATCCCTAACAGCTACATCAACCTTCTGGGTACGATACTTAGTGCAGAACCCGGATCAATTTGAATTCGGTCTACTTTCGTGGATCCGAAATATCCGGTGAAATATAAAGGCCTGTTGTGTTTTATATTCCTCACCTGCATGTCTTCTGGAGAGAAGATAATCTGTGGGACTTGCCTCCTCACTTGGTGACAACGTGGGCAAGAGTCCTTTTCTTCTTCATTGGCCAGCTCGATAATCTGAGCTAGGAATGAATCAGAGTCTGCCAAGGCTTCTCTTAGAGCTTCACGTGTTGATTTTGATTATCTCAACAATTCGTAAAGCGTTACTCGTGCTGCGATATTTGCCAACTGAGCAATTATATCAAATTTGAAGGTAGTCTCGCTGGCTCCTTCCTCTCCAATAGGATTCTTCTAGAAGTGAAGTCCTTTCTGTTTTGCGGGCTTTGCGAGTTCCGCATAAAAGTCTTTCGGATCTAATCTAGTGTAGTCCTTAAGATATGTCTTCCCGGATCGAGTACCGGAAGGGCCTGCCCCATCTTGATGAGTGGCCATAGTTTCAGGCTCTTCTTCAGAATCTGTGAAGGCTCCCGAAGCTATATATTCTTCCTTTATATCTGCAGAAATGGCATTAACAGTCCGCTTCTTCCCTAGATTTCTCGTAGTAGTCCATTGCTTATCTTCTAGCAAATCGGGATGAACCCACATGACTTCCCCCTTTTGGGTCGCCACAGGGACAAGTCCTTCTTGGGCTTTGTTATGAGGATCAAGATTCTTCGTGACCATCTTACCCTTTGGGATCGGGGTCACTCCTGCGGGGAACTCGTGGGCTCCAACCACTATGGTTGCCATATTGGCAGGGACCTTCTTCTGCTCTTCCTTAAGCATCAGAACTCCAGCTTCTATTAGTGCTTGGATTCTGTTCTTAAGGGGAAAACAATCCCTGGTAGGGTGCCCAACATTCCGGTGATAGAGACAGTAGTTAGGATCTTTAGTCTTACCAGCGTCTTCTGGCTTCTTATTCTCCGGAAGTTTTAGCATCCCCTTCTTCTGGAGCAAGTGAAAGAGGATAGGTGTCTGTTCCGCCTTGAAAGTATAATTTCTTTCCTGCTGCGGTCTATTTTGCCTTGGGCCCTGCTGGTTTTGGGGCTTCGGCTTCGGTGGAGGGCTGGATCTTTGAGGAGCAGTTTCTGATGCCATCACCGCTTTTCCTTTATTCTTATTGCTGCTATTCTGGGTATATGACTTACTACCCCCAGCACTTCTTGATCCACGAGATTCTTCAACTCGACGAATCAAGTCTTCAGCTTGCTCTCCCTGTTTGAGCAGATCCCTCCATGTCTTAGACTCTACGACCCTCATTTTTAGAAGCACGTTGGTCTTAAGATTGTGTCGACAAGTCTCGAAAAGAGTTTCCTAGACCATTCCGTGTTTATAATGCACGGACTTCTCCCGGAACCTTTCTATAAATTCTTTTACCGTTTCTTGTTCCCCTTGTCTAGTTGCAAGAAGGAAATGAACCGTAATCTCGGTATCATCGTCAAAGAAACGTGAGAGAAATAATTTCTCTACATCTAACCAGGTATTAATAGTACCTGGGGGCAACTGCATGAACCAAGTAAAGGCAGGCCCTCGCTAAGTACTTGCGAATACTTTGGTCATGATGGGGTCATTACCCATCAAATGTCCTGCTTGGGACAAGAAGTAATATATATGTTGACTGGGCGATCCCTTTCCGTCGTATGGCTCTAACTTGAGCGGCTTATACTTCTGTGGGTATGGTATCGTATCCCATTCAGGAGGATAAGGTCTCGAAACCCCTGCTTCTTTCAACTCCTTTTTACGCATCAAAACTTCGAGTTGATTCTGTAATTTTTCAAGCTTTTCTTCATGTGGATTATGAAAAGAAAATCTATCCTCGTCCTCATGCATCGAGTGGGCTTTCTCCTCCTGTTCTTCTTCATTTTGATTTTCCTTGCCCTTTTTGGCATTATCTTCAACAAATCTCGATAGCATGACTTTAAGACCTTCAATCATCTTTTGCTGCTCTCGAATCATTCTTTCTTGAGCTTCAAATCTCTGATTGATATCGTCATATTTATCTGCCATGTGAGATGCTGATTTCTGTAGTTGAGACGATGCAGAGGAACGAGGTGAGGCTATAGCTGAATTATCACTGTCCTCATCGTAAAAACCCCCTGCGAGCCTCTTATAATTTTGAGGCGGGATGGCTCCTGATTTTAGTCGAGTAACACGATGAGGTTCTTCATTGCTCGATTCTGAATCATCATCCGTCTCTATAATTTTCTTTCCTTTCCCCACCATGTTGGAGGTTACAGCTCTCCAGTGTTTTAGGGAAGTGGTTCTTGTTTTCTTAGTAGGGTTGCTGTCCGTCTCAGATAACCGGTCAAATACTGATACCCAGCTCTTGCTGCAACCGCAGTTGTCCATCACGGCAGATACTGCCGTCACAAGTTGCTGGCAATGACAGACAGGTTCAACTTGAAGTTGGTCTATGCCTCTCTTCTTGGAGAGGTACCCCCTGAGATCAGCGCCTTTAGCCATGGAGTCAGGAGGTCCATTCAACTTTTGAGAGGGTCTGGAAGTCCACTGGAGCTTCTTTGAACGATCATCCCTGATTCTGTAGTCAGGTTGATCCTCGCGGAACTTAGAAGTAGCTTCGCATCTCATAGCGCAGGGCTGAGGAATTGCTCTGCATCTTTCCACATTAGCCCCGCGTTTCTCGCTGGCTTGGCGTGTCTTCAGAAATTTAGCTTCTGGAATAATAGCCCTGCGTGAAGGGAAGTTTTTGCATGCTGGCTTATATTTGTGATTAACGCAGATCATAGCTTCACGCCTAGCACGATTTTTACGACTGACAACTATTTGCCAATCGTCCTCTCGTTCCTCGCGGGTATCAGAAGTCTTGCATTTATTGCAAGTATTACTGGCCTCGCGTTTCTCGGTTGGCTTAGTATCAGCCTCGAGTGGAATATCACACGCTGGCTCTAAAGAATTTTTATACTCGCGTTTCTCGCGAGTGTCAGAAGTCTTGCGTTTCTCTCAAGTAGCCTCGCGTTTCTCGCTTGGCTTAATACCAGACTCGCATGAAAAATCACACGCTGGCTTTAAAGAATTTTTATACTCGTGTTTCTCGCGAGTGTCAGAAGTCTTGCGTTTCTAGCAAGTAGCCTCGCGTTTCTCGCTTGGCTTAATACCAGCCTCGCGTGGAAAATCACATGCTGGCTTTACAGAATTTTTATACTCGAGTCTCTCGCGAGTGTCAGATATTTTGCGACTAGCGCAAATTTTGCTGGTTTCGCGTCTCTCGCTAGGCTCAGTAATAGCCTCGCGCGGAATATCACACGCTGGCTTTTCCTTGCTTTTAAGGCAAGTTGTAATTTCGCGTTTAACGCGGTAGAGACTGGTCTCGCGGGTAGCGTGAGCCAGTTTGCGAGGGACCATAGCCTCGCGTCCTCTGGTGTTAGCTCCGCGTTCAAGGCGGGCTTTGAGGGCTCTATGCCTCGCTCTCCGATTCCTGTTTCGGAGTTGGGTTCTGGTCAATCCAATCCCCAGGTCTTATTCGGCAGTCGGAAGCTCATCCTCGGCTAGGATTTCTTGTGTGAACTCCGGCCCTATAGCCGCAGTCTCCAAGGATCCCCGTCTCTCGGTGGATACCTTTCTACCCGTCGCTCGGGCATTGGAATACATGCGACGATAGTGCCGTGTCTCATCCAAGTCACCTGATCCAGAGGAGAGGAACTCCTCGTACTTCTGCTGGTCGATTTCAACGACCAGCGTGTCTACTTCGGATCCGATCATATCAACGTCCGATTGCGCCACAATCTCTTTATCAGTGAAAGAGATGGCTCCCACTGTGGTTGCCAGTTTGTTCGCCGCAAAAGTTTCTTTGCTTCCTTCCATCGAATTAACTTAAATTACAATAGAAGTGAACAAGATATATAAAGAAGAACAAACAAGAGGATCTTATAGTTCAATCTCTCTCTTTTACAATGTGTTATGTGGGATCAGTGGCGATGGGATCTATAGTAGTTCCTTTGGACGATCAGTACGTTGAAATCTTCTCTTTTGAAGATATCGGCCGACTGTAGACGATCTTCTTGGTCTTTGCTCTTCACGAATCCAAGGCTCTGTGCGTAACTTGAATTCTCTAAGAGGAAAACGATCACAAAAAGGCTTCAAGGCTCTCTCGCGTACTTGAATTGCCAAAGAATCAAAACCAGAGATCGGAGGTCAAAAAGAAGACTCTCGCCGAAAAAGAGAGTTTTACCAGCCGAAGAACCCGACCCCTAGGGTTTCACCGAGAAGGTATTTATATCCCCAGGATGATTTGAGAGTTTCTATCTGAATAGAATTTACTCTCCTCAAGGATTCCAATATTTAATATTGATTTAAATCTTTTGATTTAGAATTCTGATTGGACTTGATTTAGTATTTGGATAAGCCCAAATCATAATCTCAATCAACTTGAGATTCTGGTTATCTGCTTACGCGGAGCTTTAATCGCATCAAAACGCGGTGCTAAATAACCAGAATGCGGAGCTAACGCGGAGCTATTGATCATCTTCGCATTTACTCAAACGCGAGGCTAAAAAAAACTAGACACGGGGCTATGGATTAGCTCCGCGTTCTGTTGTGGAAAATCCTTTTACTTAGAAATTTTCACTGCCAATAATTTTGATTAGCAGTCGCATTGAAACGCGAGGCTATTTTGAGTAGCAGTCGCGTTGAAACGCGAGGCTATTTTGAGTAGCAGTCGTGTTGAAATGCCAGGCTATTTTGAATAGCAGTCGCGTTGAAACGCGAGGCTATTTTGAGTAGCAGTTGCGTTGAAACGCAAGGCTATTTTTTTGACTTCTGCGCGGTCTAATTTTTAGCTTCGCCTTTCCATACTTAGAAAAATTTTCTGTTTTGTAGAAACTTTTCTAACTTTGATTTTCCTCTTTTGCAGTAGGGTATTCGGTGGAACTTCTTCCCCATAAGCACTACTCGCGCGGAGTTACTTTTAGCTTCGCGCGGTCTAATTTTTAGCTTCGCGTTTCCATACTTAGAAAAATTTTCTGTTTTGTAGAAACTTTTCTAACTTTGATTTTCCTTTTTGCAGTAGGGTATTCGGTGGAAATTCTTCCCCATAAGCACTACTTTGGTTTTGCTGGGGGTTCTGATCCATCAGCTCAATTTCACTTCACCATCATCTGGCCGCATATAAACCAGATTCGAAAGAGCGCAGGGAGAAGTTGATCAAATATCATCCCACTACTGCACGTAAGATTATAACTGATGCGGCCTTCGAAGCCATGAACAGAGAAGTGCTAGAGAAGCCCGCATTTCTCTTTGGGGACCAGATGGAGCAATCAGACCAGATCCTCTTTGAAGAGGAGTGCATGTGGCTTTATAACTCCGGCAAAGCTTTAATGTTTCTGCCTAGAATGGAGCGTGGCTATCCCCTGGTCTATCTGCAAAGGCTAGCGATGCATCATGAATTAGAGTGGGGGTTAACTCAAGAATAGGACGACGTTCCAACGGGCAAATTGGGCGCACATGGGGCTTATCAGGATGGCCCCACCAGATGTATTACTGGTTTACTTCCGGACAGATTTAGCAAGGAGCACCCAGTAGGAGAGGTTCCGATCCGCAGACGAACTTTCCTAAGTGAGTTCCTGGCGAAAGAAGGCCAATACTCGGCTAGTGACTTCAGGATGCCTAGCGGGTTTACTCTTCTAGCAACATGTGGTGGGCCCGCCTTGTTCAATACATGTTGGATTCTCATGAACCCATTTTGAAGGAGAATTGTTTGTACAAGGCCAATCAAAAAAGTTCAATTTGGGTTCTCTCAGAGTGCTTATCATTTCTTCTGCTTTCTGGAGATGTATAACCCGAGACCTGTACTCTTTTACGCCAGTGGGTGAGCTAGGGTTTGCTCTCCACGAGATGTTTGATGTATTTGGGCTTTCAATGGGCGAAGTCCCATACGACGAGTGTATCCCAACTACCGAAGAGTTGAACATGCTGATGGTGAAGGACGAGCCATTATCGCATCTGTGCTAACTTAGCAGGTGTGCGTAATCAGGGTATCGGCCACAAGAAATGGGCCGATTACCTTTTCGCCAACTTGAATTCTAAGGATAGTTCAACAACTATCCATGGCTATGCTCCTGTCTACGTCACGGAGATCGATCGTTGCATCGCCAAGACCCGCCTAATGTATTATACTACTGAATCCAACGAAGGTGGATTCGGTCCTGGCATCTCTTTCAAGAGTTACCACTATCAAGCTCAGTTCCCAGTATCCAATAGAGACCTTATTGCTAGGTTCTTGATGCTGTGGTTAAAAAGATGTGTTGTTCCATCATTGCCAAAAGAGGCAATTGCAATGACTATGGTGTATCCAGCAGTCCTCCTCGCATACGGCCGACCTTTCGGACTTCTTCCCGCCATGGTGTGCAATCTACAGTATGGATTGCGAACACTCTGCAATGACATCATCCCTGCTGATAAGAGCAAAGGGAAAGGGAAAGGCAAGTCGAAAGAGATTGCCTAGGTGAGGACTCCGAACCCTAGGGTAGAGATGCCTTATACCTATCTGATGGCGTGGCTCGTCATGCACTGCCCGCCTCTGATGTGTGCTGCTTCACACCGCTCTGGTGACAAGTCCTACTTTGTGGAGTTATAGGAGCGCTCTTCATGGAAGCATCACTATATGTCTCAAATCAGGAAGACTCTCCGGCATCACCAAAATTATGAGATCTTCCGGTGCTTCCCCGACTTCCCTGGTGGTGGATACGGGTTGAAGTTGAAGGATATTGCGGGAGCAGATAACTTCACTGCCTTATCCTCGGGAGCATTCTGGTGGCTCCTTAACATCCGACCCAGGCACTTGGTGTATCGTCAAGATGGTAAATGTCTTATTGAACCGTACACCCCGAGCCGCTTTGCTCGCCAGGTCGGATATTCCCAACTTTATGTGGGTAATCCGAACAAGAATTTTGCTTATGAGGGAAATTTGTACAAAGGTGCCCGCGGCTGGTTTCACTTCGCCGCTGGTGGGACCGAAGCTGAATTCATCCTGCCACAGAAGTCGCCAGAATTGGCCATGACTCTCAGCTTTTGCACATGGTACAGCATTGCAAATGCTGGCGTGCCTCACTTCTCCATCAACTGAAGCTGTTGCAAGGAGATTGAGGCTTTCTTCATTAGCCGCCAAGGTGCTTCAAGAGTGAGAGTAAAAGGAATAGATGAATTCCTTGGTGCAGCGGCCGAACCCTTAGATGTCAGTGAGTCTGACGATGATGATGATAATAATGATGATGACAACCCTGATGTTGGAGGTGTTCCCCAACCTATCGTCATTCGTCCCCGGAGCCCGACCCTCAAACGCCGCGGTGCCCAAATGGGAGAGCCTGCCAGAAAGAAGAAGAAGTTGGCTCCAGGAACTCTAGTAGCCCCCAAGAAGCAGCTGTCAAGTTTGCTTCAGATCTGCTAGCTTAAACTCTACCTCTAGCACCGGCAGGAGAGAGTGGTCCTACTGGAGCTCCAAGTGTTCCCGAGGTTCCGGCTTCTCCGACCGTAGAACCTGTTGAACACCCTACGGCGCAACCACTAGGTAGTGAGACAGGTACGCTCCTGGAGATGACGGCGGCTCCCCCTTCAAGTCCAACAACTGGACTTATATCTCCTGGTATGGCTCTTCGTGTTCTATCTCTTCGTCCATTATTTACTTTATCATTATACGTAAAACCATTTGCTTGCTTCCTAAAATGCAGGTGGTCAGCCCCTCTCGCCATTGCATTCGACTACCAATGGGGAGTCTGAGGAGAGGGTGGACTATTCTGGCATGACTGGCTCAGCGGGTGATTTGGGTAGCTCTGCAAGCGAATTTAACGCTGACTATTTCACGCCAGCCACATGCCCAGTTCCCTCATCAATTCCTCCCATTGACGAACTAGGGAGTGATGAGAGAACGGAAGTTGTCATTGCGGCCGCCGCAAAAGAGGCTACACCGTCTCCAAGTATGCCTTCTCCAACACCACCAGTCTGCTCCACAGAGATCTTTCCAGTGATTTCTAGTGCACCTTCTACTCCTCAGCCAGTGATTTTAACATCATCTATTATTGTGGCTGCTGAGACTCCTGCAACTCCTCCAGCTCCAAGTCTTCCAGCAGTGGATGAGGAAAATTTGAAGTTCTCATTCGAAGCTACTTCTGCCACCGGAGGAGCTTCTGGTGGAAACACTTCCTCATCTTCTCCTGTTGGTGGCGCTGCCCGGGTGATTTGTACTAGCGACGCTTCTCCTCGAGTTCCTAGTTCAGCCAGATCTGCCTTGGCTTTACTAGCCCCGCATATTATGAACCTGGTACAGGGACGGGCTTCTTCCTCTTCAATTCCCGTGGATACCACTCCTTCTCCAACGACATCTTCTTTAGCGCTGCCTGCCTTAAATACTAACACTGTAGACCCTCTTGAAGAACTCTTCAACTACAGTGTTAATGATTTTATGCAGTTGCGAAGAAGATGCATCGAGATGACCCTTGACGGAAGAGATTTCCTTAGTCTCGGACGTCCGATGTTATCCAGTTATCTGGATAATATTCAAAGGATTGGGGGACATGACCGAGCAGCTCCTTACCGGGCCCGCCTTACAGACTTAGAAGAGCAAGTGAGTACGCTGAACACAGTTTGTCAAGCGGACGTGGAAGCGATCACCGCAATAGAGTTAGCGCGGCTTTGGGTGGAGTTAGCAGCGCATCGAGAGGAATTAATGCGACAGGAAGAAGGATGGTCTCGGGAATTGGCAGAGCTCCAGGCTAGTCAGGAGTCCATTCTTAGGGGTCTGAAGGCGGTGGACTCTGAGATTGAGGGGAGTCAGGCCACCATCCTTAAAGCCCAGTAGACCATTGCTAGAGCTCGGGCGGTCTTAGTAGCCAACGAGCTTCAATTAGGGGAACCCGTTAAGAAACGGGAAGCACTGATCCTCCAACAGGATCAGGTCGAGCAGGAGGAGACAATAAGAAGCCGTGCTATGGAAGAGTCTCATCAGCATCTAACCCAGCAACTAGCAATAAATGATGATGACTTGCTCCGGCAGGCTCAACACTCCATGAAAGCAACTCTTCGTCGAGTGATTGATGAGGCGATGAATAAGTTGAAGCATCTAGGAGATGTATAGTTTTCTTTTATTCTTTTATTCTTCATTCTTTTTATAATAAGAACTTATAATAAAAGAGAGAACTTTTGTAACTTCATTCTTTTGTTGATGAAATAAAGATAATCATTTGATTCTTTTACCTGCTGGCTACAAAATTTGTTTGCACAATAGATAAATTGTCATTAAAATGATTTAGTTGTTTAGGTAAAGCAGTCCAAGGCTCATCTGCGTAACTCAGACTGATAATACCGAGGTAATCGTGTTAGGATTACCAAATTTTTGGCAGAGGCGCCTAATTGCACATGCCTAGAATTTGATTGGAGGCAGTTCAAAGCTCTCGTGTATAACTTGAACTGGGCACACCAAAGATGATCGTGTTAGGATCATTAGATTTAGGTCAGAGGCCCTCAATTGCGCATGCCAAGAATTTTATGAGGAAGTCCAAGTGCTCATCTGCGTAACTTGGACAAGTGGAGGCGCGTACTTCCAGGGATATTTAACATAGTATTTCTTTAAAAATTTGCCATTGATTGGCATCATCATCCTATCGCCATTCTGATTCATTAAGCGATAGGCTCCACTGGAGTATACAGTCTCCACGATGAACGGTCCTTCCCACTTGGGTTCAAATTTACCCTTAGTTTTGTGGGTTAGAACCATTGGCCTTTTAATAGCCAGAACCAAGTCTCCTTGTTTAAAGGTCCTTGGTTTAACGTTCTTATTGAACGTTTGCAAGATTTGGGCTTGATACAACTCAATTTGTTGTTGGGCTCTGAGACGTTTTTCATTTAACGCCTCTAATTCTCGCAGTCTTTGTTGATGGCGCTCTTTTATCGTCATCTTTGTGGCTAAAGCCACTCTTAGTGATGGAATCTGGATTTCGAGAGGCAAGACGGCCTCACTTCCGTAAACCAAAGAGAATGGAATAGCTTTTGTTAGGGTACGAACAATGGTGCGATAAGCCCATAGGCACTCTCCTAACTTTTCATCCCAATCTCGTTTATTGGAAGAAACAAACTTCCAAAGGAGTTTAATGATTGTCTTGTTGAAGGCTTCGGCCAACCCATTTGCTGCAGGGTTATATGGTGCTGAAGCGATGTCCTTGATTCTGATTTATCACAAAATCTTGAAAACCTCTCGCTGACGAATTGCGGCCCATTATCATGGATGATCCTCCAAGGGATGCCAAAACGGTAAATGACATGATGCTTGATGAATTTGATCACATCTGTCGTTTTCACTTCTTTCATGGGCATGGCTTCGGCCCATTTTGAAAAATAATCGGTTATTGTAAGAATAAACCGATGTCCTCTAGACGACAGGGGAGTTATAGGCCCCACAATATCCATTCCCCATGCCTCAAATGGCCAACTAGCAACGGTATTATGCAAGTATTCTGGGGGTTGATGAATAAAATTGGCATGCACTTGGCATTCATGGCACCGTTTAGCTTATGCCATTGCTTCTGTAATCATTTTCGGCCAGTAGTATTCCAGCCTTCTTATGCGGTCTCCGAGATTTGAACCGGGCTGATGAGCTCCACATACTCCATCATGTGTTTCCCTCAGCACTTCTTCTGCTTCTGCTTTTGATATGCAGCGTAGCAACAGACCATCTCTTGACTTTCTATACAAAGTCTGAAGCTTATGGTCATAATAAAATCTCTTGGCCTTCCTCTTTATCGAGGTGGCTTCCTTTAGATCTTCTGGTAATATCCCATGTAAAGCATAATCCACAAACGGAAATCGTCAATCATGGAATTCTAAAGTTAAGCCTACTTGGCATACTTCTTTATTCTGAAAAACAGTATCTGGATGGAGGAGCTCTCTGCTTCCAATAGTGATGCTTTTTGTTTCACCCGGCGGAATTGCCAATATCGCGGCTAATGCGGCAAGAGCATCTGCAAAATGTTCTCATTTCAAGATATATGAGAGATATAAAATTGTTCAAAGTATCCTGCTAGCTCAAGGGCTAGCTGATGATAAGGGATGAGGGCTTCATGTTTGACTTCATACTCGCCCGTCATCTAATTGACGATGAGTTTAGAGTCTCCATATGCCTCTAAATAATTCACCCCCAGTTGCAGAGCCATTTTCAAGCTGATAATGAGCGTATTGTATTCCACCACATTATTTATGCACGGTTCTGTTAATGAGTAACCGTTAGGAAGTATATGTTTATGTGGGGATATAAGCACAACCCCCACTCCAGCAGTAGATCGTCTGGCGACACCATCAAAGAATATTTGTCATGGTTGTTATTTGCTAACTGTATTGATCTCTGATGTCTGTTTAGACCAGATTGGATGGTCTGCTAAGAAATCGGCAATTGCCTGTTCCTTCATTACTTTTTGAGGAACAAAGTGTATATCATATGGCGACAGTAGCAGAGCCCATTTTGCTAACCGGCCATTTAAGGATCCTGAATTTGTCATTAGAATTTTCAGGGGATTAACCCATGATATGACATGAATTGTTTGCCGAGAAAGATAGTGTCGCATTTTCTGAACAACGAACACTAGGGCTAAACATTCCTTTCCAATCGAGATATACCGCTGTTCGGTCCCGATCATTGTCCTGCTTAAATAATAGAGGGCATGTTCATGGCCGTGTTCATTATATTGAGCAAGTAATGCTCCTAAAGTATTATCCATGGCCCTTACATATATAAGAAAGGGCTGCCCAGGGACCGGTGCCATAAATACAGGAGGCTTAGTAAGGTACTCTTTGAGGTCATCAAATGCCTGTTGACATGCCTCATCCCATACAAAAGAAACCCCCTTTTCCATGAGTCTGGAAAACGGCTGACATCGTCCAGATATGTTAGAAATGAAGTGACGAATGTAGGCGAGCTTTCCTTGTAACCCCCTCAATTCCTTAATATTGTAGGGAGGCGGCATCTCGCTAATCGCTTTTACCTTTTCAGGGTCGAGGAAAATTCCTTTTGAAGTTATTATGAACCCAAGAAATTTCCCACTCGACACTTCTAAGAAAGACTTAGTGGGATTCATCTTTAAATGATGTTTTCTCATGAGAGCTGTATGCTTTTCATCATCTGGGTGCATCTTGATCTGGTTATAACCTAAGAAGCCATCCATGAAGGACATCCTCTCATAACCACAAGTATTGTCAATCATCACATTGGTGATGGGAAGTGAAAATTCATCCTTAGGACATGCAGCGTTCAGATCTCGAAAATCGATGCATATCCGAATTTTGCCGTTCTTCTTTCGAACTGGCACTATATTAGCCACCCAATAAGGATGGTGTTCTTCACGGATAAATCCGGATTTTATAAGTTTATTGACCTCAGCAACTATTGCCTCCATCAATTCCGGTCGAAAACGCCTTTGTTGTTATTTAACAGGTTTGGCATCTTCTTTAATATTTAATTGGTGCGTGGCAATTTGAGGGTCAAGCCCAGGCATGTCTTCGTAACTCCATGCGAACACGTCTATATATTCTTTGATGAGAGATATAAATTCCTCCTTTTCTAAGGGAGTTAGCGTGTCGCTTATGAAGATGGGTTTCGGGTTTTCTTCTGTTCCCATGTTAACTTGTACCAACTTGTCTTCTGTGGGCGGATCACGCTGTTCAAAGCGTACATCCCAGAGAGTGTCCATATGTTTAGCCCAGAAATCATCTTGAACATCAATCGGTTTCTTGTCGCTTTCTGGTACGGTTGAAACCATATTGGCTATCAAGGATTGAAACCAGCCGCCAGTACTTAGATCCGAGTCATGATCCAATGAAGGTGATTCATTATTGGCCGAAGAACTTTCTTCTTGTCTGGATGGTGACGAGGGAGGAGTAGATACATAGCCTAACCCCCTGCGAGTCTTTTGATAATAATCAGGGCTCTTTCCTCTCGGTCTGAACGAGGGTATAAGATTCCGTCGCCCTTTTCTAAAGTTTAATCCCGGTTTCTGAGTAAAATTATAACCTATTTTCTCCATCATTTGTCGGGATTTCTGTTCATATAAGTGAAATTGAGGTGATGTTTGTTCATCACTTTCACTGCTTTTTCCTCGTCGAGGTGACGTAATTACTTTGCCGAACATGATCGGCTTTCGGGACCCTTGTCGAGAAGGCACTTCAAAGTAATGACCTTTTTCCTTAACTATTTTAGACCGAGAGAGGAGAGATGACCTAAGTGGCAAATGGTATGTTGCCAGAACTTCATGTTCGGATAGGTCATCCACTTCAGTGGAAGTACAAGAGGGTTCAGACACAGTAGCTACAGCATGCTCGTGACTAACTTTATATTTTCATTAATAACCCATTCACTCTCTATTACATCAGCCACATTATTATCAAGACTCAAACTAAAATTTAAGTGAGGGTTGATTTTATAATCACCCCCATCGTTTTCTTCAGGAAGCTCGTACTCAGTGTCGGCTTCATTGCCACTGTCATCGGGCTTTTGAAGCCTGCTGCGATCATCGCGGGGGATCTCATGGACCGGTTTGTAGAGCCTGGCATCTGTGAAGTAATTTTCTAGTCCCTTGAATGGTTGCCTTTCTGCAACTAGTGTTCGGACTTCTCCTTCTTCATTGCAATATTTCATGTATTGGTGGAGAGTCGACGGGACTATCATGTAAGCGTGGATCCAAGGCCGTCCCAGTAAAATATTGTAGGACGTATCAGCATCAATAATGTAACATGTGACCTCCGTCCTCAAGTCTCCAATTTGGCACTGCAATCGGATTTTACCAAGAGGATGGCAGTTGTTAGCATTGAATCCGTAAATAGTGGTGTTTGTAGGCGTCAAACGATGAGGAGATATTCCCAATAGTTGCATTAGCCTTCTGGGAATAACACTTAGTGCAGACTCCGGATCGATTTGAATGCATTCCACTTTGGTGGATCCAACGTATCCGGTGAAATATAAAGCCTATTGTGCTTTATATTCCTTACTTGCATGTCTTCCGGAGAGAAGGTAATTTGTGGGACGTGCCTCCTTACTTGATGACAGCTGGGGCAAGAATTCCGTTCCTCATCGGCCGGCTCGATAATTTGAGTTAAGAATATCTCAGAGTCTGCCAGGGCCTCTCTTAACGCTTCACGTGTTGATTTTGATAATCTCAACAGTTTGTAAAGCATCACTCGTGCTGAAATGTTAGCCTGCTGAGCTATTATGTCAAACTTGAAGGTAGTCTCCTTGGCTCCTTCATCTCTAATAGGATTCTTCTGGAAGCGAAATCCTTTCTGCTTTGCCGGTTTTGCAAGTTCCGCATATATGTCTTTCGGATCTACTCTGGTGTAGTCCTTGAGATATGTCTTCCCAGATCGAGTACCGGAAGGGCCTGCCCCCTCTTGATGAGTGGCCATAGTTTCGGGCTCTTCTTCAGAATCTGTAAAGGCTCCCGAAGCTATATATTCTTCCTTTATCTCTGCGGAAATGGCATTAATAGTCCGCTTTTTCCTCTGACCCCCTGTAGTAATCCACTACTCATCTTCTAGTAAATCGGGGTGAACCCACATAACTTCCCCCTTTTGGGTTGTTAAGGGAACAAGTCCTTCTTCAGCTTTCTTGTGCGGGTCAAGGTTCTTTGTAACCAATTTACCCTTTGGAATTGGGGTCACCCCTGCGGGGAACTCGTGAGTTCCAACCACTATGGTTGCCATATTGGCAGTGACTTTCTTTTGCTCCTCCTTAAGCGTTAGAACTCCAGCTTCTATTAGTGCTTGGATTCTGTTCTTAAGAGGGTAACAATCCCTAGTCGGGTGCGCAATATTTCGGTGATAAAGACAGTAATTGGGGTCGTTGGTCTTACCGGCGTCCTCTGGCTTCCTATTTTCCGGAAGTTTCAACATTCCCTTTTTCAGGAGGAGGTGGAAGAGTGTAGACGTCTGTTCCGCTTTGAAAGTGTAAGTCATTTCTTGCTTAGGTCTACTTTGCCTCGTGCCCTTCTGATTTTGGAGCTTTGGGCTTGATGGAGAATTTATCTTCTGCGGAGCAGCTTCTGATGCCATCACCGCTTTCCCTTTATTTTTATTACTATTATTCTAGGTATATGGCCTATTACTTCCAGTACTCCTTGATCCACGAGACTCTTCAACTCGACGAATCAAGTTCTTGGCCTGCTCTTCCTGTTTGAGCAAATCCCTCCATGTCTTAGACTCTACGGCCCCCATTTTTAGGAGCACATTAGTCTTAAGATTATGTCAATATGTTTCGACTAGAGTTTCCTGGACCATTCCGTGTTTGCAATGCACGGACTTCTCCCGGAACCTTTCTATGAAATATTTTACCGTTTCTTGTTCCCCTTATTTAGTTGCAAGGATGAAATGAACCGTAATCTCGGTATTATCCTCAAAAAAATGCAAGAGAAATAATTTCTCAACATCTAACCAGGTATTAATAGTACCTGGGGGCAGCTGCATGAACCAAGTAAAAGCAGGCCCTCGCAAAGTACTTGCGAATACTTTGGTCATAATCGGATCATTGCCCATCAAATGTCCCGCTTGGGACAAGAAGTAATAAATGTGCTGATTGGGAGATCCCTTCCCATCATATGGCTCTAATTTGAACGGCTTATACTTCTGAGAGTATGGTACCACATCCCATTCAGGCGGATATGGTCTTGAGACCCCTGACTCTTTCAACTCCTTTTTATGCATCAGAGCTTCGAGTTGACTTTGTAATTTTTATATCTTTTCTCCATGCCGATCATGAAAAGAAAATCTATTCTCGTCCTCATACATCGAGTGGGCTTTTTCTTCTTTTTCCTCTTCGTTCAGAGTTTCTTTGCCCCTTTTGGTATTATCCTCAACAAATTTCAAGAGCATCACTTTAAGATCTTCAATCGTCTTTTGTTGCTCTCGAATCATTCTTTCTTGAGCTTCAAATCTTTGATCGATGTCGTCAGATTTATCCGCCATGTGTGATGCTGACTTTTGTAGCGAGATGACGCGGAAGAATGAAGTGAAGCTATAGTTGAATTATCGCTGTCATCGTCATCAGAACCCCTTGCAAGCCTCTTATAATTTCGAGGCGAGACGGCTCTTGATTTAAGTCGAGTGATATGAGGAGGTTCTTCATCAGTCGATTCCGAATCATCATCCGTCTCTATAATCTTCTTCCCTTTTCCCACCATATTGGAGGTCACAGCTCTCCATTCTTTTAGGGAAGCGATTTTTATTTTCTTAGTAGGGTTCTTGCCCGACTCGGTTAATTGGTCGAACACCGATATCCTGCTCTTGCTGCAGCCACATTTGTCCATTACAGCGGATACCGCTATCATAAGCTGCTGGCAGTGACAGACAGGTTCAGCTTGAACTTTTTCTATGCCTCTCTTCTTGGATAGATATTCCCTGAGGTCAGTGACCTTCGCCACGGGGTCGTGCAGCTCATCCAACTTTTGAGAGGGTCTAGGAGCCCACTGAAGCTTCTTAGGATTACTGGAGTTCGGTTCTGATCCACTGACGCAACGATCAGCCCTGATTCTGTAGTCGGGTTGATCCATGCGGAGCTTAGAAACAGCTTCGTGTTTTGGAACGCGGGGCTGAAAATTAGCTTCGCGTTTTGCTACGCTAACCTCGCGTTTCATGCTGGCTTAGCGTTTCCTCAGAAGTTTCTCTTCTGGAATATTAGCCTCGTGTGGAATATAATTCCTGTACGCTGGCTTACTCTTGTGATTATCACAAGTCATAACTTCGCGTTTAGCGTGATTTTTGCGATTAACAACAATTTGCCATTCATCTTCGCGATTTACGCGGAGCTGAGGCATCTTGCGTTTCTCGCCAGTACTGCTGGTTTCGCGCTTCTCGCTAAGCTTAGTATTAGCCTCGCGTGGAGAATCACACGCTAGCTGTAAAGAAGTTTTATCCCCGAATTTCTCGTGAGTATCAAAAATCTTGCGTTTCTCGCAAGTACGACTGGCTTCGCGTTTCTTGCTAAGTCCAGTAGTAGCCTCACATGGAAAATCACATGCTGGCTTTAATGAATTTTTATACTCGCGTTTATTGTGAGTGTCAGAAATTCTGCGACTAGCGCAGATCTTACTAGCTTTGCGTGTCACGCTAGGCTCAGTAATAGTCTCGCGTGGAGTATCACACGCTCGCTTTAAAGAGATTTTATACTCGCGTTTCTCGCGAGTGTGAGAAATTCGGCGACTAGCGCAGATCTTACTGGCTTCGCGTGTCTCGCTAGGCTCAGTAATAGGCTCGCGTGGAGTATCACACGCTGGCTTTTCCTTGCGATTAAAGCAAGTGGTAACTTCGCATTTAACGCGATAATGACTGGTCTCGCGATTAGCACGAGCTAGTTTGCGAGGGACCATAGCCTCGCATCCATTAGCCTCGCGTCTAAGGCGGGCTTTTGAGGGCTTTATGCCTCGCTCTCCGATTCCTATTTTGGAGTTGGGTTCTGGTCAATCCAGTACCCAGATCTTCTTCGGCAGTAGGAAGCTCATCCTTTACTAGGATTTCCTGTCCGAACATCGGCCCTATAGTCGCAGTCTCCAAGGATCCCCGTCTCTCGGTGGATAACTTTTTACCCGTTGCTCGGGTATTGGAGCGCATGCAATGATAGTGTCGTGTCTCGTCTAAGTCAACTGATTCAGAGGAGAGGAACTCCTCGTACTTCTGCTGGTCGATTTCAACGACCAGCATGTCTACTTCGGATTCGATCATGTCAACGTCCGATTGCGCCACAATCTCTTCATCAGTGAAAGAGATGGCTCTCACTGTGGTCGTCAGTTTATTCGCAGCAAAAGTTTTTCTTCCTTCTATTGAATACAACTTAGATTATAATGAAAGTGAACAAGATAAAAAGAGAACAAATGAGAGGATTTTATACTTCAATCTCTCTCTTTTTACAATATGTTGTGGGATCTGTGGCGATGGGATCTGTCAAGCAGCTCTTTTGGACGATCGAACGTCGAACTCTTCTTCTTTGAAGATGGCGGCCGACTGTAGACGATCTTCTCTGGTCTTTCACGAACTCAAGACTCTATGCGTAACTTGAATTCTCTAAGATGCCGAATAGAAAAAGAAGAATACCAGCCAAAAGAAAAAAAGAAGACCCCTAGGGTTTCACCACGAAGGTATTTATAGCCCTAGGTCAATGCAAGAGTTTCTATCCAAATAGAATTCACACTCATCAAGGTTTCCAATCAAATATCTTAGTTTTGATTTAAATCTCTTGATTTTGAGTTCTGATTGGACTTAATTTAGGTATTTGGATAAGCCCAAATCATAATCTCAATCAATTTGAGATTCTGATTATCTGCTCACGCGGAGTTTAATCGCATCAAGACGTGGCGCTAAATAACTAGAATGCGGAGCTAACGCGGAGCTATTCGATAGCTTCGCGTTTTACTCAACGCAGGGCTAAAACTAGCCAAACGCGGAGCTACTGAGTTAGTTCCGCATTCTGTTGTGGAAAATCCTATTTACTTAGAAATTTTCACTGCCAACACTCAGTAGCATCAGAAAATCCGCTATCAATCATCTATCAGAAATAGGCATTTGAGCCTGATAATTGAAGCTCTGAAAACTCTGTGCTGACTTTAAACCTATCCTCATCTGATTCCATTATATATGAACTGGCCTCTAGGTTAGCTATCTGAGCCTCGACAACAGCTTGGTTAAGAGGGTCCAGTTTCGTTACCGCAACCTCAGGATGATCTACATCCTGAACTAGGTTTTTGGCTAATACCATGGCTCCCTATGCCTGAACCTCCTGGAAAATATAGAAGTGGCACATCACCTCCCAGTATGTCTCATATACTTGAGGGTCTTAGGTTTTCATCTGTCGAAGATTCTCCGTAGTCGGGACTATCTCCTCATATTGCAACTCCCCCATTGATAATAAAAAAATCTTGAACATCTTGTGGAGAGCAAAGCCAAGTTCATCGACATGAGTATAGAATGTTCCTGAATTAAAATTGTACATCTCCAGAATGCTAAACAAATAATAGGCGCTATGAGAAAGATCATACTATACGTTTCTAATGGCCTCATACAATCAAATATTTTTTTACAATAGCTTCAAAGTTTGAAAGCAAAAAGCCAATCATCTGCTCCACCACATTCTGTCCACATAGTAAATGTATCAAGAAGTGCGAAGGTTATGGGTAGGATATTATCCTTTCGACTTGAAGAAATTATTGAGAAAGGTGCTGGTAAGCTGAGGCAACTTGCCGAGAGGGAAGTCTTTCCCCCACTCTCCCCAGAAGTAGACCAGTCAGGCATCTATCAGGACCATCTTGATAAGGACCTTGATTGTCAAAGTTGCTGATGGGATTATTAAGATTCCAATCTATCAAACTGGAGATGGATATGTTTTGAAGATAAGTCAATGAGAAAATTTTCGCCATCTCCGGAATGAACATCCTCACATCTCCCACTTAACGAAGCCACTTGCATTCCTCCTTGAACAGAGACTCATTCGGGACTAATATTGAGTCACCAAAGAGGAATGCCGGCTTCTCTAGTTCTTCTCTATTCACACCCACAAGTGGGACATCGCTTATCAACTCTCCTAAGATGGATGGGCTACAGCTAGATAACATATCTCTTTGGTTGTCACTGCTACCTGGAGTGAAAGACGGGATTGGACCACGGAATCCGAGTTGAATCCCACCATCAGGACCTCCTCTAAAGCCAAAGTGACACTTCATTAGAGAAGTTGTGTAATTCACTGCCAAGAAAATAAAGAAGAAATCACAAGCTCATCAAGAAAATGAAAGAAAATTCTCTAAGTAAAGAAACGCAAGGCTAATAGTCCCATGAATGGAGAAGTAAACGAGAGGCCAAATAGCCCCGCGTAAAAGAAGTGTAACACGAGGCTAATAGTCTTGCATAGCTAAATGCGAGTCTGTTTGCCTCGCATACTAAACGCGAGGCTGATAGCCTCGTGTGGCTTTACGTGAGGATGTTTAGCCTTGCATACTAAATGTGAGGCTAACAACCTCATGTGGCAAAAAATAATCTTTTTGGTTAAATTTCACCCAAAAATCATAGCAAAAGTCCTCAATTGAAGCTTTTTAATTGATTTATACTTAGAAAAATAAGGGAAGAGAAAGAGGTTTAAAAGGAATTTTACCTCCAAAAATTGAAAGAACGGCTTCAAAATTGGTGACCGATGGTCAGGAGTGAGAAGAGGGGCCGCCCCGATCAACTGAAACCTTCTTTGGTGCCATTTATCGGTGAATAGCGGAACGAAGAAATAATGAAGAGAATAGAAGAGAATCGACTGAATTCATAGGAGTTCTTGAAGAGGAAAAAATGAGTTTCTTTTCAATAAATAAGAAGAAGAAGATGAAGTGGCACTTTTTTAAAAGGAAAATGGCACCCAGTGGGGCTTAATTTGCAGCCAAAATTTTACAAGGCAGTTAAAGCTCCGTGAGACTATTCGCCCCGCGAGGCTATTAGCCTCGCGAAGCTAATTAGCCTCGCATACAAACAAAGCTTGTGTTATGGAAAATTTGAAGAATTGAATTCCAAAGTATTTCAAAACTCATTAAAAATTAGTAAACGTGATTTTAAATACTTTGAAGTGGGTCTTGTAGAATGAAAAAAATTGAACTCAAAGTAATTTAGCCACACGAGGCGAATAGCCTCGTGCACATTAGG
This sequence comes from Dracaena cambodiana, assembly GCA_036321105.1. NCBI lineage: Eukaryota > Viridiplantae > Streptophyta > Magnoliopsida > Asparagales > Asparagaceae > Dracaena > Dracaena cambodiana. The sequence goes on from JAYEPQ010000010.1 coordinate 15,742,319, forward strand.
CTAATAGCTCCTTGCAAGACTAAATAGCTCCTCGCGAGGCTAAATAACTTCGCACGAGGTTAATAGCCTCGCACTGGGATGATAACCTTGCGTGCATGGGGCTTAGTCAGCAAGGAGTTGGTTTCGTTTTGGATTTTCACTAGAATTCCAAACCCAATCATATCCAAATACCTCAAATTGAAGATTCTCAATCCAACTGAAATATAAGATCAGAGATTAAATTGTATTAGAATTCCATCCCTATCTTCTAAGAAAAATCCTATAACAACCTCATAAGTATAAATAGAAGTTAATAGAAGAGTTTTGTAACCCTTTGGCAAATTGATTTACGCACAAGGGTATCCCGACTAGCAACAAGAAGCTATCGACCAACGGTTATTCTCCATCGATTTTTCACATTCAAGATCAATTTAAGTATCAAATCGTTAACAGAGTACGTGGTCGGCACTCTATAGCCACTTTAAAAACCCATACTTTTGTAAAAGAGAGTGATAAATTTAAAAATCCTCTCATTTGATTTTTCTCTACTTCTTTTTATTGTATTTTGAGATTATTTTAATCATAAATCAATGACAATGAAAGGAAGTGCGAGTTTCGTGGGAAACAATCATGATTTCCCCATTAGGGTTTCAACATAAATCTTGTGAATTTGTGATTGCTTATTGATTTAGTTATAATTTTATATTGGGATTTTTGTTTGCTACTAATCTTGCTAGTAGTTAAAATTCAAGTAATCCCATTTTTTCACCCCCTACAACATATAAACATATATTTTACAGTTTCAAAAAAGGTTAAAATTTGATTCTTGAATTTCATGAAGAATTTAAAAAATTTTGCGTATTAATTTGTTCATGTGTATAATTCATGTATCTGTTAGGCTAGTTAATAAGATATGTAAATTATTCACAAAATTTTGAACAACTCGCCAAATTCTAATGCGTGGTTCATTGCCATCCATGTATAAGCGTTGAGCTAGCTTATACTAGAAACAGGTTTGGATGGTGACAGTTCCAACTGTTAATGCGTGCGTTCTGAATTTGGACATGATTTGGACAAGGCTAATTTCTTATTTTCAGTTTTAGCAAATTTAAGTCGAATATGATTGACCACGCTGAATTCCATCAAAATACCTTTTCACTTGAAATTCATTCACTTGCTTATTGAACTCTTGACTGGACCATTTCAAAGCATCCAAACAAGCCCTACGAAGGTAGCATAGATGATCACCCAATACGATAACAGGCGACGAAGTACATTCTTACATACCCAAACCACATCGGACTAATTTCCACGTATCATTATTCTCGTACATGTATATATGAACGACTAAAAGCCACCACCACACCACGAAGTACGTTTCTCATAATTACTATTCTGGGAAAGCCTCGATGATGGACCAGATGGCCGGGATCTTGATGATGTTCAGGCGAGGAAAGCCGGCAGATTTCAAGAGCGTCTTCCACTCTTCCTCAGTCCTCTCTTTTCCAGCGGAGGTGTGGGCATACACCAACATGTCGAACTTTGCTCGTATTTCTCCCAGCGGACTGTCGTCCTCCGAGTATAGGACCACCTCCATGATGACCACCTTACCGCTCTTCGGTATGACGCTGCGGCAGTTGTTCAGCACCTTTGTGCAATCTTCATCCCCAAAGCAGTGCAGCACGGTCTTCATGAACACAGCATCCGCCTGGGGAACAAACTCGAACATATCCCCCGCAACATGAGTGACTCCGGGATACTCCGGCGCTGTCCCCACAACAAATGGCAGGTCGAAGTTGATCCCCTTAAGCCCCGGATTCAACCTCACGATCTCGGCCATTGTGGCACCGGTCCCACCACCGACGTCCACCAAGGATGACAGCCCGCTGAACCCGTCCTTGTAGGATGACAGCATTGCATCCATCGTCCCCTTGGCAGTGCACGCCATGGCATTGTTGAAAACATCGTTGAATTCGGGGTTGATCGCTGCAGTCCCGAACAGCAAGTCCATGCCGTGAACGGTGATGTAGGGAGGGCCACCGGACTGGACACAATGAGAGAACTTGTGCCATGCGGCAAAAGGCAGAGGGTGAGTCAGGAACATGACCATGGGGACGAGGTTGAGGTCGGAGGAGCGGACGAGGGCAGTGGAGGCCGGGGTAAGCCCATAGTGGGGCTCTCCCGACACATCATCGACCGTAGAGGAGAAGATGCCATTGTGGGAGAGGAAGCGCATGATGCGGAGGAGAGCAGTGGAGTCGGGAGGGGTGGGGCCAGGGAGGAGGGAGGCGAGGCGGGAGAGGGAGAGGTTTCCAGTGCCGTTGTTGTGCTCGTGGATGATGTCAGCGATCCGGAGCTCCACGGCGCATCGGAGGACCATCGAGTTGGCGAAGGAGAGCATGGACTTCCATACTTGAGTCTGGCCGTCCATGGACACGGTGTCCTTCTTTTGCTGCACTTGCTCCCCGGCCTCCGACACCATTTTCAGTAGTTTGTTTGTGAACTTTGAGTACTACTGGAAGTATTAAGAATAAGTACAACTTGAATAGATACTCAAGTGTGGGATGGAAAATGAATAGCCAACGAGGGTATTTATAGATGAATATGGGGAGGGGAACATGGCGTAGTTTGACTGCCATCTGCTTTGATTTTGAACTACGGTAATTACTACTTGGTGTTATTAGGGGAGAAATTTGTTCTCCTTCATCAATAAATGAAAAATCAGACTAATAATTGGTCTGATTCTAGCATCGAAAGACAACAGATGAATAGTTGCTGAAATTGACGCGCACCTGCAACATCTGATCGTTACGTTGTGGGTAGGTGCACAAGCTTGCGGGCTCTGGGTGGGTAAGAGTCTAATATATGTGTTAGGACGCCCCATGTCTAATATATCTTAACTGTTCATTAGTTCGTGAATGGTTGAATTTTTTCATAAATTTAACTATTATGTTGTGCCATTGCACTAAAGAAGGATCAGGAAAAATGAAATCAAATAAAGATGGGAACAAAAAATATGGTAATGAAATCATCAATATCTATTTATATTCATATAGATGCAATTTCCGACTTAGAATCAATCACAAGTCAACTCAATCTCGTTGGGTCAATTTATTGTTGAGCATGACATTGATACCACTAAAATATATATCATATCTACTTCCGACATATGGTATACGAGCACATACAACAAGTATCGACAATATGTTCGATTTGAATATTCTAAATCCAAATTATCATATCAGAACCACTGATAATAAATACATGTAGATAAATAAAGTGTCATTCATTATATCATGAAGTTTATCATATAACTAGAAATAAGAAAAATGGTAAAGGAAAATCTAAGATAACTTTCACTAGGGAATGATAAGTTCGAAAGTGTAAAAAGATAATATAGCTAAATAACTACTGATTTTCGACCACTTCTATAAAGTACTCTAAGTCTTCAGTAGTAGGATCAACATAATCTATTTCATGCTCCAAATTTGCATATTCAGGTTGTCAAATAGCGACCAAAACAATATACATAAAAAGCATATTTATAATAAACCAGTAAGAGTTATATCCAACATGATAATAAATAAGTCGTAGAAAATAATAAATTAATATGTAATAATAATATTAACTGATATAAGTTAAACCTAATGCCTTCTAGTGTAGTTACAATTATAATAGGTATATTCTTAATAAAAATGACAAATAATTGGAATAGGATACCACTATTACGCTTATCTCCTGTGTACATCCGAAAATGATCACATGGATTGTCTCGTGCTGAATTAGGCTTACTATCAGGCAAATAGGAATAATCAGGTGCGATCCACAAAATCACCATGCACTCTTGGTATGAGAAATATTTAGTTGTACAACTTAATAAATTTATAGCCCAAACAAAATATATTTCCATCATTCAGTTTAGTGTCATTTAAGTAAAGTTCATATCAAGTCAAATTCTAGTTGTCATAGTTTGTATATAGGTCATACTATGTACAATATTTCAATTCAATTTTATTAGTTTGTTAACAATATAGTTTAAATAGTTCGTTCGATTTATACTTTATTAAATAAATTAAAATTGGCTAAATCAAAGATTTACTAATTTAAGATATTATAGAGATATATCGGCCAAGTAAATATATGAATGGTCGAGGCTTTATGTGTTATGCATGTTTCTTAATTATGTAACCAATATACAAGAGAACTGTTATAGATACTGATACAAAATAATATTACAAACAGTATTTTTCCATTATTATACCTTTTATGTGATTTATCAAATATTGTATATATTGATTATTCGAAAATCTAACTGTATTGTGTGATTTAACATATTTAATAACAAGTGTATAACAAAAATAACATAATTTCGATAATATGAACAATTGTAAGTAGTTGATTGATTCATTTAAGATAATAAATCAATTTATAGAAATAAATAGTGTAAGTAAATAGCAGCTAAGAAGAATAACGTGATTAGTGAGTCCAAAAATAAAGTCACCTCGATTTGTGTCACGTTATCGATGAATTAGCAATTGCATGAAGCAATCTACACATAAAATTTTAAAATAATTGTTAAAAATTGTTTAATATGAATTTAGGTGATTTTTAGAAATTTTTCTAATATTCATAAACCACTCAAAATTTAATTTTGAGCTTAAATAGTATTAGCGGGACTGAAATCAATAAATGTGTCTGAATCCGTCTCATTGGGTCTATACGATAGTGGATGTTATTTTTAACTTATTATGATTGTTGGATCATGGGTGAGCTAACCATATTATCTAATGGGATAAATCTAGAGAGAATTAAAGAAAATATGTTAACCAACCTTAATTAATGGAGATCCAAGACAATGAAAAATATAAAGGTTCCTCCAACGAAATATGGTGAGGAGAGTGATGCCTTTGGCGAGAGGGTGGTGCTCTGGCAACATAACGATGAGATGCTCCGACAACGTGAGTGAGCAAAAAGAATTTTAGAGAATGAATGTGAGGATTTAATTGAGAATAGAGGTTGGATTTAAATAGTATTGAATTTACGAGTTATATGATATGAAGGATTTGAGAGAATTAAAAGAGGATTGTGGGGATTTATTATTAAGAATTAAAAAGATAAATTTATTCTAGAGATTTCAAATGATTGAAATGATGGAGAAGATGAAAATTTTGAAACTTAGAGAAGATGAAATAATTGGAGGGTTAGGGAAATTAAATAGTCAAATTCATTATTTTGTTTTTTTTTAATCTATTTATTAATTTACTTATGGCTAAAAACTTACTGGTCATTAAAGGATGCCTAGAAACATAATGTTTTAAGGACATAGATAATTCATTGAACCCCACTAAAAGTCTTCTATATATTTATGATGGAGATGGATTATATGTAGCAATCATTAGAGAATGCTACAGTATCTATCAATATCTAGAAGAAAAACATGATTAATATGAGCAAGCTATAAGATGCTGATAAACGATGAGCCAAAGATAAATTGTACAGGTAGAGAAGTATAAAGATATGGAATTGCATTATTTGTACTAAACTTCTTGGCACTCTCCAAACACACTACAAATAACTCATATATATAATTGTACAAATAACCATTCATCTCCCTAATTAAATGCAGATACACTCTCTCTTTCTATGACACTTGAACTTTCTAAAAAACCCTTTAGATTCTCAAGAAAGACAATGATTCAATAATAAATTAACTTAAATAATTAATTTCAATACCCTCCCTTAATTTTGATTCATCATTCCAATTCTACTCCTTAATAGAGAGAATACTTCAAATTTCAGAGACTTCATAAATATGTCGGGAACTTGATCTAATGACTTCACTTGAATGAGTTCCACTTCTTTATTCTTCACCTATTCCCGAATGAAATGATAGCAAGCGTCGATGTGCTTGTTTCCTTCATGGTCTACTGGATTCTTTGAAAGTGCAATTGCCGACTCATTATCAACATAGATCACTTTGAGTTTTTCTTGAGAAAACCGAAGATCTTTGAGCTAATTTCTCAGCCAAAAAAGTTTGACAAACTCTTGATGATATAACTATATATTCAGCTTCGAAAGTAGAAAGAGTAAAAATGGTTTGTTTCTTTGATGACCAAGTGAATGCAGTATTGCCCATAAAAAGGTATATCTGGTTGTACTCTTCTGATTATTAATATCTCCAACTCAGTCACTTTGATTTAGCAAAGAATCCTCTTTGCTAGTAGTAAATGTGAAGATTTTTGGTCCTCTATGAATCTACTAATGAGTCCAACACCATTTAAAATATCTGGTCTCGTACAAGTTAAGCAATAAAGACTCCCAACCAAACTTTTGAAATGTGTTGCATCAACTTTGCTTTCAAAATCATGTTTAGACAATTTAATTCTACAGTCAACAGATATGCATACAGAATTGTAGTCCTTCATATTAAACTTTCCAAGAGTAGTTTTGGTATAACCTTCTTGAAAGATAAAAATATCCTTTTTACCTTGTCTCACCTACCAAGATAGTAAGATATTATCCCAATGTCTGTCATCACAAATTCTTGAATCATGGAGTTCTTAAACTCTTCGAACATGCGCAGATTGTTACCTATAAAGACAAGGTCATCCACATATAAGCATACAATAAAAAAATCTCATCTTCATTTGTCTTAGAGTATAAGGCATGCTCAGAAGGACATAGGTTGAAATTATTATTCGGAAAATATTTATTAATTCAACTATTCCAAGCCCTTGGTGCTTATTTTAGGTCATACACTGCCTTTTTTATTTTTGATACCTTTGATTCATCTCTTTTTTTGATGTAGCCAAGAAATTGCACTACATATACCTCTTCATCAAGAACTCCATTCAGGAATGCCGCCTTCACATCTAGTTGATAAATTGACCATTTGTTTTGTTCAGTTAAAGATATATTCAATCTAATAGTTTCAAGGCGAGCAATAGGAAAAAAATACCTTGCTATAATCAATTTCGGTCTTTGATTATATCCTTTAGTGACCAATCTGTCCTTGTATCTCTAAGTTTCTCCCTTCACATTCATTTTTTTTAAAAACCCACTTTATTCCAATTGTCTTCTTGGTCTGTTGTGGTGTTGTAAGTTCCCAGATATTTTTCTTTTCGATTGCCTTGATCTTTTCACTCATAGTTGCTCTCCATCTTTGATCTTGAATAGTCTCTTCGAAGTTTATAGGCTCACAACCAACAAATAAGCAAAATATAGTCAAATTATTCTGATTTTTAGTTACCTCATACAGTTCGGTCAAGGTTCTGGATTTTTTGACTTTGGACTTGATGATGATGAGGATGATGTGGAAGAATTTATTGATGGAGATGAGAGCGGTGATAATGTGTTAGAATATCTTATCTGATCTCCTTATCTTCATCCACAAGTATGATTAAATTGTTGCTAATTTCTCCCTTGCTTCAGTTCCACGATTTATTCTCGTCGATTTATACATCTCTGCTCACAATTAGCTTATTGCATGGATCATATAGCTTGTAACCCTTAGTTTTTGAATCATGGCCAGTAAAGACATATGGGGTACTCCTGTCATCAAGCTTGCTTCTCTTATGTTCTGGAACATGAGCCTTGAAAATACTGCCAAACACGTTGAACTAATCCAAATTAGGGTTGTACCAAGTACAATCTTCTTGAGGAGTGATATTCTAGAGGATCTGAGTTGGACTTCCATTAAGAATATAAGTGGCACAAGCAACTGCTTCAGCTCAAATGTCTTTGGTACTTTCTTGCTATTCAGCATGCTTTCGATCATATTCAGAATAGTTTTATTCTTTCTCTCGGTAATCCCATTTTGTTGTAGTGAATAAGAGACTGGAAGAAAATATCGAATGCCATGTTCTTTGCAATAGGCTTCAAACTCTTTTGAAGTGAACTCTCTACCTTAATCTGACCTGATTTTGAGATAATAGCCAGCCACTTTCTTTTTCAACATTTACTTTAAACTTTTTAAAACTTTGCAAATTCTTCAGATTTGTTCTTCAAAAAATACACCTAGGTTTTGTGAGAGACATAATCGGTAAAAGTAAGAAAATCTCACTAAGTGAAGTAGGAGTATACGGTCTGCAAACATATGTCTGCACAAGTTGGAGGGGCTTTGTTACAAGAAATGAAGCTTTTTTGGGAAATGTGGTAGGTGATGCTTTCCAACAAGACATCCTTTACATGGTTGTACTGGATGATCAATGAGCAACAATCCTTTTAGCATATTATACTTGCTAATGATTTGAAACCTCCAAAATTGAGATGCCCAAACCTTAAATTCCATAGCTAAGATGGATAATCAATGCAAGCCTTTAAACATTTTATATCCCCACCTTGAAGATTTAACTTGAACATTCGGTTCTTTGATATTTGTACTTTAACAATCAGCCTATTCTATTAATCTTTAAGAAAAGACTACGATCTTTCAAATTGTAGATACAAAAAAAAAAAAATTGCTTAACGGGTGCACCAGCAGGTGTCACCCATGGGTGGCAACCTGTGGGAATTTCCCGCGGGTGGCAACCCGCAGGAATTTCCCGCATGCGGTTCCTGCGGGAGCTTCCCACGGGAGCTTCCCACAGGTGCCAACCCGCGAGAGTGTCCCATTGGTCCCACACCCTCGGGTGCCACCAACGGGATGCACCGTGGGGTTGCTCGTCTCGGTGCTTCAGTTACATGGATTGGGTCCTAATTTTTAAGGAACGGACACCCCCGATCTCAGTATCTTGTTATCAGATTTAGCTCAGATCTTATTCGAGTGGTTACTCCCCTCAATATATAAAAAGGGGTAGAGTTCAGATGGAAAGGGGATTTTTTTAGAGACCATAGTCTAGAGGAACAGAGAATTCCCAATGAGCAGGCTTTTTTCCAAAATTTGCAGAGAGGAGTCTCTTCCCAATCGAAATCGGATCGTCAACGGAGTAGATCAGTAGGCTCCACCGTTACCAGATCCCACCAATTAGAAAAGAAAGGAATCAAATTAATTTTTTCTATTCTTGTAATCTTGATGTTTTTATTGTAATTTTCTTTTACCATTGTATTTAAAATCAAGATCTCAATGGAAGGAAATCTACAATTTTCGGATGTACAAGAATTGACAATCACAGTGGGAGACTCTCTGTTCACAACAGAGAACTTGGTGGCGCAGTCCGACTGGAAATCTATCGGATCGATGGTTGAAACCTTGGTCGTCAATTTCGACCAACAAAGGTATAAAAATTTTCTCTCTTCAAATTCGTCTAATTCGGAGCCCAGGCGTCATTGCCGGGCAATGATCAAGGAAAGTGAGGCGTCATCGCCCACCAAAATTGATAAGGCATCATCACCTATCAAAACAAGTGAGGCGTCATTGCCCATAAAAATTAGCAAGGCGTCATTGCCTGTCAAAACTTATGCGGCGTCATCGCCCATGAAAATTGACAAGACGTTATTAGAGTTGCCCCCACAAGTGCACCCCACAGGTGCAACCCGCGGAGGCATACCGCAGGTACAACCCACAAGACACCCCACGGGCACAACCCTGCGGGTCCAACCTCTTTCTTTGCGTGCACCAGATTTCTTGGTACAGCAACCGCCTACGCTTCCCCGTACGCCTTTAGGCTACGTGCAGGGAGCGCATGGCGCTCACCTACATTTTTGGTCACACTGTTAGGCGTTCCTTCTGGTTCCTCCATAGAAACATACAAAGATGTGGTCGTGCACACATCTTCAAAATCTTCTTTAGATGATGAATATACTCAGAATAAAACTCATCAAAATCTTCTGAAGCATAATCAAGAGGCACAGAGAGCCCGTACAATTACATAGGCCAGCACGCATTCTAGAAGACTCCGAAAAGAGCTGGAGATTGTTCTAACACTAAAAAATTGTCTAACTTTGAGATCCTTTAGACTAATCAGTATTATGAACAGAACTTGCGACGCAAAAGGCGTCAAAATTGTAAATATAATGGAAAATATGTCTCAAGACTTAAGAAAATATCTCACTCAGAAGAGGAGAGCCCTCCAACCCACTCCTCAATGTCAATATGAACGGTTTTTTTCAGCTATTTTATCGAACTATAATTGCAAATTAAAGCTATCTGTTTTTTATTGGATTATCGAACCGAAAAGAAGACAGATAGTAAAAAAGATATACTCCGAAACTAATTTGCCCGCTGCCTAATTCCATATGGTTAGCAAGGGCAAAAAAGTTACTGAGAGCAACCCCTCATATAAAGAATTCACTTCAAAATTAAAAAGAGTGTCTATTGAGCCAGAGGGTGTATATCAGCACACTCTGTAGACACTAAAAATAATTAAATTAAAAAAAAAAAAAAAAAAAAAAAAAAAATCTAAGTGGGCACACCCGCGGGTGCACCCGCGGGATGCAACCCGCGGGAACACCCGCGGGTTGCAACCCGCGGGGGCACCCGCGGGAAGCATCCCGCGGGAGCACCCACGGGATGCAACCCGCGGGTGCACCCGCGGGTTGCAACCCGCGGGGGCACCCACGGGAAGCAACCCGCGGGAGCACCCGCGGGTTGCAACCCGCGGGAACCCCCGCGGGAAGCAACCCGCGGGAGTTCTCCCGCGGGTTGCAACCCGCGGGAACCCCCGCGGGTTGCCACCCGCGGGAGGATTCCCGCGGGTGGCAACCCGCGGGGGCGATCCCGCGGGTTGCCACCCGCGGGTTGTTTTTCGTTGTTTTCCCGTTGTTTTATTTCCTATTTTATTTTCCTGATAATCCGTGATCCGCTTTTTCAGGAGAGAATTGAGTCGGATTTGGAGCTTCTTCGGTTTATAAAATACAGGAATTTAACGGGAGAAGGGACTTTGGATTTTTTGGATTCTTGGACTTTGGGAAGATTTCGGGCGAGCTCGTGAGATCAAAGAAAAGAGCAGAGCCATCTTCTCCTGGTCGGACGGTCAACGGAGGCAGCAACGAGACTCCACCGCCACCCGAACCCACATAAAAAGGGAATCCACCAACATTCCCGTTCTTGTAATTCTTCGGAATTTTTGTAATCTCAAATCTTCGTTGTAATCAAATAATTTTTGCAATGGAATCAAAGATGCAATTTTCGGGCGTACAAGAACTGGCGACCACAGTGGGAGCTCCTCTGTTTACCACAGAGAATTTGGTGGCGCAGTCCGACCGGGTGCCGATTGGCTCAATGGTTGAGATGCTGGTCATAGAAGTTGACCAGCAAAAATATGAGGAATTTCTTTCCTCCTCTGATTCGGAGCCTAGGCGTCATCGCCGGGTGACGATGAAAAAAGGTGAGGCGTCATCGCCCACTGGAAATCAAAAGGCGTCATCGCCTATGAAAATTTACGAGGCGTCATCGCCCGTTGAAATTTACGAGGCGTTATCGCCCGTTCCAAAGTCAAGCCAAAAGTCAAACCAGTCCCTGACCCGCTCTCAGAAGAGAAACCTGAGGCGTAAGGCACAGCGGGCCCGCCTCAACAGTGCCTCTGGAAAATTGCGCTCAGAAAATCCAGATCAGGAAATATCGGAAAGAAAAAATTCCGAAAATAAAAATTCCAAAAAATAAAAATCCGCAGGCAGAAGTGCGGGTTGCACCGCACGGGGGCAACCCCGAGGTTGCAACCGCGGGTGGAAACCCACGGTTCCAACCGCGGGTTGCACCCCGCGGGGAACCGCGGGTTGCACCCCGCGGGGACAACCCCGCGGTTGCAACCGCGGGTGGAAACCCGCGGTTCCAACCGCGGGTTGCACCCCGCGGGTGCAACCCCGCGGTTGCAACCGCGGGTGGAAACCCGCGGTTCCAACCGCGGGTTGCAACCGCAGGTGGAAACCCGCGGTTCCAACCGCGGGTTGCACCCCGCGGGTGCAACCCCGCGGTTGCAACCGCGGGTGCAAACCCGCGGTTCCAACCGCGGGTTGCACACCGCAAGTTGCAACCCGTGAGTTGCACTCCGCAGGAAAAATCAAGGGTTGGTTCTGGTGTCTATTCGGGCACACGCGCAGTGAGCACACAGCGCACATCTAACCTTTTGGTTACTCTCTCAGATGTACCATCCCGTTCCTCTACAAATAAATATAAGGATGTGCTCATGAACTCACCTGAGGATAGATCTTCAAATTTCTCTTCGGATGAACATATTCATGATAGAATCCTCCAGATCCCGAAGAACAAGTCAGATGCGTGCGAGGCCCGCACAACTGCGCAAGCCAGCACACACTCCAGAAGAATCCGCAGAAGGGTTGGAGAACAATCTAATGCTGGAAAAGAGCTCAGCCCTGAAATATTACAAACTCTCCAGTATTATGAACCAAATTTGAGACGCAAAATACGTCAAGATGCAAATAGAGAGGAGAAGATATCTCAAGACTTGAGAGAATACCTCAATTGGAAGAAGAACTCTGCACAAAATACTCCTCAATGCCAATGCGAACAGTTAATCTCAGCTGTTCTATCAAATTGCGAGTGCCATCCGAGACGGTCCGTTTTTGAGCGGATCACCGAATCTAAAGGAATACGGACAATAAAGAGGGTGTGCTCTGGAACCGATCTACCTGCCACCTCATCAAATATGGTTAATAAAGGCAAAAAGGTGGTCGGAAATAACCTTTCGGATAAGGAAATTACTCCAGGATCAAAAGGAGTTTCTATCGAACCAGAGGGCGCGCTTCTAGAAGAAGTCTCTGAAAGGCTTGAGAGACAAGAAAAACGTCTCGAACAGCACGAGGAGACCATAGAAGAAATGAAACAACTTTTGATTGAGTTGCTGGCTCAAACTAGAAAGAACCAATCATCGCCGTCCATTTCTAGTCGGCAGAAAGGAAAACGGCCTGTCCAAATAAATGAAGACAGCGAAGACGAAGATAAAGAAGTGCCTCCTCATTCAAGAGAGGAAGAGGAAGTGAAAGTTATCCTCAATCCTCACGCAGAGAAAATAGAGAAGATGGAGAACCAATTACAAGCTCTTCTTCATCGCAAAAAGCTACAAGAGGTGGGGGTAGTCCGTCCATATCCCGTAGAATGGGAGACCGCACCCTATCCTGCAAAATATAAACCGTTGAATCTTCAATCATTCGACGGTAAAAGTTCGCCGCAGCAACACATCTTCTATTTCCTGTCGCAGACAGGACACCTCATGGGGAATGATCCGACCATGACTAAGATATTTGCGAGTACTTTACGGGGGCCCGCATTTACCTGGTTCATGCAGCTACCCCAGGGATCAATTAAATCATGGGCTGATGTAGAACGTGAGTTTCTAGCCCGATTTTTTGAAGATGATACTGAAGTCTCGATACTATCTTTGCTAGCAGCAAAGCAAGAAGAAGGCGAAACGGTCAAAACTTATGTCGAGCGGTTCCGAGAACTTTCCGTTCGATGCCCACATGGCATGACGCAGGATACGCTTGTGGAAACCTGCAGACATAACTTGTTGACCGATATTTTAGACAAGATGGGTTCGGTCGAATCCAAGTCATGGAAGGATCTGCTTAAGCAGGGCGAACAGGCCGAAGAAATACTTCGACGTCTCGAAATGCAATAGTTTACAACCGGAGACGGTGCAAACGAATCTCCATTCCATTTTTCCCGTTCAAAAGGGAAAGACATAACGGCAATGGCGGTAGAAAGTACACTGAAGCAGAAACTATGGCCAACTACAAGCAACACAGCAAAGTCGCCCAGACTTCAAAAGCAGTATTCGTTCAAGGATGAACATACTGCTACTATGTTCAATCTGCTCACCAAACGCAAGATGCTTAAATTGCCGGAGAGCAAGAGACCTGAAGAAGTAGGAAAAACTAACGATCCGAATTACTGCCTGTACCATCGGATTGTAGGTCACCCCACAAAAAATTGTTTTATCTTAAAAGATAAAATTCAAGTGTTGATTGGCGCTGGAGCAGTTCAGCTCAAAGCTGAACAAAAAAGGAGTTAGACCTAACTCCGACACATTTAATGCGTGAGGTCTAAAGGTACCACTTGGGCTCACAACAATTCCCAAAAAATGGGCTCAGGGCGGTTAATTTAAACCCCCAATTAAAAAAAAAAAAAAAATAAAAAAAAATAAAAAAAAAAAAATCACCCAACGCCGCTAAAGCTACGGGAAGAGAATAAATTTCTCGTCAACCCCATCATACTGGGGGTAATAAGTATGAACTGCCCAACGCCGACTAGGCTACGGGAAGAGAATAAATTTCTCGCCAACCCCACCATACTGGGGGTAAAAAGTATGAATTACCCAACGCCGACAAGGCTACGGGGAGAGAATAAATTTCTCGCCAACCCCACCATACTGGGGGTAAAAAGTATGAATTACCCAACGCCGCTAAAGCTACGGGAAGAGAATAGATTTCTCGCCAACCCCACCATACTGGGGGTAAAAAGTATGAATTACCCAACGCCGCTAAAGCTACGGGAAGAGAATAGATTTCTCGCCAACCCCACCATACTGGGGGTAAAAAGTATGAATTGCCCAATGCCGCTAAAGCTACGGAAAGAGAATAAATTTCTCGCAAACCCCATCATACTGGGGGTAATAAGTACGAACCACCCAACGCCGATAAGGCTACGGGAAGAGAATAAAATTCTCGCCAACCCCACCATGCTGGGGGTAAAAGGCATGAATCACCCTAAGCTGCTAAGGCAAAGGGAAGAGGAAAAGTTTGGCATTTAAGCCCAAACGAAATCCTTCACAACTCACCATGCTGAGGGGAATAGCATGGCTAGCCCAACTCAAACGGTAGTTGGTAAAGGCAAAATCAAACCCGTTGATAGCTGGGGGTTTGCTAAAAATCCCACGACAAATCTGTCACAACAGTATTCTTATCCGAATATAAGAATACATCACTGCCCTAAGCTGCTAAGGCAAAGGGAAGAGGAAAAGTTTGGTATTTAAACCCAAACGAAATCCTTGATAACTCACCATGCTGAGGGGAATAGCATGGCTAGCCCAACTCAAACGGTAGTTGGTAAAGGCAAATCGAATCCGTTGATAGCTGGGGGTTTGCTAAAAATCCTAATCAGATAAATCTCCTGTCACGTTAAGATTTCACCTCTGACAGCAAAACTTTTCTTGTCATTTTGCTCTAACAGAGCAAGCGACACTCCAAAATATTTGTCAAGTTAAAATCATACCTCTGACATCATAATTCAAAATCAAAAGAGATAAAATCCTAATTAAATCGATCCCCTGTCACGTTAAGATTTCACCTCTGACAGAAAAGAAAATTCACACTTCATCAAGTCCAACATTACAACCTCTGATGAACGTGCTTTAGATATCGTTAAGTTGAAAATCACCTCTGACGAAAATCATCTCCCTATCAAGTTAACAGTTACCTCTGATAGTCCGATTCCAAAACTAAATACGTTAACCGTCACCTCTGTTTAGTCAGCTTGTCCCTATCACGACCAAATCCTCTGAATAGGTTAAGCTCCAAGACACGTTTAATGTCACCTCTGTCTTTTCCTGATTCGTCATACTAGATGTCACTGAACGGTTAGGATTAAAATAAGCACGTTAATATTATACCTCTGCTTGACCTAAAATAAGCACGTTAACATTATACCTCTGCTTGTCCTCTAATGAGTACGTTAAAATCATACCTCTGCTTGTTATGGAATAAATAAATATATTAACAGTTATCTCTATCGACCAAATCTTTTAAAAGGTCCATAACCAAAATTAAAAAATCCAAAGTATTTCGAAATTCAGTACGGTTCAATACAGAACTTCAAAAACTTTGGAGGGGGTTATGTAGACACTAAAAATAATTAAATTAAAATAAAAAATAAAATAAAAATAAAAAAAAATCTAAGTGGGCACACCCGCGGGTGCACCCGCGGGATGCAACCCGCGGGAACACCCGCGGGTTGCAACCCGCGGGGGCACCCGCGGGAAGCATCCCGCGGGAGCACCCACGGGATGCAACCCGCGGGTGCACCCGCGGGTTGCAACCCGCGGGGGCACCCGCGGGAAGCAACCCGCGGGAGCACCCGCGGGTTGCAACCCGCGGGAACCCCCGCGGGAAGCAACCCGCGGGAGTTCTCCCGCGGGTTGCAACCCGCGGGAACCCCCGCGGGTTGCCACCCGCGGGAGGATTCCCGCGGGTGGCAACCCGCGGGGGCGATCCCGCGGGTTGCCACCCGCGGGTTGTTTTTCGTTGTTTTCCCGTTGTTTTATTTCCTATTTTATTTTCCTGATAATCCGTGATCCGCTTTTTCAGGAGAGAATTGAGCCGGATTTGGAGCTTCTTCGGTTTATAAAATACAGGAATTTAACGGGAGAAGGGACTTTGGATTTTTTGGATTCTTGGACTTTGGGAAGATTTCGGGCGAGCTCGTGAGATCAAAGAAAAGAGCAGAGCCATCTTCTCCTGGTCGGACGGTCAACGGAGGCAGCAACGAGACTCCACCGCCACCCGAACCCACATAAAAAGGGAATAAACTAATATTCCCGTTCTTGTAATTCTTCGGAATTTTTGTAATCTCAAATCTTCGTTGTAATCAAATAATTTTTGCAATGGAATCAAAGATGCAATTTTCGGGCGTACACACTCAAGCCAGAAGAGGAGTCGCTATACCATTAGACTATAAATGGTTGGTTGGAGATTTGATGAGAAAGAAGACAGACATTCTGCTAGAAGAAGACAGACATTCTGCCATTGTGTCCTCATCTTCTTCAGATTCAAACAAAAAGTTTGCGTCTACAGTGAACATGACCAACCTTCCAGAGGAAGCCTCTAAGAGACTTGAGAGACAGAAACAACGTCTCAAATAGAAAGAGGAGACTATGGAAGAAATGAAGTAACTCCTAACCGAGTTATTGGTTCAAACAAAGAAGGGCCAATCCTTGTCGTTCTCTTCCAATATGCGGGAAGAAAAATAACCTGTCAATGTAGATGAAGAGAACGAAGAGAACCACCTCCTCACTCAGAAGAGGATGAGGAGGTGAAGGTTATCATTGTTTGCTGCAAAAGTTTCTTTGCTTCCTCCCATTGAATACATCTTAGATCACAACGGAAGTGAACAAGAGATATAAAGAGAACAAACGAGAGGATTTTATAATTCAATCTCTCTCTTTTACAAAATATGTGTGGGATCTGTGGCGATGGGATCTGTCAAGCAGCTCCTTTGGAAGATTGAACGTCAAGCTCTTCTCTCTTGAAAATCTCGGCCGACTGTAGACGATCTTTTCTGGTCTTTCCCGAACTCAACGCTCTGTGCGTAACTTGAATTCTCTAAGATGCCGAAAAGAAGAATACTAGCCGAAAAGAAAAGGAAAAGACCTCCCTAGGATTTCACCAAGAAGGTATTTATAGCCCCAGGTTAATGCAAGAGTTTCTATCTAAATACAATTTGCATTCATCAAGGATTCTAATCAAATATTTAATATTGATTTAAATCTCTTGATTTAGAGTTCTGATTGGACTTGGTTTGGGTATTTGGATAAGCCCAAATCATAATCTCAATCAATTTAAGATTCTGGTTATCTGCTCACGCGGAGCTTTAATCGCATCAAAACGCGGCGCTAAATAACCAGAATGCGGAGCTAACGCGGAGCTATTGATTATCTCCGTGTTTTACACAATGCGATGCTAAAAATAGCCAGATGCAGAGTTATAGATTAGCTCCGCGTTCTGTTGTGGAAAACTCTACTTTTACTTAGAAATTTTTACCGCCAACAGAACCCCCTCCAAAGTTTTCAAAATAGCTTAGAACTTAGCAAATTTTGAAATACTTTGGATACTTAAACTGAAACGCGGAGTTAGAATACTAAGTCTTCTTCACATTATGCTCGCTTACACGGAGCTTCACTTCATTTTCAGTGAAATGAGTAATTGCTTCATTAATTACTCTTGAATTTCTATGCCGAATACCAAGCGGCGGAAATCCTGTTTAAATAGAGCTCTCGGCTCATCCTCTTCTTCATTCAGAGATTTTGAAGAGTTCTCAACTCCTGCAACCGAGTGAGCGATGTCAATGAGCGATCTTCAATTGATCTCCATTTAACTCTCCATAGATTTTCATCATTAGGATGTCTCTCCAGAAGAGTTTGGCTTTATGCACATTGGCCGGCGTTAATGGCAGCGGCCGTGGAAGTAGACGCAGTGGCGAACCAGTCAATGCAGCTTCTCTTGAAGGTAAAAACCTTAACTTTTTGATCTTCTTAGAATCATTCTGAGATGTTTTGGCTCGGTTTTAAACCAGCCAATTGTTATTTCACCGGCGAGATCGCCGTTCTTCGGCCGCAAGGCTTGAAGGAGAAGAAGAAGTCAGAGAGAAACTTTGATCTTTTTCTACGCGAGGTTATCGCGTCATCCTCGCGCTTGAAACGCGGGGCTATCTTAATTAGCAGTCGCGTTTTAATCGCGAGGCTATTAAAGAGAAGGAAAAAGGCAGAGAGAAACTCTGTTACGCGAAGTTATCGCATCATTCTCTGCGTTTTAAGACGCCAGGCTATTTCTTCAGCTGCACGCGAAGTTATCTTAGCTCCGCGTTCATATAATTAGAAGATTTTCCAAATTTTGTCGAACTCCTGACTCTTCTTTTGCAGTGAACCAGATTCAGTCTGATGACTCGCTGATATCTCTAGCCAGCGTGGAGTGTAGATTTTCCCTGATATATCTTCAAAACCTAGCTGTGCACCCATTTTCATCAGTAAAAGTAACTCTAAGGAAGCCAGAAACATATGCCTTACAGTTTTCAAGCTCTGGCTCCTTTTGAAGGAGTTACAAGAACTCTGTGGCAGCCCATTAAGTTTTCTTGAGGATCATTTTTGTTAGATGACAATCTCTGTTGCTTTCCAAAGCGATAGAGATCCAAATTCAACTTGTGCTTCATTTCAGATGACAGATCATAGTTGACATTTGTAGAGGAGATCTTTTGTATGTGAACCATAGAATTGAGCTTCAACACCCCATGGAGGAATCTCGCCGTTAGGTTATTGATGAGTCGATGAATATGTATATGCTTTGGAGAGCTATAACTCCTTTTTCTTTTGTAATATTTTCCTTTATGAATAAAGGCAAATTATTTTCCTCTCTATCTGTCGGCTTTAAGAATCTTACTTGCTCAACAAATAGATAGTTTATTATTTTGGTAAAATAATCTAAGGCTCATTTACGTAACTTAGATCCTTAGCCAAAAATCCAAGTTCTTCATGAGAACGCGAAGCTAAAATACCAGGTTATCCTCTCGTTTCGCGGAGTTGCACAGAGTTAATAACTTCGCATTTCCCATCATCATGCGAGGCTAATAGTTCCACGTTTCTGGAGAGTAACTGATCAGTTATTTTCTCCGAAATTCGCGCCGAACCCCAAAAGGCGGTTTCCCTCATTTAAATGAAGCTCTATTCCTTTTCTTCTCACTTCACTTGAGAATTTTCCAGAAACCCTAGAGATTCAGGTGATCAGAGCTCAGGCGACCCGAGCGTTCTCCGACCGATTTTCTCCCAATTTCCCATCGATTTTCCTCAACTTTTTGAGAAATGGAACCCAAGACTCGTGCTACTTCTCGTGCAGCCCCATCGTCAGCGACTGGCGCAAGCAGTGGTGGCAGCGGCCATGGTAGCGGCGCGCCAACCCACATTTCGCCCATTGGGGGTAAGAATCTCTCTATGAAGACTCTTTAAAATATTTCTAGAGTGATTTGACTTGATTTTAACTGCTCAGTCACCTCTTTTATCGGCGAGATCGCCATACTCCAGCCACAAGGCTTGGAGAAGAAGAAAAGCCTCTGGCTTTCTTCTTATGCGAAACTATCGCGCCATCCTCGCGTTTTGAATTGCGGGGCTATTTTAAGTAGCAGTCGCGTTGAAATGCGAGGCTATTTTGAGTAGCAGTCGAGTTGAAAACGCGAGGCTCCTTTTGACTTCTGCGGTCTAATTTTTTAGCTTCGCGCGGTGTTACTTTTAGCTTCGCGCGGTCTAATTTTTAGCTTTGCGCGGAGTTACTTTTAAGTTCGCGCGGTCTAATTTTAGCTTCGCGCGTTCTAATTTTTAGCTTCACGCATCCATACTTAGAAAAATTTTCTGTTTTGTAGAAACTTTTCTAACTCTGGTTCTTCTTTTCTGCAGTAGGGTACTCAGCGGAAACTCTTCCCCATAAGCACTATTTTGGCTTTGCTGGGGGTTCTGATCCATCAGCTCAATTTTACCTCACCACTATCCTAGCCGCATATAACCCTAATTTGAGAGATCGTAGGGAGAAGTTGATCAAATATCATCCTACTACTGCACGTGAGATTATCACTGATGCAGCTTTCGAAGATGTGAACAGAAGAGTGCTAGAAAAACCCGCGTTTCTCTTTGGGGACTAGATGGGGCAATCAGACGCGATCCTATCTGAAGAGAACTGCATGTGGCTATATAACTCTGGCGAAGCTTTAATATTTCTGCCTAGAATGGATCGTAGCTATCCCCTGATCTATCTTTAGAGGCTGGCGATGCCTCGGGAGTTAAAGTGGGGACTAACTCAAGAACAAGATGGCGTCCCAACAGGCAGATTTGGTGCACAAGGGGTTTATCAAGATGGTCCCCTCAGATGCATTACTGGTTTGCTTCTCGGCCGTTTTGGCAAGGAGCTCCCAGTGGGAGAAGTTTCGATCTGCGCAAGAACTTTCTTAAGTGAGTTCCTGGCGAAAGAAGGCTAATACCCGGCTAGCGACTTCAGGATGCCTGGCTGGGTTTACTCTTCTGGCAACATGTGGTGGGCCAGCTTTGTTCAGTACATGTTGGATTCTCATGAACCCATTTTGAAGGAGATTGGTCTGTACAAGGCCATTAGAAACATCCAATTCAGGTTCCCTCAGAGTGCTTATCATTTCTTCTGCTTTCTTGAGATGTACAACCCCGAGACCTGCACTCTTTTTACACCTGTGGGTGAGCTAGGGTTTGCTCTCCACAAGATGTTTGAGGTATCTAGGCTCTCAATGGGCAAAGTCCCCTACGAAGAGTACATCCCCACTACCGAGGAGTTGAACATGCTACTGGCAAAGGACGAGCGCATCTATGCCACATACTGGGAGATGATGTGCCACTACCGCATCTGTGCTGACTTAGCAGGTGTGCGTAATCAAGGTATTGGCCACAAGAAATGGGCTGATTACCTCTTCGCCAATTTGAATTCTAAGGATAGTTCAACAACTATCCATGGCCATGCTCCTGTCTACATCAGAGAGATTGACCGCCGCATTGGCAAGACCCGGCTAATGTTTTATACCACTGATTCCAATGAAGGTGGATTTCGTCCTGGTGTCTCTTTCAAGAGTTACCATTATCAGGCTCAGTCCCCAGTATCCAACAGAGGCCTTATTGCTGGATTCTTGATGCTGTAGCTGAAGAGATGTGTCGTGCCGTCACTGCCAAAAGAAGCAATTGCAATGACTGTGGTATATCCAGCAGTTCTCCTTGCATACGGCCGACCTTTCAGACTTCTTCCCGCCATGGTGTGCAATCTACAGCATGGATTGAGAACACTCTGCAATGACTTCATCCATGCCGATAAGGGCAAGGAAAAAGGGAAAGGCAAGTCAAAGGAGATCGCTCAAGTGAAGACTCCGAACCCTAGGGTGGAGCTTCCTTACACTTATCTGATGGCATGGCTCGTAATGCACTGCTCTTCTCTGATGAGTGCTGCTTCACGCCGCTCAGGTGACAAGTGTTACTTTGTGGAGCTATACGAGCGTTCCTCATGGAAGCAATACTACATGTCTCAAATCCGGAAAACTCTTCGGCATCACCAGAACTATGAGATTTTCAAGTGCTTCCCCGACTTCCCTGGTGGAGGATACGGGTCGAAGTTATAGGATATTTCAGGAGCAAATAATTTTACTGCCTTATCCTCGGGAGCGTTCTGGTGGCTTCTCAATATCCGGCCCGGGCATCTGGTGTACCGTCAAGACAGTAAATGTCTCATCGAATCGTACATCCTGAGTCGCTTTGCTCACCAATTTGGATATTCCCAACTTTAACTTTATGTGGGTAATCCAAACAGGAGTTTTGCCTATGAGGGGAATTTGTACGAGGGTGCCCGCGGCTGGTTTCATTTCACAGCTAGCAGGACCGGAGCTGAATTTGCTCTTCCACAGAAGTCGCCAGAATTGGCCATGACTCTCAGCTTTTGCACTTGGTATCACGTTACAAATGCTGATGTGCCTCGCTTCTCCATCAACTGCAGCTGTTGCAAGGAGATTAAGACTTTCTACTTTAGCCACCAGGTGCTTCAAGAGTGAGAATAAAAGGAATGGAGGAATTCCTTGGCGCCGCGGCTGAACCATCAGACATCAGCGAGTCTAATGATGATGATGATAATAACGATGATGACAACCCTGACATTGGAGGTGCTCCCCAACCTGTTGTCATTTGCCCCTGGAGCCCGACTCTCAAACGCCACGGTACCCTAAAGAAAAGGCCTGCCAAGAAGCAGAAGTTGGCTCCAGGAACTTTAATAGCCCCCAAGAAGTGGCTATCATGCTTGCTTCGGACTTGCTAGCTTCAGCTCTGCCTCCAGCGCAGGTAGGGGAGAGTGAACCTGTTGGAGCTCCAAGTGTTCCCGAGGTTCCGGCTCCTCTCATCGTAGAACCTGTTGAGCACCCTGCGGCGCAACCAATGAGTAGTGAGACGGGTACGTTATTGGACACGACAGTGGCTCCTCCTTCAAGTCCGACAATTGGACTTGTATCTCCAGGTATGGCTCTTAGTATTCTGTCTTTTGTCTGTTATTTTACCGTAACACTACTTTTCTTGTTTCCTGAAATGCAGGTGGTCAGCTCCTCTCGCCAATGCACTCAACTACCTAGGTGGAGTCCGATGACAGGGTGGACTATTCGGGCGCTACTGGCTCAGTGGGAGGTTTGGATAGCTCTGCCAGCTAGTTTGATGCTGATTATTTCACGCCGACCACATGTCCAGTTCCCTCATCAATTCCTCCCATTGACGAATTAGGGAGTGACGAGAGAACGGAAGTTGTTATTGCGGCCGCTGCAAAAGAGGTTACACCGTCTCCAAGTATGCCGTCACCAACACCACCGGTCTGCTCCACAGAGACCTTCCCAGTGGTCTCTGGTGCACCTTCTGCTCCTCACTCAGCGGTTTTAACATCATCTATCATTGTGGCGGCTGAGATATCTGCAGCTCCTCTAGCTCCAAGCGTTCCAACGGGGGATGAGGAAAACTTGAGGTTCTCATTTGAAGCTACTTCTACCACCGGAGGAGCTTCTGGTGGACACATTCCCTCATCTTCTCCTGTTGGTGGCGCTGCCCAGGTGATCTGTACTAGCGCTGCTTCCCCTCAGGTTTCCAGCTCTGCCAGATCTGCATTGGCTTTACTGGCCCCGCATGTTATGAACCTGATGCAGGGACAAGCTTCTTCTTCTTTAATTCCAGTGGGTACCGCTCTTCCTTCGGTGACATCTTCTTTAGCGCTGCCTGTTTTAAATACAGGCACCGTGAATTCTTTTGAGGAGCTCTTTAACTATAGCGTTACTGACTTTATGCGGTTGCTCAGAAGATGCGTCGAGATGATCTCTGGCGGTATGGATTTCTTCAGTCTCGGTCGTCCGATGTTATCCAGCTATTTAGACAATATTGAAAGAATCGGGGGACAAGCCCGAGCAGCTCCCTACCGGGCTCGCTTTAATGCCTTAGAAGAGCAGGTGCGTACACTAGACACAGTTCGCCAAGCGGACGTGGAAGCGATTACCGTAATAGAGTTGGCGCGGAACTGATACGACAGGAAGAAGCATGGTCTCGGGAGTTGACCGAGCTTCAGGCTAGTCGGTAGTCCATTCTTAAGAGCTTGGAGGCTGTGGACTCTGAGATTGGGGGAAGTCAAGCCAAATCCTTAGAGCCCAGGAGACCATTGCTAAAGCTCGGGCGGTCATAGTGGCCAACAAGCTTAAATTAGGGAAATCCGTTAAAAAGCGGGAAGCGCTAAACCTCCAACGAGGGCAGGTCGAGCAGGAGGAGGGGATAAGAAGCCGTTCTATAGAAGACTCTCATCAGCGTCTGACTCATCAACTTGCAATGAATGACGATGTCTTACTTCAGCAGGCTCAACACTCCAGAGAAGCAACTCATCGTCAGGTGATTGACGAGGCGATGAATAAGTTGAAGCATCTAGGAGATCCATAGTTTTCTTTTATTCTTTTATTCTTCATTCTTTTTGTAGTAAGAATTTTGTAATAAAAGAGATAATTTTTTGTAACTTCATTCCTTTATCGATGAAATAAAGATGACCCTCCCTTTTGATTCTTTTATTTGTTGGCTAGGAAATCTGCTTGCACAACAAATAACTTGTCATTAAAAATGGTTTATTTGTTTTAGGTAAAGCATTCCAAGGCTCATTTGCATAATTTGGAGTGCTAATACCTCGGTGATCGGGTCGAAATCACCAGATTTTGGCAGAGGCGTCCAATTGTGCATGCCTAAGAAGAAGACTGGAGGCGGTTCAAGACTCTCTCGCGTAACTTGAACTGGGCACACCAGGTTTAGGTCAGAGGCGCTCAATTGCGCATGCCCAAGAAGAAGTCCAAGCGCTCAATTGCATAATCTTGAACAAGTGGAGGCGGTCCAACACTCTCTCGCGTAACTCAGACTGGGCACACCACGATGGTCGGGTTAGGATCCATCAAATTTAGGTCAGAGGCGCTCAATTGCGCATGCCTAAGAAGAGACTGGAGGCGGTTCAAGGCTCTCTCGCGTAACTTGAACTGGGCACACCAGGTTAAGGTCAGAGGCGCTCAATTGCGCATGCCTAAGAAGAAGTCCAAGCGCTCAATTGCGTAATCTTGAACAAGTGGAGGCGGTCCAAGACTCTCTCGCGTAACTCAGACTGGACACACCACGATGGTCGGGTTAGGATCCATCAAATTTAGGTCAGAGGCGCTCAATTGCTCATGCCTAAGAAGAGACTGGAGGCGGTTCAAGGCTCTCTCGCGTAACTTGAACTGGGCACACCAGGTTTAGGTCAGAGGCGCTCAATTGCGCATGCCTAAGAAGAAGTCCAAGCGCTCAATTGCGTAATCTTGAACAAGTGGAGGCGGTCCAAGGCTCTCTCGCGTAACTCAGACTGGGCA
This sequence comes from Dracaena cambodiana, assembly GCA_036321105.1. Lineage (NCBI taxonomy): Eukaryota > Viridiplantae > Streptophyta > Magnoliopsida > Asparagales > Asparagaceae > Dracaena > Dracaena cambodiana. The sequence continues at coordinate 15,767,349 of JAYEPQ010000010.1, forward strand.
CACCACGATGGTCGGGTTAGGATCCATCAAATTTAGGTCAGAGGCGCTCAATTGCGCATGTCTAAGAATAAGACTGGAGGCGGTTCAAGGTTCTCTCGCGTAACTTGAACTGGGCACACCAGGTTTAGGTCAGAGGCGCTCAATTGCGCATGCCTAAGAAGAAGTCCAAGAGCTCAATTGTGTAATCTTGAACAAGTGGAGGCGGTCCAAGGCTCTCTCGTGTAACTCAGATTGGCCACACCATGATGGTCGGGTTAGGATCCTTCAAATTTAGGTCAGAGGCGCTCAATTGCGCATGCCTAAGAAGATACGGGAGGCGGTTCAAGGCTCTCTCGCGTAACTTGAACTGGGCACACCAGGTTTAGGTCAGAGGCGCTCAATTGCGCATGCCTAAGAAGAAGTCCAAGCGCTCAATTGCGCAATCTTGAACAAGTGGAGGCGGTCCAAGTCTCTCTTGCGTAACTCAGACTGGGCACACCACGATGGTCAGGTTAGGATCCATCAAATTTAGGACAGAGGCACTCCATTGTGCATGCCTAAGAAGAGACTGGAGGCGGTTCAAGGCTTCCTCGTGTAACTTGAACTGGGCACACCAGATTTAGGTCAGAGGCGCTCAATTGCGCATGCCTAAGAAGAAGTCCAAGCGCTCAATTGCGTAATCTTGAATAAGTGGAGGCGGTCCAAGGCTCTCTCGCGTAACTCAGACTGGGCACACCACGATGGTCGGGTTAGGATCCATCAAATTTAGGTCAGAGGCGCTCAATTGCGCATGCCTAAGAAGAGACTAGAGGCGGTTCAAGGCTCTCTCGCGTAACTTGAACTGGGCACACCAGATTTAGGTCAGAGGCGCTAAATTGCGCATATCTAAGAAGAAGTCCAAGCGCTCAATTGCGTAATCTTGAACAAGTGGAGGCGGTCCAAGGCTCTCTCGCGTAACTCAGACTGGGCACACCATGATGGTCGGGTTAGGATCCATCAAATTTAGGTCAGAGGCGCTCAATTGTGCATGCCTAAGAAGAGAGTGGAGGCGGTTCAAGGGTCTCTCGCGTAACTTGAACTGGGCACACCAGGTTTAGGTCAGAGGCGCTCAATTGTGCATGCCTAAGAAGAAGTACAAGCGCTCAATTGCGTAATCTTGAACAAGTGGAGGCGGTCCAAGGCTCTCTCGCGTAATTCACACTGGGCACACCCCGATGGTCGGGTTAGGATCCATCAAATTTAGGTCAGAGGCGCTCAATTGCGCATGCCTAAGAAGAGACTAGAGGCGGTTCAAGGCTCTCTCGCGTAACTTGAACTGGGCACACCAGATTTAGGTCAGAGGCGCTAAATTGCGCATATCTAAGAAGAAGTCCAAGCGCTCAATTGCGTAATCTTGAACAAGTGGAGGCGGTCCAAGTCTCTCTTGCGTAACTCAGACTGGGCACACCACGATGGTCGGGTTAGGATCCATCAAATTTAGGTCAGAGGCGCTCCATTGTGCATGCCTAAGAAGAGACTGGAGGCGGTTCAAGGCTTCCTCGTGTAACTTGAACTGGGCACACCAGATTTAGGTCAGAGGCGCTCAATTGCGCATGCCTAAGAAGAAGTCCAAGTGCTCAATTGCGTAATCTTGAATAAGTGGAGGCGGTCCAAGGCTCTCTCGCGTAACTCAGACTGGGCATACCACGATGGTCGGGTTAGGATCCATCAAATTTAGGTCAGAGGCGCTCAATTGCGCATGTCTAAGAATAAGACTGGAGGCGGTTCAAGGCTCTCTCGCGTAAGTTGAACTGGGCACACCAGATTTAGGTCAGAGGCGCTAAATTGCGCATATCTAAGAAGAAGTCCAAGCGCTCAATTGCGTAATCTTGAACAAGTGGAGGCGGTCCAAGGCTCTCTCGCGTAACTCAAACTGGGCACACCATGATGGTCGGGTTAGGATCCATCAAATTTAGGTCAGAGGCGCTCAATTGCGCATGCCTAAGAAGAGAGTGGAGGCGGTTCAAGGGTCTCTCGCGTAGCTTGAACTGGGCACACCAGGTTTAGGTCAGAGGCGCTCAATTGCGCATGCCTAAGAAGAAGTACAAGCGCTCAATTTCGTAATCTTGAACAAGTGGAGGCGGTCCAAGGCTCTTTCGCGTAACTCAGACTGGGCACACCACGATGGTCGGGTTAGGATCCATCAAATTTAGGTCAGAGGCGCTCAATTGCGCATGCCTAAAAAGAGACTGGAGGCGGTTCAAGGCTCTCTCGCGTAACTTGAACTGGGCACACCAGATTTAGGTCAGAGGCGCTCAATTGCTCATGCCTAAGAAGAAGTCCAATTGCTCAATTGCGTAATCTTGAACAAGTGGAGGCGGTCCAAGGCTCTCTCGCATAACTCAGACTGGGCACACCACGATGGTCAGGTTAGGATCCATCAAATTTAGGTCAGAGGCGCTCAATTGCGCATGTATAAGAATAAGACTGGAGGCGGTTCAAGGCTCTCTCGCGTAACTTGAACTGGGCACACCAGGTTTAAGTCAGAGGCGCTCAATTGCGCATGCCTAAGAAGGAGACGCGTACTTCCAGGGATATTAAGAATAGTATTTCTTCAGAAATTTGCCATTGATCAGAAATTTGCCATTGTTCGGCATCATCATCCTGTCGCCATTCTGATTCATTAAGCGATAAGCTCCACAGGAGTATACTGTCTCAACAATAAACGGTCCTTCCTACTTGGGTTCAAATTTACCCTTAGTCTTGTGGGTTAGTACAATCGGTTTTTTAACAGCCAGCACCAAGTCTCCTTGTTTAAAGGTCCTTGGTTTAACGTTCTTATCGAACGTTCGTGAGATTCGGGCTTGATACAACTCAATTTGTTGTTGAGCCCTGAGACGCTTTTCATTCAACGCCTCTAGTTCTTTCAATCTTTGTTGATGGTGCTCTTCTGTCGTCATCTTTGTGGCTAAAGCCACTCTTAATGATGGAATCTGGATTTCAAGAGGTAAGACGACCTCACTTCCATAGACCAAAGAGAATGGAGTAGTTTTTGTAGGGCGAACAGTGGTGCGATAAGCCCACAGGCACTCTCCTAGTTTTTCATCCTAATCTCGTTTGTTAGAAGAAACAAACTTCCGAAAGAGTTTAATGATTGTCTTGTTGAAGGCTTCGGCCAACCCATTAGCTGTGGGGTTATATGGTGTTGAAGAAATATCTTTGATTATGAACTTATCGGAGAATCTGGAGAATCCCTGACTGATGAATTGCAGACCATTATCATGAATGATCCGTCGGGGAACGCCAAAACGGTAAATGACATGATGCTTGATGAATTTGATCACATCTGTCATTTTCACCTCTCTCATGGGCACGGCTTCGGCCCATTTTGAAAAATAATCGGTTATTGCAAGAATAAACCGATGTCCTCTGGATGACGGGGGAGTTATAGGCCCCACAATATCCATTCCCCATGCCTCAAATGGCCAACTAGCAACAGTACTATGCAAGTATTTCGGGGGTTGATGAATAAAATTGGCATGTATCTGGCATGCATGGCACCGTTTAGCGTATGCCATTACTTCCGTAATCATGTTTGGCCAGTAGTATCCTAGCCTTCTTATGCGGTCTCCGAGTTTTGGACCGGGCTGATGAGCTCCACATACTCCATTGTGTGTTTCTCTCAGCACTTCTTCTGCTTCTGCTTTTGATATGCAGCGTAGCAGCAGACCATCCCTTGACTTTCTATACAAAGTCTGAAGCTTATGGTCATAATAAAATCTCTGGGCCTTACTCTTTATCGAGGTGGCTTCCTTTGGATCTTCTGGTAATATCCCATGTAAAGCATAATCTACAAACGGAAATCGCCAATCACGGGGCTCTAGAATTAAGCCTGTCTGGCACACCTCTTTGGTTTGGAAAACCGTATCTGGGTGGAGGAGTTTTTTGCTGCCAATAGTGATGCTTTTAGCCTCACCTGGCGGGATTGCCAATGTCGCAACTAATGCGGTAAGAGCATCTGCATATACATTTTCATTCCGAGATATATGAGAGATGTAAAATTGCTCAAAGTACCCTACTAGTTCAATGGATAGCTGATGATAGGGGATGAGGGCTTCATGTCTGACTTCATATTCACCCGTCATTTGATTGACGATGAGTTTAGAGTCTCCATATGCCTCTAAATAATTCACCCCCAGTTGTAGAGCCATTTTTAAGCTGATAATGAGCGCATTATATTTTGCCACATTATTCGTGCACGGTTCTGTTAATGATAACCATTAGGCAATATATGCTTATGTGGGGATATTAGCACAACCCCTACTCCAGCAGCAAATCGTCTGGCAACACCATCAAAGAACATTTGCCATGATTGTTCCTTGCTACCTGTGTTAACCTCTGACGTCTGTTTGGAATTAAACCAGATTGGATGGTCTGCTAAGAAATCGGCAATTGCCTTGAGGAACGAAGCGTATGCCATTGGGCGACAATAGCAGAGCCCATTTCGCTAACCGGCCATTTAAGGATCACTGGTTTGTCATTAGAATTTTCAAAGGATTTACCCGTGATATGACATGGATCGTTTGACCAGAAAGATAGTGTCGCATTTTCTGAATAGCAAACACTAGGGCTAAACATTCATTTTCAATTGGGGTATACCGCTGTTCGGCCCCGATCATTATCCTGTTTAAATAATAGAGGGCATGTTCATGGCCGTGCTCATTATATTGAGCAAGTAATGCTCCTAAGGCATTATCCATGGCCCTTACATATATAAGGAAGGGTTGCCCAGGGACCGGTGCCATAAGAACGGGAGGTTTGGTGAGGTATTCTTTGAGGTCATCAAAGACCTGTTGACATGCCTCATCCCATACAAAAGAAATCCCCTTCTACATAATTTTGGAGAATGGCTGGCATCGTCCAGATAGGTTGGAGATGAAGCGCCAAATATAGGCGAGCTTTCCTTGTAAGCCCCTCAACTCTTTGAGATTGCGGGGAGGCAGTATCTCGCTAATCGCTTTTACCTTTTCAGAGTCGAGGAAAATTGCTTTTGAAGTTATTATGAACCCAAGGAATTTCCCGCTGGACACCCCCATAAATGATTTATTGGGGTTCATCTTCAGACGATGTTTCCGCATAAGATCGAAGACTGTTCTTAAATCATGAAGATGATCTTCTTTGTTCTTGCTTTTGACCGCCAAGTCATCCACATAATACTCTACCGTTTTGCGCAGGTGTTCTTTGAATATGACACTCATCGCTCGTTGGTAGGTAGCGCTGGCGTTCTTTAATCCGAACGGCATCACTGTATAACAGTATACCCCAGCGGTATTCTGAAAGCTGTATGCTTTTCATCATCTGGGTGCATCTTGATCTGGTTATATCCTGAGAAGCCATCCATAAAGGATATCCTCTCGTAACCGCAAGTGTTATCGTCGGCTCCCACTGTGGTCGCTAGTTTGTTCGCCGCAAAAGTTTCTTTGCTTCCTCCCATTGAATACATCTTAGATTACAACGGAAGTGAACAAGAGATATAAAGAGAACAAGCGAATGGATTTTATAATTCAATCTCTCTCTTTTACAAAATATGTGTGGGATCTATGGCGATAGGATCTGTCAAGCAGCTCCTTTGGACGATCGAACGTCAAGCTCTTCTCTCTTGAAGATATCGGCCGACTATAGACGATCTTCTCTGGTCTTTCCCGAACTCAAGGCTCTGTGCGTAAGGTGAATTCTCTAAGATACCGAAAAGAAGAATACTAGCCGAAAAAAAAAAAAAAGACCTCCCTAGGGTTTCACCAAGAAGGTATTTATAGCCCCAGGTTAATGCAAGAGTTTCTATTTAAATATAATTTGTATTCATCAAGGATTCTAATCAAATATTTAATATTGATTTAAATCTCTTGATTTAGAGTTCTGATTGGACTTGGTTTGGGTATTTGGATAAGCCCAAATCATAATCTCAATCAATTTAAGATTCTGGTTATCTGCTCACGCGGAGCTTTAATCGCATCAAAACGCGGTGCTAAATAACCAGAATGCGGAGCTAACGCGGAGCTATTGATTATCTCCACGTTTTACTCAACGCAAGTCTAAAAATAGCCAGACGCGGAGTTATAGATTAGCTCCGCGTTCTGTTGTGGAAAACTCTATTTTTACTTAGAAATTTTCACCGCCAGCAATCATCAACCCTCATGCTGAAAAGATAAAAAAGATGGAGAGCCAATTGCAAGAACTACTTCATTGCAAAGAGCAACAAGAAGTTGGGGCAGTACATTGATGTGATATTTTACTGCAAGCGCACAGTATCGATGTAGCGCTGTACAAGTCGTTCCATAGGGATCTAAGCTGTTTTTGCATTCCTTACTCTTTCCTTAGTCTAACGGACTAACTATGAGATTTTAGATCGAGAGAAGATTAGTTAAGTTTTAGAGATTAGCCTAGGATCTCGAATCCATTAGAATAATAGCCTAACAATGAATTATCTCTTTCTTCCTAACTTTTTAATTATGCACGGTTAGTAACATAATAAAAAGTTGATCTTTTTAATTTGATTTTAATCGAGTGCCCCTAAGTATGACTTATCAAGTGATGTGCAAGCAGAGACCATCCAAAATAATACTTTTCTTAAAAACAAATCATATCAAGTAGAAAATCTCATAAACAAAAAAAAAGAAATAAACTTCAAACCCTAATCTAAGCATAGGTTATCAAGAAATCTAATTCAAGTATAACCTATCAAAGAAATTAGATTTACAAGTTTATTCAAGTCAATTTATTTATAGGAAAATCTCTATTGATAATTCTAAAAACAAACACAGAATAAAAATTCCAAACTTCATCTAAGCATAGATTATCAAAATATTAATTTAGCATAATCTATCAAAAAATTATGATTTGTGAACTCCATCTTTTATTTATTTATAGAAAAATCATAATTTTATTTCTTTCTAGGAAGAATATGAGATAAATCCATGTTAGGTCTATTAAACTAATTTCTTCTATATCCTAGGGCTAAAGAAAATTAGCTACTCATATTTCTAGTAAGCAATTAAATCTATTTTTATTTATGAAAGCAAATAAATCTAATCTAGAAAGCAATAAAACCTATACTAGAAAGCAATTAACTCAATCTAAAAAGCAAATAAATATTAGAAAGCAATGGCTTAACTCTGGAGCACGGTATTGTGGCCGCCACCCCTTCAGTAAAACCCTAAGTTTATTAAATTAAAATGAGTACAAAACTTCAGGATCCCCTTTAGAATACAAGGATAGGCCAATATATATGCTTCGGAAATCAAACCCTAATTCTAGCAGAACTGGAAAACTACAAAATTACAACGAAACCACGGAAAACATTTCGGGTTTTGGATCCTCTTTCTGGCCGCCATTTGGCTGAATTTACCGATAAATAGCTGCTCATTTAATTAATTCATGAAATTTTTCCTCGTGAACTACTTCTCTTGAATATTTAGGTTTCTTGACTGTATTTGACTTTTAGTCTCTGTAGCATTGTAGTCTTATAGTTTTGCCCACTTTAGTAACTTTTAGGACTTTGATTTCCTAATCCAACTTTGAATTCCTGCCATCTCTTTGTATGAATCGAATTACCTGAAAAAGACACTAAAAATACCCGAGTAGCATTATTTATATACAAAAATAGATAAAGTATGAGAGGAAAAAATACAATATATGATATTCATCACACCCCCACACCTATTTTTTTCTAGTCCTCGAGCAAAACCTAAATCTAAAAAGAAAAATAAAAATCCTAACTCACTTTTGCAGGAATCGCGATTGCACTTAGCACATGCAATAAGGCTTTAAACCCCTAGGTTACTCTAGTGGACGAGTGTTGTCTCGTAAGGGTTTGCAGTGAATATACCCACAAAATTCATGAAGAAAATAGATTAAGGAATAAAGAAAAGAAAAAATAAGGATAACCAAAAATCAAGAAAAATAAAAATTTTATACAAAAGAAAGAAAAATCTTTTTTTTTTATATATGATATTTTCATCAAGTAATCTCACTAATATACAAACTCAAGATCGCATTTAGATTATTAATTTTCAAATCGAGCGTCATTTTAGATACACTTATCATTTTAATCAAAAATTTAAATCCTATCTTTCAATACTCACTAACAGATAATCCATTGGCTTCTATACATCTACGTGCGCGTGCAATAGTCTACTTCGATTTTGGACTCCAACTCTAACTCATGATTAATCTCCTCTCTTATAACAATTTTTTTCTTTTTTTTATCTTTTTTTCCCTTTTTATTTTTTTAAAGAATATTTCACCATTCATGCGAATATTCACGCTTGCTTAGGCGCAACATACCCGATCACTCGGTTCATACTCCTTTTTTTTCTTTTTTTAGAATATTTCACCTTTCATGCGAATATTCACGCTTATTTAGGCACAAAGTACCCGATTACTCAGATCATACTCTTTTTTTTCACTCTTGAGACTATTGCCTTAATACCAGGTGCACCCCATTATTTTATCACTCTCGAGGCTATTGTCTTAGGCTCACCCTATTATTTTATTCTCACTTTTTTTTGTTTAGAGATCGAAAACTTACTCAATCATTATCATCTTTATCTTTAACCTAATAAATGATTGTGAAGTGAAAAAATAGATGTATACTTGCCTCAAAACTACTATTAGTGGTATTTATTTTTCGGATTTTAATCTTTTTCATAAAATTCAAAGTGTATCGTCCAATCTACTCTCCATCCAATTTCAAATCTAAATTTGTTCCTTTATCTGTAATTAGTTTGATCTATTGATGAAAATATATAAATTATTTTTAATTTTTTTTGTTTTTTTAGTTAGTTACCCTAAAAACTACCCAAAGTGTAAAATAAAGAAACCCAAAAATAAAAAAAATAAAACCCTAAAAAATAAAATTAAAATCCTAAAAATCCTAAAAATAAAAAATAAAAATCTCCTAATCCGCTCCCCCACACCTAAATTTATGTATGCCCTCATGCACAAACAAAGGGTGATAAAATAAATAAGAAAACTATTACACAAATACAAATAATGAGAGTCGTAAAAAGTTATGATCTAATATCCTCACCCTATTAACGCATGTAAAGCAGTTACAACCTCTCGATCGCTTCCCACTTTCATAGTGTGTGCGTTTTAAACGTGAAGTGGGTACATTATTATATCTCATCATCCTCCTACAAGTCACGAGATTACCTGCCTGCTTCTTATGCTGTCCTCGCTTTTTTTTTGTCCACATATAAGCATTAACAATTGGGTTAAAGAATTCTTTATTATAAACCTGTCAATCATTGTTAGTAACAAGCATATATGTAGAAATATCATGAGGCGAGAAGAGTGTAATATGATCAAGTGAACGTGGCGGTGGCTCTTCTAACTCATGAAGCAATGCGAGCTTCTCTGCAAATAAATCCTCAAAAGTTTGCTCATAATTCAATGGCACATTTGCACAAGTATCATCATATATAAATCAGTATGTGTCAATTCTTCTAATAGTATGAGCTCGTCTTTGAATATTTGCTCAAATGAGGGTTCATTATCAGTGCAAGAGGTCAAATGAGAGTGCAAACCGTGAATCATGTTGACCTTAATGAGGGAGCTCGTTGCGTGCTCATCCATATTAAATATGTTCAATGCCACAGTCATATTCCCAAACGATAACTTCATGAGGTCACTCTTACAATCAATTAATGTATTTGATGTTGCAAGGAATGGTCTACCCAAGATAACGGGAATTGATTCCGTGGATTGGAGATCGGCTCAGTTTCTAGGACAATAATGTCCACAAGAAAGATAAACTCGCCGACCTTAATAAGCACTTCTTCAACCATACCAAGTGGTTTCTTGATTGAACGATCAGCTAACTGTAATGTGACTTTGGTAGGTTGAAATTTTCCTAACCCAGTTGCTGATAAACAGTATAAGGAAGCAAGTTGATACTTGCCCCTAAATCAAGCAACGCCCTATCAAATGTAGTGTTTTCAATGGTGCATGAGATTGTAGGGGAACCTGGATCTTTGTACTTAATAGACAAGGAGTTAGAGAGGATATGTGATATATTTGCAGCAAGAAAAACTTTCTCAGGAACGTTTCTTGCTTGTTTCTTAGTGCACAAATTCTTGAGGAACTTAGCATAAGTAGGAACCGGTTGTATAATGTCAAGAAGTGGAATATTAACCTTCACATGCTGAAATGTTTCAAAAATCTTTTCTAATTGTGGTGAAGGTTTCCTAAGCTAATTTGGATATGGTGCTTTCGGCTCAGGAACAGGTTCTTCCAAATGAGTACGTGACGGTGATGAAGGTGATGGAGATGGTTGTGGAGAAAAGGGTGGAAGAGCTAATGTAGTCTTCGAGATAGTAGGAGTGGGATCAGGGAGCATAGCTACATTATTGTCCACTTGCTTGCCAGATCTAAGCGTGTGAATGGCATTGCATTGGTGGACATGCAACTGATTGGAGTCTGAGGAACTGGCATTGGGATTCGTTATGGGTTGTCTTGGAAAGGTACCCTGGCCACGTTCACTCATTTGACTCGCTAATTGTCCAACCTGCTGCTCTACATTCTTAATAGATTGAGAGTTCACGAGAAGTTGCTGACCTGTATTTTGAATAAAATCAGCCGACACTTTCATAAGATTTTGCATGTGTGTCAAGGTTGGACATATGCGTGTCAAATTTGGAATGAGACTTGAGAAGATTTTCAACGCTCTTCTCAAGTGACTGGAGTCACTTTTCTTGATCAATATTAGACCCCTGTTGTGGATGTGAGTAGTTTTGTGCAGGTGGTCTATTCTGATTGTTCCCATAATTTGAAACATTTGGGTGTTGATAAGTACCCATATTTGGTCTTGAGAACTGACCATTGGCTGGAGGTTGCATGTTAGGGTTAGGGGGTCCTTGATATTTCCCTTGACCCTATGATAGATTTGGATGGTTCTTCCAGCCAGGATTGTATGTAGGAGCGTAAGGATTGTTCATGGGTTGTTGATACAAGGTGTTAGCCTGCTCAAGTGTGGGACCCATTGAATTCATTAATAATGGACACTCCTCCATAACATGATTCGGAGTTCCGCAATTAAAGCATGTGAGAACTTGAATTTGATTTACCTGACTCACTGGTGGAGCACTAGGAGTCTCTAATGCCTCAATTCTTCTCATAAGGGCTGCAATCTTAGCTTCGGCAGCTACAGAGCTGTCGATGCTATGGATCCCACCCTTGGGCGTAGAAGTTGATGCATTGGGCTTCTCAGTGGGACTCTCCCACTGCATAGTCTTCCATGATAGGTCCTCAAGAAAGTCCCATGCTTCATCCTCATTCTTTCTCATGTACTCCCCCTGACACATGGACTCAAAAAGAGTTTTGGATGTGTAATCGAGTCCTTCGTACACGATTTGACACAACCGCCATTTTTCTATCACGTGGTGGGGGCACTGAACTAATAAGTCCTTGAACCGTTCCAAATATTTCCAGAAGGGTTCTCCCGGCACTTGACGGAATTGATTAATTTGATTTCGTATTCTTTTCGTCTTATGCGTGGGATAATACTTCTTAAGAAACACTGTAACGAATTCATCCCAAATAGTGATTGAATCAGTAGGCATACTGTATAACCACTTCTTGGCATTATCCTTAAGTGCAAAGGGGATGAAGCGGAGCTTAATTGCGTCCTCCAATAAGTGTTGCAGTTTAATCATTACGCATACTTCCTGAAATTCACTGATAAAGAGATATGCATATTCTAAATCAGAACCAGTGAATTTAGGAAGCATACTAATGTACTGTGGCTTCAACTCATAGTGATTACCCGCTGTGTGTGGAAGCTTAATGCATGATGGAAGTGATGTGCGCAACGGGTAATATCGATCCTGAAGGATCGGGATCGGGATCGGCTGGTCTATCTTGGCTCCCATGAACAAATCTGATATCACAAGTCGACCAAATTGATCACGTGTCCAATGTGGCATGAACCAGCGACCGTGAGTATGTGCGTGAAATTCCTAAACTAATGCAAGAAGTGGGATATGGTGGAGATAAAAATGGTGAAATAGATATGATCAAATAAAAATGTGATTCCTACTGTTCCAAATTTTTTTTTAGATTTTTTTACAAAATCAGGGAACCAAAATACAGAACTGGAGAAAATTAGAGACTCGAATTTACCGTTATGGCCGCTAAATAGCGGTTTTGGCCGCAAAATAGCGGCCAAACCAGAGAGTCTGACTCTCTGGTTTCTGCTACGCAGATCTGAGGCTTCTTCGATCCTTTTTGTCTTTCTATATCTGCAATTTTATGTTCCCTGCATACTCAACACACACTATTACCTGTAAAATGTTAGAAAAAGCAAGAAAAACACCGTCGATCCCCGGTAACGGTGCCGAAAACTTGATGTGATATTTTACTGCAAGCACACAGTGTCGATGCAGCGCTGTACAGGTCGTCCCACAGAGATCTAAGGTGTTTTTGCGTTCCTTACTCTTTCCTTAGTCTAACGGACTAACTATGAGATTTTAGATCGAGAGAAGATTAGTTAAGTTTTAGAGGTTAGCCTAGGATCTCGAATCCATTAGAATAATAGCCTAACAATGAATTATCTCTTTCTTCCTAACTTTTTAATTATGCATGGTTAAGTAACATAATAAAAAGTTGATCTTTTTAATTTGATTTTAATCAAGTGCCCCTAAGTATGACCTATCAAGTGATGTGCAAGTATTGACCATCAAAGATAACACTTTTCTTACAAACAAATCATATCAAGTAGAAAATCTCATAAACAAAAGAAAATCTCTATTGATAATTCTAAAAGCAAACATAGAATAAGAATTCCAAAGTTCATCTAAGCATAGATTATCAAAATATTAATTAAACATAATCTATCAAAGAATTATGATTTGTGAACTCCATCTTTTATTTATTTATAGAAAAATCATAATTTTATTTCTTTCTAGGAAGAAGATGAGATAAATCCATGTTAGGTCTATTAAACTAACTTCATGTACATCCTAGGGCTAAAGAAAATTAGCTACTCATATTTCTAGTAAGCAATTAAATCTATTTTTATTTATGAAAGCAAATAAATCTAATTTAGAAAGCAATAAAACCTATACTAGAAAGCAATTAACTCTATCTAAAAAGCAAATAAATATTAGAAAGCAATAGCTTACCTCTGGAGCACGGTATTGTGGCCGCCACCCCTTCAGCAAAATTCTAATTTTATTAAATTAAAACGAGTACAAAACTTTAGGATCCCCCTTTAGAATATAAGGATAGGCCAATATATAGGTTTCGGAAATCAAACCCTAATTTTAGCAGAACTGGAAACCTACAAAATTACAACGAAGCCAGGGAAAAACTTTCGGGTTTTGGATCCTCTTTTTGGCCGCTATTTAGCTGAATGTACCGCTAAATAGCGGCTCATTTAATTGCCAAATTCATGAAATGTTTTCTTCGTGAGCAACTTCTCTTGAATTTTAGGTTTCTTGACTATATTTGACTTTTAGTCTCCGCAGTATCATAGTCTCATAGTTTTGCCCACTTTAGTAAATTTTCAGACTTTAATTTCCTAATCCAACTTTGAATTCATGGCATCTCCTTGTATGAATCGGATTATCTAAAAAAGACACTAAAAATACCCGAGTAGCATTATTTATATACAAAAATAGATAAAGTATGAGAAGAAAATACAATATATGATATTCATCATACATCCCTATCCTATAGAATAGAGAACTATGCCCTATCCCACGAGCGATAAACTGTTGAACCTTCAGTCGTTCGACGGCAAAGGTTTGCCACAACAACATATCTTTTACTTCCTGTCGCAAACGAGACACCTATTGGGGAATGATCTAACTTTAACCAAGATATTTGCGAGTACCCTACAAGGACCCACATTTACTTGGTTCATGCAACTATTCCAAGGGACAATTAAATTATAGACTAATGTAGAACGTGAGTTCTTAGCTCGATTTTTCGAAGATGATACTGAAGTCTCTATGCCATCCTTGCTAGCAACAAACCAAGAATAAGGCGAAACAGTAAAAGCCTTTATCGAGCGGTTCCAAGAACTTTCTGTGTGATGTCCACATAGCATAGCGCAGGAAACTCTTGTAGAGACTTGCAGGCATAATTTACTGACTGATGTTCTAGTTAAAATGGGTTCGGTTGAGTCCAAGTCTTGGAAAGACATGCTCAAGCAAGGTGAACAAGCCAAAGACATACTTTGACGCCTTAAAGAGCAGGGAACAGCGAAAACTTGCTCAAGCAAGGTGAACAAGCCAAAGACATACTTTGATGCCTTAAAGAGCAGGGAACTGCGAAAAGAGGTGCTATAAATAAAGCTCTATACCACTTCTTCGGCTCCAAAGGGAAAGATGTAATGGCGGTCGAAAATACGCCGAAGCCAAAGGAAGTATCAACTAAAAATAAGGCTACAAAGCCATCCAGACCTCAAAGACAGTATTAATTTAAAGATGAACATACTGCTACCTTGTTTAATTTGCTCATCAAGCGTAGTATAATCATGTTGCCAAAGATCAAGAGGCCTTAAAAAATTGGAAAGACTAACAATCCAAACTATTGTTTATATCATCGGATTGTGGGTCACCCTACTAAAAACTGCTTCATTCTGAAAGACAAAATTCAGGCATTGATTGATATTGAAGCAGTTCAACTCAAAACAGAATAAAAAAGGGTTACAACCAACTCGACTACCTTTAACGTGGGTGGTCTAGAAGTATCACTTGGGTTCACGCCTATTCCGAAAGGTGAGCTCAGGGTGGTTAATTTAGACCCCCACAACCAATAGAAGAAAGTTCTAATCTCTTTTAAGACTGAGAAGCATGAGATTCTTTGGGTGCATCCGGACCTTCTCAAAGATGAACAATGGACGACAGTGACGTCTAAAAAGAAAGCCAAAGTAAAAGAAGACATCATATGTGCATTGCTGTTTCGGCAATAATTAAGAAGGAACTAGATGACGCACCTCTGTTAACAGATTTCGAAACAAAGACGACCGCTCTAGCAGTAGAGTATGAACCCATACCCCTTTCAGGCACAGGTCTGGAAGACAATATCTGAAGGACTATACAAATGCAAAAGTTGGTCTCTCTAAATCAACAAAAGAGGCCAATGAGAGGATCATTAAGCAGACTTCGGACAAAGGAAAATAGAAGGAGCTCAAATATAATCGGGCTCTGCGAAAGGATGCTGTTGAAGAGCAAGGCTCTTCTTTTCAATTTGATATTATAGCGCAGTTGGCAAATATACCGGCAAGAATAACTCTCTATGCGTTATTGCGCTTATTCAAGTCTACAAGAGATGCTCTAAGGAAAGCTTTAACGGACTCTGAGGTTTTCCTAACCTATTTCCCAGAAGAAATTGAGGAGGCATGCCTGTACTGCAACTCAGTGTCGAGGCGTGCCCCTTACATTGTTTTCGCGCCAGATAACATGCAGTTGAAGAACACCAAGCACAATAGGCCTTTGTACTATACAGGGGACATAGGCTCAATAAAAGTGGGCCGAATTTAGATTGATCCAGAGTCTACCCTGAGCATTATGCTATGAAGGTTTATGCAGTTCCTCAGAATTCCTTCCCACCGATTGACTTCAACTAATACTACCAAGTTTGGTTTCAACGCTAACGGTAGTGATGTGATAATTTAACTGCAAGCGCACAGTATCGATGTAGCGCTGTACAGGTCGTCCCAGAGAGATCTAAGGTGTTTTGCGATTCTTACTATTTCTTTAGTTCTAGTGGATTAATAAAAAATTCTAAATTGGAAGGATGAGTTTAAGTTCTAAAGATTAGCCTAGGATTTCGAATCCATTAGAACAATAGCCTAACAGTGAATTATCTCTTTCTTTTTATCTTTTTAATTATGCACGGTTAAGCAACATATTAAAAAGGTGATATTTTTAATTTGATTTTAATCAAGTGTCCCTAAGTATGACCTATCAAGTGATGTGCAAGTATAAACCATCAAAGATAATACCTTTCTTAAAAACAAATCATATCAAGTAGAAAATCACATAAACAAAAGAAAAGAAATAAACTTCAAACCCTAATCTAAGCATAGGCTATCAAAAAACCGAACTTAAGTATAACCTATCAAAGAAATTAGATTTAAAAGTTTATCCAATTCAATTTATTTATTGGAAAATCTTATTAATAATTCTAGAAATAAACAAAGAATATGAATTCCAAATCATATCTAAGCATAGATTATCAAAATATTAATTAATCTATCAAATAATTATGATTTACGAACTCTATATTTTATTTATTTATAGAAAAATCATAACTTTATTTCTTTTTAGAAAGAAAATGAGATAAATTCATATTAGATCTATTAAACTAACTTCATCTACATCCCAGTGCTAAAGAAATCTAGCTACTCATATTTTTAATAAGCAAAATCAAATTTTTATTCATGAAAACAAATAAATTTAATCTATAAAGCAATAAAACCTAAACTAGAAAGCAATTAACTCTATCTAGAAAACAAATAAAGATTAGAAAACAATGGCTTATCTCTGGAGCATGGTATTGTGGCCGCCACCCCTTCAAACCCTAATTTTATTAATTTAAAACGAGTACAAAACTTCAGGATTCTTTTTAGAATACAAGGATATGTCCAATATATAGGCTTTGGAAATCAAACCCCAATTTTAACAGAACTGAAAAACTAAAAAATTACATTGAAGCCAAGGTAGAAAACTTGGGTTGTGGGGCCCACATTTGGCCGCCATTTAGCTTCATTTACCGCTAAATAGCGTCTAAAATAAGTGAAAAATTCTTGAAATATTTACCATGTGAAAGTCTTGTCTTATACGTTTAATATTCCTGCCTATATTCGACTTTGAGTCTTTGCAGCATCGTAGTCTCGTAATTTTGCTCAATTTGGAAACTTTTCGGATTTTGATTTCCTACTCCAACTTTGATTTCATTCCATCTCCTTGTACGAATCGGATTACCTGAAAAAGATACTAAAAATACCCGAGTAGCATTTATTTATATACAAAATAGATAAAGTATGGGAGGGAAAAAATACAATATATGATACTTATCACACCCTCACACCTATCTTTTGCTAGTCCTCGAGCAAAACCTAACCCTAAAAAGAAAAATAAAAATTCTAACTCACTTTCGCAGGAATCGCGAGTACACTTAGCACATGCAATAAGCCTTTAAACCCCTAGGTTACCCTAGTGGATGAGTGTTGTCTCGTAAGAGTTTGCAGTGAATATACCCACAAAATTCATGAAAAAAATAGATTAAGGAATAAAAAAAAGAAAAATAAGGATAACCGAAAATCATGAAAAATAAAAATTTTGTACAAAAGAAAGAAATTTTTTTATAGTATTTTCATCAATTAATCTAACTAATATACAAACTCAAGAATATATTTAGATTATCAATTTTCAAATCGAGCGTAATATTATATTCACTTATCATTTTAATCAAAAATTTAAATCCTATCATTCAATACCCACTAACAGATAATTCATTGGCTCCTATACAACTACATACACGTGTGATAGTTTATTTCAGTCTTGGACACCAACTTTAACTCATGATTCATCTGCTCTCTCATAACAATTTTTTTTCTTTTTTTTCTCTTTTTTTTCGTTTTTTTAAGAATATTTCACTTTTCATGTGAATATTCACTCTTGCTTAGGGGCAACATACCCGATTACTCGGTTCATACTCTTTTTTTTAAAAATATTTCACCTTTCATGCGAATATTTATACTTACTTAGGCGCAAAGTACCCGATTACTCAGATCATACTCTTTTTTTTTTCACTCTTGAAACTATTGCCTTAATATCAAGTGCACCCCTGTATTTTATCTCTCTCGAAACTATTGCTTTATACCAGGCTAACAGATAATTCATTGGCTCCTATACAACTACATACACGTGTGATAGTTTATTTCAGTCTTGGACACCAACTTTAACTCATGATTCATCTGCTCTCTCATAACAAATTTTTTTCCTTTTTTTTCTCTTTTTTTTCGTTTTTTTAAGAATATTTCACTTTTCATGTGAATATTCACTCTTGCTTAGGGGCAACATACCCGATTACTCGGTTCATACTCTTTTTTTTAAAAATATTTTACCTTTCATGCGAATATTTATGCTTACTTAGGCGCAAAGTACCCGATTACTCAGATCATACTCTTTTTTTTTCACTCTTGAAGCTATTGCCTTAATACCAAGTGCACCCCTTTATTTTATCTCTCTCGAAACTATTGCTTTATACCAGGCTCACCCCATTATTTTATTCTCATTTTTTTATTTTTTTCTCTTTTTATTTGTTTAGAGAAAGAAGACTTCTCAATCGTTATCATCTTTGTCCTTAACTTAATAAACTATTGTGAAGTGAAAAATAGATGTATACTTGCCTCAAAACTACTGTTAGCGATATTTATTTTTCGAATTTTAATCTTTTTCATAAAATTCAAAGTGTCTCATCAAATCTACTCTCCTATCCAATTTCAAATCTAAATTTGTTCCTTTATCTGTAATTAGGTTGATCTATTGAATAAAATACATAAATTATTTTTTTAATTTTTTTCATCAGTTTTTTTAATTATTTTTTTAGTTAGTTACCCTAAAAACTATCCAAAGTGTAAAATAAAGAAACCCAAAAAAATCTAAAAATAAAAAATCCTAAAAAAATAAAAATCTCCTAATCCACTCCCCACACCTAAACTTGTGTATGCCCTCATACACAAACAAAGTGTGGTAAAATAAATATGAAAATTATTATACAAATAATTAGAGTCGCAAAAGTTACGATATCAATATTATCACCCTATTAACGCATAGAAAACAGTTACGACCTCTCGATCGCTTCCCACTTTCATAGTGTATGCGTTTTAAACGTGAAGTGGGTGCATTATTATATCTCATCATCCTCCTACGTAGGGGTGAGTATCGGTCGGTTCAGTTCGATTTTTTGGAAAGAAATCCAACTGAAAACCGAACCAAACTTATAAAACCGAAACCAAACTGACCGAAAAAAAGTGAAAACCGAAAACCGAACCGATCGGTTCGATTCGGTTTTCGGTTCTTAGAGTTTGAAACTAATTATGTGATAAACGCATATTCTTTATAGGAAAAATAATAATTTTATTCCTATTTTTTTCTTTTTCTACTTATTAAAATAACAATCACATGTTTTTCATTAAAAATTAAAAAAAAAACACATTGAAAATAAATCAAAGAAAAAAAAGCTATAATTCTAAAAGTTTGGTTTTTATGGTCGGTTTCGGTTAGAGCTAAATGCACCGAAACCCGACCCGAAACCCGTAAATAATTTTGGTTTTTAAACCGAACCGAACCGAAAACCGAATAAACCAAACCGATCGGTTCGGTTCGGTTTTACGGTTCGGCTCGGTTTTTTCGGTTTTATGCTCAGCCCTACTCCTATGAGTCACGAAATTACCTGTATGCTTCTTATGTCATCCTCGCTTTTTCTTTGTCCACATATAAGAATTAATAATTGGGTTAAAGAATTCTTTATTATAAACCTGCCAATTATCATTAGTGTCAAGTATACATGTAGAAATATTATGAGGTGAGAAGAGCGCTATATGATCAAGTGAATGTGGTGGTGGCTCTTCTAACTCACAAAGTAATGCGAGCTCATCTGCAAACAAATCTTCAAAAGTTTGCTCATAAATCAATGGCATACTTGTACAAGTATCATCATACATAAAATCAATGTGTCAATTCTTCTAATAATATGAGCTCATCTTTGAATAATTGCTCAAATGAGGGTTCATCATCAGTGCAAGAGGTCGAATGAGAGTTCAGATTATGAACCATGTTAACCTCAATGAGAGAGCTCGTTGCGTGCTCATCCATACTAAATATGTTCAATGCCACAGTCATATTCCCAAACGATAACTTCATGAAGCCACTCCTACAATCAATTATTACATTTGATGTTGTAAGGAATGATCTACCCAAGATAACAGGAATTTGATTCCATAGATTGGAGATCGGCTCAGTTTCTAAGACAATGAAGTCTACAGGAAAGATAAACTCGCTGACCTTAATGAGCATATCTTCAACCATACCAAGTGGTCTCTTGATCGAACGATTAGCTAGCTGTAATGTGACTTTGGTAGGTTGAAGTTTTCCTAACCCCAACTGCTGATAAACAGTGTAAGGAAGCAAGTTGACACTTGCCCCTAAATCAAGCAATGCCCTATCGGATGTAGTGATCCCAATGGTGCATGAGATTGTAGGGGAACCTGTATCTTTGTACTTGATAGGTAAGGAGTTGGAGAGGATATGTGATATATTTGCAATAAGAAAAACTTTTTCAGGAACGTTTCTTTCTCGTTTCTTAGTACACAAATCCTTGAGGAACTTAGCATGGGTAGGAACCTGTTGTATAATGTCTAAGAGTGGAATATTAACCTTCAACTGCTGAAATGTTTCAAGAATCTTTTCTACTTGCGGTGAAGGTTTCTAAGTCGATTGGGATATGGTGCTTTCGACTTAGGAACAGTTTCTTCCAAATGAGTATGTGACGGTGATTGAGGTGATAGAGATAGTTGTGGAGAAAGAGGTGGAAGAGATGATGTAGCCTGCGAGATAGTAGGAGTAAGATCAGGGGGCATGGCTACATTATTGTCCACTTACTTGCTAGATCTAAGCATGTGAATGGCATTGCATTGGTGGACATGCGACTGACTGGAGCTTGAGAAACTGGTATTAGGGTTCGTTATGGGTTGACATGGGAAGGTACCTTGGCCACGTTCACTCATCTGACTCGCTAATTGTCCAACCTGCTGCTCTATATTTTTTATAGATTGAGAGTTCACGAGCAGTTGCTGACTTGTATTTTGATTAAAATTAGCTGATACTTTTATAAGATTTTGCATGTGCATGTCAAGGTTGGACATATGCGTGTCAAACTTGGAATGAGACTTGAGAAGATTTTCAACGTGCTTTTCAAGTAACTAAAGGAGCTTTTCTTATTTATTATTAGACCCCTATTGTGGATGTGAGTAGTTTTGTGCAGGTGTTCTATTCTGATTGTTCCCATAATTTGATGATTTGGGTGTTGATAAGCACCCACATTTGGTCTTGAGAACTGACCATTGGCTGGAGGTTGTATGTTAGGGTTAGGGGTCCCATGATATTGCCCTTGACCCCATGATAGATTTGGATGGTTCCTCTAGCCAGGATTATATGTAGGAGCATAAGGATTACTTATAGGTCCTTGATACAAGGCGTTAGCCTGCTCAAGTGTGGGACCCATGGAATTCATTAATAACGAACACTCCTCCATAATATGATTCGGAGTTCCGCAATTAAAATACTTGGGAACTTGAATTTGATTTACCTGACCCACTGGTGGAGCACTAGGAGTCTCCAATGTCTCAATTCTCCTCATAAAGGCTGCAATCTTAGCTTCGGCAGCTATAGAGCTGTCGATACTATAGATCCCACCCTTATGTGCAGAAGTTGATGCACTGGGCTTCTCAGTGGGACTCTCCCACTGCATAGTTTTCCATGATAGGTTTTCATGAAAGTCCTATGCTTCATTCTCGTTTTTCCTCATAAACTCCCCCTGACACATGGATTCAAGAAGAGTTTTGGATGTGTAATAGAGTCCTTCGTACACGATTTGACACAACCGCCACTTTTCTATCGCATGGTGGGAGCACTGAGCTAAAAGGTTTTTGAACCGTTCCAAGTATTTCCAGAAGAACCCCGGCACTTGGCAGAATTGATTAATTTGATTTCGTATCATTGCTATCTTATGCGTAGGATAATACTTCTTAAGAAACACCATAATGAATTCATCCCAAGTAGTAATTGAATCAATAGGTATACTGTACAACCACTTCTTGGCATTATCCTTAAGTGCAAAGGGAATGAAGCGGAGCTTAATTGCGTCCTCCGATAAGTGCTGCAGTTTTATCATCATGTATACTTCCTGAAATTCACTGATAAAGAGATATGCATCCTCTGAATCAGAACTAGTGAATTTAGGAAGCATACTGATATACTGCGGTTTCAACTCATAGTGATTACCCACTGCGTGTGGAAGTTTTATGCATGATGGAAGTGATGTGCGCAACGGGTAACATCGATCCTGAAGGATCGGGATCGGTTGGTCCATCTTGGCATTCATGAGCAAATCCGATCTCACTAGTCGACCAAATTGATCACGGGTCCAATGTGGTATGAACCAGTGACCGTGAGTGTATGCGTGAATTTCCTAAACTAATGCAAGAAGTGGGGTGTGGCAGAGAGATAAAACGGTGTAATAGATATGATCAAATAAAAATGTGATTCCTACTGTTTCTAAAAATTTTTTATTTTTTTTAATTTTTTTACAGAACTAGGGACACAAAATACAGAAAACAGGAAAATTTTGTGGACTTTAAAACTAGAAGAGCCGCCAAATGGCGGTTTATGCAGCTGTTTGGAGGCCCAAATAGAGAATTAAGTTCTCTACTTTTTTCAATGAACTCCAAACGCTTATTTAGTTCTGTTTATTTTCCTGTATCTATACTTTCTTATCCTTGTATACTCAACACACACTGTTAATCCGTAAAATATCAGAAAAAGCAAGAAAAATACCGTCGATCCCCGGTAACGGCGTCAAAAACTTGATGTGATAATTTAACTGCAAGCGCAAAGTGTCGGTTTAGCACTGTACAAGTCGTCCTACAGAGATCTAAGATGTTTTGCGATTCTTACTATTTCTTTAGTTCTAGTGGATTAACAAATAATTCTAAGTTGGAAGGATGAGTTCTAACTTCTAAAGATTAGCCTAGGATTTCGAATCCATTAGAACAATAGCCTAATAGTGAATTATCTCTTTCTTTTTATCTTTTTAATTATGCACAGTTAAGTAACATATTAAAAAGGTGATCTTTTTAATTTGATTTTAATCAAGTGCTACTAAGTATGACCTATCAAGTGATGTGCAAGTATAGACTATCAAACATAATACCTTTCTTAAAAACAAATCATATCAAGTAGAAAATCTCATAAACAAAAGAAAAGAAATAAACTTCAAACCCTAATCTAAGCATAGGCTATCAAAAAACCAAACTTATGTATAACCTATCAAAGAAATTAGATTTACAAGTTTATCCAATTCAATTTATTTATAGGAAAAACTTGTTAATAATTCTAGAAATAAACAATGAATATGAATTCCAAATCTTATCTAAGCATAGATTATCAAAATATTAATTAAGCATAATCTATCAAAGAATTATGATTTACGAACTCTATGTTTTATTTATTTATAGAAAAATTATTACTTTATTTTAGAAAGAAGATGAGATAAATCCATGTTAGATCTATTAAACTAAATTCATCTACATCCCAGGGCTAAAGAAAATCAGCGAATTATATTTTTAATAAGCAAAATCAAATCTTTATTCATGAAAACAAATAAATCTAATCTAGAAAGTAATAAAACCTAAAGTAGAAAGCAATTAACTCTATTTAGAAAATAAATAAAGATTAGAAAACAATGGCTTACCTCTTGAGCACGGTATTGCGGCTGCCACCCCTTCAGCAAAACCCCTAATTTTGTTCATTTAAAATGAGTACAAAACTTTAGGATTCTTTTTAGAATACAAGGATACGACCAATATATAGGTTTCGGAAATCAAACCCTAATTCTAGCAGAACTAAAAAACTAAAACATTACATTGAAGCCATGGGAGAAAACGCGGGTTGTGGAGCCCACATTTGACCGCCATTTAGTTGCATTTACCGCTAAATAGCGTCTAAAATAAGTGAAAATTTCTTGATGTTTTTTTTACGTGAAAGTCTTGCCTTGTAGGTTTAATATTCTTGACTGTATTTGACTTTGAGTCTTTGCATCATCGTAGTCTCGTAGTTTTGCTCAATTTGAAAACTTTTCGGACTTTGATTTTCTACTCCAACTTTGATTTCATACCATCTCCTTGTACGAATCATATTACCTAAAAAAGACACTAAAAATACCCAAGTAGTATTTATTTATATACAAAAGTAGATAAAGTATGAGAGGAAAAATATAATATATGATACTGATCAGATAGTCATCCCCTAGGAAAGATAGGACTTGGATGTCAAATTGGAGATCTCAAAAGCGAAGTGAGTTGGTATGTAATTGAAGCAGACACTTTTTACAACTTTCTTCTAGGGCAACCATAGATTCATGCTAATATGATTGTCTTGTCCACTCTATATCAATGTATGAAGTCGTGGATGAAGATGGAGAAGTGCACATCCTAATTGCTGACGAGCAACCACTTAAGAGGGTTGAAAACTACTTTGTAGACGTCCTCTTATATACTGAGAGTGCTGAGATCGTTCCACCATTACATGATGGGTATGACAGTGGGAATGAAGCTGACACTGAGTTTGAAGCGTTCATTGCCAAAAAAGAGTATGAACCGCTTGTAATCAATCTTGAAGACTTAGATGTTAATGACACTGTCGATGATGCAGGCGAGTGGAAAATTCATGAAAATCTAGAATTTGCTTATTTCCTGGTGTTGCTACTGATTCTGTAGCTTTAGTTACTAGTACAAATATGGATAGTCTCTTAGAATTTGAGGCTTTAGCAACCATGCACCTGCCGATTAGATCATCAATGATACTACATTTAAGCATCAAAAATATAGATGGGACGACGTTCAAAGTGCCTGCCCCTCAGGCCAAGCAAAAACCTATTCTTTTCTGAAGGGTTCAACCACATATGGTCCCATTCGATGATAGTGAAGATGAAACTCAGGAAGCCCCTCAATTCTGTCATTACGGACCAAAGTCATTCCTGGTAAAGGAGAAAATGGGATATGATTTCATACATAGACCCGGGTTAAATTTCAGCAAAGAACGTCTAAGTTTACTTCCCTCGTTCGTTCCCAAAGGAAAAAAGTCGGATTATTATCACAAAACCGACAGAGGATTGGGATACGTCACAACACCCGAACCTTCAGATATCGAAGAAATGATCTACCAAATTGCTAAAGATTCTGATTGGGATTCAGATATCAGTCTGAATATATTATCTAAGGAGCTGACTGCAAACATGATGTCTGTCAACTCAATTCCAGATGAAGATGATGAACTAACTTTTCTCCAAGATGAAGCGTTAGATAAACATCTCGATGCCCAATGGAACATGCACTTCAAACAGTGCGAACCTCCTACCAAAATTAAGGTGATTCAAGTAAATATGGGTGATGAGGCCAATCCTAAGCCTATATTTATAAGTGAGAGTTTGTCTCCTAAGGAAAGAGAAGACCTTATGACTCTCTCTCGAGAATACATAGACGTCTTTGCCTGGAATTATGAAGACATGCCAGGCTTGGATACTCTAGTTGCTATGCATCAGTTTAATATTAAGCTAGATGCAAAGCCAGTAAAGCAACAACAAAGAAGATTCCATCCAGAGTTAACGGAATCAATTGAGGATGAAGTGAAGAAGCTTATATAATCTGGCTTCATCTGAGAAGAACAACATCCTAATTAGGTAGCGAACATTGTTCAAGTTCCCATGATGAATGGAAAAATCCAAATCTGCTTGATTTTCAAGATCTCAATGCGGCATGTTCTTAGGATGAATTTTCGTTCTAATAACAGATGTATGATTGACAACATCTGCGGATTCGAAAGTGTGTATTTCATGGATTGATTCTCTGGATATAATCAAATCAAAATGTACCCTGAAGACAAGAAGCACACTACTTTCAGAACACCATTAGGCATGTACTGTTATACGGTTATGCCATTCGGTTTAAAAAATGCAGGAGCAACGTATCAATGTGCTATGAACACAATTTTCCACGAGCATCTCCGTAAAATGGTAGAGTGTTTTGTGGACGACCTTGCCATCAAGAGTCACAGTAAAGACAATCATCTCTGAGATTTGAAAATGGTGTTTGATATTATGAGAAAATACCAACTAAAAATAAATCCGACTAAATCTTTTCTTGGTGTCTCCAGTGGCAAATTCCTTGGTTTTATTGTTACATCTAATGGTATCCATTTAGACCTAGAAAATATAAAAACAATTTAAGAGATGCAACCATCGAAGAATCTCAAAGAACTTCGGGGATTACAAGGGAGGTTAGCATATATTCGGAGATTTATTGCTAATCTTTCAGGGCGATGTCAACCCTTCACTGAGTCAACAAAGAAAGGGGTGTCATTTATTTGGGATGAAATTTGTCAACAAACTTTTGAGGATCTCAAAAAGTACCTCACAATACCTCCGGTACTGTTAGCCCCTATATCAGGAAAACCATTCTTGATATATGTTTAGGCGATGAACCATTCACTTGGTGCCATGTTGGTCCAAACCAGTGACTCAGGCCACAAGCAAGCCATTAACTACTTTACTAGAACTATGGTAGGCGCCGAGTATCTGTACACTCCAGTAGATAAAGAGTGTTTGGATCTAGTATTCGAAGTTTAAAAAATGCGACGCTACTTAGTAGGCCAAACAGTTCATCTGATTTCTTGGGTAAATCCCTTGAGAGTGATCATGACCATGCCTGGGTTACTCAATTGCAGGCTAGCCAAATGGTCGATCCTGCTATCGCAGTATGATATATGATTTATACAGCAAAGGGCAATCAATAGACAAGCAATTGCCATTTTTTAGCAGAACATCCTGTTTTGGAATCCTCTAAACTTTATGAGAATATTCTAGATGAAATAATGGAAGTCAACATGATTTCCAATGAACCGGCTTGGCTGCTGTTCTTTGATGGAGCGGCTTGAAGAAACTTTGCCAGAGTGGGGATAGTTTTAATATCCCCGCAGAATAATGTAATCTCGTGAGGATACCCACTCACTCGGTTTTGTTCTAACAATATGTCTGAGTACAATGCATTGTTAACGGAACTGCAAATTGCCCGACAGTTGCGAATTCAGCGTTTAGAGGCCTATGGAGACTCCAAACTCGTAGTAAATCAAGTAAGAGGAGAATACGAGGTCAAACATGAACATCTCATACCCTACTTTGAGGCAGCAATCAAACTTGCCAATTCTTTCAAGGAGTTTTACATTGACTACGTGTCACGACACAAGAATGCATACGCTGATACCCTGGCTTCTCTCGTAGTCACATTAGTGCTCCCTAATAAATCAATCAAAGGCATTTAGAATGGAAGTCTTGAATTTCTTTGCCCTAACGAGGTACTTGAGGCAAATGAAATCCATACACTAGGGATGAACTTCGAACCCAGAGATTGGTGATTTATCTTTGTCGATTTCGCACTCCACGGTATACTACCCGAGGATCCCAAAAAAGCTGCCAAAGTAAAGAAAGAGATAGAAAAGTTCCATTATAATTATGAATTTGGAACCTTATATTGGAAAACGCCAGGTGGAGTTTTACGTCTGTGTCTATTGTTACAAGAAGCACAAGAGGTACTCAAAGAAACAAATGATGGAGTCTGCCGTGCTCACCAATCGGGACCTAAATTAGGAGATCGGATAAAAAAAAGAGATTTCTATTGGTCAATAATGATGTCAGATGCCATGGCCTATGCAAAGAAGTGCCATGCCTGTCAGGTGTATGCAAACTACATACATCAGGCTATAGAGTACCTACATCCAACCATAATTACGTGGCCATTCGAGATGTGGGGAATGGATATCATTGGTCACATCACTCCACCATCTTCTCGTGGGCATCGATTCATGCTAGCTATAACCGATTACTTTTAAAAATTGGTAAAAGTTGTCCCTCTAAGAGAAGTGAAAATGAATGATATGGTCAACTTTATCAAATACCATATCATCTATCTCTTTGGTGTTCCTAATGAATCATTAGTGACAATAGCTCTCAATATACTAGCATGGTCTATACTAAATTCTGTGACAAGTTCATATACAAAATGTATTTTCATCTCCACACAACCCAGCTACAAACGGCCAAGTAGAAGCATTTAACAAAACAATTGTGAAGCTTCTGCAAAAGTTTGTCACCACAAGTCAGCGTGACTGGGATGAATAATTGGGAGCTTGTCTATGGTTTACCGCACAACGGTAAGAACACCGATAAAAGCCACACCATTTTCTATGGTATATGGCTGCGAGGCCGTGCTACCTCTAAAAATTCAAATTTCTTCTCTTCTGGTAGCATTAGCTACAAGAATGATCACCAAAGAGAAGCATAATCAAAGACTTCAAGAATTAGAAGCGTTGGATGAAAAGTGCTTGAAAGCTTAGCAACAAATAGAGCTCTATCAAGTGCGAATATCCCGAGCATTCAATAAGAAAGTGGGCGACTTGATCTCAGCAGTCAGACGACCAATGATCCTGAGACATAAGACTAAAGGCAATTTCAGCCGAAATGGGATGGCCCATTTGTAGTAGTGACGGTCTATTCAAATGAAGTATATCGGTTGATCAATCAATATGGTGATCGGATGATGATGCCAATCAATAAAAAATTCCTAAATAAATATTATTCTTAAGGGAATTAAATCATCCGACCTCTTCTTCATTACAGTAAATGAAGAAATATTGATTTGCTGCCAGCGCACAGTTCCACTCCCCAACTTGGGGCACAAAATGAAAATGGATCCTACGTCTCTATGACTACGGAAAGGGAAAATGTTTGGCATGCAAGTCCAAACAAAATCCTTACTAACTCTATCATGCTTAGCGTATAAGTATAAATTGCCCAACACAATCAAGGTAATGGGAAGAGAACCGGTTTCTCGCCATCCCATCATGCGGAGGTAAAAGCGTGAACTGTCCAACACTATCATGATAACAGGAAGAGAACCAATTTCTCGCCAATCCATCATGCTGGAGAGTAAAAGCATGAACTGTCCAAAGCTGCTAAAGTAAATAGAAGAGGAAAAATTTGGCATTTAAGTCCAAATGAAATTCTCGATAACTTACTATGCTAAGAGGAAAATTATGGCTAGTCCAATTCAAACGGTAGTTAGTAAAGAAAAATCAAATCCGTTGATAGCTGGAGATTTGCTAAAAATCCTATAACAAATTTGTCACAATAGTTTCTTTATTTGGTTATAAGGACATACCATTGCCCAAAGCTGCTAAAGTAAAGGGAAGAGGAAAATTTTGGCATATAAGCCCACACGAAATCCTTTATAACTTACCATGCTGAGAGAAATAGTATGGCTAGTCCAACTCAAAGGGTAGTTGGTAAAGGCAAACCAAATTCGTTGATAGCTGGGGGTTTGCTAAAAACTCTAATGAACTCAAATCTCCTGTCACATTAAGATTTTATCTCTGACGACAAAACCTTTGTCGTCACTTTTATCTAGCAGAATCAGTGACACTCTAAAATATTTGTCAAATTAAGATCATACCTTTGACATCAGAATTCAAAATTGAATCAATTTTCTCTATGAGATCAAATCCAACCAAATCTTCTATCACGTTAAGATTTCACTTTTGACAAAAGAAAATTTACACTTCATCAAGTCTAACATTACAACCTCTGATGTACTTATTTTTTATATCATTAAATTAAAGATTATCTCTGACGAAAATCATCTCCCTATCAAGTTAACAGCTACCTCTGATAGTCAAATTCCAAAACTAAATATGTTAATCATCACCATTATTTAGATAACTTATTCCTATTATGACCAGATCCTCTGATTAGGTCAAGTTTTGAGACATGTTTAATGGCACATCTGTCTTTTCCTAATCTGCCATACTAGATGTCACTGAATGGTTAGGATTCTAATGAGCACGTTAACATCATATCTCTACTTTTCATCTAATGAGCATGATAAAATCATCCTCTACTTGTCATCTAATGAGCACGTTAACATCATACCTCTGCTTGTCATATAGTGAGCACGTTAAAATCACACCTTTGCTTGTCATCTGATGAGCACGTTAACATCACACCTCTGCTTGTTATCTGATGAGCACGTTAACATCATATCTCTTCTTGTCATCTGATGAGCACGTTAACATCATATCTCTACTTTTTATTAAATCAGCACGTTAACATCATATCTCTGCTTGTCATCTAATGAGCACGTTAATATTATATCTCTGATCATCTTTTATAAGACACGTTAATAATTACCTCTATCTATCAATTTCATCATAGGTTGTCTGTCATGATCTTAGTCTCTTAACAAATAAAAAAATAATGACGACTGCAAAGCCAAAATCAAAGAGTTCAAAGTGTTTCGAAATTCGTTACAAATCAACACAGAATTTCGAAAATTTTGGAGGGGATTATGTAGATAAGAAAAATTGCTTAATGGGTGCACCGCGTGTTGCACTCGCGGGTGGCAACCTGCGGGAATTTCCTGTAGGTGGTACCTGCGGGTTTCTCCCATGGGTGCCACCCGAGGGAGCATCTCGTGGGCCCCACACCCTGGGGTGCCACCTACGGGATGCACCCGCGGGGTTGCCCGCCTCGGTGCTTCGGTTACATGGATTTGTTATGAGGATTGGGTCCAGATTTTCAGGGAACGAATACCCTCGATCTTGGTGTTTTGTTACCGGATTTGGCTTAGATCTTATCCGAGTGGTTACTCCCCACAATATATAAGAAAGGGTGGAGTTCAGATGGAAAGGGGATTTTTCTAGAGACCAAAGAAACAAAGAATTCCGAGATAGCGGGTCATTTTTTAGAGTTTGCAGAGAGGAGTCTATTCCCAATTGAGATCGAATTGTTAACAGAGTGTATCAGTGAGGCTCCACCACTACCAGATCCCATGAATTAAAAGAAAAGGGAATCAAATTAATTTTTCCTATTCTTGTAATCAAGATTTTTTATTGTAATTTTCTTTTATCATTGTATTTAAAATCAAAATCTCAATGGAGGGAAATCTACAATTTTCGGGCGTACACACATGAATATTATAATCCTTTTCCAAGAGTTAGCCTATATTCAATATATAGTTTTTCATATTAGTCACATAATATACATCAGAGATGAATTTATCTTCACCACTTTTAAGATTAATGAGAACTTTACCTCTTCTCTTTACGGAGTTTTGGAGAAATCATCCAATATCACCTTGCCATTTATAGTTTCACCCATGTCCACAAACAAACTTTACTTACTACACATATGGTTGTTGACGCCAGTGTCGAGGTGCCATATATCCACTTTGTTATCATCATCTTTATGTGCAAATAAGAGAATATTATCTTCATCTCCTTTTCAGTATAATTCAACTTCTCCTTAACTTGATTTCAAATATTTGCAAAACAATTAGAAGCAAAGTGACTATACTTTTTACAGTTGAAGCATTGAACTTGTAATTTCCATCGACTGCCTTTGAATCTACCTTGTTCACGACCTCCTATAAACTTCTAATTTTTGTTGTCCTTCTCTTCAGTATTATTGTGGTCTCCTCCTCCATGTAAGCATCGTCATCAGCCTCGACCTCGTCCTCGAGCTCCTCCATATCCACGAGCATTATAATCTTCTTTTGAGTCTTCTTACCATCCTTTAAAGAAAGTGTACTTTGGAGAATTGTCTCTACTGATTTATACTTCTTATTGGATCATTTCTCGTGACCAATCAATGATTCCGAGAGTTCATCAACTGTCATATTCTCTAAATCTTTAGGCTCCTCGATGGCGCATACAATATAATCGAACTTCGAAGAAAGTGATCGAAGTACCTTTTCTACAACACAAACATCTTCAATCTTCTCGCCATTTCATCAAAGTTGATTCACCATGGCCACGATTCAAATGATGTAGTCTAAAATTAATTCACTTTCCTTCATCTCTAAATCTTCAAACTCCTTTTGGAGTGTTTGGAGTCCAACATTTTTCACCTTCTCCACTCCTTTATAAGAGTTTTAAAGTATGTTCCATGCCTATTTCAAAGTCATTGCTTTAGAAATCTTCTCAAATGCTGATTCTTTGGCTCCTTGATAGATAAACTAGAGGGCTTTACTCTCTTTCTTTGTAGATTCTCCAAGTGAAACTCTGTGTCGCCATCAAGGCTTCTTCACTCTTTGGCTTCTCATAGCCTTTTACCACGTCCCAACAATCTATTTTATCCAACAACACCTTCATTTGGACATACCAATTTTCATAATTTTCTTTGGTGAGGCGTGGGGCAATGTAGGAGATTGTTCTACTAACATTAATCTTTTTCTAGTTCTGATACCAATTTAATAAACAATAGGGCAAAGATAAATTGTGTAGGTGGCGATGTATGAAGAGAAGGAATTATATTCTTTGTATTGAACTTCTTGGCACTCTCCAAACACACTATACAAAACCCATATATATAGTGGTAAAAATGACCCTTCATCTCCCTAATTAAATGCAGATATATCTTGAGAAATTCTATTTATGCACAACAAATTACTTTGGATATCCAGGTTACTCTTTACATTAACCTCCCATTTTTTATACATAACCAATTTACTCTCTGCATCCAATTTTTTCCCAAATTTAACTCTCTCTCCCCTACTTAAGTCTATCGCAACTGAACCCTAAGTTTCCAAACTTTCCTTTGAGCCCTGCTCCACTGTCTACCCACCTCCTGCTGGCAAAATTTTGGAGAAAAGGTAGAAAGAATTCATCATTTTAGCCAAAAATTAGCTAACATGCGAATCATGTACCATAGAAAGGTCTGCGTTTTGAACCAAGAAAGGCTAAAACACAACCCTCACAGAGTCACATTTTGTCTTTAAAATATCAAAAGAGTTAAAAAAACTCACGCCAGCCAAAACGCAGATCCTCATCCAGAGAGATCAGCGTATTGGGCTAAGTAAAGGTTGACAAATATGGGCCCCTCAAGGTTGCGTTCTGTCCTCAAAACCTTAAAAAAAATATGATTATCCATGTGGACTTTAAGTTAAATTTCAACCAAAATGCGGATCTAATCTTCGACTTAAATGCAAGATTGCATTGTGGACCACAAAGTCTTATAAAAAACTAGTGATAACCCCGTTTTAGTATAAATGAGGACCCAGTTGAGATGCTAACATGTGGATCATCAATTAAAGAGATACCCATATTTTTAGCTATCATTAGAGCTTATGATTAGAGCTAAATATAATTAAAATGCGAACCCCAAAGGATCGCATTTCATTACAAAGTCTCAAAGAATAAAAACTATCCTCATTAGTACCCAAATATGAGCAAGATACTTGGTGATAAAAATATGGGTCATCTACCATAAAGAGATCTACATTTTAAAATCATATTTGGAGCTAAGTATAGCCAACATATGGGCCTTGAAAGGTCGTATTTTCAATCCAAAGCCTCGATAAGCGAAAGACATCTTCAACGATCTAAATGTGGGTATGAGCATGCCACACGAGCTATCAAGAGCTAAAGCATGGATTTAAGCATTGAGATTCGTATTTTAGTTACAAATCCAAAGAATTAAAGATATCAGATACAAATCCAATAGATTAAAGGATAAAGAATTAATTCTCAAATCAGGGAGGCCATTAATTGGACAGCTACATCAATTTAAAGGTCTCCAGACCTCTATATATAGTAAAGAGTAGGCTAGAGAAGAGGTTAGTCGGTTAATCAT
Source organism: Dracaena cambodiana (assembly GCA_036321105.1). NCBI lineage: Eukaryota > Viridiplantae > Streptophyta > Magnoliopsida > Asparagales > Asparagaceae > Dracaena > Dracaena cambodiana. Next base: position 15,800,838 of record JAYEPQ010000010.1, read on the forward strand.
CTCCACTTGAGCACTTGTGCTAAAAATCTAGAGCCCTTGCACCCAAGAGCTTTACTAAAACTGTCAACTGAAGAACTTATTTGGAGTGCCAACAGAGAGCAGGATCGTCTTCCACGACTACAACATAATCCAATATTAAATAAAGAGAAAATTAGATATTCTTCAACTTCTATAAATGGGGAGCCATCCTAATTATAACTTTCTATTGAGATTTTTAATAAAATTTTAATTTTATGGCAAACATAAGATTGGTGACTCCGCTGGAGGCCCCTATCATCACCGATGATATGGTCATAGCCAATCTGATAAAGTTTCAGTCAGCACCATGGTCGAGTCACTCGTCATCGAGTTCGACCCAGAGAAATAGGAAGAATTCCTCTCATTTGGCTCCATGAGCCCATGATCCTTGTAGAAATGCTGCAAGGGATTCTCTAGATTAGTTTGGCCTCAAATGAAAGATTTTTGCTCTTTCAGCACAAGGCTCCAGGTCTGTCCCACTTAAGATGATCTCAAGGAAATGGATCAGGATCCCTGCAATAACAAAGAAAAATAACCTTCTCTGATAACCAAAAAGATGATACTGAAGACAAGGTTCCTCTCACCCGCACCATGAGGAGAAATATAAGAAAAAGCAAAGCTCGAGCCTTCCATAGGGCCATGCAAGAAAAACCAACTGTTATCGAACAACTATGCAAAATTCCAATTTGCGTATGGTGACGAAAGAGCGAAGTCGTTGTCTCGAACAAGAAGCTGGACCAAGACGTAGATGGGTTTATTCGCGTTTCTTACAAGAAAAACCGCTCGCCCACCAAGTACATCTTCGACTCTAAACATGGAGTTTACATCTGCATTTTCCAAGTCAAACGTAGGTCTCAGACTCGTATTTTTGAAGCCAAATGCAGACCTCAAGGTCACATTTCAGAAGCAAAACACGAACCTCAGGTCACATTTTAGAAGCTAAACGCTAGCCACAGACCCGCGTTCTTGAAGCTAAGTGCAGATCTCAAATTCGCGTCTCAACAGAAGCCAAACTACGGCCCTAAATCCACATTCATGAAGAAAATTTAGTCTCTAGGGCTTATAAACTATCAATCCCAGTCATACCAGCTTCATCAGAAGCTTATTCTCCGGTCGCAATCGCTAAAGTAAAGTTTACTCCTAGGATTTTCAAGGAAATAGATTCTCCTATCTCGAAAATACTATTTGGAGCGGATGTTGCCTTTGCCAAAACTCTCACAATTTCCAATACAGGGGACCTTAGGGTATTTCTTGAAAAGAAAAGAGAAAACTCCTAAGTATCTCACAGTCATTGCAAACAGTTAATTAACAATGCTGTCTCATTGCCTTTATGTTGCAACTCTAGCAAAGCCATCTATCTTCAACAAACTTGCATCGTTTCCAGTCTAACCTTCAAAGAGAAGACAACGTGCCATAAAACAAGAAATCTTTGAATTAGAGTATTTTGAAGTATCATCTAACATGATATCTTTAGGAGGAAAGAAGTAAAAGAAGACGAATAGTGTTCCTCGAACAGATTCGTCAGACTTTGAGCACTCTTCTGGTTTGAAAAGTATATTCAGTGATATTTGAGGTGTCTTTCGAAACACTTGACTTCAGAAGGAGGTGATAGTACCTTTAGATTATCATAAGATGGCCAGAATCTCCTCTAATGAAGAAGAAATAAGAAACTTCGCTATCGCAAAATCTCAGACTTCTGACTCATTCCTTGAAGATTCTGCCTTTATGCATATGATACAGGAAAATCCTGAAGAGTTTATGAAGAGAATGGATGAGGAAGAGAAGATCATCTAGAAATAGCAGAAGATTATAAGAGAGATCAGGAGAATGGGCTCAGAAGTAGCCTCCTGAGTAGGGACAATGGGCTCAGAAATGTCTGCGACCACTCCTGCAACCTCCAAAGCCCATTGAGGAGATGGTAATTCTGTGGCCAACTCAGTCGTCAGAGAACGATGAGACTTCTTAGCTAGGCAAGCAAAACCACTGGCTGATCATGTGTGCTTTACCATAGCTTCATAATCTCCCCGAGTGGGAGCATCTCTTCGAGTTGGCACATTAGCTCGAGGTGGCACATCAAATTGTGCAGGCACATCTGCTTGTGTAGGCACATCAGCCTGAACTGGCACATCAGCCTGAGCAAGCAAATCTCCTTGAATGGGTGCTACAGGCACAACCCTGTTAATATCTCCATCATCATCATCATCAAAAGAAAGAAACTCATCTATACCTCGTACACGAACCACCTTGGCATCATTTCTTTGGGAATAGAGCGCCTCGATCTCCTTCAAACGTGAATGGTTGATCGAGATAGCTGTAGTATGGACACTATGTTACCAAGAGCAAAATCTAAGAGACATATAAAGATTAGGAGTCTTCTGAGAAAGAGAAAAATGAACTCACGTGCAGCCGACGACAAAGTGAATTCCCCTCTAGCATCTATGAACAGATTACCCTGAAATTGTAGCAGAATGTTGGGATTACCAATATAAAGTTGTGAATACCTGAATTGGCGTGCAAAACCTACTAGGAAATACAAATCATGAAAACAAATTGATCTCTGGCGATACAACAAATGCCTCGTTTTGATGTTGTTCAACCATCAAAGGTAGCCATAAGAAAGAGTGATGTAGCCACTAGGATCGGTAGTATCTCTAGATTTTTCTCCATAGGCACCTCCAGAGAAGTTAAGAAAATATCAGTAGATATAATAGTTTTGATGTCTGTGTACCTTTTTACGGATTGTGCACATATAATGGTTCCTCCAATCACATCTTTCATACCTTTGAATGAATGAAGTCCCACAACTATCTTCTGGGGGTGAAATCATTAGGCTTGGACAATGTATTACGGACCACGCCATGAGATAGGTATAAGGTCACTCCACTCTGTGATTAGGAGTTGACACTCAACCTCAGATTTAGTGCCTTTAGCCTTATTCTTTTTTCCTCCTAGGAAAAAGTCTATAGCAAGATCCCGAGGACAGTTATGCAATTTGCAACCGAGGGGTCTTTTGTGTATAAGAAAAACTACTGGGTATAGTAACTCAGTAGCATTAGAAAACTCGCTATCAATCCTCTTTCAGAAATAGGCATTTGAGCCTGATAGTTGAAACTCTGAAAACTCGTGCTGACTTTAAACTTATCCTCATCTGATTCCATTATATATGAAGTGGCCTCTGGGATATCTATCTGAGCCTCGACAGCAGCTTGGTTGAGAGAGTCCAGTTTCATTACTGCAATCTCAGGTTGATCTACATCTTGAACTACGTAGTTAGTCCATAGTTTTTGGCTAATACCTTGGCTCCCTATGCTTGAAACATCCTAGCAGTTGTAGAAGTGGCACATCAACTCCCAGTACGTCTTACATACTTGGAGGTCTTGTTTCATCTGTTGAAACTCCTCCATGGTCAGGACTATCTCCTCCTACGGCCGCTCTCCTATTGATAATAAAGAAATCTCGAACATCTCGTGGAGAGCAAATCTGAGTTCATCGACGAAAGTAAAGAATATTTCAGAATTAGGATTATACATCTCCAGAATGCTGAACAAATAATAGGCACTATTAGGAAGATCATATTGTACATTTCTAATAGCCTTATACAATCTAATATCTTTCAGGATAGCTTCAAAGTTTGAAAGCACGAAGCAAATCATCATGCTACACCACATCCTGTCGACAGAGGAAATCCATCCAGAAGTGCAGAAGTTATGGGTAGGATATTGTCTTTTCGACTTGAAGAAATTGTTGAGAGAGGTGCTGGTAAGCTAAGGTGACTCACCGAGAGGGAACTCCTTCCCCACTCACCCCAGAAGCAGACCAGTCAGGCATCTACCAGGAACATCTTGATAAGGATCTTTGCTGTCAAAGTTGACGATGGGGATGCCATCCTGGTTTTTTTTATTAAGACTCCACTCTATTTGACGAGAGACGGATATGTTTTGAAGATAAGTCAATTAGCAACTCCTCGCCATCTCCGAAATGAACACCCTCACATCTCCCACTTAACGAAACCACTCTCATTTCTTGTTGAACAGAGACTCGTCCGAGACTAATATTGAGTCACCAAAGAGGAATGTCAACTTCTCTAGTTCTTCTCTATTTGCACACACAAGTATGGCCTCTTATCAACTCTCCTCATATGGATGGGCTATAGCTGGATAACATATCTCTTTGGTTGTCGCTTCTACTCGGAGTGAAAGACGGGATTGGGCCATGGAATCTGAGTTGAATCCTACCATCAGGACCTCCTGTAAACCTAAAGTGACACTTCGTTTGAGAAGTTGTGTAATTCACTATTAAGAAAACAAAAAAGAAATCAGAAGCTCATCTAGAAAATGACAGAAAATTCTCTAAGTAAAGAAACGCGAGGCTAATAGCCCCATGAATAGAGAAATAAACGCGAGGCTAAATAGCCCTGCATAAAAGAAAGGTAACGCAAGGCTAATAGCCTCACATAACTAAATGCGAGTTTATCTGCCTCGCATACTAAAAACATGGCTAACAGCCTCGGTGACTTTACCTAAGGTTGTTTAGCCTCACATACTAAGCGCGAGGCTATTAACCTCGTGTGGCTTTATGTGAGGATGTTCAGCCTCGCATACTAAACGCAGGGCTAATAGCCTTGTGTGCCAAAAAACATCTATTTGGTCAAATTTCACCCAAAAATCATAGTAAAAATCCTCAATTAAAGCTTCTTAATTGATTTATACTCAGAAAAATAAGGGAAGAGAATAAGATTTAAAAAGGATTTTAACTCCAAAAATTGAAAGAACGGCTTTAAAGCTGGTGACCGATGGTCGGGAGCAAGAAGAGGGGCTGCCCCGGTCAACTATAACCTTCTTTGGTGCCATTTATCGGTGAATAGCAGAAGAATTAGAAGAAAGAATGAAGAGAATAGAAAAAATTCGACAGAATTCATAGGAGTTCTTGAAGATGAGAAAATAAATGAATAAGAAGAAGAAGATGAAGTGGCATTCTTTTAAAAGGGAAATGACACCCAGTAGGGCTTGATTTGCAGCCAAAATTTTGCATGGTAGTTAAAGCTCCGTGAGACTATTAGCCAAGTGAGGCTATTCGCCCCGTGAAGCTATAGCCTCGTGAAGCTAATTAGCCTCACATACAAACAAAGCTTGTGTGATGGAAAATTTGAAGAATTGAATTCCAAAGTATTTCAAAACTCGTTAAAAATTAATAAACATACTTTTAAATACTTTGAAGGAGGTCTTATAGAATGAAAAAATTGAACTCAAAGTAATTTAGCCACACGAGGCGAATAGTCTCGCACACATGAGGCTAATAGCTCATTGCGAGACTAAATAGCTCCTTACGAGGCTAAATAGCTTCGCACGAGGTTAACAGACTCGCACGGGGATGATAACCTTACGTGCATGGGGCTGAGTTAGCAAGGAGTTGGTTTCGTTTTGGATTTTCACTAGAATTCCAAACACAATCATATCTAAATACCTCAAATTGAAGATTCTAAATCCAACTGAAATATAAGATAAGAGATTAAATTGTATTAGAATTCCATCCCTATCTTCTAAGAAAACCCCTATAACTAACTCATAAGTATAAATACAAGTTAAGAGAACAATTTTGTAAACCTTTGGCAAATTGATTTACATGCAAGGGTATGCCGACTAGCAGCAAGAAGCCGTCGACCAACAGTTGTTCTCTATCGATTCTTCACATTCAAGATCAAGTCAAGTATCAAATCGTCAACAGCATACGTGGTTGGCACTCTATAGTCACTTTAAGAACCTATACTTTTTGTGAAAGAGAGTGATAAATTTAAAAATCCTCTTGTTTGATTTTTCTCTATTTCTTTTTATTGTATTTTGAGATTATTTTAATGATAAATCAATGACAATGAAAGGAAGCGCGAGTTTTGCAGGAAACAATCATGATTTCCCCATTAAGGTTTCAACATAAATCATGTGAATTTGTGATTGCTTATTGATTTGGTTATAATTTTATATTGGGATTGTTGTTTGCTACTAATCTTTCTAGCATTTAAAATTCAAGTAATCCCATTTTTTCACCCCCTACAATATATAAACATATATTTTACAGTTTCAAAAAAGGTTAAAATTTGAATCTTGAGTTTCATGAAGAATTTAAAAAAATTTGCGTATTATTTTATTCATGTGTATAATTCATGTATCTGTCAGGCTAGTTAATAAGATATGTGAATTATTCACAAAATTTTGAACAACTCGCCAAATTCTAATGCGTGCGTCCATTGCCATCCATATATAAGCGTTGAGCTAGCTTATGCTAGAAACAGGTTTGGACGGTGACAGTTCCAACTATTAATGCGTGTTCTGAATTTGGACATGATTTGGACAAGGCTAATTTCCTATTTTCAGTTTAAGCAAATTTAAGTCGAATATGGTTGACCGTGCTGAATTCCATCAAAATACCTTTCCACTTGAAATTCATTCACTTGCTTATTAAACTCTCGACTGGACCATTTCAAAGCATTCAAACAAGCCCTACGAAGGTAGCATAGATGATCACTCAATACGATAACAGGCGACGAAGTACATTCTTACATATCCAAACCACATCGGACTAATTTCCACATATCATTATTCTCGTATATGTAGATATGAACGACTAAAAGCCACCACCGCGAAGTACGTTTCTCATAATTACTATTCTGTGAAAGCCTCGATGATGGTCCAGATGGTCGGGATCTTGATGATGTTCAGGCGAGGGAAACCGGCAGACTTCAAGAGCGTCTTCCACTCTTCCTCAGTCCTCTCTTTTCCGGTTGGGGCGTAGGCGTGTTGGATAATCTTGTTGCATTGCCTCAGCGTTTTTAGATAAGAAGATTAGTTCAGTTTGGTTTTGAATTAGTCAAGATAAGAAGATTAGTTCAGTTTGTTAGATAAGAAGATTAGTTCAGTTTGTTTTTGAATTAGTCAAGATAAGAAGATTAGTTCATTTTGTTATTTGAATTAGTGATCTGCTTTATACGGTTAGAGGCATGAGTTTTGTACTCCCTATATATAGATGAAATAATCAAGAGGAAGTTTCAAGCCCTCTTCTAAAAAAAATCTTCTTCTATTTCTGTTGTTTTTCTACATTTGGTATCAGAGCTCGTGTTGTATGCCAAAGATCATGCCGCGAAGTATCATCACCAGCGGAAATGACGGGGCTGCCTCGAGTGCGCTGGCGAAGGAAAGCACCGGCGTCTCCCTCCACTACCCGATGCTGACGAATACGAACTACGCAACCTGGGCTATCAAGATGCGCGTGTACCTACAAGCACAAGGTGTGTGGGACGCCATCTAGCCCGGGACCGACGTGGAGACAAGGAAGGACAAGATGGCACTCGCCACCATCTATGAAGCTATCCCCGAGGAAAACCTTCTTCTCATAGAGGAGAAGGAGACGGCAAAGGAGGCTTGGGAGACGCTCAAGACAAAGTATGTGGGTGCTGATCGAATGAAGCAGGCGAAGCTCCAAACTCTAAAGAGTGAGTTTGAAACCCTCCGCATGAAAGAAGCGGAGACGATAGATGACTTCGCCGGGAGGCTGACAGCCATAGTCAGCAAGTCTGCCGGCCTCGGCGGCAAGATCGAAGAAAGCACCGCAGTCAGGAAGTTCTTGGTCGCCGTCCCCAACAAATTCCTACCCATTGTCACGTCGATCGAGCAGTTTGCCGATCTGACGACGATGACATTGGAGGAGGCGATTGGTCGCCTCAAGACTTTCGAGGAAAGGATTCGTGGTGCCGATCGCAAGGACAATGAACATCTTCTACTCACGAAGGTGGAGTGGAAGGCTCGCTGGAAGCAGTCCGGTGAGAGTTCATCATCGAACGCGTCAAAGGGGCGCGGCAAAGAAGCCGGGCGCGGTTCTAGACGCGGCCGTGGCACTGGGCCTGGAGAGGAGAACCGTAATGAAGAGAACGGTGAGAAGAAGAAGAAGTTCGACAGGATGAAGGTCAAGTGCTTCAACTGCGGCATTCTCGGGCACTACGCAAGAGAGTGCCGCAAGCCGCGGCAAGAGCGCAAGGAGTAGGTGAATCTTACGCAGGCTCAGGACGATGAGCCCACGCTGCTGATGACGCAGGTCTACGCGCTCACGGAAGCCCCGACCGTTGACATCATGCTCAACGAGGTTCACGCACGAGTGCATAGTGGCCGGGAGAAAGAGTACCACGACAACATCTGGTACTTGGACACCGGGGCTAGCAACCATATGTCTGGGTGCAAGGAGAGCTTTGCCGAGCTGGACTCCAACGTAAAGGGCTCGGTGAAGTTTGGAGACGGCTCTGTCATCAACATTTGTGGACGCGGAACGGTGCTTTTCACTTGTTACAACGGCAAGCACCGTGCGCTGACGGACGTCTACTACATCCCAAGGCTCCGCAGCAACATAGTGAGTCTTGGGCAGCTCGACGAACACGGCTACCAGACGCTCATCGAGGACGGTATGCTGTGGATCCGCGACCGGCAACGACAGCTGCTTGCCAAGGTAAAAAGGACCAAGAACCGCTTGTATGTGCTTAAACTTGTTTTATCACAGCCTGTGTGCTTGGCGGCAAGGTGCAGTGAAGATGCGTGGCGGTGGCACGTGCGCTATGACACCTGAATTTTCAGGCCCTCCGTAGGCTGGCGCAACATGGCATGATTCGTGGGCTGCCACAGATTGATCAGGTGGACCAAATCTGTGACGGCTGCCTTGTGGGCAAGCAATGGCGGACCCCGTTCCCGCATGAGGCGAACTATCGCGCGGAGAACGTGCTGGACCTGGTACACGGCGACTTGTGCGGGCCAATCACGCCGGCCACACCAAGAGGCAAGAAGTATTTCCTTCTCTTGGTGGATGATCTCAGCCGCTACATGTGGCTGACACTCTTGGAGTCCAAGGACAAGGCAGCGACAGCCATCAAGCAGTTCCAGGCGGGAGTTGAGCTGAAAACTGGCCGCAAGTTGATGGCCCTCCGCACCGATCGCAGCGGCGAGTTCACGTCCGCGGAGTTCGAAAATTACTGCGCAGACCGTGGCATCAAGTGCTTCCTCACAGAGCCATACTCGCCGCAGCAGAACGGTGTCGTTGAGCGGTGAAACCAGACGGTGGTCGCAATGGCCAGGAGCCTGCTCAAGTCCAAGGGGATGCCAGGAAGATTTTGGGGTGAGGCTGTCGCAACGGCAGTACATATCCTCAACCGCGCGCCAACCCGCAGCGTCGACGGCAAGACGCCTTACGAGGCCTGGTACGGGAGATGTCCGAACGTACACTACTTTCGTATATTTGGGTGTGTTGGACACGTGAAGGTGGTGAAGCCAAACGTAAAGAAACTGGACGACAAAAGCACGCCCATGGTGCTCATTGGTTACGAGTCCGGCTCCAAAGCCTATCGGATGTATGATCCGGTCGGCAGAAGGGTACATGTGACCCGGGACGTCGTGTTCGACGAGGAGGCGAAATGGGAGTGGGGTGCGTCAGGGGGTGACGAGGAGAGGACTGCTCCTGGTGAGATATTCACCGTAGAGTATACTTTCCGTTCTATCACAGATGATGGTCGTGACGACATGCTGGCACATGGGAGTGGCGAAGTGTCGGTACCTGCTTCGCCGAGTCGCGCACCTGACAACGGGCCGCTGACGTTTTCTCCAAGCGTGCCCACACCGATGGCAACCCCAGCTGCACCTGGTGGCGTGGAATTTGCAACCCCGCCAAGCAATGCTTCGCCCACCTCGGACGGTGCAGTGCTGCGGTACCGCATATTGACGAACATCTACCGGAACACATCCGAGGATGAGCACGAGTACAGCGGGCTGTGTCTCATGGCGGCCGAAGAACCTGGGAATTTTGTAGAAGCCGCAAAGCACAAGTGCTGGCGACAGGCGATGCAAGAGGAGATAAAATCCATCGAGCAAAATGAGACTTGGCATCTCACCGATCTGCCGAGCGGGTGTCGACCAATAGGCCTGAAATGGGTCTACAAGATCAAGAAGGACTCGCATGGTGCTGTGTTGAAGCACAAGGCACGGCTCGTCGCCAAAGGGTACGTGCAATGGCAGGGCATGGATTTTGAGGAAGTGTTTGTTCCGGTTGCTCGTCTCGAAACGGTGCGGCTGCTCATAGCATTGGCAACACATGAAGGTTGGGAAGTACATCACATGGATGTCAAATCGGCATTTCTCAACGGTAATCTTGAAGAGGAGGTCTACGTAACCCAGCTGCCCGGTTTCGTGGACGAGGACAATGAGCAGAAGGTGTTGAAGCTCAAGGAAGCACTCTATGGCCTGCGCCAAGCGCCTAGAGCATGGAACTCGAAGTTTGACAGTAGTCTTATGTCACTCGGGTTTGAGAGGTGTCCATCAGAGCATGCTGTGTACAAAAGAGGTATTGGCTCATCAAGTTTGCTTGTGGGAGTGTACGTTGATGATCTTATTATCACAGGACCACATCCGCAAGAAATCAGCAAGTTCAAGGAGAAGATGAAGAAATTGTTCAGCATGAGCGACCTGGGTTTGTTGAGCTACTACCTAGGCATAGAGGTGCAACAGACCGGCGATGGTATCACTCTGAACCAGTCGGCCTATGCACTAAAGATCCTGGAGAAGTGTGGTATGGACGGCTGCAACTCGTGTCAAGTTCCCATGGAAGCAAGGCTCAAGTTGAGCAAGGAGAGCACTAGTCCTCCTACTGATACCATGTTCTATAGAAGTGTCGTGGGGAGCCTGAGATACCTGGTGCATACGCGACCGGACATTGCCTACTCAGTAGGGTACGTAAGTCGTTTTATGGAGGCTCCAACCGCTGAGCACCTAGCAGCCGTGAAACATATTCTGCGGTACATATGTGGTACTCACAATATGGGCTGTTACTATAAAAGGAGGAGAGAAGAAGGGCCACACTTGATCGGGTATAGCGACAGCGACATGGCAGGAGATGTAGATGACTGCAAAAGCACAAAAGGTGTGCTGTATCTGCTCGGGAAGAGTCTTATTAGCTGGCAATCTCAGAAGCAGAAGGTGGTGGCACTATCGTCCTGCGAGGTGGAGTACATTGCTGCCACAACGGCGGCATGCCAAGGAATTTGGCTAGGGCGCCTATTCGGTGATCTAACAAAGAAGGAGCCCAGCAGCGTCACACTCAGAGTGGACAACAAATCAGCTATATCCTTGTGCAAGAACCCTGTTTTCCATGATCGAAGCAAGTACATCGATACCTGCTATTATTTCATTAGGGAGTGTGTTGAAAGAGGGAAGATTGCGGTTGAGTAAATTAGCTCGGATGATCAGCTTGCCGACATCCTAACGAAGCCTCTCGGGCGCATCAAGTTCGTGGAGATGCGCAAGAAGATTGGGTTGATTGAAGTCAAGAAAGTGCAACAAGATTAGGTAGTGATTGTTGGATAATCTTGTCGCATTGCCTCAGTGTTTTTAGATAAGAAGATTAGTTCAGTTTGGTTTTGAATTAGTCAAGATAAGAAGATTAGTTCAGTTTGTTAGATAAGAAGATTAGTTCAGTTTGTTTTTGAATTAGTCAAGATAAGAAGATTAGTTCAGTTTGTTATTTGAATTAGTGATCCGCTTTATACGGTTAGAGGCGTGAGTTTTGTACTCCCTCAAGAGGAAGTTTCAAGCCTTCTTCTAAAAAAAATCTTCTTCTATTTCTGTTGTTTTCCTACAAGGCGTACATCAACATGTCAAACTTTGCTCGTATTTCTCCCAGCGGACTGTCGTCCTTCGAATACAGCACCACCTCCATGATGACCACCTTACCGCTCTTCGGTATGACGCTGCGGCAGTTGTTCAGCACCTTTGCGCAATCTTCATCCCCATAGCCGTGCAGCACGGTCTTCATTAACACAGCATCCGCCTGGGGAACAGACTCGAACATATCCCCCGCAACATGAGTGACTCCGGGATACTCCGGCGCTGTCCCCACAACAAATGGCAGGTCGAAGTTGATCCCCTTGAGCCCCGGATTCAACCTCACGATCTCAGCCATTGTTTCACCGGTCCCACCACCGACGTCCACCAAGGACGACAGCCCGCTGAACCCGTCCTTGTAGGACGACAGCATTGCATCCATCGTCCCCTTGGCAGTGCACGCCATGGCACTGTTGAAAATATCGTTGAATTCGGGGTTGGTCGCTGCAGTCCCGTACAGCATGTCCATGCCGTTGGCGGTGATGTAGGGAGTGCCACCGGACTGGACACAATGAGAGAACTTGTGCCATGCGGCAATAGGCAGAGGGTGAGTCAGGAACATGACCATGGGGACGAGGTTGAGGTCGGAGGAGCGGACGAGGGCAGTGGAGGCCGGGGTGAGCCCATAGTGGGGCTCCCCCGACACATCATCGACCGTAGAGGAGAAGATGCCATTGTGGGAGAGGAAGCGCATGATGCGGAGGAGAGCGGTGGAGTCAGGAGGGGTGGGGCCAGGGAGGAGGGAGGCGAGGCGGGAGAGGGAGAGGGAGAGGTGCCCAGTACCGTTGCCGTGCTCGTGGATGATGTCAGCGATCCGGAGCTCCATGGCGCATCGGAGGACCATCGAGTTGACGAAGGAGAGCATGGACTTCCATACTTGGGTCTGGCCGTCCATGGACACGGTGTCCTTCTTTTGCTGCACTTGCTCCCCGGCCTCCGACACCGTTTTCAGTAGTTTATTTGTGAACTTCGAGTACTACTGGAAGTATTAAGAATAAGTACAACTTGAATAGATACTCAAGTGTGGGATGGAAAATGAATAGCGAACGAGGGTATTTATAGATGAATATGGGGAGGGGAACACGGCGTATTTTGACCGTCATCTGCTTTGATTTTCAACTACGGTTTACTACTTGGTGTTATTAGGGGAGAAATTTGTTCTCCTTCATCAATAAATGAAAAATCAGACTAATAATTTGTCTGATTCTAGCATAACGTTACTCATCCAAAGACAACAGATGAATAGTTGCTGAAATTGACGCGCACCTGCAACATCTGATTGTTACATTGTGGGTAGGTGCACAAGCTTGCGGGCTCTAGGTGGGTAAGACTCGTCTTCGGCGCTTTGGCGTTACTTTTTCCAACGTTAATGACATAGCCTCCTGATCCTCTCCCCCCCCCCCCCCACAAAATAAGTGTTAGGACGCCCCATGTCTTATATATCTTAACTGTTCATTAGTTCGTGAATGGTTCAAATTTTTCATAAAAATTTAAATCTATTAAGTTGTGCCATTGCACTAAAGAAGGAACAGGAAAAACGATATCAAATAAAGATAGGAACAACAAATATGGTAATGAAATCATCAATATCTATATGTATTCATATAGATGCAATCTCCAACTTAGGATCAATCATAAGTCAACTCAATCTCGATGGGTCAACTCATTGTTGAACATGACTCTGATACCACTAAAATACATGTCATATCTGCTTCCGATATATGGAATATGAGTACGTACAAAAAGTACCGGCAGTATGTTCGGTTTGAATATGCTAAATTCTAATTATCATATCACAACCATTGATAATAAATACATGTAGATAAATAAATTGACATTCATTATATCATGAAGTTTATCATATAACTAGAAATAAGAAAATGGTAACGGAAAATCTAAGATAACTTTCACTAGGGAATGATAAGTTCGAAAATGTAAAAAGATAATATAGCTAGATAACTATTGATCTTCGACCACTTCTATAAAGTACTCTAAGTCTTTAGCAATAGGATCAACATAATCTATTTCAGGCTCCGAACTTGTATGTTCAGGTCGTCAAATAGTAACCAAAATACTATACATAAAAAGCATATTTATAATAAACCAATAAGAGTTATATCCAACATGATAATAAATAAGTCGTAGAAAATAATAAGTTAATATGTAATAATAATATTAACTGATATAAATTAAACCTAATGCCTTTTAATGTAGTTACAATTATAATAGGTATATTCTTATTAAAGATGACATATAATTGGAATAGGATACCACTATTTCGCTTATCTCCTGTATACATCCGAAAATGATCACAAGGATTGTCTCGTGCCGAACTAGGCCTACTGTTAGGCAAATAAAAATAATCAGGTGCGATCAACGAAATCACCATGCACTTTTGGTATGCGAAATATTTAGTTGTACACTTAACAAGTTTATAGTCCAAACAAAATATATTTTCATCATTCAGTTTAATGTCATTTAAGTAAAGTTCATGTCAAATCAAATTCTAGTTGTCATAGTTTGTATATAGATCATATTATGTACAATATTTCAATTCAATGTTATTAGTTTGTTAACAATATAGTTTAAATAGTTCGTTCGATTTATACTTTATTAAATAAATTAAAATTAGCTAAATCAAAAATTTATTAATTTAAGATATCATAGAGATATATCGGCCAAGTAAATATATGAATGGTGGATGCTTTCCGTGTTATGCACATTTCTTAATTATGTAACCAATATACAAGAGAACTTTTTATAGATACTGATACAAAATAATATTATAAACAGTATTTTTCCATGATTATAGTTTTTATGTGATTTCCATATATTGTATATCGATTATTCAAAAATCTAACTATATTGTGCAATTTAACATATTTAATAACAAGTGTATAACAAAAATAACATGATTTCGATAATATGAACAATTGTAAGTAGTTGATGGATTCATTTAAGATAATAAATTAATTTATAGCAATAAATAGTGTAATTGAAATAGCAACTAAGAAGAATACCGTGATTAGTGAGTTAAAAAATAAAGTCACCTCGATTTGTGTCATGTTATCGATCAATTGGTAAACGCATGAAGCAATCTACACATAAATTTATAAAATAATTATAAAAAATTATTTAATATGAATTTAGGCAATTTTTAGGAATTTTTCTAATATTCAAAAACCACTCAAAATTTAATTTTGAACTTAAATAGTATTAGCGGGACAGAAATCAATAAATGTGTCTGAATCCGTCTAATTGGGTCTATAAGATAGCAGATATTATTTTTAACTTATTATGATTGTTGGATCATGGGTGAGCTAACCATATGATCCAATGGGATAAATCCAGAGAGAATTAAAGAAAATAGGTTAACCAACCTTAATTAATGGAGATTCAAGAGAATGAAAAAGATAGAGGTTCCTCCAACGAAATATGGTGAGGAGAGTGATGCCTTTGGCAAGAGGGTGGTGCTCTGGCAGCATGCCGATGAGATGCTCCGACAAGGTGAGTGAGCAAAAAGAATTTTAGAGAATGAATGTGAGGATTTAATTGAGAATAGAGGTTGTATTTAGATAGTATTGAATTTACGAGTTATATGATATGAAGGATTTGAGAGAATTAAAAGAGGATAGTGGGGATTTATTATTAAGAATTAAAAAGATAAATTTATTCTAGAGATTTCAAATGATTAAAGTGATGGAGAAGATGAAAATTTTGAAAGTTAGAGAAGATGATATAATTGGAGGGTTAGGGAAATTAAATAGTCAAATTCATTATTTTGTTTATTTATCTATTTATTAATTTACTTATGGCTAAAAACTTACTGGTCATTAAAGGATGCCTAGAAACATAATGTTTTAAGGACATGGATAATTAATTGAACCCCACTAACAAGTCTTCTAACTAGTTATGATGGAGATGGATTATTTGTAGCAATCATTAGAGAATGCTATAGTATGTATCAATATCTAGAAGGAAAACATGATTAATATGAGTAAGCTATAAGATGCTGATAAACGATGAGCCAAAGATAAATTGTACAGGTACAGAAGTACAAAGATAATGAATTGCATTATTTGTACTAAACTTCTTGGCACTCTCCAAACACACTACAAATAACCCATATATATAGTTGTACAAATAACCATTCATCTCTCTAATTAAATGCAGATACACCCTCTCTTTCTGTGACACTTGAACTTTCTAAATGACCCTTTAGATTCTCAAAAAAGACAACTATTCAATAATAAATTAACTTAAATAATTAATTTCAATATCCTCCCTAAATTTTGATTCATCATTCCAATTCTACTCCTTAACAGAGAGAATACTTCAAATTTCAGAGACTTCATAAATATGTTGGCAACTTGATCTAATGACTTCACATGAATGAGCTCCACTTCTTTATTCTTCACCTGCTCCCGAATGAAATGATAGCAAGCGTCGATGTGCTTGTTTCCTTCATGGTCTACTGGATTCTTTGAAAATGCAATTGCCGACTTATTATCAACATAGATCACTTTGGGTTTGTCTTGAGAAAACTAAAGATCTTTGAGTTAATTTCTCAGCCAAAAATTTATGACAAACTCTTGATGATATAACTATATATTCAGCTTCATAAGTAGAAAGAATAACAATGGGTTGTTTCTTTGACTCTCATCTTCATTTGTCTTAGTGTATAAGGCATGTTCAGAAGGACATCGGTTGAAATTATTATTTGGAAAATATTTATTAATTCAACTATTCCAAGCCCTTGGTGCTTATTTTAGGTCATACACTGCCTTTTTCAGTTTCAATACCTTTGATTCTTCTCTTCTTTTAATGTAGCCAAGAAATTGCACTACATATACCTCTTCTTCAAGAACTCCATTCAGGAATGCCTCCTTCACATCTAGTTGATAAATTGACCATTTGTTTTGTTCAGTAAGATATAATCAATATAATAGTTTCAAGGCGAGCAATAGGAAAAAATACCTTGTTATAATCAATTTCGGTCTTTGATTGTATCCTTTAGTGACCAATTTGACCTTGCATCTCTTAGTCTCTCCCTTCACATTCTTTTTTTTAAAAATCCACTTTACTCCAATTGCCTTCTTGCTCTGTTGTGGTGTTGTAAGTTCCCAGATATTATTCTTTTCGATCGCCTTGATCTTTTCATTCATAGTTGCTCTCCATCTTTGATCTTGAATAGTCTCTTCGAAGTCTATAGGCTCACAACCAACAAATAAGCAAAATATAGTCAAATTATTTGGACTTTTAGTTACCCCATACAGTTCGGTCAAGGCTCTGGATTTTTTGACTTTTGGACTTGATGATGATGAGGATGATGTGAAAGAAGTTATTGATGGTGATGAGAGCGGTGATAATGGAACATGTGTTAGAATATCTTATATGATCTCTTTATCTTCATCAACAAGTATGATTGAATTGTTACTAATTTCTCCCTTGCTCCAGTTCCACGATTTATTCTCATCAATTTATACATCTCTGCTCACAATAAGCTTATTGCATGGATCATATAGTTTGTAACCCTTAGTTTTTGAATCAAGGCCAATAAAGACATATGAGGTACTCCTGTCATCAAGCTTGCTTCTCTTATGTTCTAGAACATGAGCCTTGAAAATCCTGCCAAACACCTTGAACTAAATCAAATTAGGCTTGTACCAAGTACAATCTTCTTGAGGAGTGATATTCTAGAGGATCTGAGTTGGACTTCCATTAAGAATATAAGTTGCACAAGCAGCGGCTTCAGTTCAAATGTCTTTGGTACTTTCTTACTATTCAGCATGCTTTTGACCATGTTTAGAATAGTTTGATTCTTTCTCTCGGTAATCCCATTTTGTTGTTGTGAATAAGAGGCTAGAAGAAAATATCGAATGCTATGTTCTTTGCAATAGGCTTCAAACTCCTTTGAAGTGAACTCTCTACCTGAATCTGACCTGATAGTTTTGAGATAATAGCCAGCCAATTTCTTTTTCAACATTTGCTTTAAACTTTTAAATCTTTGCAAATTCTTCAGATTTGTTCTTCAGAAAATACACCTTTGTGAGAGAAATAATCGGTAAAAGTAAGAAAATCTCAATAAGTGAAGTAGGAGTAGAAGGTCTGCAAACATATGTGTGCACAAGTTGTAGGGGCTTTATTACAAGAAATGAAGCTTCTTTGGGAAATGTAGCAGGAGATGCTTTCCAACAAGACATCCTTGACATGGTTGTTCTGGATGATCAATGAGCAACAATCCTTTTAGCATATTCTACTTGCTAATGATTTGAAACCTTCAAAATTGAGATGCCCGAACCATTAGTTCCACAGCTAAGATGGATAATTAATGCAAGCCTTTAATCATTTTATATCCCCACCTTGAAGATTTAACTTGATATTCGGTTATTTGAAATTTGTACTTTAACAATCAGCCTATTCTATTAATCTTTAAGAAAAAGACTACTATCTTTCAAATTGTAGATACAAAAAAAAAAAATTGCTTAACGGGTGCACTGCGGGTGCACCAGCAGGTGTCACCTGCGGGTGGCAACCTGCGGGAATTTCCCGCGGGCAGTACCTGTAGGAGCTTCCCGTGAGTGCCAACCCGTGAGAGTGTCCCGCTGGTCCCACACCCTCAGGCGCCACCCACGGGATGCACCGCGGGGTTGCTCGCCTCAGTGCTTCGATTATGTGGATTTGTTACGAGGATTGGGTCTGAGTTTTCAAGGAACAGATACCCCCGATCTCGGTATTTTGTTATCGGATTTAGCTCAGATGTTATTCGAGCGGTTATTCCCCTCAATATAGAGTTCAGATGGAAAGGGAATTTTTTCAAAGACCAAAGTCTAGAGGAACAGAGAATTCCCATAGAGCGGGCCTTTTTCCAAAGTTTGCAGAGAGGAGTCTCTTCTCAATCCAAATAGAATCGCCAACGGAGTATATCAGCGAGGCTCCACCACTACCAGATCCCACCAATTAAAAAAAGAAGGGAATCAAATTAATTTTTTCTATTCTTGTAATCTTGATTTTTTTATTGTAATTTTCTTTTACCATTGTATTTAAAATCAAAATCTCAATGGAAGGAAATATACAATTTTCAGACGTACAAGAATTGGCGACTACAGTGGGACACTCTCTGTTCACAACAGAGAACTTGGTGGCGCAGTCCGACTAGAAATCCATCGACTCGATGGTTGAAACCTTGGTCATCAATTTCGACCAACAAAGGTATAAAAATTTCCTCTCTTCAAATTCCTCTGATTCGGAGCCCAGGCATCATCGTCGGGCAACAATTAAGGAAGGTGAGTGTCATTGCCCACCAAAACTGACAAGACGTCATCGCCTATCAAAAAAAGTGAGGCGTCATCACCCACAAAAACTAACAAGGTGTCATTACCTGTCAAAACTTGTAAGGTATCATTGCCCATGAAAACTGACAAGACGTTATTAGAGTCGCCCCACGAGTGCACCCCACAGGTGCAACCCACGGAGGCATACCACGGGTACAACCCGCAAGACAACCCACGGGCACAACCCTGCAGGTCCAGATCTTCCTTTGCATGCACCGGATTTCTTGGTACAATAACCGCCTATGCTTCCCCGTGCGCTTTTAGGCTACGTGCAGGGAGCGCACGACGCTCACCTACCTTTTGGTCACGCTGTCACGTGTTCCTTCTGATTCCTCCATAGAAACATACAAAGATGTGCTCGTGCGCACATCTTTGAAATCTTCTTCAGATGATAAATATACTTAGAATAAAACTCATCAAAATCTTCTGAAGAATAATCTGGAAACACACAGGGCCCATACAATTACATAGGCCAGCACACACTCTAGAAGACTCCGAAAAAGAGCTATAGATTGTTCTAACAGTGAAAAATTGCCTAACTTTGAGATCCTTTAGACTAATCAGTATTATAAACAAAATTTGTGACGCAAAAGGCGTCAAATTGTAAATATAACGGAAAATATGTCTCAAGACTTAAAAGAATATCTCACTCAGAAGAGGAGAACTTTCCAACCCACTCCTTAATGTCAATGTGAACGGTTGATTTCAGCCATTTTATCAAACTGTAATTGCAAATTAAAGCTGTCCATTTTTGATCGGATTATCGAACCGAAAAGAAAACTGACAGTAAAGAAGATATACTCCAAAACTAATTTGCCAGCGGCCTCATCCCATTTGGTTAGCAGGGACAAACAAGTTACTTAGAGCGACCCCTCATATAAAGAATTCACTTCAAAATTAAAAAGAGTGTCTATTGAGCCAGAGGGTGTGTATCAGCACACTCAAGCCAGGAGAGGAGTCGCTATACCATTAGATTATAAATGGATGGTTAGAGGATCTGATGAGAAAGAAGACAGACATTCTGCCATAAGAAGACAGACATTCTGCTATTGTGTCCTCAGTTTCTTCATATTCAAACAAAAGGTCTGCGTCTACAGTGAACATGACCAACCTTCTAGGGGAAGTCTCTAAGAGACTTTGAGAGACAGGAACAACATCTCAAACAGCAAGAGGAGACTATGGAAGAAATGAAGCAACTCCTAACTGAGTTATTGGTTCAAACAAAGAAGGGCCAATCTGTGTCGTTCTCTTCCAATAGGCGTGAAGAAAACCAACCTGTCAATATAGATGAAGAGAATAAAGACGAGCATGAAAAACCACCTCCTCACTCAGAGGAGGATGAGGAGGTGAAGGTTATCATCAACCCTCATATTTAAAAGATAAAAAAGATGGAGAGCCAATTGCAAGCACTGCTTCATTGCAAAGAGAGCTACAAGAAGTTGGGACAGTACGTTTCTATCCTATAGAATGGAAAACTATGCTCTATCCCGCGAACTATAAACCATTGAACCTTCAGTCATTTGACGGCAAAGGTTCGCCACAACAACATATCTTCTACTTTCTGTCGCAAACGAGACACCTATTGGGGAATGATCTAACTTTAACCAAGATATTTGTGAGTACCCTACAAGGACCCGCATTTACTTGGTTCATGCAACTATCCCAAGGGACAATTAAATCATGGACTAATGTAGAATGTGAGTTCTTAGCCCGATTTTTCAAAGATGATACTGAAGTCTCTATGCAATCCTTGCTAGCAGCAAAGCAAGGAGAAGGCGAAATAGTAAAAGCCTTCATCGAGCGGTTTCGAGAACTTTCCATGTGATGTCCACATGGAAAGGCACAGGAAACACTTGTAGAGACTTGCAGGCATAATTTATTGACCGATGTTCTGGTCAAAATGGGTTCGGTTGAGACCATGTCTTGGAAAGACTTGCTCAAGCAAGTTGAACAAGTCGAAGACATATTTCGATGCCTTGAAGAGTAGGGAACTACGAAAAGAGGTGCTATAAATAAAGCTCTATACCAATTCTCCCACTCCAAAGGGAAATATGTAATGGCGGTCGAAAATATGCAGAAGCCAAAGGAAGTATCAGCTAAAAATAAGGCTACAAAGCCATCTAGACCTCAAAGGCAGTATTAATTTAAAGATGAACGTACTGCAACCTTGTTTAATTTACTCATCAATCGCAGTATGATCAAGTTGCCAAAGATCAAGAGGCCTGAAGAAATTGGAAAGACTAACAATCCAAACTATTATTTATATCACCGGATTGTGGGTCACCTACTAAAAACTGCTTCATTCTGAAAGACAAGATTCAGGCATTGATCGATACTAGAGCAGTTCAATTCAAAACAGAACAAAAAAGGGTTACAGCCAACTCGACTACCTTTAACGTGGGTGGTCTAGAAGTACCACTTTGGTTCACGCCTATTCCGAAAGGTGAGCTCAGTGTGGTTAATTTATACCCCCACAACCAATAGAAGAAAGGGCTAATCCCTTTTAAGACTGAGAAGCATGAGATTTTTTGGGTGCATTCGGACCTTCTCAAAGATGAACAATGGACGATAATGACGTCTAAAAAGAAAGCCAAAGCAAAAAGAAGACATCACATGTGCGATGTTGTCTCGGCAATAATTGAGAAGGAACCAGATGATGCACCTCTGTTAACAGACTCCGAAACAGAGACAACCGCTCCAATAGTAGAGTATGAATCCACATCCCTTTCAGGCACCAGGTCTGGAAGATAATATCTGATGGACCATGCAAATGCAGAAGTTGGTCTCTCTAAATCAATAAAAGAGGCAAATGAGAGGACCATTAAGCAGACTTCAGACAAAGAAAAACAGAATGAGCTCAAATATAATCGGGCTCTGCGAAAGGATACTGCTGAAGACAAGGCTCGTCTTTTCAATTTGATTTTATAGTGCAGCTGACAAATATAGCGGCAATAATAACTCTCTATGAGTTATTGCGCTTATTCAAGTCTACAAGAGATGCTCTAAGGGAAGGTTTAGCAGACTCTGAGGTTTTCCTAACTCATTTCCCAGAAGAAATTGAGGAGGCATACCTGTACTGCAACTCAGTGTCGAGACATTCCCCATACATTGCTTTCGCACCAGAGAACATGTAGTTGAAGAACACCAAGCACAATAGGCCTTAGTACTATACAGGGTAGATAGGCTCAATAAAAGTGGGCCGAATTCAGATTGATCTAGGGTCTACCCTGAGCATTATGCCATGAAGGTTTATGCAGTTCCTCGGAATTTCTTCCCACTGATTGACTTCAACTAATACTACCATATTTGGTTTCAACACCAATGGTAGTCATCCCTTCGAAAGATCAGACTTAGATGTCAAATTGGAGATCTCAAAAGCGAAGTGACTTGCTATGTGATTTAAGCAGACACTTCTTACAACCTTCTTCTAGGGCGACCATAGATTCATGCTAATATGATTGTCTTGTCCACTCAACATCAATGTATGAAGTACGTGGATGAAGATGGAGAAGTGCATATCCAAATTGCTGACAAGCAACCACTTAAGGGGGTTGAAAACTATTTTGTAGACGCCCTCTTATATACTGAGAAAGCTGAGATCGATCCACCATTACATGATGGGTATAATAGTGGAAATAAAACTAACACTGAGTTTGAAGCATTCATTGCAAAAGAAAGGGTACGAACCGCTTGTAATCAATCTTGAAGACTTAGATTTTAATGACACTGTCGATGATGCAGGCGAGTGGGAAATCAATGATAATCTATAATTTGCTTATTTGCCTGGTGTTGCTACTGATTCTGTACCTTTAGTTAATAGTACAAATGTAAATAGTCTCTCAAAATTCGAGGCTTCAGCAATCATGCACCTGCCAATTATCATCAATGATACTACAATTAAGTATCGAAAATACAAATGGGGCGATGTTCAAAGTGCCTGCCCCTCAGGCCGATCAAAAACCTATTCTTTTCGGAAGGGTTCAACCACATATGGCCCCATCCGATGATAGTGAAGATGAAACTCAGGAAACCCCTCAATTCTATCATTATGGACAAAAGTCATTCCTAATAATGGAGAAAATGGGATATGATTTCATACATAGACCCGGGTTAAATTTCGGCAAAGTACGTCTAAGTTTACTTTCCTCGTTTGTGCCCAAAGGAAAAGAGCCGGATTATTATCATAAAACCGGCAGGGGTTGGGATACGTCATAACACCTGATCCTTCGGAGAAATGATCTACCAAATTACTAAAGATTCCAATTGGGATTCAGATATCAGTTTGGAAATATTATCTAAGGAGCTAACTGCAAACATAATGTCTGTCAGCTCGATTCTAGATGAAGATGATGAACTAACTCTTCTCCAAGATGAAGCGTTAGTTAAACATCCCGATGCCCAATGGAACATGCACTTCAAACAGTGCGAACCTCCTACTGAAATTGAGGTGATTCAAGTAAATATGGGTGATGAGGCCAATCCTAAGCCCATATTTATAAGCGAAAATTTGTCTCCTGAGGAAAGAGAAGACCTTATAACTCTCTCTCGAGAATACATAGACATCTTTGCCTGTAATTATGAAGACATGCCAGGCTTGGATACTCAAGTCGCGATGTATCAGCTTAATATTAAGCTAGATGCAAAGCCAGTAAAGTAACAACAAAGAAAATTCCGTCCAAAGTTAATGGAATCGATCGAGGATGAAGTGAAGAAGCGTATACAGTATGTCTTCATCCGAGAATCCTGATTGGGTAGCGAACATTGTTCCAGTTCCCAAGAAGAATGGAAAAATGCGAATCTGCAGTGATTTTAAAGATCTTAATGCGACATGTCCTTAGGACGAACTTTGACTTCCAATAACATATGTCATGATTGACAACTTCTGCAGATTCGAAAGGATGTATCTCATGGATGGATTCTCTGGGTACAATCAAATTAAAATGTACCCTGAAGACGAGAAGCACAATACTTTCAGAACACCGTTAGGCATGTACTTTTATACGGTTATGCCATTCGGTTTAAAGAATGCAGGTGCAACATATAAATGTGCTATGAACATAATTTTTCGTGAGCATCTACGTAAAACGATAGAGTGCTTCGCAGATGACCTTGCCATCAAGAGTCACAATAAAGACGATCATCTCCGAGATTTTAAAATGGTGTTTGATATTATGAGAAAACACCAACTAAAAATAAAACTGACTAAATATTTTCTTGGTGTCTCTAGTGGCAAATTCTTTAGTTTTATTGTTACATCCAAGGGTATCTATTTAGACCCAGAAAAGGTAAAAGCAATTTAAGAGATGCAACCATCGAAGATTCTCAAAGAATTTTGGGGATTATAAGGGAGGCTAGCATATATTCGGAGATTTATTTCTAATCTTTTAGGGTGATGTCAACCCTTCACTGAGTTAACAAAGAAAGGGTGTTGTTTGCTTGGGATGAAGCTTGTCAACAAGTTTTTGAGGACCTCAAAAAGAACCTCACAAAACCTCCAGTACTGGTAGCCCCTGTATCAGAAAAATCATTCTTGATATATGTTTGGGCGATAAACCATTCACTTGGTGCCCTATTGGCCCAAATCAATGACTCAGGCCATGAGCAAGCCATTTACTACCTTAGTAGAACTATGGTAGGCACCAAGTATCTGTACACTCCAGTAGATAAAGAGTGTTTGGATCTAGTATTTGAAGTTCAGAAAATGCGACACTACTTAGTAGGCCAAAGAATTAATGTGTTTTCTCAGGTAAATCCCCTGAGAGTAGTCATGCAAACTTGGGTCACTCAATTGCAGGCTAGCCAAATGGTCGATCCTGCTACCACAGTATGATATACAATTTATACCGCAAAGGGCAATCAAAGGATAAGCAAATGCTGATTTTTTAGCAGAAAATCCTGTCTCGGAATTCTCTAAACATTATTAGAATATTCTAGATGAAATGATGGAAGTCAACATGATTTCCAATAAACTAACTTGGCTACTGTTCTTTGATGGAGCGGCTCGAAGTAACTCAGTCGGAGTGGGGGTAGTTTTAATATCCTTGTAATGTAATCCCATGAGGATACTCACTCACTTGGTCTTATTATAACAATGTGTCTGAGTACAATGCATTGTTAACGGAACTGCAAATCGCTCGACAGCTAGGAATTTAGCATTTAGAGGCCTATGGAGACTCCAAACTCATTGTAAATCAAGTAAGAGGAGAATACGAGGTCAAGCATGAACATCTCGTACGCTACTTTGAGGTAGAAATCAAACTTGCCAACTCTTTCAAGGAGTTTTACATTGACTACGTGTCACGACACGAGGATGCATACACTGATGCCTTGGCTTCTCTCGCAGCCATATTAGCCCTCCTTGCTAAATCAATCAAAGGCATTGAGAATGAAAGTCATGAACTTCTTTGCCCTAAAGAGGTACTCGAGGCAAATGAAGTCCATACACTAGGGATGAACTTCGAACTCAGAGATTGGCAATTCATCTTCGTCAATTTCACACTCCACGGGATACTACCCGAAGATCCCAAAAATGTTGCCAAAGTAAAGAAGGAGGCAGAAAAGTTCCATTATAATTTTGAACTTGGAAAGGTGTATGCAAACTATATACATCAAGCTGCAGAGCACCCACATCCAACCACGATTACGTGGCCATTTGAGATGTGGGGAATGGATATCATTGGTCCCATCACTCCACCATCTTCTCGTGGGCATCAATTCATGCTAGTTATAACCGATTACTTTTAAAAATAGGCAAAAGCTATCCCTCTATTAGAAGTGAAAATGAGCGATGTAGTCAACTTTATCAAACACCACATTATCTATCGCTTTGGTGTTTCTAAACAAATCATCAGTGACAACAGCCCTCAATACACTAGCTAGTCTATACTAAATTCTGTGACAAGTTCAGAATACAAAATGTATTTTTATCTCCATACAACCCGGCTGCAAACGGTCAAGCAGAAGCATTTAACAAAACCATTATGAAGCTTCTGCAAAAGTTTGTCACCACAAGTCACCATGACTAGGATGAAAAATTGGAAGCTTGTCTATGGTTTACTGCACAACGGTAAGAACACCAACAAAAGCCACACCATTTTCTATGGTATATGGTTGCGAGGCCATGCTACCTCCGAAAATTCAAATTTCTTCTCTTCGGGTAGCATTAGCTACAAGAATGATCACCAAAGAGAAGCATAATCAAAGACTTCAGGAATTAGAAGCGTTGGATGAAAAGTGCTTGAAAGCTTAGCAACAAATAGAGCTCTATCAAGCGCGAATATCCCGAGCATTCAATAAGAAAGTGAAAGAATGAACTTTCAAAGTAGGCAACTTGATCTTAGCAGTCAGACAACCAACGATCCTGAGACATAAAACTAAAGGCAATTTCAGCCGAAATGGGAAGGCCCATTTGTAGTAGAGACAGTCTATTCAAATGGAGTATAACGGTTGATCAATCAACATGGTGATCGGATGATGATGCCAATCAATAGAAAATTCCTAAATAAATATTATTCTTAAGGGAATGAAATCATACGATCTCTTCTTCATTACAGAAATGAAGAAATATTGATTTGCCGCCAGCGCATAGTTCCACACCCCAACTTGGGGCACAAAATAAATATGGATCCTACGTCTCTTCTACTATAGAATGGGGAAACGTTTGGCATGCAAGTCCAAATAAAGTCTTTACTAACCCTATCATGCTGAGCGTAAAAGTATGAATTTTCCAACACCATCAAGAAAACGGAAAAAGAACCGGTTTCTTGCCAACCCATCATGTTGAGGGTAAAAGCATGAACTTTCAACACTATCAAGGTAACGGGAAGAGAACCAGTTTTTTGCCAACCCATCATGCTGGAGAGTAAAAGTGTGAACTACCCAAAACTGCTAAAGTAAAGAGAAAAGGAAAATTTTGGCATTTTAAGCCCAAACGAAATTCTCGATAACTTACTATACTAAGAGGAAAAGCATAGCTAGCCCAACTCAAACGGTAGTTGGTAAAGACAAACCAAATCCGTTGATAACTTGAGGTTTGCTAAAAAACCTATAAAAATTTGTCACAATAGTTGCCTTATTCGGTTATAAGGATATACCATTGCCCAAAACTGCTAAAGTAAAGAGAAGAGGAAAAGTTTGACATATAAGCCCACACGAAATCCTCGATAACTTACCATGCTGAGAGAAATAGCATAGCTAGTCCAAATCAAACGGTAGTTGGTAAAGGCAAACCAAATCTATTGATAGCTGGTGGTTTGCCAAAATCCCTGATGAAATCAAATCTTCTCTCACATTAAGATTTTATCTCTATCGGCAAGACCTTTGTCGTTACTTTTATCTAGCAGAATCAGTGACACTCCAAAATATTTGTCACATTAAGATCATATCTTTGACATCAGAATTCAAAATTGAATCAATTTTCTCTATGAAATCAAATCCAACTAAATCTCCTATCATGTTAAGGTTTCACCTTTGACAGAAAAGAAAACTTACACTTCATCAAGTCCAACATTACAACCTCTGATGAACTTGTTTTTGATATCGTTAAATTAAAAATTATCTCTGACAAAAATCATCTCCCTATCAAATTAACAGTTATCTCTGATAGTCAAATTCCAAGGCTAAATATGTTCACTGTCACCTTTGTTTAGATAACTGATTCCTATCATGACCAGATCCTCTGAATAGGTCAAATTTTGAAACATGTTTAATGACACCTCTGTCTTTTCCTAATCTGCCATACTAGATGTCCCTGAATAGTTAGGATTCTAATGAACACGATAACATTATATCTCTGCTTGTCATCTAATGAGCACGTTAATATCATCCTCTGCTTGTCATCTGATGAGCACGTTAAAATCATACCTCTGCTTGTCATCTAATGAGCACGTTAAAATCATACGTCGGCTTGTCATCTAATGATCACGTTAACATCATATATCTGCTTGTCATCTAATGAGCACGTTAACATCATACCTCTACTTGTCATTAAATCAGCACGTTAACATCATACATCTGTTTGTCATCTAATGAGTACGTTAACATCATACCTCCGCTTATCTTCTATAAGACATGTTAATAATTACCTATATCTATCAAATTCATCACAGGTTGTCTGTTATGCTCTTAGTCTCTGAACAGATAAAAAAATAATGATGACTGCAAAGTTAAAATCAAAAAGTCCAAAGTGTTTCAAAATTTGTTACAAATCAACATAGAATTTTGAAAACTTTGGAGGGGATTATGTAGATAAAAAATTTCTTAACGGGTGCACCGCGGGTGCACCCGCAGGTGTCACCCGCGGGTTGCACCCGCACGTGGTAGCCTGCGGGAATTTCCCGCAGGTGGTACCCGCGGGTTGCTCCCCCAGGTAACACCCACAGGAGCTTAACCCACGGGTTTCTCCCATGGGTGCCACCTGCGGGAGCGTCTCACAAGCCCCACACCCTCGGGTGCCACCTACGGGATGCACCCGTGGGGTTGCCCGACTTGGTGCTTCGGTTACATGGATTTGTTATGAGGATTGGGTCCGGATTTTCAGGGAACGGATACCCTCGATCTTGGTATTTTGTTACCAAATTTGGCTCAGATCTTATCCGAGTGGTTACTCCCCTCAATATATAAGAAGGGGTAGAGTTCAGATGGAAAAGTGATTTTTCTAGAGACTAGAGGAACAGAGAATTATCAGATAGCGGGTCTTTTTTTAGAGTTTGCAGAGAGAAGTCTATTCCCAATAGAGATCGGATCGTTAACGAAGTGTATCAGTGAGGCTCCACCGCTTCCAGATCCCACCAATTAAAAGAAAAGTGAATCAAATTAATTTTTACTATTCTTGTAATCTTGATTTTTTTATTATAATTTTCTTTTATCATTGTATTTAAATCAAAATCTCAATGGAGGGAAATCTACAATTTTCGGGCGTACACACATGAATATTATAATCCTTTTCCAAGAGTTGGCCTATACTCAAGATATAGCTTTTCATATTAGGTACATAATACACATCAGAGATGAATTTATCTTCACCACTTTTAAGATGAATGATAACTTTACCTCTCCTCTTCGCGGAGTTTTGGAGAAATCATCCAATATCACCTTGCCATTTATAGTTTCACCCATGTCCGCAAACAAACTTTACTTACTACACATATGGTTGTTGACGCTAGTGTCGAGGTACCATACATCCACTTTGTTATCATCATCTTCATGTGCAAATAAGAGAATATTATCTTCATCTCCTTTTCAGCATAATTCAACTTCTCCTTAACTTGATTTCAAATATTTGCAAAACAATTAGAAGCAAATTGACCATACTTCTTACTGTTGAAGCATTGAACTTGTGATTTCCATCGACTGCCATTGAATCTACCTTGTTCATGACCTCCTGTAAATTTCTGATTTTTGTTGTCTTTCTCTTCAGGATTATTGTGGTCCACTTTTCCATATAAGCATTGTCATCTGCCTCGACCTCGTCCTTGAGCTCCTCCATGTCCACGAGCATTATAATCTTCTTTTGAGTCTTCTTACCATCCTTTAAAGAAAGTGTACTTTGGAGAATTGTCTTTACTGATTTATACTTCTTGTTGGATCTTTTCTCGTGACCAATCAATGATTCCGAGAGTTCATCAACTATCATATTCTCTAAATCTTTTGGCTCCTCGATGGCGCATACAATATAATCAAACTTCGAAGAAAGTGATTGATACCTTCTCTACAACACAAACATCTTCAATCTTCTCGCCATTTCTTCTAAGTTGATTCACCATGGCTAGGACTCAAATGATGTAGTCTAAAACTAATTCACTTTCCTTCATCTCTAAATCTTTGGACTCCTTTTGGAGTGTTTGGAGTCAAATGTTTTTCACCTTCTTCACTCCTTTATAGGAGTTTTGAATTATCTTCCAGGCCTATTTCAAAGTCATTGCTTTAGATATCTTCTCAAATGCCGATTCTTCGGCTCCTTGATAGATAAACTAGAGGGCTTTACTCTCTTTCTTGCTAGATTCTCCAAGTAAAACTCTTTGTGTCGCCATCAGGGCTTCATCATTCTTTGGCTTCTCATAGCCTTTTACCACAATGTCCCAACAATCTATTTTATCCAACAACACCTTCATTTGGACGCACCAATTTTCATAATTTTCTTTGGTGAGGCGAGGGGCAATGTAGGAAATTGTTCCACTAACATTCATCTTCTTCTAGTTTTGATATCAATTTTTTAAACAATAGGGCAAAGATAAATTGTGTATGTGGCGACATATGAAGAGAAGGAATTATATTATTTGTATTAAACTTCTTAGCACTCTCCAAACACACTATACAAAACCCATATATATAGTGGTAAAAGTGACCCTTCATCTCCCTAATTAAATGCAGATATATCTTGAGAAATTCTATTTATGCACGACAAATTACTTTGGATATCCCAGTTACTCTTTACATCAACCTCCCATTTTTGATACGTCACCAATTTACTCTCTACGTCCAATTTTTTCCAAAATTTAACTCTCTCTCTCTCTCCCTTACTTTCGTCTATTGCAACTGAACCCTAAGTTTCCCAACTTTCCTTTGAGCCCTGCTCCGCTGTCTGCCCACCTCCTGCTGGCAAAATTTTGGAGAAAATAAAGAAAAAGAATTCATCATTTTAGCCAAAAATTAGCTAACATGCAAATCATGTACCATAGTGAGGTCGGCGTTTTGAGCTAGGAAAGGCTAAAATACAACTCTCACAGAGTCACATTTTGTCTTTGAAATATCAAAAGAGTTAAAAACTCAAGCCAGCCAAAATGCAGATCCCCATCCAAAGAGATCAGCATATTGGGCTAAGTAAAGGCTGATAAATATGGGCCCCTCAAGGTTGCATTCTGTCCACAAATATGGTTATCCACGTGGACTTTGAGTTGAATTTCAACCAAAATGCAGATCTAATCTTCGACTTAAATGCAAGATTGCATTGTGGACCACAAAGTATTATAAAAAAAACTAGTGATAACCCCATTTTAGTATAAACGAGGACCCAGCTGAGATGCTAATACGTGGATCATCAATTAAAGAGATATCCATATTTTTAGCTATCTTTTGAGCTCACGATTAGGGCTAAATATAATTAAAATGCGAACCCCAAAGGGTCGCATTTCATTACAAAGTCTCAAAGAATAAAATATCCTCATTAGTACCCAAATGCGAGCATGATGCTTGGAGATAAAAATATGGGTCATCTACCATAAAGAGATCTACATTCTAAACCCATACTTGGAGCTAAGTATAGCCAACATACGGGCCTTGAAAGGTCGAATTTTCATTCCAAAACCTCGAGAAGCGAAAATCATCTTCAACGATACTTAAATGCGGGTATGAGCATGCCACACGAGCTATCAAGAGCTAAAACATGGATCTAAGCGTTGAGATTCATATTTTAGTTATAAATCCAGAGGATTAAAGACATCAGATACAAATCCAATAGATTTCATACAAATCCAATGGATTAAAAGATAAAGAATTAATTCTCAAATCAGGAAGGCCATTAATTAGATGGTTACATCAATTTAAAGGTCTCCAGACCTCTATATATAGTAAAGACTGGGCTAGAGAAGAGGTTAGTCGGTTAATCATCTCCACTTGATTTAGAGTGTCAATAAAGAGCATGATCGTCTTCCACGACTATAACAGAACCCAATATTTAATAAAGAGAAAATTAGATATTCCTCATCTTCTATAAATGGGGACCATTCTAATTATAATTTTCTATTGAGATTTTCAATATAATTTTAATTTCATAGCAAACATAAGATTGGTGACTCCGCTGGGGGCCCATATCATCTCTGATGATATGGTCATAGCCTAATCTGATAAAGTTTCAGTCAGCACCATGGTCGAGTCACTCGTCATCGAGTTCGACCAAGAGAATTATGAAGAATTCCTCTCATTTGGCTCCATGAGCCCATGATCCTTGTAGAAATGCTGCAAGGGATTCTCTAGATCAGTTTGGTCTCAAAGGAGAGATTTTTGCCCTTTCAGCACAAGGCTCCAGGTCTGTCCCACTTAAGATGATCCCAAGGAAATGGATCAAGATCCTTGCAATAACAAAGGAAAATAACAATTCTCTAATATCCAAGGAGATGATACTGAAGACAAGGTTTCACTCACCCGTACCATGAGGAGGAACCTAAGAAAAAGCAATGCTCGAGTCTTCCATAGGGCCATGCAAGAAAAACCAATTGTTATCGAACAACTATGCGAAATTCACTTTTGCGTATGGCGACGAAAGAGCAAAGTCA
Organism: Dracaena cambodiana; assembly: GCA_036321105.1. Taxonomy (NCBI): domain Eukaryota; kingdom Viridiplantae; phylum Streptophyta; class Magnoliopsida; order Asparagales; family Asparagaceae; genus Dracaena; species Dracaena cambodiana. The sequence goes on from JAYEPQ010000010.1 coordinate 15,833,142, forward strand.
TAGTCTCCAACAAGAAGATGGAGCAAGGTGCGGATGGGTTTATTCGCGTTTCTTACAAGAAATATCGCTTGCCCACCAAGTACATCTCCGACTATAAACATGGAGTTTACATCTGCATTTTCTAAGTCAAATGTGTCTCAGACTCGCATTTTTGAAGCCAAAAGCAGACCTCACGGTCGCGTTTCAGAAGCAAAACACGAATCTCAGGTCACATTTTAGAAGCTAAACGCGGGCCACAGATCCGCATTCTTGAAGCTAAGTGTGGATCTCAAATTCGTGTCTCAACAGAGGCCAAACTGAGATCCTAGATCCACATTCATGAAGAAAGTTTAGCCTCTCTGGCTTATAGACTATTGATCCCAGTCATACCAGTTTCACCAGAAGCTTATTCTCCAGTCGCAATGGCTAAAGTAATGTTTACTCCTAGGATTTTTAAGGGAATAGATTCTCCTATCTCGAAAATACTATTTGGAGGGGATGTTGCCTTTGCCAACAGTCTCACAAGTTCCAATACAAGGGACTTTATGGTATTTCTTGAAAAGAAAAGAGAAAACTCCTAAGTATCTCATAGTCACTGTGAACAGTTAATTTACAATGCCGTCTCACTGCCCTATGTTGCAACTCTAGCAAAGTCGTCTATCTTCAACAAACTTTCATCGTCTCCAGTCTAACCTTCAAAGAGAAGACAATGTTCTATAAAACAAGAATTATTTGAATTAGAATATTTTGAAGTATCATCCAACATGATATCTTAAGGAGGAAAGAAGTAAAAGAAGACGAGTAGTGTTCCTCAAACAGATTCGTCAGACTTTGAGCACTCTTCTAGTTTGAAAACTATTTTCATTGATATTTGAGGTGTCTTTCGAAACACTTGACTTCAAAAGGAGGTGATAGTACCCTTAAATTATCAGAAGATGGCAAGAATCTCCTATAATGAAGAAGTAACAAGAAACTTCGCTATCGCAAAATCTCAGACTTCTGACTCATTCCTTGAAGATTCTGCCTTTACGCATATGACATAGAAAAATCCTGAAGAGTTTATGAAAAGAATGGATGAGGAAGAGAAGATCATCTACAAATAGCAGGAGATTATAAGAGAGATCAGGAGAATGGGCTCAGATATAGCCTCATGAGTAGGGACAATGGGCTCAGAAACGTCCGCGTTCACTCCTGCAAGCTCCAAAGCTCATTGAGAAGATGGTAATTCCGTGGCCAACTCAGTCGTAAGAGAACGATGAGGTTTATTGGCTAGGCAAGCAAAACCACTGGCTGATCATGTGTGCTTTACCATAGCTTCATAATCTCCCCGAGCAGGAGCATCACTTCGAGTAGGCACATTAGCTCAAGGTGGCACATCAAATTGTGCAGCACATCTGCTTGTGTAGGCACATCAGCCTGAACTGACATATCTGTCTGAGCTGGCACATCTCCTTCAATGGGTGCCGAAGGCACAACCCCGTTAATATCTCCATCATCATCATCATAAAAAGAAAGAAACTCATCTATACCTCGTACACGAACCACCTTGGCATCTTTTCTTTGGGAATAGAGCTCCTCGATCTCCTTCATACATGAACAGTTGATCGAAAAAGAGATAGCTATAGTATTGACACTATGTTACCAAGAGCAAAATCTAAGAGACATATAAAGATTGGGAGTCTTCTGAGGAAGAGAAAAATGAACTTACGTGCAGCTGGCAACAAAGTATATCCCCTCTAGCGATTATGAACAGATTACCCCGAAATTGTAGCAGAATGTTGGGATTACAAACATAAAGTTGTGAATACCTAAATTGGTGTGCAAACCTACTAGGAAATACAGTTCAAGAAAACAGATTGATCCTTAGTGATACAACAAATGTCTCGGTCTGATGTTGTTCAACCATCAAAGGCAACCATAAAAAAGAGTGATGTAACCATTAGGACCGGTCGTATTTCTAATTCTCCATAGGTACCTCAAAAGAAGTCAAGAAAATATCAGTAGATATAATAGTTTTGATGACTGTGTACCGTCTTACGGATTGCGCATATATAATGGTTCCTCTAATCACTTCCTTCATACCTCTGAATGAATGAAGCCCCACTACTATCTTCTGGGGGCGAAATCATTAGGCTTGGACAATGCATTACGAACCACGCTATGAGATAGATATAAGGTAACTCCACTCTGTGATTAGGAGTTGACACTCAACTTCAGATTCAGTGCCTTTAGTCTTATTCTTTTTGCCTCCTAGGCAAAAGTCTGTAGCAAGATCTTGAGGACCATTATGCAATTTGCATCTGAGGGGTCTTCTATGCGTAAGAAAAACTACTAGGTATAGTAACTCAGTAGAATTAGAAAACTCGCTATCAATCCTCTTTTAGAATAGGCATTTGAGTCTGATAGTTGAAGCTCTGAAAACTCGTGCTGACTTTAAACCCATTCTCATCTGATTCCATTATATATGAAGTGGCCCCTAGTTAGCTATCCGAGCCTCGACAGCAGCTTGGTTAAGAGAGTCCAGTTTCGTTATGCAATATCAGGTTGATCTACATCTTGAACTAGGTAGTTAGCCCATAGTTTTTGGCTAATACCTTGGCTCCCTATACTTGAAACCTCCTAGTAGATGTAGAAGTGGAACATCACCTCCCAGTACGTCTCATATACTTGGAGGCCTTGTTTCATCTGTTAAAATTCCTCCGTGGTCAGGACTATCTCCTACTACGACTACTCTTCTAATGATATTAAAGAAATCTCGAACATCTCGTGGAGAGAAAATCCGAGTTCGTCGACGGGAGTAAAGAATATTCTAGAATTAGTATTGTACATCTCCAGAATACTGAACAAATAATAGGCACTATGAGGAAGATCATACTGTACGTTTCTAATGGCCTTATACAATCTAATATCTTTCAGGATAGCTTCAAAGTTTGAAAGCAAGAAGCAAATCATCATGCTCCACCACATCCTGTCGACAGAGTAAATCCATCCAGAAGTGAGGAAGTTATGGGCAGGATATTGTCCTTTCGATTTGAAGAAATTATTGAGAGAGGTGCTAGTAAGCTGAGGTGACTCACCGAGAGGGAAGTCCTTCCCCACTCACCCCAGAAGCAGACTAGTCATGCATCTATCAGGAACATCTTGATAAGGATCTTGGCTGTCAAAGTTGACGATGGGGATGCCATCTTGGTTTTTTTTTTATTAAGACTCCACTCTATTTGACGAGAGATGGATATGTTTTGAAGATAAGTCAATTAGCAACTCCTCGCCATCTCCGGAATGAACATCCTCACATCTCCCACTTAACGAAGCCACTTGCATTTCTCGTTGAACAGAGACTCATCCGAGACTAATATTGAGTCACCAAAGAGGAATGCCGGCTTTTCTAGTTCTTCTCTATTTGCACCCACAAGTATGGCCTCTTATCAACTCTCCGCAGATGGATGGGCTATAGCTGGATAACATATCTCTTTGGTTGTCGCTGCTACTTGGAGTGAAAGATGGGATTGGGCTATAGAATCCGAGATGAATCCTACCATCAGGACCTCCACTAAACCCAAAGTGACACTTCGTTAGAGAAGTTGTGTAATTCACTGTTAAGAAAACAAAAAAGAAATCAGAAGCTCATTAAGAAAGTAACAAAAAATTCTCTAAGTAAAGAAACACGAGGCTAATAGCCCCATGAATAGAGAAATAAACACGAGGCTAAATAGCCCCATGAATAGAGAAATAAACACGAGGCTAAATAGCCCCGCATAAAAGAAAGGTAACGCGAGGCTAATAGCCTCGCATAACTAAATGCGAGTCTATCTGCCTATCATATTAAACACAAGGTTAACAGCCTCGGTGACTTTACGTGAGGATGTTCAGCCTTGCATACTAAATGCAAGGCTATTAGCCTTGTGTGGCTTTGCGTGAGGATGTTCAGTCTCGCATACTAAACACGGGGCTAATAGCCTTGTGTGCCAAAAATCATCTTTTTGGTCAAATTTCACCCAAAAATCATAGCAAAAATCCTCAATTGAAGCTTCTTAATTGATTTATACTCAGAAAAATAAGGGAAGAGAATGATATTTAAAAAGGATTTTACCTCCAAAAATGGAAAGAACGACTTTAAAGCTGGTGACTGATGGTCGGGAGCGAGAAGAGGGGCTGCCCCGGTCAACTAAAACCTTCTTTGGTGCCATTTATCGGTGAATAGCAGAAGAATTCGAAGAAGGAATGAAGAGAATAGAAGAAATTCGACGGAATTCGTAGGAGTTCTTGAAGATGAGAAAATAAATTTCTTTTCAATGAATAAGAAAATGAAGATGAAGTGGCATTCTTTTAAAAGGGAAATGACACCCAGTGGGGCTTGATTTGCAGCCAAAATTTTGCAAGCCAGTTAAAGCTCCGTGAGACTATTATCCACGAGAAGCTATTCGCCTCGCGAGGCTATTAGCCTCGCGAAGCTAATTAGCCTCGCATACAAACAAAGCTTGTGTGGTGGAAAATTTGAATAATTAAATTCCAAAGTATTTCAAAACTCGTTAAAAATTAGTAAACATGCTTTTAAATACTTTGAAGGAGGTATTATAGAATGAAAAAATTGAACTCAAAGTAATTTAGCCACACGAGGCGAATAGCCTCGCGCACATGAGGCTAATAGCTCCTTGCGAGACTAAATAGCTCCTTGCGAGGCTAAATAGCTTCGCACGAGGTTAACAGACTTGTACAGAGATAATAACCTTACGTGCATGGGGCTGAGTTAGCAAGGAGTTGGTTTCATTTTGGATTTTCACTAGAATTCCAAACACAATCATATCTAAATACCTCAAATTGAATATTCTAAATCCAACTGAAATATAAGATCAGAGATTAAATTGTATTAGAATTCCATCCCTATCTTCTAAGAAAATCCCTATAACTAACTCATACGTATAAATATAAGTTAAGAGAAGAGTTTTGTAAATCTTTGGCAAATTGATTTACGTGCAAGGGTATGCCGACTAGCAACAAGAAGCCGTCGACCAACGGTTGTTCTCCATTGTTTCTTCATATTCAAGATCAATTCAAGTATCAAATCGTCAACAGAGTACATGGTTGGCACTCTATAGCCACTTTAAGACCCATACTTTTTGTAAAAGAGAGTGATAAATTTTAAAAAACTCTCGTTTGATTTTTCTCTACTTTTTTTTAATGTATTTTGAGATTATTTTAATCATAAATCAATGACAATGAAAGGAAGCGCGAGTTTTGCAGGAAACAATCATGATTTCCCCATTAGGATTTCAACATAAATCATGTGAATTTGTGATTGCTTATTGATTTAGTTATAATTTTATATTGGGATCGTTGTTTGCTACTAATCTTTCTAGTAATTAAAATTCAAGTAATCCCATTTTTTCACTCCCTACTATATATAAACATATATTTTACAGTTTCAAAAAAGGTTAAAATTTGATTCTTGAGTTTCATGAAAAATTTAAAAAAATTTGCGTATTATTTTGTTCATGTGTATAATTCATGTATCTATCATGCTAGTTAATAAGATATGTGAATTATTCACAAAATTTGGAACAACTCGCCAAATTTTAATGCGTGCGTCCATTGCCATCCATGTATAAGCGTTGAGCTAGCTTATGCTAGAAACAGATTTGGATAGTGACGGTTCCAACTATTAATGCGTGCGTTCTGAATTTGGACATGATTTGGACAAGGCTAATTTTCTATTTTCAGTTTAAACAAATTTAAGTCGAATATGGCTGACCGCTCTGAATTCCATCAAAATACCTTTCCACTTGAAATTCATTCACTAGCTTATTAAACTCTTGACGGGACCATTTCAAAGTATTCAAACAAGCCCTCGAAGGTAGCATAGATGATCACTCAATACGATAACAGGCGACGAAGTACATTCTTACATATTCAAACCACATCCAAACCACATCGGACTAATTTCCACATATCATTATTCTCGTATATGTAGATATGAACGACTAAAAGCCACCACCACGAAGTACGTTTCTCATAATTACTATTCTGGGAAAGCCTCGATGATGGTCCAGATGGTCGGGATCTTGATGATGTTCAGGCGAGGGATGCCGGCAGACTTCAAGAGCGTCTTCCACTCTTCCTCAGTCCTCTCTTTTCCGGTTGGGGCGTAGGCGTACATCAACATGTCAAACTTTGCTCGTATTTCTCCCAGCGGACTGTCGTCCTTCGAATACAGCACCACCTCCATGATGACCACCTTACCGCTCTTCGGTATGACGCTGCGGCAGTTGTTCAGCACCTTTGCGCAATCTTCATCCCCATAGCCGTGCAGCACGGTCTTCATTAACACAGCATCTGCCTGGGGAACAAACTCGAACATATCCCCCGCAACATGAGTGACTCCGGGATACTCCGGCGCCGTCCCCACAACAAATGGCAGGTCGAAGTTGATCCCCTTGAGCCCCGGATTCAACCTCACGATCTCGGCCATTGTTGCACCGTTCCCACCACCGACGTCCACTAAGGACGACAGCCCGCTGAACCCGTCCTTGTAGGACGACAGCATTGCATCCATCGTCCCCTTGGCAGTGCACGCCATGGCACTGTTGAAAAAATCGTTGAATTCGGGGTTGGTCGCTGCAGTCCCGTACAGCATGTCCATGCTGTTGGCGGTGATGTAGGGAGTGCCACCGGACTGGACACAATGAGAGAACTTGTGCCATGCGGCAATAGGCAGATGGTGAGTCAGGAACATGACCATGGGGACGAGGTTGAGGTCGGAGGAGCGGACGAGGGCATAATCTCAATGTCATAATCTCCTGATCCTCTCCCGCCACAAAATATGTGTTAGGACGCCCCATGTCTAATATATCTTAACTGTTCATCAGTTCGTGAATGGTTCAAATTTTTCATAAATTTAAATCTATTAAGTTGTGCCATTGCATTAAAGAAGGATCAGGAAAAATGAAATCAAATAAAGATGGGAACAACAAATATGGTAATGAAATCATCAATATCCATATATATTTATATAGATGCAATCTCCGACTTAGGATCAATCATAAGTCAACTCAAACTCATTGGGTCAATTCATTATTGAACATGACTCTGATACCACTAAAATACATGTCATATCTGCTTCCGATATATGGAATACGAGTACGTATAACAAGTACTGGCAATATATTCGGTTTGAATATGCTAAATCCTAATTATCATATCACAACCATTGATAATAAATACATGTAGATAAATAAAGTGACATTCATTATATCATGAAGTTTATCATATAACTAGAAATAAGAAAATGGTAACGGAAAATCTAAAATAACTTTCACTAGGGAATGAATAGTTCAAAAATGTAAAAAGATAATATAGCTAAATAACTATTGATTTTCGACCACTTCCATGAAGTACTCTAAGTCTTTAGCAGTAGGATCAACATAATCTATTGCAGGCTCCGAACTTGTATATTCAGGTCGTCAAATAGCAACCAATAAAAAGTATATTTATAATAAACCAGTAGGAGTTATAACCAACATGATAATAAATAAGTCTTAGAAAATAATAAGTTAATATGTAATAATAATATTAACTGATATAAGTCAAACCTAATACCTTCTAGTGTAGTTACAATTATAATAGGTATATTCTTATTAAAGATGACATATATATAATTGGAATAGGATACCACTATTTTCGCTTATCTCTTGTATACATCCGAAAATGGTCACATGGATTATCTCGTGCCGAATTAGGCCTACTATCAGGCAAATAGGAATATTCTGGTGTGATCCACGAAATCACCATGCATCTTGATATGCGAAATATTTAGTTGTACAACTTAACAAGTTTATAGCACAAACAAAATATATTTCCATCATTCAGTTTAGTATCAATTAAGTAAAGTTCATGTCAAGTCAAATTCTAGTTGTCATAGTTTGTATATAGATCATACTATATACAATATTTCAATTCAATTTTATTAGTTTGTTAACAATATAGTTCAAATAGTTCATTCGATTTATACTTTATTAAAAAAATTAAAATTGGCTAAATAAAAAATTTACTAATTTAGGATATCATAGAGACATATCGGCCAAGTAAATATATGAATGGTGGAGCCTTTACGTGTTATGCACGTTTCTTAATTATGCAAGCAGTATACAAGAGAACTTTTATAGATACTGATACAAAATAATATCACAAATAGTATTTTTCCATGATTATACATTTTATGTAATTTATCAAATATTGTATATATTGATTATTCGAAAATCTGGCTATATTGTGCGATTTAACATATTTAATAACAAGTGTGTAACAAAAATAACATGATTTCGATAATATGAACAATTGTAAGTAGTTGATGGATTCATTTAAAATAATAAATTAATTTATAGAAATAAATAGTGTCATTGAAATAGCATCTAAGAAGAATACCGTGATTAGTGAGTTAAAAAATAAAGTCACCTCGATTTGTATCATGTTATCGATCAATTGGTAAACGCATGAAGCAATCTACACATAAAATTATAAAATAATTGTAAAAAATTGTTTAATATGAATTTAGGTGATTTTTAGGAATTTTTCTAATATTCAAAAACCACTCAAAATTTAATTTTGAACTTAAATAGTATTAGCGGGACTGAAATCAATAAATGTGTCTGAATCCGTTTAATTGGGTCTATAAGATAGTGGATATTATTTTTAACTTATTATGATTGTTGGATCATGGGTAAGCTAACCATGTGATCCAATGGGATAAATCTAGAGAGAATTAAAGAAAATAGGTTAACCAACCTTAATTAATGGAGATTCAAGAGAATGAAAAAGATAGAGGTTCCTCCAACGAAATATGGTGAGGAGAGTGATGCCTTCGGCGAGAGGGTGGTGCTCTGGCAGCATGCCGATGAGATGCTCCGACAAGGTGAGTGAGCAAAAAGAATTTTAGAGAATGAATGTGAGGATTTAATTGAGAATAGAGGTTGTATTTAAATAGTATTGAATTTATGAGTTATATGATATGAAGGATTTGAGAGAATTAAAAGAGGATAGTGGGGATTTATTATCAAGAATTAAAAAGATAAATTTATTCTAGAGATTTCAAATGATTGAAGTGATGGAGAAGATGAAAATTTTGAAAGTTCGAGAAGATGATATAATTGGAGGGTTAGGGAAATTAAATAGTCAAATTCATTATTTTGTTTATTTATCTATTTATTAATTTACTTATGGCTAAAAACTTACTGGTCATTAAAGGATGCCTAGAAACATAATGTTTTAAGGACATGGATAATTCATTGAACCCCACAAACAAGTCTTCTATATATTTATGATGGAGATGGATTATTTGTAGCAATCATTAGAGAATTGCATTACAATATCTATCAATATCTAGAAGGAAAACATGATTAATATGAGTAAGCTATAAGATGCTGATAAACGATGAGCCAAAGATAAATTGTACAGGTAGAGAAGTACAAAGATAATGAATTGCATTATTTGTACTAAACTTCTTGGCACTCTCCAAACACACTACAAATAACCCATATATATAGTTGTACAAATAACCATTCATCTCTCTAATTAAATGCAGATACACCCTCTCTTTCTGTGACACTTGAACTTTCTAAATGACCCTTTAGATTCTCAAAAAAGACAACTATTCAATAATAAATTAACTTAAATAATTAATTTCAATATCCTCCCTAAATTTTGATTCATCATTCCAATTCTACTCCTTAACAGAGAGAATACTTCAAATTTCAGAGACTTCATAAATATGTTGGCAACTTGATCTAATGACTTCACATGAATGAGCTCCACTTCTTTATTCTTCACCTGCTCCCGAATGAAATGATAGCAAGCGTCGATGTGCTTGTTTCCTTCATGGTCTACTGGATTCTTTGAAAATGCAATTGCCGACTTATTATCAACATAGATCACTTTGTGTTTGTCTTGAGAAAACTAAAGATCTTTGAGTTAATTTCTCAGCCAAAAATTTATGACAAACTCTTGATGATATAACTATATATTCAGCATCATATGTAGAAAGAGTAACAATGTGTTGTTTCTTTGATGACCAAGTGAATGCAGTATTGCCCATAAAAAAGTATATCTGGTTGTACTCTTCTGATCATTAATATCTCCAACTCAGTCACTTTGATGTAGCAAAGAATCCTGTTTGCTAGTAGTAAATGTGAAGATTTTGGGTCCTCTATGAATCTACTAATGAGTCCAACACCATTTAAAATATCTAGTCTCGTACAAGTTAAGCAATAAAGACTCCCAACCAAACTTTTGAAATGTGTTGCATGAACTTTTCTTTCAGAATCATGTTTCGACAATTTAATTCCACAATCAATAGATATGCATACTGAATTGTAGTCCTTCATATTAAATTTTTCAAGAGTAGTTTTGGTATAACCTTTTTGAAAGATAAAAATATCCTTTTTACCTTGTCTCACCTACCAAGATGGTAAGATATTAGCCCGATGTCTGTCATCACAAATTCTTGAATCATGGAGTTCTTAAACTCTTCGAACATGCGCAGATTGTTACCTATAAAGACAAGGTCATCCACATATAAGCATACAATAAAGAAATCTCATCTTCATTTGTCTTAGTGTATAAGGCATGTTCAGAAGGACATCGGTTGAAATTATTGTTTGGAAAATATTTATTAATTCAACTATTCTAAGCCCTTGGTGCTTATTTTAGGTCATACACTGCCTTTTTCAGTTTCAATACCTTTGATTCTTCTTTTCTTTTGATGTAGCCAAGAAATTGCACTACATATACCTCTTCTTCAAGAACTCCATTCAGGAATGCCTCCTTCACATCTAGTTGATAAATTGACCATTTGTTTTGTTCAGTTAAAGATATAATCGATCTAATAGTTTCAAGGCGAGCAATAGGAAAAAATACCTTGTTATAATCAATTTCGGTCATTACCAATCTGACCTTGCATCTCTCAGTTTCTCCCTTCACATTCTTTTTTTTAAAAACCCACTTTACTCCAATTGCCTTCTTACTCTTTTGAGGTGTTGTAAGTTCCTAGATATTATTCTTTTTGATCGCCTTGATCTTTTTATTTATAGTTGCTCAACATCTTTGATCTTGACTAGTCTCTTCGAAGTCTATAAGCTCACAACTAGCAAATAAGCAAAATATAGTCAAATTATTTTGATTTTTAGTTACCTCATATAGTTTGGTCAAGGTTCTGGATTTTTTGACTTTTGGACTTGATGATGATGTGAAAGAAGTTATTGATGGTGATGAGAGCGGTGATAATAGAACATGTGTTAGAATATCTTATATGATTTCCTTATCTTCATCAACAAGTATGATTGAATTGTTACTAATTTCTCCCTTGCTCCAGTTCCACGATTTATTCTTGTCAATTTATACATCTCTGCTCACAATAAGCTTATTTCATGGATCATATTGCTTGTAACCCTTAGTTTTTGAATCAAGGCCAATAAAGACATGGGGTACTCCTGTCATCAAGCTTGCTTTTCTTATGCTCTGGAACATGAGCCTTGAAATACTGCCAAACACTTTGAACTAAATCAAATTAGCCTTGTACCAAGTACAATCTTCTTGAGGAGTGATATTCCAGAGGATCTGAGTTGGACTTCCATTAAGAATATAAGTGGCACAAGCAACTGCGTCAGTTCAAATGTCTTTGGTACTTTCTTACTATTCAGCATGCTTTTGACCATATTTAGAATAGTTTGATTCTTTCTCTCGGTAATCCCAATTTGTTGTGGTGAATAAGAGGCTGGAAGAAATTATCGAATGCCATGTTCTTTGCAATAGGCTTCAAACTCTTTTGAAGAGAACTCTCTACCTTAATCTGACCTGATAGTTTTGAGATAATAGCCAGCCACTTTCTTTTTCAACATTTGCTTTAAACTTTTCAAACTTTGCAAATTCTTCAGATTTGTTCTTCAGAAAATACACCTAGGTTTTGTGAGAGAAATAATCGTTAAAAGTAAGAAAATCTCACTAAGTGAAGTAGGAGTAGACGGTCTGCAAACAAAAGTCTGCACAAGTTGTAAGGGCTTTGTTACAAGAAATGAAGCTTCTTTGGGAAATGTGGCAGGAGATGCTTTCCAACAAGACATCATTTACATGGTTGTTTTGGATGATCAATGAGCAGCAATCCTTTTAGCATATTCTACTTGCCAATGATTTGAAACCTCCAAAATTGAGATGCCCGAACCTTAAGTTCCACAGCTAAGATGGATAATCAATGTAAGCCTTTAAACATTTTATATCCCCACCTTGAAGATTTAACTTGAACATTCGGTTCTTTGATATTTGTACTTTAACAATCAGCCTATTCTATTAATCTTTAAGAAAAAGACTACGATCTTTCAACTTGTAGATACAAAAAAAAAATTGCTTAACGGGTGCACCGTGAGTGCACCAGCAGGTGTCACCCGCGGGTGGCAACCCGCGGGAATTTCCTGCGGGCGGTATCTGCGGGAGCTTCCCATGGGTGCCAACCCGCGAGAGTGTCCTGCTGGTCCCACACCCTTGGGCGCGACCCACAGGATGCACAGCGGGGTTGCTCGCCTCAGTGCTTCGATTACGTAGATTTGTTACGAGGATTGGGTCCAATTTTTCAAGGAACAGATATCCCCGATCTCGGTATTTTGTTATCAGATTTAACTCAGATCTTATTCGAGCGGTTACTCCCCTCAATATAGAGTGCAGATGGAAAGGGGACTTTTTCAAAGACCAGAGTCTAGAGGAACAGAGAATTCCCATAGAGCGGGTCTTCTTCCAAAGTTTGCAGAGAGGTGTCTCTTCCCAATCCAAATAGGATCGTCAACGGAGTACATCAGCGAGGCTCCACCACTACCAGATCCCACCAATTAAAAAAGAAGGGAATCAAATTAATTTTTTCTATTCTTGTAATCTTGATTTTTTTATTGTAATTTTCTTTTACCATTGTATTTAAAATCAAAATCTCAATGGAAGGAAATCTACAATTTTCGGATGTACAAGAATTGGCGACCACAGTGAGACACTCTCTGTTCATAACAGAGAACTTGGTGGCGCAGTCCGACTAGAAATCCATCGAATCGATGGTTGAAACCTTGATCGTCAATTTCGACCAACAAATGTATAAAAATTTTCTCTCTTCAAATTCCTCTGATTCGGAGCCCAGGTGTTATCGTCGGGCAACGATCAAAGAAGGGAGGCGTCATTGCCCACCAAAACTGACAAGACGTCATCACCTATCAAAACAAGTGAGGCGTCATCGCCCACAAAAACTAACAAGGTGTCATTGCCTATAAAAACTTATAAGGCGTCATTGTCCATGAAAACAAATAAGACGTTATTAGAGTCGCCCCACGAATGCACCCTACAGGTGCAACCCACGGAGCCATACCATGGGTACAACCCGCAAGACAACCCATGGGCACAACCCCGCAGGTCCAACCTCTTCCTTTGCATGCACCAGATTTCTTGGTACAACAACCGCCTACGCTTCCCCGTGCACTTTTAGGCTACGTGCAGGGAATGCATGATGCTCACCTACCTTTTTGGTCACGCTGTCAGGCATTCCTTCTGGTTCCTCCATAGAAACATACAAAGATGTGCGCACATCTTCGAAATCTTCTTCAGATGATAAATATACTAAGAATAAAACTCATCAAAATCTTCTGAAGCATAATCTGGAGGCATGCAGGGCCCATACAATTACATATGCCAGCACGCACTCTAAAAGACTCCGAAAAAGAGCTAGAGATTGTTCTAACACTGAAAAATTGCCTAACTTTGAGATCCTTTAGACTAATCAGTATTATGAACAAAACTTGTGATGCAAAAGGCGTCAAATTGTAAATATAATGGAAAATATGTCTCAAGACTTAAAAGAATATCTTACTCAGAAGAGGAGCACCTTCCAACCCACTCCTCAATGTCAATATGAACGGTTGATTTCAGACATTTTATCAAACTGTAATTGCAAATTAATGTTGTCCGTTTTTGATCGAATTACCGAACCGAAAAGAAGACAGATAGTAAAGAAGATATACTCTGAAACTACTTTGCCCACTGCCTCATCCCATTTGGTTAGCAAGGGCAAACAAGTTACTAAGAGTGACCCCTCGTATAAAGAATTCACTTCAAAATTAAAAGGAGTGTCTATTGAGCCAGAGGGTGTGTATTAGCACACTCAAGCCAGGTGAGGAGTCGCTATACCATTGGATTATAAATGGATTGTTAGAGGATCTAATGAGAAAGAAGACAGACATTCTGCCAGAAAAAAGATAGACATTCTACTATTGTGTCCTCATTTTCTTCATATTCAAACAAAAAGTCTGCGTTTACAGTGAACATAACCAACCTTCCAGAGGAAGTCTCTAAGAGACTTGAGAGACAGGAATAACGTCTCAAACAGCAAGAGGAGACTATGGAAGAAATGAATCAACTCCTAACTGAGTTATTGGTTCAAACAAAGAAGGGCCAATCCATATCGTGCTCTTCCAATAGGCGGGAAGAAAAACAACCTGTCAATATAGATGAAGAGAAAAAAATGAGCATGAAGAACCACCTCCTCACTCAGAAGAGGATGAGGAGGTGAAGGTTATCATCAACCCTCATACTGAAAAGATAAGATGGAGAGCCAATTGCAAGCACTGCTTCATCGCAAAGAGAGCAACAAGAAGTTGGGACAGTACGTCTCTATCCTATAGAGTGGAAAACTATGCCCTATCCCGCGAACTATAAACCATTGAACCTTCAGTCGTTCGACGGCAAAGGTTCGCCACAGCAACATATCTTCTACTTTCTATCGCAAACGAGACAACTATTGGGGAATGATCTAACTTTAACCAATATATTTGTGAGTACCCTACAAGGACCCGCATTTACTTGGTTTATTCAACTATCCCAAGGGACAATTAAATCATGGACTAATGTAGAACGTGAGTTCTTAGTCTGATTTTTCGAAGATGATACTGAGGTCTCTATGCAATCCTTGCTAGCAGCAAAGCAAGGAAAAAGCGAAACAGTAAAAGCCTTCATCGAGCGGTTCCGAGAACTTTCCTTGTGATGTCCACATGGCATGGTGCAGGAAACTCTTGTAGAGACTTGCAGGCATAATTTACTGACCGATGTTCTGGTTAAAATGTGTTCGGTTGAGTCCATGTCTTGGAAAGACTTGCTCAAGCAAGTTGAAAAGTCGAAGACATATTTCGATGCCGTGAAGAGTAGGGAACTATGACAAGAGGTGCTATAAATAAAGCTCTATACCACTTCTCCCGCTCCAAAGGGAAAGATGTAATGGCGGTCGAAAATATGCCGAAGCCAAAGGAAGTATCAGCTAAAAATAAGGCTACAACGCCATCTAGACCTCAAACGCAATATTAATTTAAAGATGAACATACTGCTACCTTGTTTAATTTGCTCATCAAACGCAGTATGATCAAGTTGCCAAAGATCAAGAGACCTGAAAAAATTGGAAAGACTAACAATCCAAACTATTGTTTATCTCACCGGATTGTGGGTCACCCTACTAAAGACTGCTTCATTCTGAAAGACAAGATTCAGGCATTGATCGATACTGGAGCAGTTCAATTCAAAACAGAACAAAAAAGGATTACAACCAACTCGACTACCTTTAACGTGGGTGGTCTAGAAGTATCACTTGGGTTCACGCCTATTCCGAAAGGTGAGCTCAGGGTGGTTAATTTATACCCCCACACCCAATAGAAGAAAGGGCTAATCCCTTTTAAGACTGAGAAGCATGAGATTTTTTGGGTGCATCCGGACCTTCTCAAAGATGAACAATGGATGACAGTGACGTCTAAAAAGAGAGCCAAAGCAAAAAAGAAGACATCACATGTGCGATGCTGTCTTGGCAATAATTGAGAAGGAACCAGATGACGCACCTCTGTTAACAGATTCCAAAATAGAGACGACCGCTCTAACAGTAGATTATGAACCCACACCCCTTTCAGGCACCAGGTCTGGAAGACAATATCTGATGGACCATGCAAATGCAGAAGTTGGTCTCTCTAAATCAATAAAGGAGGCCAATAAGAGGACCATTAAGTAGATTTCAGACAAAGGAAAACAGAATGAGCTCAATTATAATCAATCTCTGCGAAAGGATGCTGCTGATGAGCAAGGCTCATCTTTTCAATTTGATGTTATAGCGCAGCTGACAAATATACCGGCAAGAATAACTCTCAATGAGTTATTCCGCTTATTCAAGTCTACAAGAGACGCTCTAAGGGAAGCTTTAGCAGACTCTGAGGTTTTCCTAACCCATTTCCCAGAAGAAATTGAGGAGGCATGCCTGCACTACAACTCAGTGTCGAGATATTCCCCACACATTGCTTTCGTGCCAGAGAACATGCAGTTGAAGAACACCAAGCACAATAGGGCTTTGTACTATACAGGGTATATAGGCTCAATAAAAGTGGGCCGAATTCAGATTGATCCAGGGTCTACCCTGAGCATTATCCCATGAAGGTTTATGCAGTTCCTCGGAATTCCTTCCCACCGATTGACTTCAACTAATACTACAATGTTTGGTTTCAACGCCAATGATAGTCATCCCCTTGGAAAGATCAGACTTAGATGTCAAATTGAAGTTCTTAAAAGCGAAGTGACTTGCTATGTGATTTAAGCAGACACTTCTTACAACTTTCTTCTAGGGTGACCATAGATTCATGCTAATATAATTGTCTTGTCCACTCTACATCAATGTATGAAGTACGTGGATGAAGATGGAGAAGTGCACATCCTAATTGCTGACAAGCAACCACTTAAGAGGGTTGAAAACTATTTTGTAGACGCCCTCTTATGTACTGAGAGTGCTGAGATCGATCCACCATTACATGATGGGTATGATAGTGGAAATGAAACTGACACTGAGTTTGATGCGTTCATTGCCAAAAAAGGGTATGAACTGTTTGTAATCATTCTTGAAAACTTAGATGTTAATGACACTGTCGATGATGCAGGCGAGTGGGAAATCAATGATAATCTATTTTATTGGTGTTGCTACTGATTCTGCACCTTTAGTTACTAGTACAGATGTAAATAGTCTCTCAGAATTCGAGGCTTCAGCAATCATGCACCTGCCAATTAGATCATCAATGATACTACAATTAAGCATCGAAAATACAGATGGGGTGATGTTCAAAGTGCTTGCCCCTTAGGCCGATCAAAAACCTATTCTTTTCGGAAGGGTTCAACCACATATGGCCCCATCCGATGATAGTGAAGATGAAACTCAGGAAACCCCTCAATTCTATCATTACGGACCAAAGTCATTCCTAATAATGGAGAAAATGGGATATGATTTCATACATAGACCCGGATTAAATTTTGGCAAAGGACGTCTAAGTTTACTTTCCTCATTCGTGCCCAAAGGAAAAGAGCCGGATTATTATCACAAAACCGCCAAGGGGTTGTGATACGTCACAACACCCGATCCTTCGAATATCGAAGAAATGATCTACCAAATTGCTGAAGATTCCAATTGGGATTCAGATATCAGTTTGGAAATATTATCTAAGGAGCTAACTACAAACATAACGTCTGTCAGCTCGATTCTAGATGAAGATGATGAACTAACTTTTCTCCAAGATGAAGCGTTAATTAAACATGCCGATGCCCAATAGAACATGCACTTCAAACAGTGCGAACCTCCTACTGAAATTAAGGTGAATTAAGTAACTATGGGTGATGAGGCCAATCCTAAGTCCATATTTATAAGGAGAGGTTGTCTCCTGAGAAAAGAGAAGACTTTATTACTCTCTCTCGAGAATACATAGACATCTTTGCCTGGAATTATGAAGACATGCCAGGCTTGGATACTCGAGTTGCTATGTATCAGCTTAATATTAAACTAGATGCAAAGCCAGTAAAGTAACAACAAAGAAAATTCAGTCCAAAGTTAACGGAATCGATCGAGAATGAAGTGAAGAAGCTTATACAATCTGGCTTCATCCGAGAATCCTGATTGGGTAGCGAACATTGTTCCAGTTCCTAAGAAGAATAGAAAAATGCGAATCTGCATTGATTTTAAAGATCTCAATGCGACATGTCCTTAGGACAAATTTTCACTTCTAATAACAGATGTCAAGATTGACAACATCTGCGGATTCGAAAAGATGTATTTCATGGATGGATTCTCTGGGTACAATCAAATCAAAATGTACCCTGAAGACGAGAAGCACACTACTTTTAGAATACCGTTAGGCATGTACTGTTATACGGTTATGCCATTCGGTTTAAAGAATGCAGGTGCAACATATAAATGTGCTATGAATACAATTTTTTGTGAGTTTCTCCGTAAAACGGTAGAGTGCTTCGCGGACGACCTTGCCATCAAGAGTTATAGTAAATACGATTATCTCCGAGATTTGAAAATGGTGTTTGATATTATGAGAAAACACCAACTAAAAATAAATTCAACTAAATCTTTTCTTGGTGTCTCTAGTGGCAAATTCTTTAGTTTCATTGTTACATCCAAGGGTATCCATTTAGACCCAAAAAAGGTAAAAGCAATTTAAGAGATGCAGCCATCGAAGAATCTCAAAGAACTTTGGGGAATATAAGGGAGGCTAGTATATATTCGGAGATTTATTTCTAATCTTTTAGGGTGATGTCAACCCTTCACTGAGTTAACAAAGAAAGGGGTGTCATTTGCTTGGGATGAAGCTTGTCAACAAGTTTTTGATGACCTCAAAAAGAACCTCACAAAACCTCTGATACTGGTAGCCCCTGTATCAGGAAAACCATTCTTGATATATGTTTGGGCGATGAACCATTCACTTAGAGCCCTATTAGCCCAAATCAATAACTCAACCTACGAGCAAGCCATTTACTACCTTAGTAGAATTATGGTAGGCACCGAGCATCTGTACACTCCAGTAGATAAAGAGTATTTGGATCTAGTATTCGAAGTTCAGAAAATGCGACACTACTTAGTAGGCCAAAGTATTAATGTGATTTCTCGGGTAAATCCCCTGAGAGTGCTGATGCAAACCTGGGTCACTCAATTGCAGGCTAGCCAAATGGTCGATCCTGCTATCGCAGTATGATATACATATTATACCACAAAGGGCAATCAAAGGATAAGCAATTGTTGATTTTTTAAGCAGAAAATCCTGTCTCGGAATCCTCTAAACATTATTAGAATATTCTAGATGAAATGATGGAAGTCAACATGATTTCCAATAAACCTTTGGCTCTTGTTCTTTGATGGAGCGGCTCGAAGAAACTCTGCCAGAGTGGGGGTAGTTTTAATATCCCTACAGAATAATGTAATCCCGTGAGTATACTCACTCACTCGGTCTTATTCTAACAATGTGCCTGAGTATAATGCATTGTTAACAGAACTGCAAATCACCTGACAGCTGGGAATTTGGCGTTTAGAGGCCTATGGAGACTTCAAACTCATAGTAAATCAAGTATGAGGAGAATACGAGGTCAAGCATGAACATCTCGTACCCTACTTTGAGGCAGCAATCAAACTTGCCAACTCTTTCAAGGAGTTTTACATTGACTACGTGTCACGACAGGAGGATGCATACGTTGATGCCCTGGCTTCTCTCGCAGCCATATCAGCGCTCCCTGCTAAATCAATCAAAGGCATTGAGAATGAAAGTCACGAACTTCTTTACCCTAAAGAGGTACTCGAGGCAAATGAAGTCCATATACTAGGGATGAACTTCGAACCCAGAGATTGGCGATTCATCTTCGTCGATTTCACACTCCACGCGATACTACCCGAAGATCCCAAAAAAGCTGCCAAAGTAAAGAAAGAGGCAGAAAAGTTCCATTATAATTCTGAACTTGGAACCTTATATTGGAAAAAGCCTGGTGGAGTTTTACTTCTATGCCTATTGTTACAAGAAGCACAAGAGCTACTCAAAGAAACACATGATGGAGTCTGCAGTGCACACTAACCGGGACCTAAATTAGGAGACCGGATAAAAAAAAAGATTTCTATTGGCCAACAATGATGTCAGACATCATGGTCTATGCAAAGAAATGCCATGCCTGTCAGGTGTATGCAAACTACATACATTAGACTGCAGAGCACCTACATCCAACAATGATTACGTAGCCATTCGAGATGTGGAGAATGGATATCATTGTTCCTATCACTCCACCATCTTCTCATGGGCATCGATTCATGCTAGTTATAACCGATTACTTTTAAAAATAGGCAAAAGCTGTCCCTCTAATAGAAGTGAAAATGAACGATGTAGTCAACTTTATCAAACACCACATCATCTATCGCTTTGGTGTTTCTAAACGAATCATCAGTGACAACGGCCCTCAATACACTAGCCAGTATATACTAAATTTTGTGACAAGTTCAGAATACAAAATATATTTTTATCTCCATACAACCCGGCTGCAAACGGTCAAGCAGAAGCATTTAACAAAACCATTATGAAGCTTCTGCAAAAGTTTGTCACCACAAGTCAGCGTGACTGGGATGAAAAATTGGGAGCTTGTCTATGGTTTACTGCACAACGGTAAGAACACCAACGAAAGCCACACCATTTTCTATGCTATATGGTTGCGAGGACATGCTACCTCCGAAAATTCAAATTCCTTCTCTTCGGGTAGCATTAGCTATAAGAATGATTACCAAAGAGAAGCATAATCAAAGACTTCAGGAATTAGAAGCGTTGGATGAAAAGTGCTTGAAAGCTTAGCAACAAATAGAGCTCTATCGAGCGCGAATATCCCGAGCATTCAATAAGAAAGTGAAAGAATAAACTTTCAAAGTGGGCGACTTGATCTTAGCAGTCAGACGACCAATAATCCTGAGACATAAGACTAAAGGCAATTTCAGCCGAAATGGGAGGGCCCATTTGTAGTAGAGACAGTCTATTCAAATGGAGTATACCGGTTGATCAATCAACATGGTGATAGGATGATGATGCCAATCAATGAAAAATTTCTAAATAAATATTATTCTTAAGGGAATGAAATCATCCGATCTCTTCTTCATTACAGCAAATGAAGAAATATTGATTTGCCGCCAGCGATAGTTCCACACCCCAACTTGGGGAACAAAATAAAAATGGATCCTACGTCTCTACGACTATAGAATGGGGAAACGTTTGGCATGCAAGTCCAAACAAAGTCCTTACTAACCCTATCATGCTGAGCGTAAAAGTATGAATTGTTCAACACTATCAAGGTAACAGGAATAGAATTAGTTTCTCGCTAACCCATCATGCTGGAGAGTAAAAGTATGAACTGCCCAAAGTTGCTAAAGCAAAGAGAAAAGGAAAAGTTTGGCATTTAAGCCCAAAAGAAATTCTCGATAACTTACTATACTTAGAGGAAAAGCATAGCTAGCCCAACTCAAACGGTACTTGGTAAAGGCAAATCAAATCCGTTAATAACTGGAGATTTGCTAAAAATCCTGTAACAAATTTGTCACAATAGTTTCCTTATTCGGTTATAAGGATGTACCATTGCCCAAAGCTACTAAAGTAAAGGGAAGAGAAAAAATTTGACATATAAGCCCACACGAAATTCTCGATAACTTACCATGCTGAGAGAAATAACATGGCTAGCCCAAATCAAACGGTAGTTGGTAAAAGCAAACCAAATCCATTGATAGCTGGTGGTTTGCTTAAAACCCTAATGAAATCAAATCTCCTTTCACGTTTAGATTTTATCTCTGTCGGCAACACCTTTGTCGTCACTTTCATCTAGCAGAATCAGTGACACTCCAAAATATTTGTCACGTTAAGATCATACCTTTATTATCAAAATTCAAAATTGAATCAATTTTCTCTATGAGATCAAATCCAACCAAATCTCCAATCATGTTAAGGTTTCACTTTTGACTAAAAAGAAAACTTACACTTCATCAAGTCCAACATTACAACCTTTGATGAACTTGTTTTTGATATCGTTAAATTAAAGATTATCTCTGACAAAAATCATCTCCTATCAAGTTAACAGTTATCTCTGATAGTCAAATTCCATGGCTAAATACGTTCACCGTCACCTTTGTTTAGATAATTGATTCCTATCATGACCAGATCATCTGAATATGTCAAATTTTGAGACATGTTTAATGACACCTCTGTCTTTTCCTAATCCTCTATACTAGATGTCCTTGAATAGTTAGGATTCTAATGAGCACGATAACATCATATCTCTGCTTGTCATCTAATGAGCACGTTAGCATCATCCTCTGCTTGTCATCTGATGAGCACGTTAACATCATACCTCTAGTTATCATCTAATGAGCACGTTAAAATCATACCTCTACTTGTCATCTAATGAGCATGTTAACATCATATCACTGCTTGTCATCTAATGAGCACGTTAACATCATACCTCTGCTTGTCATTAAATTAACACGTTAACATCATACATCTGTTTGTCATCTAATGAGCACGTTAACATCAAATCTCTGCTCATCTTCTATAAGACACATTAACAATTACCTCTATCTATCATATTCATCACAGGATGTCTGTTATGCTCTTAGTCTCTGAACAAATAAAAAAATAATGATGACTGTAAAGCCAAAATCAAAGAGTCCAAAGTGTTTCGCAATTCGTTACAAATCAACATAGAATTTTGAAAACTTTGGAGGGGGTTATGTAGATAAAAAAATTGTTTAACGGGTGCACCGCAGGTGCACCTGCAGGTGTCACCCGCGGGTTGCACCCGCGCGTGGCAACCTGCGGGAATTTCTCGCGGGTGGTACCTGCGTGTTGCTCGCCCAGGTTACACCCGCAGGAGCTTCACCCACGGGTTTCTCCCACGAGTGCCACCCGCGGGAGCGTCTCATAGGTCCCACACCCTCGGGTGCCACCTACGGGATGCACCCGTGGGGTTGCCCGACTCGGTGTTTCAGTTACATGAATTTGTTATGAGGATTGGGTCCGGATTTTCAGGGAACGGATACCCTCGATCTTGGTATTTTGTTATCGGATTTGGCTCAGATCTTATCCGAGTGGTTACTCTCCTCAATATATTAGAAGGGGTAGAGTTCAGATGGAAAGGGGATTTTTCTAGAGACCAGAGGAACAGAGAATTATCAGATAGTGGGTCTTTTTTTAGAGTTTGCAGAGAGAAGTCTTTTCCCAATAGAGATCGGATCGTTAATTGAGTGCATCAGTGAGGCTCCACCACTACCAGATCTCACCAATTAAAAGAAAAGAGAATCAAATTAATTTTTACTATTCTTGTAATCTTGATTTTTTATTATAATTTTCTTTTATCATTGTATTTAAAATAAAAATCTCAGTGGAGGGAAATCTACAATTTTCGGGCGTACACACATGAATATTATAATCCTTTTCCAAGAGTTGGCCTATACTCAAGATATAGCTTTTCATATTAGGTACATAATACACATCAGAGATGAATTTATCTTCACCACTTTTAAGATGAATGATAACTTTACCTCTCCTCTTCATGGAGTTTTGGAGAAATCATCCAATATCACCTTGCCATTTATAGTTTCACCCATGTCCACAAACAAACTTTACTTACTACACAAATGGTTGTTGACGCTAGTGTCGAGGTACCATATATCCACTTTGTTATTATCATCTTCATGTGCAAATAAGAGAATATTATCTTCATCTCCTTTTCATCATAATTAAACTTCTCCTTAACTTGATTTCAAATATTTGCAAAACAATTAGAAGCAAAGTGACCATACTTCTTACTGTTGAAGCATTGAACTTGTGATTTCCATCGACCGCCATTGAATCTACCTTGTTCACGACTTCCTGTAAATTTCTGATTTTTGTTGTCTTTCTCTTTAGAATTATTGTGGTCTCCTTTTCTGTATAAGCATTGTCATCTACCTCGATCTCGTCCTCGAGCTCCTCCATGTCCACGAGCGTTATAATCTATTTTTGAATCTTCTTACCATCCTTTAAAGAAGTGTACTTTGGAGAATTGTCTCTACTGATTTATACTTCTTGTTGGATCTTTTCTCGTGACCAAACAATGATTCCGAGAGTTCATCAACTATCATATTCTCTAAATCTTTAGGCTCCTCGATGGCGCATACAATATAATCAAACTTCGATGAAAGTGATTGAAGTACCTTCTCTACAACACAAACATCTTCAATCTTCTCGCCATTTCTTCTAAGTTGATTCACCATGGCCAGGACTCAAATGATGTAGTCTAAAACTAATTCACTTTCCTTCATCTCTAAATCTTCGGACTCCTTTTGGAGTGTTTGGAGTCGAACGTTTTTCACCTTCTCCACTCCTTTATAGGAGTTTAAATTATCTTCCATGTTTATTTCAAAGTCATTGCTTTAGAAATCTTCTCAAATGCCGATTCTTCGGCTCCTTGATAGATAAACTAGAGGGCTTTACTCTCTTTCTTGCTAGATTCTCCAAGTAAAACTCTTTGTGTCGTCATCAGGGCTTCTTCATTCTTTGGCTTCTCATAGCCTTTTACCACAGTGTCCCAACAATCTATTTTATCCAGCAACACGTTCATTTGGACGCACCAACTTTCATAATTTTTTTTGGTGAGGTGAGGGGCAATGTAGGAGATTGTTCCACTAACATTCATCTTCTTCTAGTTTTGATACCAATTTAATAAACAATAGGGCAAAGATAAATTGTATAGGTGGCGACGTATGAAGAGAAGAAATTATATTCTTTGTATTGAACTTCTTGGCACTCTCCAAACACACTATACAAAATCCATATATATAGTGGTAAAAGTGACCCTTCATCTCCCTAATTAAATGCAGATATATCTTGAGAAATTCTATTTATGCACAACAAATTACTTTGGATATCCAAGTTACTCTTTACATCAACCTCCCATTATTAATACATAACCAATTTACTCTCTACGCCCAATTTTTTCCCAAATTTAACTCTCTCTCCCCTACTTTCGTTTGTCGCAACTGAACCCTAAGTTTCCAAACTTTCCTTTGAGCCCTGCTCCACTGTCTGCCCACCTCCTGCTGGCAAAATTTTGGAGAAAAGAAAGAAAAAGAATTCATCATTTTAGCCAAAAATTAGCTAAAATGCAAATCATGTACCATAGAGAGGTCTGCGTTTTGAGCTAGGAAAGGCTAAAATACAACTCTCACAGAGTCACATTTTGTCTTTAAAATATCAAAAGAATTAAAAACTCAAGCCAGCTAAAATGCAAATCCTCATCCAAAGAGATCAGCGTATTGGGCTAAGTAAAGGCTGACAAATATGGGCCCCTCAAGGTTGCATTCTGTCCTCAAAACTTTAAAAAAATATGGTTATCCACGTGGACTTTGAGTTGAATTTCAACCAAAATGCAGATCTAATCTTCGACTTAAATGCAAGATTGCATTGTGGACCACAAAGTCTTATAAAAAAAACTTGCGATAACCCTGTTTTAGTATAAACAAGAACCCAGCTGAGATGCTAATACGTGAATCATCAATTTAAGAGATATCCATATTTTTAGCTATCTTTTGAGCTCACGATTAGAGCTAAATATAATTAAAATGCGAACCCCAAAGGGTCGCATTTCATTACAAAGTCTCAAAGAATAAAAAATATCCTCATTAGTATCCAAATGCGAGCAAGATACTTGGAGATAAAAATATGGGTCATCTACATTAAAGAGATCTACATTCTAAACCCATATTTGGAGCTAAGTATAGCCAACATACGGGCCATGAAAGGTCGCATTTTCATTCCAAAGCCTCGATAAGCAAAATTATCTTCAACGATACTTAAATGCGGGTATGAGCATGCCACACGAGCTATCAAGAGCTAAAACATGGATCTAAGCATTGAGATTCATATTTTAGTTACAAACCCAGAGGATTAAAGACATCAGATACAAATCCAATAGATTTCATACAAATCCAATAGATTAAAAGATAAAGAATTAATTCTCAAATCAGGAAGGCCATTAATTGGACAGTTACATCAATTTAAAGTTCTCCAGACCTCTATATATAGTAAAGACTGGGCTAGAGAAGAGGTTAGTCGGTTAATCATCTCCACTTGATTTGGAGTGTCAATAGAGAGCAGGATCGTCTTCCACGACTACAACAGAACCCAATATTTAATAAAGAGAAAATTAGATATTCCTCATCTTCTATAAACGGGGAGTCGTTCTAATTAAAATTTTAATTTCATGGCAAACATAAGATTGGTGACTCCGCTGGGCGCCCCTATCATCTCCGATGATATTGTCATAGCCCAATCTGATAAAGTTTCAGTCAGCACCATGGTCGAGTCACTCGTCATCGAGTTCGACCAAGAGAAATATGAAGAATTCCTCTCATTTGGCTCCATGAGCCCATGATCCATGTAGAAATGCTGCAAGGGATTCTCTAGATCAGTTTGGTCTCAAAGGAGAGATTTTTGCCCTTTCAGCACAAGGCTCCAGGTCTGTCCCACTTAAGATGATCCCAAGGAAATGGTCAAGATCCTTGCAATAACAAGGGAAAATAACCATTCTCTAATATCCAAGGAGATGATACTGAAGACAAGGTTCCTCTCACCCATACCATGAGGAAGAACCTAAGAAAAAGCAAAGCTCGAGTCTTCCATAGGGCCATGTAAGAAAAATCAACTGTTATCGAACAACTATGCAAAATTCCAATTTGCGTATGGTGACGAAAGAGCGAAGTCATAGTCTCCAACAAGAATATGGACCAAGATGCGGATGGGTTTATTCGTGTTTCTTACAAGAAATACCGCTCACCCACCAAGTATATCTTCGACTATAAACATGGAGTTTACATCTGTGTTTTCCAAGTCAAATGTGGGTCTCAGAATCGCATTTTTGAAGCCAAATGCAGACCTCAAGGTTGCATTTTAGAAGCAAAACATGAATCTCAGGTCACGTTTTAGAAGCTAAACGCGGGCCACAAATCCGCGTTCTTGAAGCTAAGAGCGGATCTCAAATCCACATCTCAACAGAAGCCAAACTGAGGCCCTAGATCCACATTCATGAAGAAAGTTTAGCCTCTAGGGCTTATAGACTATCGATCCCAGTCATACTAGTTTCATCAGAAGCTTATTCTGCCGTCACAATGGCTAAAGTAAAGTTTACTCCTAGGATTTTTAAGGGAATAGATTCTCCTATCTCGAAAATACTATTTGGAGGGGATGCTGCCTTTGCCAACAGTCTCACAAGTTCCAATACAAGGGACTTTAGGGCATTTCTTGAAAAGAAAAGAGAAAACTCCTAAGTATCTCACAGTCATTGCGAACAGTTAATTTACAATGCTGTCTCACTGTCCTATGTTGCAACTCTAGCAAAGCCGTCTATCTTCAACAACTTTCATCGTCTCCAGTATAACCTTCAAAGAGAAGACAATGTGCCATAAAACAAGAATTCTTTGAATTAGAGTATTTTGAAGTATCATCCAACATGATATCTTTAGGAGGAAAGAAGCAAAAGAAGACGAGTAGTGTTCCTCAAACAGATTCATCAGACTTTGAGCACTCTTCTGGTTTGAAAACTATATTCATTGATATTTGAGGTGTCTTTCGAAACACTTGATTTCAGAAGGAGGTGACAGTACCTTTAAATTATCAGAAGATGGCCAAAATCTCTATAATGAAGAAGAAACAAGAAACTTTGCTATTGCAAAATCTCAGACTTCTGACTCATTCCTTGAAGATTCTACCTTTACGCATATAACATAGAAAAATCCTGAAAAGTTTATGAAGAGAATGGATGAGGAAGAGAAGATCATCTACAAATAGCAGGAGATTATAAGAGAGATCAGGAGAATGGGCTCAGAAGTAGCCTCATGAGTAGGGACAATGGGCTCAGAAACGTCCGCGGCCACTCCTGCAAGCTCCAAAGCTCATTGAGAAGATGGTAATTCCATGGCTAACTCAGTTGTAAGAGAACAATGAGGCTTATTGGCTAGGCAAGCAAAACCACTGGCTGATCATGTGTGCTTTACCATAGCTTCATAATCTCCCCGAGCGGGAGCATTACTTCGAGTAGGCACATTAGCTCAAGGTGGCACATCAAATTGTGCAGCACATCTACTTGTGTAGGCACATCAGCCCTGAGCTAGCACATCTACCTGAGCAGGCACATCTCCTTGCATGGGTGCCGAAGGCACAACCCCGTTAATATCTCCATCATCATCATCATCAAAAGAAAGAAACTCATCTATACCTCGTACACGAACCACCTTGGCATCTTTTCTTTGGGAATAGAGCGCCTCGATCTCCTTCATACATGAACGGTTGATCAAAAAAGTGATAGCTATAGTATTGACACTATGTTACCAAGAGCAAAATCTAAGAGACATATAAAGATTGGGAGTCTTCTGAGGAAGAGAAAAATGAACTTATGTGCAGCCGGCGACAAAGTGATATCCCCTCTAGCATCTATGAATAGATTACCCTGAAATTGTAGTAGAATGTTGGGATTATAAACATAAATTTGTGAATACATGAATTGGCATGCAAACCTACTGGGAAATACAGTTCAAGAAAACAGATTGATCCTTAGTGATACAACAAATGTCTCAGTTTGATGTTATTCAACCATCAAAGGCAGCCATAAAAAAGAGTGATGTAACCATTAGGACCAGTAGTATCTCTAAATTCTTCTCCATAGGTACCTCCAAAGAGTCAAGAAAATATCAGTAGATATAATAGTTTTGATGACTGTGTACCGTCTTACAGATTGCGCACATATAATTGTTCCTCTAATCACATCCTTCATACCTCTGAATGAATGAAGCCCCACTACTATCTTCTTGGGCGAAATCATTAGGCTTGGACAATGCATTACGAACCATGCCATGAGATAGATATAAGGTAACTTCACTCTGTGATTAGGAGATGACACTCAACTTCAGATTCAGTGCCTTTAGTCTTATTCTTTTTGCCTCCTAGGCAAAAGTCTGTAGCAAGATCTCGAGAACCATTATGCAATTTGCAACTTAGGGGTCTTCTATGTGTAAGAAAAACTTCTGGGTATAGTAACTCAGTAGCATTAGAAAACTCGCTATCAATCCTCATTCAGAATAGGCATTTGAGTCTGATAGTTGAAGCTCTTAAAACTCGTGTTGACTTTAAACCCATCCTCATCTGATTCCATTATATATGAAGTGGCCCCTAGGTTAGCTATCCGAGCCTCGACAACAGCTTGGTTAAGAGAGTCCAGTTTCATTACTGCAACTTAGGTTGATCTACATCTTGAACTAGGTAGTTAGCCCATAGTTTTTGGCTAATACCTTCGCTCCCTATACTTGAAACCTCCTAGTAGATGTAGAAGTGGAACATCACCTCTCAGTACGTCTGATATACTTGGAGGTCTTGTTTCATCTGTTGAAACTCCTCCGTGGTCAGGACTATCTCCAACTACGGTCGCTCTCCTATTGATATTAAAGAAATCTCGATCATCTCGTGGATAGCAAATTCGAGTCTGTCGATGGGAGTAAAGAATATTCCAGAATTCGGATTGTACATCTCCAGAATGCTAAACAAATAATAGGCTCTATGAGGAAGATCATACTGTACGTTTCTAATGGCCTTATACAATCTAATATCTTTCAGGATAGCTTCAAAGTTTGAAAGCACGAAGAAAATCATCATGCTCCATCACATCCTGTCGATAGAGTAAATCCATCCAGAAGTGGGGAAGTTATGGGCAGGATATTATCCTTTCGATTTGAAGAAATTGTTGAGAGAGGTGCTGGTAAGCTGAGGTGACTCGCCGAGAGGGAAGTCCTTCCCCACTCACCCCATAAGCAGAGCAGTCAGGCATCTACCAGGAACATCTTGATGAGGATCTTGGCTGTCAAAGTTGACGATGGGGATGCCATCTTGGTTTTTTTTATAAAGACTCCACTCTATTTGATGAGAGACGGATATGTTTTGAAGATAAGTCAATTAGCAACTCCTCGCCATCTCCAGAATGAACATCCTCACATCTCCCACTTAACGAAGCCACTTGCATTTCTCGTTGAACAGAGACTCGTCCGAGACTAATATTGAATCACCAAAGAGGAATATTGGCTTCTCTAGTTCTTCTCTATTTGCACCCACAAGTATGGCCTCTTATCAACTCTCCTCAGATGGATGGGCTATAGCTGGATAACATATCTCTTTGGTTGTTGCTGCTACTTGGAGTGAAAGATGGGATTGGGCTACAGAATCCGAGTTGAATCCTACCATCAGGACCGCCTCTAAACCCAAAGTGACACTTCGTTAGAGAAGTTTGTGTAATTCACTGTTAAGAAAACAAAAAAGAAATCAGAAGCTCATCAACAAAGTAACAGTAAATTCTCTAAGTAAAGAAACACGAGGCTAATAGCCGCACGAATAGAGAAATAAACACGAGGCTAAATAGCCCTGCATAAAAGAAAGGTAACGCGAGGCTAACGGCCTCTTTTAACTAAATGCGAGTCTATCTGCCTCGCATACTAAACACGAGGCTAACAGCCTCGGTGACTTTACTTGAGGATGTTCAGCCTTGCATACTAAACGCGAGGCTATTAGCCTCGTGTGGCTTCGCGTGAGGATGTTCAGCCTCGCATACTAAACACGGGGCTAATAGCCTTGTATGCCAAAAATCATCTTTTTGGTCAAATTTCACCCAAAAATCATAGCAAAAATCCTCAATTGAAGCTTCTTAATTGATTTATACTCAGAAAAATAAGGGAAGAGAATGATATTTAAAAAGGATTTTACCTCCAAAAATGGAAAGAACGACTTTAAAGCTGGTGACCGATGGTCAGGAGCGAGAAGAGGGGCTGCCCTGGTCAACTAAAACCTTCTTTTGTGCCATTTATCGGTGAATAGCAGAAGAATTCGAAGAAGGAATGAAGAGAATAGAAGAAATTCGACGGAATTCATAGGAGTTCTTGAAGATGAGAAAATAAATTTCTTTTCAATGAATAAGAAGAAGAAGATGAAGTGGCATTCTTTTTAAAAGGGAAATGACACCCAGTGGGGTTTGATTTGCAGCCAAAATTTTGCAAGGCAGTTAAAGCTCCGTGAGACTATTAGCCACGTGAGGCTATTTGCCCCGCGAAGCTATTACCCTCGCGAAGCTAATTAGCCTCGCATACAAACAAAGCTTGTGTGATGGAAAATTTGAATAATTAAATTCCAAAGTATTTCAGAACTCATTAAAAATTAGTAAACATGCTTTTAAAGACTTTGAAGGAGGTCTTATAGAATGAAAAAATTGAACTCAAAGTAATTTAGCCACACGAGGCTTACAGCCTCGCGCACATGAGGCTAACAGCTCCTTGCGAGACTAAATAGCTCCTTGCGAGGTTAACAGACTCGTACGGGGATGATAACCTTACGTGCATGGGGCTGAGTTAGCAAGGACTTGGTTTCGTTTTGGATTTTCACTAGAATTCCAAACACAATCATATCTAAATACCTCAAATTGAAGATTCTAAATCCAACTGAATTATAAAATCAGTGATTAAATTGTATTAGAATTCCATCCTTATCTTCTAAGAAAATCCCTATAACTAACTCCTAAGTATAAATACAAGTTAAGAGAAGAGTTTTGTAAACCTTTGGCAAATTGATTTACGTGCAAGGGTATGCCGACTAGCAGCAAGAAGCTGTCGACCAACAGTTGTTCTCCATTGTTTCTTCACATTCAAGATCAATTCAAGTATCAAATCGTCAACAGAGTACATGATTGGCACTCTATAGCCACTTTAAGAACCCATACTTTTTGTGAAAGATAGTGATAAATTTAAAAAAAACTCTCGTTTGATTTTTCTCTACTTCTTTTTATTGTATTTTGAGATTATTTTAATCATAAATCAATGACAATGAAAGGAAGCGCGAGTTTTGCAGGAAACAATCATGATTTCCCCATTAGGATTTCAACATAAATCATGTGAATTTGTGATTGCTTATTGATTTAGTTATAATTTTATATTGGGATCGTTGTTTGCTACTAATCTTTCTAGTAATTAATGTTCGCCATGAAAGTTGCACGCTCTTTATATCGAAGTATTTTCAATAAAAGGGTTACAATCGGACGGTTTTTCGTTTACAGAAGATGAGGAAGATAGCTTTTTCTCTTTATTTAAGACTGGGTTTCTAGGTAGCTATGAAGGACGATCCTGCTCTCCGTTGACACTCCGTACAATATCTCTTAGTTGGCTAAAAGAAAAAGGAAAAAAAGGCTCTTTACTCTTGATCACAAGGGATAATTTCTGGGAGAAGACATCTGTCTCTGTCTCTTTTGCTCTGTGTGTTCCCTCTGTCTGTATCTCTTTCGCTTCCCGCCTTTTAAAGGGGTCTTTGGAGTAACATCCCGCCATATTTTGCTTGACCGTTAGCTTGCACTACTCGAGAAGTGCCGCCATATTCGCTAGGTGGTTGCTCCCACGATCGAAGTAACGCCGCTGCATTCGTTTGGCAGTTATTCCCACGATCTGATGTAGCAATTCTTCTGTTCGGGTCAGGTGACTTTGTATTAAACCCCTCCACCCGAAGGCTATGGGTAGTGTGGCGAATCTCAGCTTTAGATTCGCGAACCTGTTCCGTCGTCTGGATCGCGGACCTCAGTTTCTTAGATTCGCAGACCTCAGTTTCTTAGATTCGCGGATCCGATGAGTTGCGGGCTTCTATCTCTGAAGTCGTGGATCTGCTTTGCTTTTCCAGAATTTTTTGCCGACAAAACCCCCCCCCAAAGTTTTCAAAACTCTCATGATTCTTTGAGGAGTTTCGGAATACTTTGGATATAATCCTCTGTATTAGAATTTCCATTGCGTTTGTTTGAAGTCTGTGACTCTGTATTAGCACCACTACTGCTTCTTGCTCTTGAAGAGACTCGTCTCTGTGCTAGGGGCGGGACTTCTTCATCTTTGAGTGGGAGACGACTCTGTATTAGCGTCGCGAACTCCTGTTTTAGAAGGAACGCGTCTCTGTATTAGGGGCGCGAGCTTTCCATTTTTGAATAGGAGACGACTCTGTATTAGGGTCGCGGACTATCTTCGGAAGGAACACGTCTCTGTATTAGGGGCGCGCTCTTCATTTTTGAGTAGAAAACGACTCTGTATTAGGGTCGCAACTTGATTTCGGAGGGGGCGCGACTCTGTATTAGGGTCGCGAGCCTTCACTTGTTGAGAAAAAAGCGACTCTGTATTAGGGTCGCAAATTGTCTTCGGAAGGGGCGCGACTCTGTATTAGGGTCGCGAGCCTTCGCTTGTTGAGAAGAAAGCGGCTCTGTATTAGGGTCGCAAACTTTTGCGGGTCTGCAGCGTCAGAATTGAGACGTTTCTCTGAGCTACATTAAATGAAAAGGTGCTCACGAGATTCGAGCCAGATATCACGCCTGTCCAGAGATCTCAGCTGTCAAATCATTGGCTATATAACCTCCACTTTATGAGAGAGGTTGCCCTTATCTCAAGAAATTTGAAATCTAAGTTTTTCGTTAGGACTCCTCAGACTCCTCATCTTCAAGCTCCAATAGCTTTTGATTCTCTGTGCGAAGGATTTTCTTCCTCTGCAAAAGATGTCGAAGAAAGCTTCTTCTTCCGATGCTGTTGCCAGTGGTCGTCAAGATCCTCGAGCAACTTCTAGTTCGATAGTGGTTCGGTAGGAACCCTTGATCGGAGGTAAAAAAAAAAAATCGGAAGGCAGTCTCTTTTCTTGTGTTTTTTTCTTATCTCTAAATTTGCATATCTTTTGTAGTTGATTACGCCTTGAATCCTTGGTTAAAGGATCATTATCTCGGATATTCTGATGGCTATGATGGGAAGAAAGAGTTCAGATTTGAGAGTTCAGATTTGGTCATGTCTTTCCCCATTGTACAGCTTCAGATAATCAAGAGAGAGCAGATAAGATTCTCCACCCTTCTCGCTCAACATTGCGAGAGTTGTTGACTAATGCCTCCTTCGAAGGAGAAAATCGGTCTCCGTTGCTCAAAACTGTCTTCTTGTTTGGGGACCATATTTCAATGCTTGATGTGGCTTGGAAGATGGCGATTATAAGTGGCTTCGCCAAGTTGAAGGTCGTCACTTGTTTCTTCCTAATATGGAGAGATCTTATCCATTCCTATTCTTTCAGTCCCTTTTTGTGCCCAGGCGAATGGACTGGCACATAAACAGACCACAAGACGGTATCTTGTTGGGGGGCTTCAATGCTCAAGGCGCTTTTCCTCGTGGTACCGGGAAGAGCTTTCGCAGATTGCTGCCGGGATTGCTAAAACACGATCTCCCCATAGGCGAGATTCCTATAATTGCGCAAACTTTCCTGCACCGTTTTAGTACTGCACAAGGAGAGTTTCCTGTTCAGGATTTTCGACCCCCTGGATGGGTTCATTGCTCTTCAAAAGGAGAGTGGGCAGTCTTGACTGATTTCTTCTTAAAAACTTTCAGGGATCAGTTTCATTATGCAGGGCTATATCGTGCTATCAGGGCTGTTCAGCACGGTATTCCTGCTAGTAGATTACATTTTTTTGCTTTACTGGAATTATACAATCCTGATACTTGTACAGTTTTTAGCCCTCGCGGCAAGTTGGGTTTTGCCCTTCATGAAATGTATGAAATTTCGGGCTTACCCATGGGAAACATCCCGTATGAAGAGTATGTTCCTACCGGGGAAGAACTCCATCTGTTGAAGAGCCG
This sequence comes from Dracaena cambodiana, assembly GCA_036321105.1. NCBI lineage: Eukaryota > Viridiplantae > Streptophyta > Magnoliopsida > Asparagales > Asparagaceae > Dracaena > Dracaena cambodiana. The sequence goes on from JAYEPQ010000010.1 coordinate 15,867,691, forward strand.
GGACCCTTTGATTTATAATACTTATTGGGAATTGCTCTACCACTACCATATTTTCACCCATACATCTGGCATCCGTAGTTTGAATCCAAAGAAGTGGCTGCAGTATCTTCTGTCCAATTTTTCTAAGGGTAGTCTTAACTTCACCCGCCTTCTTCCAGTTTCTAAAAAGGAAGTTGAGAGAAGAATCGCCAGTTTCGGGATAGATGCTTATGTCGTTGAATCTGACTGGAACGTCTTTTGAAAGTTTTTACTATAAGGCCCTCCAGCCTTTGTCCGATCCTGCCTTCTTGGCGGGTTTTTTGATGGTATGGCTGAAGAAGTGTGTTATTCTTTCGCAGGAAAACATACCCATTAGAGCCATATATCCAGCCGTCTTACTAGCATTTGGTAGGCAACTCAGTTTGCTGCCTCGATGGTTTGCAACATCCAGAGTGGACTGATAAGATTATCTAACAAATTCTGTCAGGTGAAGGAGTAAAGGAAGAAAGGAGATCCGGTCATTAAGACTCCCAATCCGCGTGTAGAACTCCCTTATACTTATTTGATGGCCTGGCTGGTTCTACACTGCCCCACTTTGATGAGTCCTGCAAACTCACAGATCGACTTAAGTGCTCCCAAAGTGCAGCACTATGAGAGGTCACAGTGGAAGGGAGGCTATATGGCCGCGATCCGCAAAACCCTTCGTCATTTCTCAACTTTCGAGTTGTTCAGATGTTTCCCATACTTCCCGAATGCTGGATACGGAGAAGAATTCGCGGACACTGCTGGCGCTGATAACTTCACCACTCTATCCTCGGGATATTTCTGGTGGTTGATAAACATCCGCCCAGACATTTAGTCCTCCGCTTGGGAAACCTCTGCTATATAGAGCCTTAATACCCAAGTCGTTTTGCCCGACAGTTTGGGTATGATCAGCTTTATGTGGGCAACCCCAATAGAGAGTTAAGCTTTGTTGGGAACGTCCTTGAGGGAGCTCGAGCCTGGTTTCACTTCGTCGCGGGTGAAACTCTTGCCAAATTTGATCTTCCGCTCAAGATCCGGAACTCAAGTATGAGCTTCGGTTTCTGCAAATGGTTTGCAAATGCTAACTCTGCTCCTCAGAACTTCAATATACATCATACCAGTCTGCAGGAGATCAGATCCTTGTATGCTCAGAAAAATAGGGCCGGTAGCACAAAGGTGGCAGGGATGGAGGACTTCAGGGGGTACACCACATCCAGCGAATCGGCACAAAAGGAAAAGGACACTGATGCACCGGTTCAGGTTGCCTCCCTTGATACTTCTCCTGATTCGACATCGAGGAAGACTTCTCCTCCATCGCAGTCTTCTCCTGAGAAGTCTTTACATAAGCGAAAGAGGCTAAGGTGTCTTAGCGACTTACCTGCCATTCCGCAAGGGATTGATTCGCAGAGCACCCCATCTGGTACTAGCACTGCAACGTCCTTTCCGGTTTCTGGATCCCTCGCTGAGGAACCCGCGGAAGATGAAGATGATTCATCTTTAACCCTCCGATCCTTTATGAGGCGTCGGAGTCAAGGGCCTGTTCTTTGCAATGACGCTGTTCCCATAATTCAAAGAGATTCTATTCCTCCTATTGGTCAGGCCAATATTGAAGTTGATGTTTCTTCAGCTTTACAAGAGGATTCCGTAGCTCCTGCTGCACAGTGCACTGCAGATGACGAAGTGCAGGTTATTGGAGAGACTCACGCATCAGATCCTCCAAAAGCAGCACCTCTCTCTGAAGATCAAGAGGAATAGGGTGATGATGATGATGCCAGCAATGACAGCTTTCGCTCTTCTACTCCTCCTTCAGATCATGGTAAATATGTCTTTTTGAGTGAGGATGTTCGAGCCGAAGTATACGGGCCCGAAGTATTTAGTCCTGAGGTGTACGGACTCGGAGAATCTAGCGTCCAACCCTCAGGTCTTCATCTTCTTTCTTCAATAATCATGCCACTTTATCAAATGATATTGTAATACTTAACTGTTAATTTTCTTCTTCTTGCTAGCTCCAGTTTTGACTCCGGGCTTAGAGTGCAAGGGCTCGAAGGGTGCTTCACCAGACAATACCATTGCAGGAACTGACACTGGTGGAGCGACCGAAATTGCTACTGTCTCTGCGATTGATACTTTAGAAGCAGCAATTCCTGAAGCTGCTTTGTCCATGGTTTCGGCCACAGCCCTTCCAACTACTGCTGCAGTTCAGGAGACCGTGATTGGTAGCTCCGCGGAATTCTCTAGAGGTGCCATTCCTCCTGTTGTGGATCAACCTGCTTCTGTCTCATCCAGTATTACTCCTTCTCATGCAGAGATTGACATGCTTGAGAGTGATTTGCTAACTGGTATCATTAGCATTGGTGGGTTAGATAGAGCTGCTCCTTTTATGCTTATGATAGCCCAGCTTCAAAGGCATGTGGAATCTCTATTGAAAATCAGAAGTGCTGATAAATCTGACAGTTTCAAAAGCTGAAAGAGGAACAATTTAAGTCTCAGAAAGAGATTCAAGAGAAGGTAACTATTTGCAAGGCCTCTTTAGAGCAATGTCAATCAAATCGCGAGTCTCTGGTTCTTCAAGTGGAGGCCGCTGCTTCGATTGTCAAGAGCCATGACCAAGCTATTATTAAGGCTCAAGAGACCATCACCAAGGCTCAAGCTTTCTTGGCCAAAATTACCAAGGAGCACGATGAGTCAATGAGAAACCTCGTCGATTTATCGCGCCAGCAGGACAATACAACCAGAAATCTCCAGGAGGCGCAGGCTGAATTGGCTATACTGGAGGCTGCTGCAGTGCAGAATGTTATCGCCAGTGACGAGGAATTACGTCGTCAGGCCGCTGTTCAAGCTTATGAAACCCTTCAGCAAGACATTGACGATGCGGAGGAGAAAATAAAGGCCCTTTTGAACCATTGAATTGTAAAGTTATTGTGTACACTGTTTTAGATTCCCCTTCTTTTTGTAATAGTTCCCTTGTTGTTTGTGGAGAACCTCTTTTTGGCCTTCTGATGTGATATATTTACTGCAAGCGCACAGTATCGTTGTAGCGCTGTACAGGTCGTCTCACAGGGATCTAAAGTGTTTCTGCGTTCTTACTTTCTCTATAGTTCAACGGACTAACCAAAGGTTCTAGGTTGAAGTCGGATTAATCTAAGTAGCCTAGGATATAGAATCTACTAATTTCCAACCATGTTCTTACTTCTACTATTTTCTTATATCGTAAAAATTCAATCTTTTTAGTTTATTTTTTACTTAAAGTGCCTTAAGCATGAGCTATCAAGTGTTGTGCAAGTATAACTCATCAAAAGATACTACTTCATATAAAAATAAACTAAATCTTTTAGATAATTCAAATAAAAAGACAAAACCAGCAACCCCAATCCCTAACTAAGTATAGATTATCAAGAATCCTAATTTAAGTATAACCTATCAAAGTTCTAAACTTCGGGTCCTTATATTTTAATTTTTCATTTGAAAAATCATGGCATTATTAATTTTATTTAAGAAGAAAAATATTAGAAAATAATTGCATGGTGGATCTTAGCTTCATCTACATCCTAGAGCTGATCTAATTAGCTACTCATGATTTTTACTAAGGAAGATCAAATTTTAATTTATAAAATGATAAACCCTAATCTAGAAAGCAGTAAACCCTAAAATAGAATGCAATTAAATCTATGCAGAAAGAAAATAATAATATCAAGAACAATGGGTTACCTCTAGTCACGGTGTTGTGGCCGTCAACCTTCAGCAAAAACCCCAACGTTATTGAATAGAAAAATCGAATACAAAAATTCCAGAATCCCGTCAAAATACAAGAGTCGGCCAATATATAGGCCTCGGAAACCAAACCCTATTTCTAGCAGAACCAAAAAGACTACAAATTTACAATTAAGCCCACGAATAAACTTTCTCTGGAATGGCCACTGTTAGGCCGCTATTTGGCGGTAAAAACTGCCAATTAGCAATTGGCTTGATATTTCTTCTACAGGGTTATCTTGTCTTGTACACATTATTTTCTTGACTGTATTTGACATTTACTTCCTGTAGTAATTTTATGTTGTAATCTCGCCCACTTTAGAAACTTTTCGGCGTTTGATTTCCTAGTCCAACTCTGATTCCATGCCATCTCCTTGTATAATTCGGATTATCTGCAAAAGACACTAAAAATACCCGAGTAGCATTTATTTATATACAAAAAATAGATAAAGTATGGAAGGAAAAATACAATATATGATACTCATCACACCCCCACACCTATCTTTTGCTAGTCCTCGAGCAAAATCTAAACCTAAAAAGAAAAATAAAAATCCTAACTCACTTTCGCAGGAATCGCGATTGCACTTGGCACGTGCAACAAGCCTTTAAACCCCTAGGTTACCCTAGTGGACGAGTGTTGTCTCGTGAAGGTTTGCAGTGAATATACCCGCAAAATTCATGAAGAAGATAGATTAAGGAATAGAGAAATGAAAAATAAGGATAACAGAAAATCAAGAAAAATAAAATTTTATACAAAAGAAAGAAAAAAATCTTTTTTTTTAATATTTTCATCAATTGGTCTTACTAATATACAAACTCAAGAATGCATTTAGATTATCAATTTTTAAATCAAGCATCATATCAGATACACTTATCATTTTAATCAAAAATTTAAATCTTATCTTTCAATACCTACTAACAGATAATCTATTGGCTCCTATACATCTACGTGCATGTGTGATAGTCTACTTTGGTTTTGGACTCCAACTCTAACTCATGATTCATCTCCTCTCTCATAACAATTTTTTTTTTAAGAATATTTTAGCTTTCAAAAGAATATTCACGCTTGCTTAGGCGCAACATACCCGATTACTCAGTTCATACTCTTTTTTTTCTCTCTCTTTTTTTTCTTTAAGAATATTTCACCTTTCATGCGAATATTTAAGCTTATTTAGGCGCAAAATACCTGATTACTTAGATCATACTCTTTTTTCACTCTTGAGGCTATTGCCTTAATACCAGGCGCACCCCATTATTTTATTCTCACTTTTTTTTTAGAGAGAGAAGACTTACTCATTCGTTATCATCTTTATCCTTAACCTAATAAATTATTGTGAAATGAAAGATAGATGTATACTTGCCTCAAAACTACTGTTAGTGATATTTATTTTTTGGATTTTAATCTTTTTTTCATAAAATTCAAAGTGTATCGTCCAATCTACTCTCATATCCAATTTCAAATCTAAATTTGTTCCTTTATCTGTAATTAATTTGATCTATTGATGAAAACAATTTTTTTTTCAATTTTTTTAATCATTTTTTATTTTTTATTTTTTTTGTTGGTCACCCTAAAAACTACCCAAAGTGTAAAATAAAGAAACCCAAAAACCTAAAAAAATAAAAATAAAATCCAAAAAATCCTAAAAAAATAAAAATCTCCTAATACACTCCCCCACACCTAAACTTGCATATGCTCTCATACATAAATTATTGGTGCCGTCCTCTTTGCCTTCTACTAGACTCACCGGGTGCAGGACGTGCTCGTGCTGTAGAAGACTCACTCCTATCAATCTATTTCAACTGGTGCCAAATTTTTCAAGGACCTTGCCAGAAACATTGATTTGCTCAGTGGGATCAACTGGCAAGTCTTGGTCAAAGAAGGCATCATCTTTCTCCTCTTGTGTCAAATCAGTGGCATATATATTCTCATTATCAGCATGTCTGTTCCAATCTTCTGAAACAGCAGCATGATATGTCACTGAAATATGTTCGGTAGCAATAAACACGCGTGAGGGTGTGTATGCGTCAAATTCGGCACTAGATATAAACTTGCGACACAACTGTGTAATTAAACACGGCAGAGGCAAACTAGTCCTCGACTGCATCTTAGCATCAATCATCGTGTCGAGTAGCTGTGTGCACATGCAGAAGTGAGTGTCTTGACGCATAATATAATCAACAATATAAAGTGCGGTCGTGTAAAAAGATGACATATGTATAATGCCCATAACATTAGTGTTGACCCAGCGGCAAGTTGCGTGAATATTGCGATATAGTGTCTTACTGCTGATCCCTTTATCACGTGTTATTTTGCAGTTTGGGCCCATCCGTACAAGATAATCCTCAATCCTACTGGGAGTGTAATTTCCGGTGTGAAGGAGAATACCCGTAGAAGCCGAGATGGCCGCTGCGTTCATTTCATATAATTGACCGCGCCAATGGAGGTTTATGGTTTTCCGATCGTCCGAAATGTCGGATTTCGCAAAACTTGCATAAAATTTCACCACCACCTCTGGGACGTAGAATGCATTTGGTGAATATATGAGGTAATTCCAACCCAGAGTTTCGATTGCAGTGGCAAAATAAACACTAAATGCCGCAAAAATTTCTCCGAAAAACTTCTCACAAGCAAATCTACCCATTATATCGTACTGTAATTATTAATTTGAAATATGATCAACCCAGTAAACAGAGAAGAGAAGAAGAGTACCTCCTCTGAAGTTTCAGGGAGACATTCTAAGGATTTACCGCGGAATGGCGGTGAAAGCCGCGGTTTGGCGGCTTTTTATTCAAGGCTAGCCGAGAGCTTTGGGGAGGTTATCTACGCTGATGAGAAGGACCTTTGAAGCACCACTGGTCGGAGAAAAATTGAAGATCCTACACTGTCCTGCAAAGAGAGAAGCAAAAACCAAAGGAGGAAGTGGGGAAGGAAGGGGGGCAGCTAGGGTTTTGGAAGAAATGATTTGGGGAAGAAGATGGCTGCTTGGGTTTATATATGGATGGAAAATTACAGTCAGCTCCTCATCTTTCTCTAATTTTACTTTAAAACCCTGCATCATTTTAGTAGCATAATATACATAATATACATGCTATTATACAAATAACTACATGCCTTTATGCATAGATTGGATCGTGAAGTGTCACGACCTCTACATTATCGCTCACTCGAGGTTCTAAAAATGGTTTTAATCGGTGACCGTTTACTATGAATAAATTACCATTTTTAGGATCCTCGAGATCAATTGCACCGTGATGGTGCACCGTCCGTACTATGTACGGTCCACTCCATCTTGACCTCAATTTCCTGGGAATAAATGTAGCCTCGAATTATATAAGAGAACTTTTTGTCCAGGTGTAAACGACTTGCGAATGATTGCTTTGTCATGAAACGCTTTAGTTTTCTCTTTATAAATCGTAGCATTATCATATGCATCCCGTCTAATCTCATCAAGCTCATTCAGTTGTAGTTTCCGCTACTCGCCAGCTTTTTCGAGCTCAAAATTTAGAAATTTAATTGCCCATAAAGCCTTATGCTCAAGCTCCACCGGTAAATGACACGCTTTTCCAAATATCAAACGATATGGAGACATGCCTAGATTAGTCTTATAAGCGGTACGGTAGGCCCATAATGCATCTGCTAGTTTACAAGACCAATCTTTTCTATTTTGATTTACTGTCTTCTCCAAAATCAGTTTGATTTGGCGATTGGAAACTTCCACTTGCCCACTAATTTGCGGATGATACGGTGTAGCTAATTTGTGGGTAATGGAATATTTCCGCATAAGCGCCTCAAATGACCGGTTGGTAAAATGGGTACCATTATCACTAATAATAGCTCGAGGAACGCCGAATCGAGAAAAGATATTCTCTTTCAAGAACTTGACAACGACTTTGTTGTCATTCGATTTTACGGCTATTGCCTCTACCCATTTGGAAACATAATCGACAGCGACTAATATGTATTGGTTTCCAAACGAGTTAGGTAACGGTCCCATAAAATCTATACCCCATACATCAAAGATTTCGACCTCAAGGATGGGTTGCAGAGGCATCATATTGCGCCGTGAAATTTTGCCCACAAATTGGCATCGTGTGCATGCTTTGCAATATTCCATGGCGTCTTTGAAAAGAGTTGGCCAATAGAAGCCACTCTGCAATACCTTTTCAGCCGTTTTCCTGGGACCAAAGTGTCCTTCACAAGCTAGATCATGACAAAAAGAGAGGACACTTTGTATCTCATCGTTAGGTATGCAACGACGTATGATCTGGTCTGGACAATATTTGAACAGATATGGTTTATCCCAGTAAAAGAATTTTACTTGGGACAAGAATCTATATCGATCTTGCTTTGGACCAATGGGATGGAATCTCCTTAGTCACAAGATAGTTCACAATGTCAGCAAACCATGGTTCGTGTGTCAATGCAAATAGTTGCTCGTTAGGAAATGATTCGTTTATGGGGCACAAATTAGTTGGAGCGTTGGGCAGACGAGACAAGTGATCAGCTACTGAATTATCCGCACCTTTCTTGTCTAATATCTCAAGATCAAACTCTTGTAGAAAGAGGATCCATCGAATAAGCCTCGCTTTTGCATCTTTCTTGGTTAACAAGTATTTCAAAGCAGCGTGATCAGTGTAAACTGTAATTCGTGATCCAATCAAGTAGGAACGAAACTTCTCAAGTGCAAATACGACTGCCAGAAACTTTTTCTCTGTGGTAGAGTAGTTCAACTGGGCGTCATTAAGTGTCCTACTTGCATAGTAAATCACATATGGCTGCTTATTAATACGTTGACCAAGGACAGCACCGATAGCGTAATCGGATGCATCACACATGAGCTCGAAGGGTAAGCTCCAGTCTGGCGCATGAATAATAGGAGTGGTGGTCAACGACTTCCTGAGCTTCTCAAATGCTCTTAGACAATCAGGCGTGAAATTGAATGGTACTTCCTTGGCTAGTAAATGTGTCAAAGGCCTAGCAATTGTGCTAAAGTCTTTGATAAATCTTCTATAAAAACCAGCATGACCAAGGAAGGATCGTATATCTTTCACTGATCGCGGAGGTGGCAGATTATTGATGAGGTCTACCATGGCTTTGTCAACCTCGATACCATTCTTCGAGATGACACACCCTAGCACTATGCCATTTTTGACCATAAAATGGCATTTTTCCCAATTGAGTGTCAAATGCTTCTCATTACAACGCATGAGAACTAACTCTAGATGATGCAGACACTCTTGGAATGAATCTCCGAAGATAGAAAAATCATCCATGAAAATTTCAAGAAATCGTTCGATCATATCTGAGAAAATACTTATCGTGCACCTTTGGAACGTGGCAGGTGCATTGCATAACCCAAAGGGCATGCGTCTGTATGCAAAGGTGCCGAATGGACATGTGAACATGGTCTTTTCTTGATCCTCCGGAGCGATGGAAATTTGGTTGTAGCCAGAGTATCCATCTAGAAAACAATAGAACTCATGTCCGGCCAACCACTCCAACATCTGATCAATGAATGGTAAGGGAAAATGGTCCTTCCTAGTTGCAGCATTAAGCTTCCTATAATCAATGCAGACTCGCCATCCCGTCTGCAAACGCATCGGGATAAGTTCATTTGCATCGTTCTTGACTACAGTGATTCCGGATTTCTTAGGCACTACTTGAACTGGGCTTACCCATGCGCTATCAGAGATAGGATAGATAATCCCATTGTCAAGACACTTAAGAATATCCTTCCTCACAGCTTCTTTCTTTATCGGATTCAACCTACGCTAAGGATCTCTTGTAGGTCGTGTATTGTCTAGCAAATGAATTCTATGCTGCACTATAGAAGGACTTATCCCCTTAATATCGTCCATACTCCAGCCTATGGCTTCCCTATGTGCTTTCAACACTGATATGAGTTTTTCTTCCTGAGTGTCAGTCAATTCTGCAGAGATAATGACTGGTAGTGTGTCGTGTTCACCCAAGAAAGCGTACTTGAGATGATTCGGAGGGGCCTTCATCTCAAGCTCAGGTGGACACTCAATAGATGGTCGTAACTGAACTCGTGGTTCAGTCATCAATGGCTCAGGTGGAAGTTTCCATTGAGTGGAAGACACATAATTAGATGATTCATCGAGCGTCTCCAAGGATACACTCTCATCAACTAAACCATTCAGCTCATCAAAGAATTTCTCCTCTTGGTGTTCACTGGACAACCCTTGGATCATATTCACTTCTAGGGGCTCGTCATGTGGATCACTTGGTTGGCGCCCTAGATTGAATATATTCAAGTCAAGTGTCATATTTCCAAAGAAAAGTCTCATCGATCTACTCCGACAATTGATAACAGCATTGGAAGTGGCCAAGAATGGACGTCCCAAAATAACTGGGATACAATGGTGTGGATTCACCACAGGTTGAGTTTCGAGGACTATGAAATCAACTGGGAAGATAAACTCCCCAATCTTAATCTAGACATCCTCAATCTCTCCCATAGGTGACTTTACAGATCTATCAGCTAGCTGTAACGTAATCCTTGTAGGTCTCAACTCTCCCAGTCCTAACTGCTGGTACACTGAATAAGGAAGCAAGTTGACACTTGCTCCTAAATCTAGTAAAGCCCTTTCAATCACTGTAGTCCCTATAGTGCAGGAGATAGTAGGACTTCCAGGGTCTTTATACTTTACAGGTGCTGACTGAGAGAGAATGCTAGATATGTTAGCAGCTAAGAAGACTTTCTTTGGAACATTGGTTGTTCTCTTCTTTATGCATAAATCCTTTAAGAATTTTGCATAAGCAGGTAATTGTTGGATTGCATCAAGAAGAGGAACATTGACCTTAACTTGCTTGAATAACTCAAGAATGTGCTCCACCTGAGGAGAATTTTTCTTCAATCGATTTGGATAGGGAGCCTTTGGCTTATAAGTATGGTCAATAGGAGGGTCAAAATTAGAAGGATCAGATTCTTCTATCGTGCCAGTGGGTAGATCGTGGGATGATGATGATGATGAATCATGAGGTACTGATGGAATCGTGGTATCAGGGAGTGTAGCTTGCCGTGCAATAGGAGTGGAATCAGGTGGCATGGCTACGTGATTGTCAACCAGTTTGCCAGATCGAAGTGTGTGAATGGCATTAATTTGGTTGATATGCGACTGATTCAAATTTGAGGAACTGGCATTAGGATTTGTTATGGGTTGACTTGGAAAAGTGCCATTGCCACGTTCACTCATTTGATTTGCTAGTTGTCCAACCTGCTGCTCTACATTCTTAATAGATTGAGAGTTCACGAGCAGGTGCTGATATGTTCTTTAAATGAAATCAGTTGACACTTTCATAAGATTCTGCATGTATGTGTCAAGGTTTGTTCGTCGCAAAAGTTCCTTTGCTTCCTTCCATTGAATAAGCTTGAATTACAATGAAAGTGAACAAGATAAAAAAAAGAACAAACGAGAGGATTTTATATGTCAATCTCTCTCTTTTACAATAGTAATCGTGGGATCAGTGGCGATGGGATCAATAGTAGTTCCTTTGGACGATCGGTACGTTGAAATCTTCTCTTTTAAAGATATCGGCCGACTGTAGATGATCTTCTCTGGTCTTTCCCGAACTCAAGGCTCTGTGCGTAACTTGAATTCTTTAAGAACCAAAAGGAAGAAGAAGAATACCCCTGACTTTAAGGCTCTCTCACGTACTTGAATTGCCAAAGGATTCAAAAGAAGACAATTGCCGAAAAGAAGATCCTGATGATCAAAAGATTGATCTATTATTGATTGATTGATCTTGTATAGATTTATTGATTGATCTCTAAAGTCTCCTCAAAGAGGGTATTTATAGACTTTAGTGGTTATGAGAGTTTCCGTAGGAATAGGAATAAAGAGTTCCATAGGAATAGGAATAAAGCTTTCCATAGGAATAGGAATAAAGATTTTTGTATTCATCAAGGATTCTAATCCAATATTTAATATTGATTTAAATCTCTTGATTTAGAATTCTGATTGGATTCAATTTGAGTATTGGATATGATCAAATCTCAATCACAATCAATTTAGGATTATGATTGGACTCAATTTAGATATTTGGATAAGCCCAAATTATAATCTCAATCAATTTAGGATTCTGGTTATCTGCTCCCGCGGAGATAATCTCATCAAAAAGCAGAGCTAAGAAACCAGAACACGGAGCTATTAAACATCTCCGCGTTTTACTCAAACGCGAGGCAAAAGTAGCCAAACGAGGAGCTACTGAGTTAGCTCCGCAGTCTGTTGTGGAAAATCCTTTTAACTTAGAAATTTTCACTGCCAACAAGGTTGGACTGAGACTTGAGAAGATTTTCAACATTCTTCTCAAGTGATTGAAGTCGCTTTTCTTGATCATTATTAGACCCCTGTTGTGGATATGAATGGTTTGGTGCAGGTAGTCTATTCTGGTTGTTCCCATGGTTTGAAGAATTTAGGTGTTAGTAAGCACCCATATTTGGTCTTGGGAATTGACCAGTGGCTGGAGGCTGCATGTTGGAGTTCGGGGCTCCTTGATATTGCCCTTGACTCCATAAGAGATTTGAATGGCTCCTCCAGCCAGAATTGTATGTCAGAGTGTATGGATTATTAACGGGTCTTTAATACATAGCATTACCTTGCTCAAGTGTGGGATCCATAGGATTTACTAACAATGGACACTCCTCCATAACGTGATTGGGAGTTCCGCAATTAAAGCATGTAGGACTTTGGATTTGATTCACTTGACCCACTGATGGAGTACTAGGAGTCTCCAGTGCCTCAATTCTCCTTATAAGTGCTGCGATCTTAGCTTCGGTAGCTATAGAGCTATCGACACTATGGATCCCACTCTTATGAGCAGAAGTTGATATACTGGGCTTCTCAGTGGGACTCTCCCACTGCATAGTCTTCTATGATAAGTCCTCAAAAAAGTCCCATTCTTCATCCTCGTTTTTCCTCATAAACTCCCCTTGACACATGGATTCCAGAAGAGTTTTGGATGTGTAATCAAGTCCTTCGTACATGATTTGACACAACCGCCACTTTTCTATCGCATGGTGGGAGCACTGAGCTAATAAATCCTTGAACCGTTCTAAGTATTTCCAGAAGGGTTCTCCCGACACTTGACGGAATTGATTAATTTGATTTCTGATTCTTGCCGTCTTGTGCGTGGGATAATATTTCTTGAGAAACACTGTAACAAATTCATCCCAAGTAGTGATTGAATCAGAAGGTATATTGTACAACCACTTCTTGGCATTATCCTTAAGTGCAAAAGGGATGAAGCGGAGTTTAATTGCGTCCTCCGATAAGTTTTGCAGTTTAATCATTACACATACTTCTTGAAATTCACTGATAAAGAGATATGCATCTTCTGAATCAGAACTAGTGAACTTGGGAAGCATACTAATGTACTGCGGTTTTAATTCGTAGTGATTACCCGCTACGTGTGGAAGTTTGATGCATGATGGTGATGATGTACGCAACGGGTAACATCGATTCTGAAGGATCGGGATCGGCTGGTCCATCTTTTCTTCCATAATCAAATCTGAGCTCACAAGTCGACCAAATTGATCACGTGTCCAATGTGACATAAACCAGCGACCGTGAGTATATGCGTGAACTTCCTAAACTAATGCAGGAGGTGGGGTGTGGTGGAGAGATAAAACGGTGGAATGATGTGATCAAATAAAAATGTGATTTCTACTGTTCCTAATTTTTTTAATTTTTTTTAATTTTTTTAAAGAACCAGGAAATAAAACTACAGAAACAGAAAAACTTTGGGTTCAGAAAGTACCTGTTGGGCCGCCACTTGGCGGTAAAAGCCGCTGAATAGCGGTGAAACTGACGAATTTGACTTTGTGCTTTTTTCAAATTGGTCCAGAGGCTCTTTTAATCTTTTAAATCTTCCTGTCTGTGCAATTTCTATTTCCTACACACTCACACACACTGTTAACCCGTAAAATGCTAGAAAAAGTAAGAAAAAATACCGTTGATCCCCGGCAACGGCGCCAAAAACTTGATGTGATATATTTACTGCAAGCGCACAATATCGTTGTAGCGCTGTACAGGTCGTCTCACAGGGATCTAAGCTGTTTCTGCATTCTTACTTTCTCTATAGTTCAACGGACTAACCAAAAGTTCTAGGTTGAAGTCGGATTAATCTAAGTAGTCTAGGATATAGAATCCACTAATTTCCAACCTTGTTCTTACTTCTACTATTTTCTTATATCATAAAAATTCAATCTTTTTAGTTTAATTTTTACTTAAAGTGCCCTAAGCATGAGCTATCAAGTGTTGTGCAAGTGTAACTCATCAAAAGATGCTACTTCATATAAAAATAAACTAAATCTTTTAGATAATTCAAATAAAAAGACAAAACCAGTAACCCCAATCCCGAACTAAGCATAGATTATCAAGAATCCTAATTAAAGTATAACCTATCAAAGTTCTAAACTTCGGGTCCTTATATTTTAATCTTTCATTTGAAAAATCATGGCTTTACTAATTTTTTTTAAGAAAAAAAAATATTAGAAAATAATTGCATGATGGATCTTAGCTTCATCACATCCTAGAGCTGATCTAATTAGCTACTCATGATTTTTACTAAGGAAAATCAAATTTTAATTTATAAAATGATAAACCCTAATCTAGAAAGCAGTAAACCCTAATCTAGAAAGCAGTAAACCCTAAAATAGAATGCAATTAAATCTATGCAGAAAGAAAATAATAATATCAAGAACAATGGGTTACCTCTGGTCACGGTGTTGTGGCCGTCAACCTTCAGCAAAAACCCCAACGTTATTGAACAGAAAAATCGAATACAAAAATTTCATAATCCCGTCAAAATACAAGAGTCGGCAAATATATAGGCCTCGGAAACCAAACCCTATTTCTAGCAGAACCAAAAAGACTACAAATTTACAATTAAGCCCACGAATAGACTTTCTCTGGAACGGCCACTGTTAGGCCGCTATTTGGCGGTAAAAACCGCCAATTAGCAATTGGCTTGACATTTCTTCTACAGGGTTATCTTGTCTTGTACACATTATTTTCTTGACTGTATTTGACATTTACTTCCTGTAGTAATTTGATGTTGTAGTCTCGCCCACTTTAGAAACTTTTAGGCGTTTGATTTCCTAGTCCAACTCTGATTCCATACCATCTCCTTGTATAATTCAGATTATCTGCAAAAGACACTAAAAATACCCGAGTAGAATTTATTTATATACAAAAAATAGATAAAGTATGGAAGGAAAAATACAATATATGATACTCATCACCTTCCGAAGTATGATTCTGCAGTTATTCTTCAGAGATTTATAATGAAGTTGCTATCTTTTGTCTGAAGTTTGCAAACCATTGTAAAACTCTGGTATCTGTATGTCTGTTACGCGACTTTCTTAAGTCACCATTAGGCTTTGTCAACCGATCCGCCCCGTTGGAGTAGACCGTATCTATGACGAAGGGTCCTTCCCATTTTGGCTTGAACTTTCCTCTAAACTTCTGACTTGTTATGATTGGTCTTCTAACTGACAGGACTAGATCACCTTTCTTAAAGGCCTTCCATTTAGCCTTTTTGTTAAAGGTTCTGGAGATCCGTGCCTGGTATAGCTCGATACTCTGTTGAGCTTCTAAGCGTTTATCATCTAAGGCTTCTAACTCTTGGAGTTTTTGCTAATGCTTTTCTTCTTCTGTCATCCTTGTTGTTAACGCGACTCGTAATGAAAGGATTTGGATCTCCAAAGGCAAGACCGCTTCTGATCCATATACCAGGGAGAACGGAGTGGCATTGGTGGGAGTTCGGACCGTGGTTCGGTATGCCCATAAGCACTCTCCGAACTTTTCGTCCCAGTCCCGTTGATTGGATGACACAAACCTTCTTAGGAAGCTTTATAATGGTCTTATTAAAGGCTTCTGCTAGACCATTAGCTGCAGGATAGTATGGCGATGAAGCCATGTCTTCAATCATGTATTTGTTGCAGAATCTAGAGTACACTTGGCTTACGAACTGAGGTCCGTTGTCGTGAATTATTCTCCTAGGCACCCCGAAGTGATAAAGCACATGGTGCTTGATAAACTTGATAACATCTTATGACTTTACTTCGGTCAGAGAGGTGGCCTCAGTCCACTTTGAAAAGTAATCAGTTATGGCCAAAATGAACCGGTGTCCTCTCGTTGATGGCGGAGAAATTGGCCCTATGATGTCCATACCCCATTGCTCAAACGGTCATGATGTAGCCATTGGGTGGAGATATTCTGGAGCTTGATATATAAAGTCTGCATGTATTTGGCAGGCCCTACATTTCTTGGCATAGTTGACTGCTTCTATCATCATCTTAGGCCAATAATAACCCATCCTTCGAATTCTATTCCAGAGTTTCGGTCCTAGCTGATGTGCTCCGCAGATGCCAGCGTGAGCTTCTTCGAGTATTTTTTGAGCTTTGCGGTTGGAAAGACAGAGAAGAAGAACTCTCTCGTAGGATTTTCTATACAACGTCTGGAGCTCCGTGTTGTAGTAAAACCGAATAGCCCTTCTCTGAATGGCTTAGGCTTCTTTTGGACTTTCAGGTAATATCCTATAAAGGACATAGTCTATATAAGGAAAACGCCAATCCCTTGGCTCTAGGCTAGATGCACTAGCGTCGCTTCGTTTTCTTGTGGCTTCTTCGCTTCTTCTTTGAGCTCACCCTTTGAGCAGAATAACTCCTTGCTGCTTACCATAATTTGCCTTTTAGCATGCTTGGGCAAGGCTAATGTAGCAGCCAAGAAAGCTAGCGAGTCTGCATAACTATTGAGATAGCGCTTTATGTGGTTGATATAGAAACCCGTGAAACCGTTAGCGATCTTGATCACCGCATGATAATATGGCAGGAGGTCTTCATGTTTGACTTCGTACTTCCCTTTTATTTGATTGACAACGAGTTGAGAGTCCCTATATGCCTCCAAATATTCGACCCCCAGTTGTCTGGCTATTCTTAAGCCGATGAGGAGGGCGTTGTATTCCGCGACATTGTTGGAGCACGAGCTTGTCAATGAGTAAGCTTGAGGAATGATGTGGTTACATGGAGAGACGAGAACAACTCCCACCCCCGCTGTCGTCTTTCCTTTGGATCCCATTCGGGAGGCACCATCAAAGAAGAGTTGCCATACACCTTTTGAAACTGTATTTGATTCGAGAGATCTTCTCGAACCATCTTTTCTGGAATTAAATCCTGTTCCTCCAACTCTCCTGGGATTTGTTCATATAACCTTGATGATGCCGGGACTGGATGTTTGGCCAAGAAGTTGACCACGGCCTGTCCTTTGATAGCCTTCTGTGAGACGAAGTGCATATCATATTGTGATAGCAAAATGGCCCAATTGGATAGTCTTGAGTTTAATGATCCGGGTTTGGTCATTAATATTCTCAGAGGGTTAACTCTCGATACAACGTGGATAGTTTGTCCAACTAAGTAGTGTCGCATTTTCTGTATTGCGAACACCAATGCTAGACATTCTTTTTCCACGGGATTATAACGATGTTCCGCCCCGATCATCATTCTGCTAAGGTAGTAAATGGCTTCCTCGTGACCTAACTCATTCTTTTGTACTAGCAAAGCGCCCAATGAATGATCCATAGCCCTTACTTATAACTGGAAGGGCCTTCCCGAAACTGGGGGCACGAGCAATGGTGGCTTCGTGAGATATTGTTTGATCTCTTCAAAAGCTTTTTGGCATGCGTCATCCCAGATGAACGACACTCCTTTCCTCATCAATCTGGTGAAAGGCTGACATTTACCAGATAAATTTGATATAAATCTGCGAATGTATGCCAGCCTGCCTTGTAATCTTCTTAGCTCTTTGAGGTTACGGGGAGGTAGCATGTCTTGGATAGCTTTGACTTTATCTGGATCAAGATACCCTTCGAAGTTACGACAAAGCCAAGGAATTTCCCACTAGAGACCCCCAGGAAAGACTTGGTTGGATTTATCTTGAGCTGGTATTTCCTCATGAGGTCAAACACTATCCTCAAATCTTTCAAGTCATCTTCTTTATTTCTGCTCTTAATTGCTAGATTATCTATGTAGCACTCCACTATTTTCCGGAGGTGTTCCTGAAAAATTGCATGCATGGCGTATTGGTACGTAGCACCTGCGTTCTTTAGGCCAAAGGGCATGACTGTATAGCTGTATACTCCGAGTGGCGTCCTGAAGGACGTATGCTTCTCGTCATTGGGATAAATCTTTATTTGGTTGTATCCCGAGAATCCATCCATGAACGTCATGTGCTCATACCCACAAGTATTATCTATCATGATATCAGTGATGGGTAGTGGGAATTCGTCTTTAGGGCAAGCCTCATTCAAATCCCTAAAGTCTATACAGACTCGGATTTTCCATTTTTCTTGGTCACAGGAACTATATTTGCGACCCACTCGGGGTGCTGTTCCTCACGAATAACACCTGACGCGATCAATTTTTTGATTTCAGCTTCTATAGCTTCCATGATCTCTGGGCGAAATCTTCGTTGTTGTTACTTTACTAGCTTAGCTTCTGGTTGGATCTTCAATTTGTGAACCGCCACGCTTGGATCCAATCCTGGCATTTCCTCATAACTCCAAGCAAAAATATCAATGTATTCGCGGACGAGGGATACCAATTCCTTCCTTTCTTTCGAGGATAGATTCTCACTTATAAATACGGGTTTAGGATTCTTTTCATCACCCATATTGATTTGGATCACTTTTTCTTCAGTTGGAGGATCTCGCTGTTCAAACTGAATCTCTCACTTCATATTGAGATGCTTGTCCCAAGGGTCATCTCTTACTGGTGAGGTTTCCCTCCAATCTTCGTCTTCGCGGATCGCGGAAGCCATGTTCGCGGATACCTCGTGAAAAATCGCACCTGTGCTGACATCTGAATCCCAGCATGATAATTCTGACGAATGATCATAATGTCTTTCTTCAGCCTTGTCGCTTGAGGAGACCTCGAAAGTAGTGATGCAGCCCAACCCCCTGCCGGTTTTCTGGTAATAGTCTGGCGTCTTTCCTTCGGGAATAAAAGGTTGAAAGATTGTCTTCCTTCCTTTTTCGAAACTTAACCCCCTGCCTTTGGCCAGATTATATCCCATTTTCCTTATTATTCCCTGGGAATTTTCATCATAATGGAAGAACTCGGGTTTTCCCTGTTCTTTCCCAAAATCTGAACATTTCTCTTCGTTCGCGTGGCTTGCTTTTTCGAATATTATGGCCTTTTGGGTTCCGTTTCTAGGAGGGACCTCAAAGACGGCTTGGTCAACACTTTCAACGTCATCGCCTAATTCATATAAGGATGATCGGATAGGTGCTTGGAAGGAAGTAAGAGAATATATCTCTTTTACACAGTCGCTAAATGCATCTGTGCTAGTGCTTGAGGGCTCAGAATCAACACCGGAAGAATAAGTAAATTCCACATTTTTATTTATCACCCATTCACCATCAGAGTGAACGGGGTTATTTACATCAAGGCCTTCAAGGCTTATCACAATGGGCTCACCATCCCAAATTATATCCGCGGATTCCGAATCTTCGGATCCTGATTCTGCATCAGCCTCTTCGCCACTATCAGAGTCATCTTGAATGGGCCGATCTGCGACGCCAAACGCATCTTGATACAGTAACACGTCAGTAACGTAGTTTTCAACTCCTTTGAAGGGTTGTTTTTCCGCAACAAGCGTCTTCACGTTCGTGTCTTCGTCGACATACTTCATGCATTGGTGTAACGTGGAGGGCACGATTAGATTGCTATGGATCCAGGGTCTCTCCAATAGCAGATTGTATGATGTGTCCGCATCTATCACGTAACACGTGACTTCCGTCTTCAGGTCGCCGATTTGACACTTGAGCTTTATTTTACCCAGGGGTCTACTACCGTTAGCATTGAACCCAAAAATAGTAGTGTTGGTTGTGGCTAACCTGTTCATCGGCACTCCAAGATATCGTAGCATCCTTCGTGGCATGATGCTCAAGGCCGAGCCTGGATCAACTTGAATATGATCAATCTCCGTAGACCCTATGTATCCCTTGTAATATAAAGGGCGATGATCCTTATTGCTCCTGACTTGCATATCCTCCGGAGAGAAGGTGATGCAAGGGATGTTTTTACCAGATATCTGGTGACATGTCGCGCAAAGAGACTCTCCTTCTTTGATCATATCTGGTATTTGAGCCAAGAACACTTCCGAATCTTGCAGAGCTTCTCTTAAAGCTTTCCTAGTAGATTTAGAGAGCTTTAGGAGCTCGTACAAGGTTATCCTTGCAGGGATATTGACCAACTGTGTTAGGATGTCGAACTGGAATGACTTCCGCGAGTCTTCCGTGAGTTCTTTTCCCTTCTTCCTTAGAGTTTTGTCAAACTTCAGCTCCTTTTGCTTGACTTTCTCTGGAGATGGTTGAGAACCCGTTGTTTGGCCGTAATTCTTTAAGTAATATTTTTCCGAACGGGTCCCCGCGGAGGGAGGGTCTGCATCGGCGACCAGAGAGTTTCCGATTTCTTTTTCCGAATCAGTCAGGGCAGGAATGATCTCATCATCTTCGGGAATTACAGAAACGACATTAGAGGTGAAGACCCTCTCTCTTCGCTTCTTCCCGGATGAACTGGAACTCCATTGTTCATCATTTAAGAGATCAGGATGTACCCATAGTATCTCCCCTCTATCAGTTTCAAAGGGAAATAGTCCTTTCTTTTGCTGTTGGTGTGGATCAAAATTTACGATTTGCATCATGCCTTTATGGATGAGCTGCACTCCATCTTGAACTGTTGACTCTATCCAGTGGGGCGCTTTGCCGAACGTGACGGTCACCATGTTTGCAGTCACCTTCTTCTGGTGCTCTTGAAGCTTGATGACATTAGCGTCTACTAAGGCTTGAATTTTGTCTTTAAGGATGTAGCAGTTTTGGGTAGGGTGGTTGATGATCCTATGGTAGACACAGTAGTTTGGATCATTAACTTTTCCAGCCTCCTCTGGACGTTTAGACTCTGGCAAGTTCAGCATCTTCTTACTCATGAGGAGGTTGAAGATAGTCTTCGTGTGCTCATCCTTAAAGGAGTATTGCTTTTGAGGCACTCGCGTCTGAGGATGAAATTTCGAGGAAGTTTTCGTGGGTTGTGGCGCATCAGTGACCATTGTCTCCTTTCCCTTATACCCTCGGGATTGGGACTTATAGTTGTTATCACCACTTCACTTCGGTTTCTCCTCGCCTCCTTCTTCTTCAAGCCTTTGTACAATTTCTTCAGCTTCTTCCGCGTGTAGAGTAAGATCTTTCCAAGTTGAGGACTTCACCGCCCCCATCCTGACTAGAACCTTGGTCAATAAATTATGTCGACAGGTTTCTACCAGGGTCTTCTCTGCCATCCCATGCGGGCACCTGAGAGAATCGTTCCGGAATCTTTTGATAAAGTCCCGGGCTGACTCTCCTTTCTTTTGTTTGGCGGCTAGAAGCGCCGGCATTGATACCTCCATATCATCTTCATAGAATCTAGTGAGAAAGGCCTTCTCCACGTCGCTCCAGGAGTTGATGGTTCCTGGCTCTAACCTCCGAAACCATTCAGAAGCTAGCCCGGTTAAGGTACTAACAAATACTCTTGTAATAATAGGGTCATTTCTGGATAAATGCCTTATCTGCGACTTAAAATAGTAGAGGTGTTGGTTTGGCGATCCTCTACCATCAAAAGAGTTGAGTTTCAACGGTTTATAGCTTTCTGGGAACGACACTATTTCCCACTCCATGGGATATGGCCTTACCACGCCCAATTCTTGTAGCTCGCTTTTATGCATGAGGGCGTTTAGCTAGTTTTGGAAGCTCTCCATCCAGACAGTATTTGCATTTCCTTCTTGGTGCGTGGAGTGGTTGTCATCATCCTTATGATGTTCTTCTTCTTCTCGATTGTTGTGAGAACCATGACCTTCTTCCTCGTTCTTCTTTCCTGTATTCTTCAGTTTGGCTTTTTCTAACTCCATCAGAACGTGTAGCATATCTTTAAGCTCGCTGATGGCGTTCTGTTGCTGCTGGATATGCCTATCTTACTCCTCCATTCTCCGCATGAACTCTTCTGGGACGTTGTTCTGCGTCATATAGGAAGAGGCAAAGTCTTCTAAGAATGAATCAGACGTCTGTGATTCAGCCATAACAGACTTGGCTATATCCTCTTCATAAGATGAGATCCCCGTCATCTGTCTATAATTCATAGGGATCGCCACCCCACTTCTGAGTCGAGTGCGCTGAAAAACTCCTCGTTCTTTATTGGATGGGTCCTTCGAACTTGAAGAAAGCTCTGGGTCAGAGGCTTTTTCTTCGGAGGTTTTCTTTGCCTTCTTTTTCTTCTTCTTTTCTCCAACGCTTATCATATTGGAGGTCATCGCGGGGTATTCCGGCTCAGAAAACTCGAGCCCGCATCGTCTTCTTTTTGCCGATTGAGACGACGATATTGATGGAGATGATAATCGATAAAACACCGAGGATCGGGCATGAATTGAGCAATGACAGTGAGACTAGCATTGATCAGTCGTTCACAGTAGCATTGAGATACATGGGATTCTTCTTTTCTTCTGTTTAGAAGTTCCCTAAGATCTCTTGCACCGGAATCTTTTACGGTAGGCTCATTTGTGAGAGATAGCCGGCGGATAGGCATACACCTTCTGCGAATTCGAGGTTCGCGAGTTTCTTCAGACTTCCCCCTCGGGACGCGAATGTATGCTCCGCGTTGATAATGGACAACTTTGATGGGTTCACTCCTCTTTCTGTAGGGAACGTGAGCGAACTCGTCTGCCTTTTGATCCACCACGCCCTTAGGCTTCCATATTTGGATCGTGGGTTTCTGCCGAGATGAGTTGGCAGTTTCCTTTTGTTGCGCGTCCCTATGAAGGGTATGAGCTTTGCTTCTCCTTAGGTTCCTCCTCATTGTACGAGTGAGAGGAACCTCCTTCTCTGCATGACAGCTTTGCAGAGTGGAAGGAGGTCGCTTCCCCTTGTTGAAGCGGGGACTTTGGTCCACTTTGCTTGAGAGATCAAGAGTCTTTGCAGGCACCGGCAGAGAGCCCGTTGTTGAGGAAGGGGATTTCGGGCTATCTTGGTCCGTTGATTCCCTCAATTGGGCTATTGCCATCTCCTTGGGAATTGACCCCTTGGAGATTTTATAGTATCCCCTTAGGGAAGTAAAGCTCTTGGAGCCTGAAGAAAGAAATTCTTCATACCTTTACTGGTCGACGGAAATGGCGAGCGAGTCGACCATACTACCAACTGGAATGTTGTCGGATTGAGCTACCACCAAGTCACCGGAGGTGATGGTAGTCCCCAGTGGAGTCGCCAATCTTTTGTTCGCCACGAAAGTTGCACGCTCTTTATATCGAAGTATTTTCAATAAAAGGGTTACAATCGGATGGTTTCCCGTTTACAGAAGATGAGGAAGATAGCTTTTCCTCTTTATTTAAGACTGGGTTTCTAGGTAACTATGGAGGACGATCCTGCTCTCCGTTGACACTCTGTACAATATCTCTCAGTTGGCTAAAAGGAAAAGAAAAAAAAAAAAAGCTCTTTACTCTTGATCACAAGGGATAATTTCTAGGAGAAGACGTCTGTCTCTGTCTCTTTTGCTCTGTGTGTTCCCTCTGTCTGTATCTCTTTCGCTTCCCGCCTTTTATAGGGGTCTTTGGAGTAGCGTCTCGCCATATTTTGCTCGATCGTTAGTTCACACTACTCGAGAAGTGCCGCCATATTCGCCAGGTGGTTGCTCCCACGATCGAAGTAACGCCGCTGCATTTGTTTGGCAGTTATTCCCACGATCTGAGGTGGCAATTTTTCTGTTCGGGTCGGGTGACTTTGTATTAAACCCCTTCACCCGAAAGTTATGGGTAATGTCGCGAATCTCAGCTTTAAATTCGCGAACCTGTTCCGTCTTCTGGATCGCGGACCTCAGTTTCTTAGATTCGCGGATCCGATGAGTTGCGGGCTTCTGTCTCTGAAGTCGTGGATCTGTTTTGCTTTTCCAGAATTTTTCGCCGACAATTAAAATTCAAGTAATCCCATTTTTTCACCCCCTACTATATATAAACATATATTTTACAGTTTCAAAAAAGGTTAAAATTTGATTCTTGAGTTTCATGAAGAATTTAAAAAAATTTGCGTATTATTTTGTTCATGTGTATAATTCATGTATCTGTCAGGCTAGTTAATAAGATATATGAATTATTCACAAAATTTTGAACAACTCGCCAAATTCTAATGCGTGCGTCCATTGCCATCCATATATAAGAGTTGAGCTAGCTTATGCTAAAAACAGGTTTGGATAGTGACGGCTCCAACTATTAATGCGTGCGTTCTGAATTTGGACATGAATTGGATAAGGCTAATTTCCTATTTTCAGTTTAAGCAAATTTAAGTCGAATATGGTTGACCGCGCTGAATTCCATCAAAATACCTTTCCACTTGAAATTCATTCACTTGCTCATTAAACTCTTGACTGGACCATTTCAAAGCATTCAAACAAGCCCCACGAAGGTAGCATAGATGATCACTCAATACGATAACAGGCGACGAAGTACATTCTTACATATCCAAACCACATCGGACTAATTTCCACATGTCATTATTCTCGTATATGTAGATATGAACGACTAAAAGCCACCACCACGAAGTACGTTTCTCATAATTACTATTCTGGGAAAGCCTCGATGATGGTCCAGATGGTCGGGATCTTGATGATGTTCAGGCGAGGGAAGCCGGCAGACTTCAAGAGCGTCTTCCACTCTTCCTCAGTCCTCTCTTTTCCGGTTGGGGCGTAGGCGTACATCAACATGTCAAACTTTGCTCGTATTTCTCCCAGCGGACTGTCGTCCTTCGAATACAGCACCACCTCCATGATGACCACCTTACCGCTCTTCGGTATGACGCAGCGGCAGTTGTTCAGCACCTTTGCGCAATCTTCATCCCCATAGCCGTGCAGCACGGTCTTCATTAACACAGCATCCGCCTGGGGAACAAACTCGAACATATCCCCCGCAACATGAGCGACTCCGGGATACTCCGGCGCCGTCCCCACAACAAATGGCAGGTCGAAGTTGATCCCCTTGAGCCCTGGATTCAACCTCACGATCTCAGCCATTGTTGCACCGGTCCCACCACCGACGTCCACCAAGGACGACAGCCCGCTGAACCCGTCCTTGTAGGACGACAGCATTGCATCCATCGTCCCCTTGGCAGTGCACGCCATGGCACTGTTGAAAATATCGTTGAATTCGGGGTTGGTCGCTGCAGTCCCGTACAGCATGTCCATGCCGTTGGCGGTGATGTAGGGAGTGCCAACGGACTGGACACAATGAGAGAACTTGTGCCATGCGGCAATAGGCAGAGGGTGAGTCAGGAACATGACCATGGGGACGAGGTTGAGGTCGGAGGAGCGGACGAGGGCAGTGGAGGCCGGGGTGAGCCCATAGTGGGGCTCCCCCGACACATCATCGACCGTAGAGGAGAAGATGCCATTGTGGGAGAGGAAGCGCATGATGCGGAGGAGAGCGGTGGAGTCAGGAGGGATGGGGCCAGGGAGGAGGGAGGCGAGGCGGGAGAGGGAGAGGTGCCCAGTACCGTTGCCGTGCTCGTGGATGATGTCAGCGATCCGGAGCTCCACGGCGCATCGGAGGACCATCGAGTTGACGAAGGAGAGCATGGACTTCCATACTTGGGTCTGGCCGTCCATGGACACGGTGTCCTTCTTTTGCTGCACTTGCTCCCCGGCCTCCAACACCATTTTCAGTAGTTTGTTTGTGAACTTTGAGTACTACTGGAAGTATTAAGAATAAGTACAACTTGACTAGATACTCAAGTGTGGGATGGAAAATGAATAGTAAACGAGGGTATTTGTAGATGAATATGGGGAGGGGAACATGGCGTAGTTTGACCGTCATCTGCTTTGATTTTTCAACTACGGTTTACTATTTGGTGTTATTAGGGGAGAAATTTGTTCTCCTTCATCAATAAATGAAAAATCAGACTAATAATTAGCATAACGTTACTCATCCAAAGACAACAGATGAATAGTTGCTGAAATTGACGCGCACCTGCAACATCTGATTGTTACGTTGTGGGTAGGTGCACAAGCTTGCGGGCTCTGGGTGGGTAAGAGTCGTATTCGGCGCTCTGCAACATCTGATTGTTACTTTTTTTCTACCTCAATGACATAACCCCCTGATTCCTCTCCCCCAACAAAATATGTGTTAGGACGCCCCATGTCTAATATATCTTAACTGTTTATTAGTTCGTGAATGGTTCAGATTTTTCATAAATTTAAATCTATTAAGTTGTTCCATTGCACTAAAGAAGGATCAGGAAAGACGAAATCAAATAAAGATGGGAAGAACAAATATGGTAAAGAAATCATCAATATCTATATGTATTCGTATAGATGCAATCTCCGACTTAGGATCAATCATAAGTCAACTCAATCTCGGTGGGTCAACTCATTGTTGAACATGACTCTGATACCACTAAAATACATATCATATCTACTTCCAATATATGGTATACGAGCACGTACAACAAATACCGGTAATATGTACGGTTTGAATATGCTAAATCCTAATTATCATATCGCAACCACTGATAATAAATACATATAGATAAATAAAGTAACATTCATTATATCATGAAGTTTATTATATAACTAGAAATAAGAAAATGGTAAAGGAAAATCTAAGATAACTTTCACTAGGGAATGATAAGTTCGAAAATGTAAAAAGATAATATAGCTAAATAACTACTGATCTTCGACCACTTCTATAAAGTACTCTAAGTTTTCAACAGTAGGATCAACATAATCTATTTCAGGCTCCGAACTTGCATATTCAAATCGTCAAATAGCGACCAAAACAATATACATATAAAGCATATTTATAATAAACCAGTAAGAGTTATATCCAACATGATAATAAATAAGTCGTAGAAAATAATAAGTTAATATGTAATAATAATATTAGCTGATATAAGTTAAACCTAATGCCTTCTAATGTAGTTACAATTATAATAGGTATATTCTTATTAAAGATGACAAATAATTGGAATAGGATACCACTATTTCGCTTGTCTCCTGTATACATCCGAAAATGATCACATGGATTGTCTCGTGCCAAATTAGGCCTACTGTTAGGCAAATAGGAATAATCAGGTGCGATCCACGAAATCACCATGCACTCTTGGTTTGCGAAATATTTAGTTGTATACTTAACAAGTTTATAGCGCAAACAAAATATATTTCTATCATTCCGTTTAATATCATTTAAGTAAAGTTCATGTCAAGTCAAATTCTAGTTGTCATAGTTTATATATAGATTATATTATGTACAATATTTCAATTCAATTTTATTAGTTTGTTAACAATATAGTTTAAACAGTTCATTCGATTTATACTTTATTAAATAAATTAAAATTAGCTAAATCAAAGATTTACTAATTTAAGATATCATAGAGATATATCGGCCAAGAAAATATATGAATGGTGGAGGCTTTCCGTGTTATGCACGTTTCTTAATTATGTAACCAATATACAAGAGAACTTTTATAGATACTGATACAAAATAATATCATAAACAGTATTTTTCCATGATTATAGCTTTTATGTGATTTACCAAATATTGTATATCGATTATTCAAAAATCTAACTATATTGTGCAATTTAACATATTTAATAACAAGTGTATAACAAAAATAACATGATTTTGATAATATGAACAATTGTAAGTAGTTGATGGATTCATTTAAGATAATAAATTAATTTATAGAAATAAATAGTGTAATTAAAAAAGCAGCTAAGAAGAATAACGTGATTAGTGAGTTCAAAAATAAAGTCACCTCGATTTGTGTCACGTTATCGATCAATTAGTAAACACATGAAACAATCTACACATAAAATTATAAAATAATTGTTAAAAGTTGTTTAATATGAATTTAGGTGATTTTTAGGAATTTTTCTAATATTCATAAACCACTAAAAATTTAATTTTGAACTTAAATAGTATTAGCGGGACTGAAATCAATAAATGTGTCTGAATCCGTCTAATTGGGTCTATAAGATAGTGGATGTTACTTTTAAGTTATTATGATTGTTGGATCATGGGTGAGCTAACCATATGATCCAATGGGATAAATCTAGTGAGAATTAAAGAAAATAGGTTAACCAACCTTAATTAACGGAGATCCAAGAGAATGAAAAAGATAAAGGTTCCTCCAATGAAATCCGGTGAGGGGAGTGATGCCTTCGGCGAGAGGGTGGCGCTTTGGCAGCATGCCAATGAGATGCTCCGGCAAGGTGAGTGAGCAAAAAGAATTTTAGAGAATTAATGTGAGGATTTAATTGAGAACAGAGGTTGGATTTAAATAGTATTGGATTTACGAGTTATATGATATGAAAGATTTGAGAGAATTAAAGAGGATAGTGGGGATTTATTATTAACAATTAAAAAGAAAAATTTATTCTAGAGATTTCAAATGATTGAAGTGATGGAGAAGATGAAAATTTTGAAAGTTAGAGAAGATGAAATAACTGGAGGGTTAGGGAAAATAAATAGTCAAATTCATTATTTTGTTTATTTATCTATTTATTAATTTACTTATGGCTAAAAATATACTGGTCATTAAAGGATGCCTAGAAACATAATGTTTTAAGGACATAAATAATTCATTGAACCCCACTAACAAGTCTTCTATATATTTATGATGGAGATGGATTATATGTAGCAATCATTAGAGAATGCTACAGCATCTATCAATATCTAGAAGGAAAACATTGTACAGGTAGAGAAGTATAAAGATAAGGAATTGCATTATTTGTACTAAACTTCTTGACACTCTCCAAACACACTACAAATAACTCATATATATAGTTGTACAAATAACCATTCATCTCTCTAATTAAATGCAGATACACCCTCTCTTTCTATGACACTTGAACTTTCTAAATGACCCTTTAGATTCTCAAGAAAGACAATGCAGATACACCCTCTCTTTCTATGACACTTGAACTTTCTAAATGACCCTTTAGATTCTCAAGAAAGACAATACTTCAATAATAAATTGACTTAAATAATTAATTTCAATATCCTCCCTTAATTTTGATTCATCATTCCAATTCTACTTTTTAATAGAGAGAATACTTCAAACTTCAGAGACATCATAAATATGTCCGCAACTTGATCTAATGAGTTCACATGAATGAACTCCACTTCTTTATTCTTCACCTGCTCCCGAATGAAATGATAGTAAGCGTTGATATGCTTGTTTCCTTCATGGTCTACTGGATTCTTTGAAAGTGCAATTGCCTACTTATTATCAACATAGATCACTTCGGGTTTGTCTTGAGAAAACTGAAGATCTTTGAGTAAATTTCTCAGCCAAAATGTATGACAAACTCTTGATGATATAACTACATATTCAGTTTCATAAGTAGAAAGAGTAACAATGGATTGTTTCTTTGATGACCAAGTGAATGCAGTATATTGCCCATAAAAAAGTATATCTGGTTGTACTCTTCTGATCATTAATATCTCCAACTAAGTCACTTTGATGTAGCAAAGAATCCTCTTTGCTGGTAGTAAATGTGAATATTTTGGGTCTTCTATGAATCTACTAATGAGTCCAACACTATTGAAAGTATCTAGTCTCGTACAAGTTAAGCAGTAAAGATTGCCAACCAAACTTTTGAAATGTATTGCATCAACTTTGCTTTCAGAATCATGTTTAGACAATTTAATTTCACAATTAACAGATATGCATACAGAATTGTAGTCCTTCATATTAAACTTTTCAAGAGTAGTTTTGGCATAACCTTCTTGAAAGATAAAAGTATCCTTTTTACCTTGTCTCAGCTCAATACCAAGATAGTAAGATATTAGCCCGATGTCTATCATCTCAAATTCTTGAATCGTGGAGTTCTTAAACTCTTCGAACATGCGCAGATTGTTACCTATAAAGACAAGGTCATCCACATATAAGCATACAATAAGGAAATCCCATCTTCATTTGTCTTAGTGTATAAGGCATGTTCAGAAGGACATCGGCTAAAATTATTATTTGGAAAATATTTATTAATTCTACTTTTCCAAGCCCTTGGTGCTTTGTTTTAGGTCATACACTGTCTTTTTCAGCTTCAATACCTTTGATTCTTCTCTTTTTTTGATGTAGCCATGAAACTGATCTACATATACCTCTTCTTCAAGAAATCCATTCAGGAATGCCGCCTTCACATCTTGTTGATAAATTGACTATTTGTTTTGTGCAGTTAAAGATATAATCAATCTAATAGTTTCAAGGCTAGCAATAAGAAAAAATACCTTGTTATAATCAATTTCGGTCTTTGATTGTATCCTTTGGTGACCAATCTGACCTTGCACCTCTCAGTTTCTTCCTTCACATTCTTCTTTTTTTTAAAAACCCACTTTACTCCAATTGCATTCTTGCTCTGTTGAGGTGTTGTAAGTTCCCAGATATTATTCTTTTCGATTGCCTTGATCTTTTCATTCATAGTTGCTCTCCATCTTCGATCATGAATAGTCTCTTCGAAGTCTATAGGCTCACAACCAATGACTAAGCAAAATAGAGTCAAATTATTCTGATTTTTAGTTACCTCATATGGTTCGGTCAAGATTCTGGATTTTTGACTTTTGAACTTGATGATGATGAGGATGATATGAAAGAAGCTATTGATGGTGGTGAGAGCGGTGATAATGGAACATGTGTTAGAATATCTTATATGATCTCCTTATCTTCATCAACAGGTATGATTAAATTGTTGCTAATTTCTCCCTTGCTCCAGTTCCACGATTTATTCTCGTCGATTTATACATCTCAACTCACAATTAGCTTATTGCATGGATCATATAGCTTGTAACCTTTATTTTTTGAATCATGGCCAATAAACACATATGGGGTACTCCTGTCATCAAGCTTGCTTCTCTTATGTTCTGGAATATGAGCCTAGAAATTGCTGCCAAACACCCTGAACTAAATCAAATTAGTCTTGTGCCAAGTCCAATCTTCTTGAGGAGTGATATTCTAGAGGATCTGAGTTGGATTTCCATTAAGAATATAAGTGGCACAAGCAACTGCTTCATTTCAAATGTCTTTGGTACTTTCTTGCTATTCAGCATGCTTCTGACCATGTTCAGAATAGTTTGATTTTTTTTCTCTCGGTAATCCTATTTTGTAGTGGTGAATAAGAGGCTGGAAGAAAATATCGAATGCCATATTCTTTGCAGTAGACTTCAAACTCCTTTGAAGTGAACTCTCCACCTTAATCTGACCTGATAGTTTTGAGATAATAGATAGCCACTTTCTTTTTCAACATTGCTTTAAACTTTTTAAACTTTGCAAATTTTTCAGATTTGTTCTTCAGAAAATACACCTAGGTTTTGTGAGATAAATAATCGGTAAAAGTAAGAAAATCTCACTAAGTGAAGTAGGAGTAGATGGTCTGTAAACATATGTCTGCACAAGTTGTAGGGGTTTCGTTAAAAGAAATGAAGCTTCTTTGGGAAATGTGGCAGGTGATGCTTTCCAACAATACATCCTTTACATGGTTGTTCCGGATGATCAATGAGCAGCAATCCTTTCAGCATATTCTACTTGCAAATGATTTGAAACCTCCAAAATTGAGATGCCTGAACCGTAAGTTCTACAGCTAAGATGGATAATCAATGGAAGCCTTTAAACATTTTATATCCCCACCTTGAAGATTTAACTTGAACATCCGGTTCTTTGATATTTGTACTTTAACAATCAGCCTATTTTATTAATCTTTAAGAAAAGACTACGATCTTTCAAATTGTAGATACAAAAAAAAAAAAAATTGCTTAACGGGTGCACCGCGAGTGCACCAGCAGGTGTCACCCGCCGGTGGCAACCCGCGGGCGGTACCTGCGGGAGCTTCCCGTGGGTGCGAACCGCAAGAGTGTCCCGCTGGTCCCACACCCTCGAGCACCACCCACGGGATGCACCGCGGGGTTGCTCGCCTCAGTGCTTCGATTACATGGATTTGTTACGCGGATTGGGTCCGATTTTTCAAGCAACAGATACCCCCGATCTCGGTATTTTGTTATCGGATTTAGCTCAGATCTTATTCGAGTGGTTACTCCCCTCAATATAGAGTGCAGATGGAAAGGGGATTTTTTTTCAAAGACCAGAGTCTAGAGGAATAGAGAATTCCCATAGAACGGGTCTTTTTCCAAAGTTTGCAGAGAGAAGTCTCTTCCCAATCCAAATAGGATCGTCAACAGAGTACATCAGTAAGGCTCCACCACTACCAGATCCCACCAATTAAAAATGAAGGGAATCAAATTAATTTTTTCTATTCTTGTAATCTTGATTTTTTTTTTATTGTAATTTTCTTTTACCATTGTATTTAAAATCAAAATCTCAATGGAAGGAAATCTACAATTTTCGGACGTACAAGAATTGGCGACCACAGTGAAACACTCTCTGTTCATAACAGAGAACTTGGTGGCGCAGTCCGACTAGAAATCCATCGAATGGATTGTTGAAACCTTGGTCGTCAATTTCGACCAACAAAGGTATAAAAATTTCCTCTCTTCAAACTCCTCTGATTCGGAGCCCAGGCGTCATCATCGGGCAACGATCAAGGAAGGTGAGGCGTCATTGCCCACCAAAACTGACAAGACGTCATCGCCTATCAAAATAAGTGAGGCGTCATCTCCCACAAGTCATTGCCTATCAAAACCTATAAGGCGTCATTGCCCATGAAAACTGACAAAACGTTATTAGAGTCGCCCAACGAGTGCACCCCACAGGTGCAACCCACGGAGGCATACCGCGGGTACAACCCGCAAGACAACCCACGGGCACAACCCCGTGGGTCCAACCTCTTCCTTTGCATGCACCAGATTTCTTGGTACAACAACCGCCTACGCTTCCTCGTGCGCTTTTAGGCTACGTACAGGGAGCGCACGATGCTCACCTACCTTTTTGGTCACGCTGTCAGGCGTTCGTTCTGGTTCCTCCATAGAAACATACAAAGATGGCTCATGCGCACATCTTCAAAATCTTCTTCAGATGATAAATATACTCATAATAAAACTCATCAAAATCTTCTGAAGCATAATCTGGAGGCACGCAGGGCCCATACAATTACATAGGCCAGCACGCACTCTAGAAGACTCCGAAAAAGAGCTAGAGATTGTTCTAACACTTAAAAATTTCCTAACTTTGAGATCCTTTAGACTAATCAGTATTATGAACAAAACTTGTGACGCAAAAGGTGTCAAATTGTAAATATAATGGAAAATATGTCTCAAGACTTAAAAGAATATCTTACTCAGAAGAGGAGCACCTTCCAACCCACTCATCAATGTCAATATGAACGGTTGATTTTAGCCATTTTATCAAACTGTAATTGCAAATTAAAGTTGTCCGTTTTTTATCGGATTACCGAACCGAAAAGAAGACAGACAGTAAAGAAGATATACTCCGAAACTAATTTGCCCGCTGCCTCATCCCATTTGGTTAGCAAGGGCAAACAAGTTACTAAGAGTGACCCCTCATATAAATAATTCACTTCAAAATTAAAAGGAGTGTCTATTGAGCCAGAGAGTGTGTATTAGCACACTCAAGCCAGGAGAGAGTCGCTCTACCATTAGATTATAAATGGATGGTTAGAGGATCTAATGAGAAAGAAGACAGACATTCTGCCAGAAAGAAGATAGACATTCTGCTATTGTGTCCTCATTTTCTTCAGATTCAAACAAAAAGTCTGCGTCTACAGTGAACATGACCAACCTTCCAGAGGAAGTCTCTAAGAGACTTGAGAGACAGGAACAACGTCTCAAACAGAAAGAGGAGACTATGGAAGAAATGAATTAACTCCTAACTGAGTTATTGGTTCAAACAAAGAAGGGCCAATCCGTGTCGTTCTCTTCCAATAGGCGGGAAGAAAAACAACCTGTCAATATAGATGAAGAGAATAAAGACAAGCATGAAGAACCACCTCCTCACTCAGAAGAGGATGAGGAGGTGAAGGTTATCATCAACCCTCATACTGAAAAGATAAAAAAGATTGAGAGCCAATTGCAAACACTGATTCATCGCAAAGAGAGCTACAAGAAGTTGGGACAGTACGTTTCTATCCTATAGAATGGAAAACTATGCCCTATCCCGCGAACTATAAACCATTAAACCTTCAGTCGTTCGACGGCAAAGGTTCGCCACAACAACAAATCTTCTACTTTCTGTCGCAAACGAGACACCTATTGGGGAATTATCTAACTTTAACCAAGATATTTGTGAGTACCCTAGAAGGACCCGCATTTACTTGGTTCATGCAACTATCCCAAGGGACAATTAAATCATGGACTAATGTAGAACGTGAGTTCTTAGCCCGATTTTTCGAAGATGATACTGAAGTCTCTATACAATCCTTGCTAGCAGCAAAGCAAGGAGAAAGCGAAACAGTAAAAGCCTTCATCGAGCGGTTCCGAGAACTTTCCGTATGATGTCCACATGGCATGGCGCAGGAAACTCTTGTAGAGACTTGCAGGCATAATTTGCTGACCGATGTTTTGGTCAAAATGGGTTCGGTTGAGTCCATGTCTTGGAAAGACTTGCTCAAGCAAGTTGAACAAGTCGAAAACATATTTCGATGCCTTGAAGAGTAGGGAACTACGAAAAGAGGTGCTACAAATAAAGCTCTATACCACTTCTCCCGCTCCAAAGGGAAAGATGTAATGGCGGTCGAAAATATGCTGAAGCCAAAGGACGTATCAGCTAAAAATAAGGCTACAAAGCCATCTAGACCTCAAGGCAATATTAATTTAAAGATGAACATACTGCTACCTTGTTTAATTTGCTCATCAAGCGCAGTATGATCAAGTTGCCAAGATCAAGTTGCCAAAGATCAAGAGGCCTAAAGAAATTGGAAAGACTAATAATCCAAACTATTGTTTATATCACCGGATTGTGGGTCACTCTACTAAAAACTGCTTCATTCTGAAAGACAAGATTCAGGCATTGATCGATACTGGAGCAGTTTAATTCAAAACAGAACAAAAAAGGGTTACAGCCAACTCGACTACCTTTAACGTGGGTGATCTAGAAGTACCACTTGGGTTCACGCCTATTCCGAAAGGTGAGCTCAAGGTGGTTAATTTATACCCCCACAACCAATAGAAGAAAGGGCTAATCCCTTTTAAGACTGAGAAGCATGAGATTTTTTGGGTGCATCCGGACCTTCTCAAAGATGAACAATGAATAACAGTGACGTCTAAAAAGAAAGCCAAAGTAAAAAAGAAGACATCACATGTGCGATGCTGTCTTGGCAATAATTGAGAAGGAACCAGATGACGCACCTCTGTTAACAGATTCCGAAATAGAGACGACCACTCTAACAGTAGAGTATGAACCCACACCCCTTTCAGGCACCAAGTCTGGAAGACAATATCTGATGGACCATGCAAATGCAGAAGTTGATCTCTCTAAATCAATAAAGGAGGCCAATGAGAGGACCATTAAGCAGATTTCACACAAAGGGAAACAGAATGAGCTCAAATATAATCAATCTCTACGAAAGGATGCTGCTGATGAGCAAGGCTCATCTTTTCAATTGGATGTTATAGCGCAACTAACAAATATACCGGCAAGAATAACTCTCTATAAGTTATTGCACTTATTCAAGTCTACAAGAGATGCTCTAAGGGAAGCTTTAGCAGACTCTGAGGTTTTCCTCACCCATTTCCTAGAAGAAATTGAGGAGGCATGCCTGCACTGCAACTCAGTGTCGAGACATTCCCCATACATTGCTTTCACGCCAGAGAACATGCAGTTGAAGAACACCAAGCACAATAGGCCTTTGTACTATAGAGGGTATATGGGCTCAATAAAAGTGGGCCAAATTCAGATTGATCCAGGGTCTACCCTGAGCATTATGCCACGAAGGTTTATGCAGTTCCTCGGAATTCTTTCCCACCGATTGACTTCAACTAATACTACCATCTTTGGTTTCAACGCCAATGGTAGTCATCCCCTTGGAAAGATCAGACTTAGATATCAAATTGGAGATCTCAAAAGCAAAGTGACTTGCTATGTGATTTAAGCAGACACTTCTTACAACTTTCTTCTAGGGCGACCATAGATTCATGCTAATATGATTGTTTTGTCCACTCTACATCAATGTATGAACTACGTGGATGAAGATGGAGAAGTGCACATCCTAATTGTTGATAAGCAACCACTTAAGGGGGTTGAAAACTATTTTGTAGCTTATATACTGAGAGTGCTGAGATCGATCCACCATTACATGATGGGTATGATAGTGAAAATGAAACTAACACTGAGTTTGAAGCGTTCATTGCCAAAAAAGGTTATGAACCGTTTGTAATTAATCTCGAAGACTTAGATGTTAATGACACTGTCGATGATGCAGGCGAGTGGGAAATCAATGATAATCTAGAATTTGCTTATTTACCTGGTGTTGCTATTGATTCTGTACCTTTAGTTACAAGTACAGATGTAAATATTCTCTCAGAATTTGAGGCTTCAGCAATCATGCACCTGCCAATTAGATCATCAATGATACTACAATTAAGCATCGAAAATACAGATGGGGAGATGTTCAAAGTGCCTGCCCCTCAGGCCGATCAAAAACCTATTCTTTTCGGAAGGGTTCAACCACATATGGCCCCATCTGATGATAGTGAAGATGAAACTCAGGAAACCCCTCAATTCTATCATACGGACCAAAGTCATTCCTAATAACGGAGAAAATGGGATATGATTTCATACATAGACCCGGGTTAAATTTCGGCAAAGGACGTCTAAGTTTGCTTTCCTCGTTCGTGCCCAAAGGAAAAGAGCCGGATTATTATCACAAAACTGGCAGGGGGTTGGGATACGTCACAACACCCGATCCTTCGGATATCGAAGAAATGATCTACCAAATTGCTGAAGATTCCGATTGGGATTCAGATATCAGTCTGGAAATATTATCTAACTGCAAACATAACTTCTGTCAGCTCGATTCTAAATGAAAATGATGAACTAACTTTTCTCCATGATGAAGCCTTAGTTAAACATCCCGATGCCCAATGGAACATGCACTTCAAACAGTGCGAACCTCCTACTGAAATTAAGGTGATTCAAGTAAATATGGGTGATGAGGCCAATCCTAAGCCCATATTTATAAGCGAGAGTTTGTCTCATGAGGAAAGAGAAGACCTTATAACTCTCTCTTGAGAATACATAGACGTTTTTGCCTGTAATTATGAAGACATGCCAGGCTTGGATACTCGAGTTGCTATGTATCAGCTTAATATTAAGCTAGATGCAAAGCCAGTAAAGTAACAACTAAGAAAATTTAGTCCAAAGTTAATAGAATCGATCGAGGATGAAGTGAAGAAGCTTATACAATCTGGCTTCATTCGAGAATCCTGATTGGGTAGCGAATATTGTTCCAGTTCCCAAGAAGAATGGAAAAATGCGAATCTGCATTGATTTTAAAGATCTCAATGCGACATGTCCTTAGGATGAATTTTTACTTCCAATAACACATGTCATGATTGACAACATCTGCGGATTCGAAAGGTGTATTTCATGGATGGATTCTCTGGGTACAATCAAATCAAAATGTACCCTGAAGACGAGAAGCACACTACTTTCATAACACCGTTAGGCATGTACTGTTATACGGTTATGCCATTCGGTTTAAAGAATGCAAGTGCAACATATAAACGTGCTATGAACACAATTTTTCATGAGCATCTCCGTAAAACGGTAGAGTGCTTCGCGGACGACCTTGCCATCAAGAGTCACAGTAAAGACGATCATCTCCGAGATTTGAAAATGGTGTTTGATATTATGAGAAAACACCAACTAAAAATAAATCCGACTAAATCTTTTCTTGGTGTCTCTAGTGGCAAATTCTTTAGTTTCATTGTTACATCCAAGAGTATCCATTTAGACCCAGAAAAGGTAAAAGCAATTTAAGAGATGCAGCCACCGAAGAATCTCAAAGAACTTTGGGGATTATAAGGGAAGCTAGTATATATTCGGAGATTTATTTCTAATCTTTTAGGGTGATGTCAACCCTTCACTGAGTTAACAAAGAAAGGGGTGTTGTTTGCTTGGGATGAAGCTTGTCAACAAGTTTTGAGGACCTCAAAAAGAACCTAACAAAACCTCTGGTACTGGTAGCCCCTGTATCAGGAAAACCATTCTTGATATATGTTTGGGCGATGAACCATTCACTTGGTGCCCTGTTGGCCCAAATCAATGACTCAGGCTACGAGTAAGCCATTTACTACCTTAGTAGAACTATGATAGGCACCGAGCATCTGTACACTCTAGTAGATAAAGAGTGTTTGGATATAGTATTCGAAGTTCAAAAAATGCGGCACTACTTAGTAGGCCAAAGAATTAATGTGATTTCTTGGGTAAATCCCCTGAGAGTGCTCATGCAAACCTGGGTCACTCAATTGCAGGCTAGCCAAATGGTCGATCCTGCTATCGCAGTATGATATACAATTTATACCGCAAAGGGCAATCAAGGGATAAGCAATTGCTGATTTTTTAGCAGAAAATCCTATCTTGGAATCCTCTAAACATTATTAGAATATTCTAGATGAAATGATGGAAGTCAACATGATTTCCAATAAACCTTTGGCTACTGTTCTTTGATAGAGCGGCTCGAAGAAACTCTGCCGGAGTGGGGGTAATTTTAATATCCCTGCAGAATAATGTAATCCCATGAGGATACTCACTCACTCGGTCTTATTCTAACAATGTCTCTGAGTACAATGCATTGTTAACGGAACTGCAAATCGCCCGACAGCTGGGAATTTGGCGTTTAGAGGCCTATGGAGACTCCAAACTCATAGTAAATCAAGTAAGAGGAGAATACGAGGTCAAGCATGAACATCTCGTACCCTACTTTGAGGTAGCAATTAAACTTGCCAACTCTTTCAAGGAGTTTTACATTGACTACTTGTCACGACAAGAGGATGCATACGCTGATGCCCTAGCTTCTCTTGCAGCCATATTAGCGCTCCCTGCTAAATCAATCAAAGGCATTGAGAATGAAAGTCACGAACTTCTTTGCCCAAAAGAGGTACTTGGGGAAAATGAAGTCCATATACTAGGGATGAACTTCGAACCCAGAGATTGGCGATTCATCTTCGTCTATTTCACACTCCACAGGATACTACCCGAAGATCCCAAAAAGCTGCCAAAGTAAAGAAAGAGGCAGAAAAGTTCCATTATAATTCTGAACTTGGAACCTTATATTGGAAAACGCCAGGTGGAGTTTTACTTCTGTGCCTATTGTTACAAAAAGCACAAGAGGTACTCAAAGAAAAACATGATGGAGTCTGCGGTGCTCAACAACCGGGACTTAAATTAGGAGACCGGATAAAAAAAAAGAGATTTCTATTGGCCAACAATGATGTCAGACGCCCGGGCCTATGCAAAGAAGTGCCATGCCTGTCAGGTGTATGCAAACTACATACATCAGGCTGCAGAGCACCTACATCCAACCACGATTACGTGGCCATTCGAGATGTGGGGAATGGATATCATTGGTCCCATCACTCCACCATCTTCTCGTGGGTATCGATTCATACTAGTTATAACCGATTACTTTTAAAAATAGGCAAAAGCTGTCCCTCTAATAGAAGTGAAAATGAATGATGTGGTCAACTTTATCAAACACCACATCATCTATCGCTTTGGTGTTTCTAAACGAATCATCAGTGACAATGGTCATCAATACACTAACCAGTCTATACTAAATTTTGTGACAAGTTCAGAATACAAAATATATTTTTATCTCCATACAACCCGGCTGCAAACGGTCAAGCAGAAGCATCTAACAAAACTATTATGAAGCTTCTGCAAAAGTTTGTCACTACAAGTCAGCGTGACTGGGATGAAAAATTGGGAGCTTGTCTATGGTTTACTACACAACAGTAAGAATACCAACAAAAGCCACACTATTTTCTATGGTATATGGTTGCGAGGCCATGCTACCTCCGAAAATTCAAATTCCTTCTCTTCGGGTAGCATTAGCTACAAGAATGATCACCAAAGAGAAGCATAATCATAGACTTCAGGAATTAGAAGCGTTGGATGAAAAGTGCTTGAAAGCTTAGCAACAAATAGAGCTCTATCAAGCACGAATACCCCGAGCATTCAATAAAAAAGTGAAAGAATGAACTTTCAAAGTGGGCGACTTGATCTTAACAGTCAGACGACCAATGATCCTGAGA
This sequence comes from Dracaena cambodiana, assembly GCA_036321105.1. Lineage (NCBI taxonomy): Eukaryota > Viridiplantae > Streptophyta > Magnoliopsida > Asparagales > Asparagaceae > Dracaena > Dracaena cambodiana. The sequence continues at coordinate 15,907,693 of JAYEPQ010000010.1, forward strand.
CATAAAACTAAAGGCAATTTCAGCCGAAATGGGAGGCCCATTTGTAGTAGAGACAGTCTATTCAAATGGAGTATACCGGTTGATCAATCAACATGGTGATTGGATGATGATGCCAATCAATAGAAAATTTCTAAATAAATATTATTCTTAAGGGAATGAAATCATCCGATCTCTTCTTCATTACAGTAAATGAAGAAATATTGATTTGCCACCAGTGCATAGTTCCACACCCCAACTTGTGGCACAAAATAAAAATGGATCCTACGTCTCTACGACTATCGAATGGGGAAACGTTTGGCATGCAAGTCCAAACAAAGTCCTTACTAACCCTATCATGCTGAGCGTAAAAGTATGAATTGTTCAACACTATCAAGGTAACATGAAGAGAACCAGTTTCTTACCAACCCATCATACTGGAGAGTAAAAGTATGAACTGTCCAAAACTGCTAAAGCAAAGAGAAAATGAAAAGTTTGGCATTTAAGCCTAAAAGAAATTCTCGATAACTTACTATACTAAGAGAAAAAGTATAGCTAGCCCAACTCAAACGGTAGTTGGTAAAGGCAAACCAAATCCGTTGATAACTGGAGGTTTGCTAAAAATCCTGTAACAAATTTGTCACAGTAGTTTCCTTATTCGGTTATAAGAATATACCATTGCCCAAAGCTGCTAAAGTAAAGAGAAGAGGAAAAGTTTGACATATAAGCCCACACGAAATGCTCGATAACTTACCATGCTGAGAGAAATAGTATGGCTAGCCCAACTCAAACGGTAGTTAGTAAAAACAAACCAAATCCATTGATAGTTGGTGGTTTGCTAAAACCCCTAATGAAATCAAATCTCCTATCACGTTAAGATTTTATCTCTGTCGGCAACACCTTTGTCATCACTTTTATCGAGCAGAATCAGTGACACTCCAAAATATTTGTCATGTAAAGATCATACCTTTAATATCAGAATTCATAATTGAATCAATTTTCTCTATGAGATCAAATCCAACCAAATCTCCAATCATGTTAAGGTTTCACTTTTGATAGAAAAGAAAACTTACCTTCATCAAGTCCAACATTACAACCTCTGATGAAATTATTTTTGATATCGTTAAATTAAATATTACCTCTGACAAAAATCATCCCCCTATCAAGTTAAAAGTTACCTCTGATAGTCAAATTCCAAGGCTAAATACGTTCACCGTCACCTTTGTTTAGATAACTGATTCCTATCATGACCAGATCCTCTGAATAGGTCAAATTTTGAGACATGTTTAATGACACTTCTGTCTTTTCCTAATCCTCCATACTAGATGTCCCTGAATGGTTAGGATTCTAATGAGCACGTTAACATCATATCTCTGCTTGTCATCTAATGAGCACGTTAACATCATCTTCTGCTTGTCATTTGATGAGCACGTTAACATCATACCTCTGCTTGTCATTTAATGAGCACGTTAAAATCATACCTCTGCTTGTCATCTAATAAGCACGTTAACATCATATCACTGTTTGTCATCTAATGAGCACGTTAATATCATACCTCTACTTGTCATTAAATCAACATGTTAACATCATACATCTGTTTGTCATCTAATGAGCACGTTAACATCAAATCTCTGCTCATCTTCTATAAGACACATTAACAATTACCTCTATCTATCAAATTCATCACAGGTTGTCTGTTATGCTCTTAGTTTCTGAACAGATAAAAAAATAATGATGACTACAAAGCCAAAATCAAAGAGTCCAAAGTGTTTCGAAATTCGTTACAAATCAACATAGAATTTTGAAAACTTTGGAGGGGGTTATGTAGATAAAAAAATTGCTTAAAGGGTGCACCGTAGGTGCACCCGCAGGTGTCACCCGCGGGTTGCACCCGCGCGTGGCAACCTGCGGGAATTTCCCGTGGGTGGTACCAGCGGGTTGCTCCCCCAGGTTACACCCGCAGGAGCTTCACCCACGGGTTTCTCCCATGGGCGCCACCCGCGGGAGTGTCTCGTAGGCCCCACACCCTCGGGTGCCACCTACGGGATGCACCCGTGGGGTTGTCCGACTCGGTGCTTCAGTTACATGAATTTGTTATGAGGATTGGGTCCGAATTTTCAGCGAACAGATACCCTCGATCTTAGTATTTTGTTACCGGATTTGGCTCAGATCTTATCCGAGTGGTTACTCCCCTCAATATATAAGAAGGGGTAGAGTTCAGATGGAAAGGGGATTTTTCTAGAGGCCAGAGGAACAAAGAATTATCAAATAGCGGGTCTTTTTTTAGAGTTTGCAAAGAGAAGTCTATTCCCAATAGAGATCGGATCGTTAATGGAGTGCATCAGTGAGGCTCCACCGCTACCAGATCCCACCAATTAAAAGAAAAGAGAATCAAATTAATTTTTACTATTCTTGTAATCTTGATTTTTTTATTATAATTTTCTTTTATCATTGTATTTGAATCAAAATCTCAATGGAGGGAAATCTACAATTTTCGGGCGTACACACATGAATATTATAATCCTTTTCCAAGAGTTGGCCTATACTGAAGATATAGCTTTTCATATTAGGTACATAATACACATCAGAGATGAATTTATCTTCACCACTTTTAAGATGAATGATAACTTTACCTCTCCTCTTCACGGAGTTTTGGAGAAATCATCCAATATCACCTTGCCATTTATAGTTTCACCCATGTCCACAAACAAACTTTACTTACTACACATATGGTTGTTGCCGCTAGTGTCGAGGCACCATATATCCACTTTGTTATCATCATCTTCATGTGCAAATAAGAGAATATTATCTTCATCTCCTTTTCAGCATAACTTAACTTCTCCTTAACTTGATTTCAAATATTTCCAAAACAATTAGAAGCAAAGTGACCATACTTCTTACTATTGAAGCATTGAACTTGTGATTTCCATCGACTGCCATTGAATCTACCTTGTTCATGACCTTCTGTAAATTTCTGATTTTTGTTGTCTTTCTCTTCAGGATTATTGTGGTCTCCTTTTCCATATAAGCATTGCATCTGCCTCGACCTCGTCCTCGAGCTCCTCCATGTCCACGAGCATTATAATCTTCTTTTGAGTCTTCTTATCATCCTTTAAAGATAGTGCACTTTGGAGAATTGTCTTTACTGATTTATACTTCTTGTTGGAACTTTTCTCGTGACTAATCAATGATTCTGAGAGTTCATCAACTGTCATATTCTCTAAATCTTTAGGCTCCTCGATGGCACATACAATATAATCAAACTTCGAAGAAAGTGATTGAAGTACCTTCTCTACAACACAAACATCTTCAATCTTCTCGTCATTTCTTCTAAGTTGATTCACCATGGCCAGGACTCAAATGATGTAGTCTAAAACTAATTCACTTTCCTTCATCTCTAAATCTTCGGACTCCTTTTGGAGTGTTTGGAGTCGAACGTTTTTCACCTTCTCCACTCCTTTATAGGAGTTTTAAATTATCTTCCATGCCTATTTCAAAGTCATTGCTTTAGAAATCTTCTCAAATGCCGATTCTTCGGCTCCTTGATAGATAAACTAGAGGGCTTTACTCTCTTTCTTGCTAGATTCTCCAAGTAAAACTCTTTGTGTCGCCATCAGGGCTTCTTCATTCTTTGGCTTCTCATAGCCTTTTACCACAATGTCCCAACAATCTATTTTATCCAGCAACACCTTCATTTGGACGCACCAACTTTCATAATTTTCTTTGGTGAGGCGATGGGCAATGTAGGAGATTGTTCTACTAACATTCATCTTCTTCTAGTTTTGATACCAATTTAATAAACAATAGGGCAAAGATAAATTGTGTAGGTGGCGATGTATGAAGAGAAGGAATTATATTCTTTGTATTGAACTTCTTGGCACTCTCGAAACACACTATACAAAATCCATATATATAGTGGTAAAAGTGACCCTTCATCTCCCTAAATAAATGCAGATATATCTTGAGAAATTCTATTTATGCACAACAAATTACTTTGGATATCCAAGTTACTCTTTACATCAACCTCCCATTTTTGATACATCACCAATTTACGCTCAACGCCCAATTTTTTCCCAAATTTAACTCTCTCTCCCCTACTTTCATCTATCGCAACTGAACCCTAAGTTTCCAAACTTTCCTTTGAGCCTTGCTCCACTGTCTGCCCACCTCCTGCTGGCAAAATTTTGGAGAAAAGAAAGAAAAAGAATTCATCATTTTAGCCAAAAATTAGCTAACATGCAAATTATGTACCATAGAGAGGTCTGCGTTTTGAGCTAGGAAAGGCTAAAATACAACTCTCACAAAGTCACATTTTGTCTTTAAAATATCAAAAGAGTTAAAAACTCAAGCCAACCAAAATGCAAATCCTCATCCAAAGAGATCAACGTATTGGGCTAAGTAAAGGCTGACAAAAATGGGCCCCTCAAGGTTGCGTTTTGTATTCAAAACTTTAAAAAAATATGGTTATCCACGTGGACTTTGAGTTGAATTTTAACCAAAATGCAGATCTAATCTTCGACTTAAATGCAAGATTGCATTGTGGACCGCAAAGTCTTATAAAAAAAAACTTGTGATAACCCCGTTTTAGTATAAACGAGAACCCAGCTGAGATGCTAACACGTGAATCATCAATTAAAGAGATATCCATATTTTTCGCTATCTTTTGAGCTCACGATTAGAACTAAATATAATTAAAATGCGAACCCCAAAGGGTGGCATTTCATTACAAAGTCTCAAAGAATAAAAAATATCCTCATTAGTACCCAAATGCGAGCAAGATACTTGGAGATAAAAATATGGGTCATCTACCATAAAGAGATCTACATTCTAAACCCATATTTGGAGCTAAGTATAGCCAACATACGGGCCTTGAAAGGTCGCATTTTCATTCCAAAGCCTCGATAACCGAAAATCATCTTCAACGATACTTAAATGCGGGTATGAGCATGCCACACGAGCTATCAAGAGTTAAAACACGGATCTAAGCATTGAGATTCATATTTTAGTTACAAACCCAGAGGATTAAAGACATCAGATACAAATCCAATAGATTTAATACAAATTTAATGGATTAAAAAATAAAGAATTAATTCTTAAATCAGGAAGGCCATTAATTGGACAATTACATCAATTTAAAGGTCTCCAGACCTCTATATATAGTAAAGACTGGGCTAGAGATGAGGTTAGTCGGTTAATCATCTCCACTTGATTTGGAGTGTCAATAGAGAGCAGGATCGTCTTCCACGACCACAACAGAACCCAATATTTAATAAAGAGAAAATTAGATATTCCTCATCTTCTATAAATGGGGAGCCGTTCTAATTATAATTTTCTATTGAGATTTTCAATAAAATTTTAATTTCCTGGTAAACATAAGATTGGTGACTCTGCTGGGGGCCCCTATCATCTCCAATGATATTGTCATACCCCAATATGATAAAAGTTCAGTCAGCACCATGGTCGAGTCACTCGTCATCAAGTTTGACCTAGAGAAATATGAAGAATTCCTCTCATTTGGCTCCATGAGCCCATGATCCATGTAGAAATACTGCAAGAGATTCTCTAGATCAGTTTGGTCTCAAAGGAGAGATTTTCGCCCTTTCAGCACAAGGCTCCAGGTCTGTCCCACTTAAGATGATCCCAAGGAAATGGATCAAGATCCTTGCAATAACAAAGGAAAATAACCATTCTCTAATATCCAAGGAGATGATACTGAAAACAAGGTTCCTCTCACCCATACCATGAGGAGGAACCTAAGAAAAAGAAAAGCTCGAGTCTTCCATAGGGCCATGCAAGAAAAACCAACTGTTATCGAACAACTATGTGAAATTCCAATTTGCGTATGGTGACGAAAGAGCGAAGTCGTAGTCTCCAACAAGAAGATGGACCAAGACGCGGATGGGTTTATTCGCGTTTCTTACAAGAAATACCGCTCCCCCACCAAGTATATCTTCGACTATAAACATGGAGTTTACATCTGCGTTTTCCAAGTCAAATGTGGGTCTCAGACTCGCATTTTTGAATTCAAATGCAGACCTCAAGGTCGCGTTTCAGAAGCAAAACACGAATCTGAGGTCACGTTTTAGAAGCTAAAAGCGGGCCACAGATCCGCGTTCTTGAAGCTAAGTGCGGATCTCAAATCCGCGTCTCAACAGAAGCCAAACTGAGGCCCTAGATCCACATTCATGAAGAAAGTTTAGGCTCTAGGGCTTATAGACTATCGATCCCAGTCATATCAGTTTCATCAGAAGCTTATTCTCCAGTCGTAATGGCTAAAGTAAAGTTTACTCCTACGATTTTTAAGGAAATAGATTCTCCTATCTCGAAAATACTATTTGGAGGGGATGTTGCCTTTGCCAATAGTCTCACAAGTTCCAATACATGGGACTTTAGGGTATTTCTTGAAAAGAAAAGAGAAAACTCCTAAGTATCTCGCAGTCATTGAAAACAGTTAATTTACAATGCTGTCTCACTGCCCTATGTTGCAACTCTAGCAAAGCCGTCTATCTTCAACAAACTTTCATCGTCTCCAGTCTAACCTTCAAAGAGAAGACAATGTGCCATAAAACAAGAATTCTTTGAATTAGAGTATTTTGAAGTATCATCCAACATGATATCTTTAGGAGGAAAGAAGCAAAAGAAGACGAGTAGTGTTTCTCGAACAGATTCGTCAACTTTGAGCACTCTTCTGGTTTGAAAACTATATTCATTGATATTTGAGGTGTCTTTCGAAACACTTGACTTCAGAAGGAGGTGACAGTACCTTTACATTATCAGAAGATGGCCAAAATTTCCTATAATGAAGAAGAAACAAGAAACTTTGCTATTGCAAAATCTCAGACTTCTGACTCATTCCTTGAAGATTCTGCCTTTACGCATATGACATAGAAAAATCCTGAAGAGTTTATGAAGAGAATGGATGAGGAAGAGAAGATCATCTACAAATAGCAGGAGATTATAAGAGAGATAAGGAGAATGGGCTCAGAAGTAGCCTCATGAGTAGGGACAATGGGCGCAGAAACGTCCGCAGCCACTACTGCAAGCTCCAAAGCTCATTGAGAAGATGGTAATTCCGTGGCCAACTCAGTCGTTAGAGAATAATGAGGCTTATTGGCTAGGCAAGCAAAACCACTGGCTGATCATGTGTGCTTTACCATAGCTGCATAATCTCCCAGAGCGGGAGCATCACTTCGAGTAGGTGATGTGATAAATTACTGCAAGCGTATAGTGTCGGTGTAGCGCTATACAGGTCATCCCATAAAGATCTAAGGTGTTTTGCGATTCTTACTAATTCTATAGTCTAACGGCTTAACAAAGAATTTTAGGTTAAATTTGGTTGTTCTAATTAGCCTAGCATTTAGAATCCACTAGTTTCCAACCATGTTCTTTCTTCTATTATCTTCTTCTCTTATAAAAATTTGATCCTTTTAGTTTAATCTTTATTTAAAGTGCCCTCAGTATGAGCTATCAAGTAGTGTGCAATCATAACTTATCAAAGATACTACTTTTCATAAAAACAAACTAAATCTTTAGATAATTAAATGAAAAAGATAAAATCAACAATCCAAATCCTAACTAAGCATAAGCTATCAAAAAACCTAATTCAAGTATAACTTATCAAAGTCTTAATCTTCGAGTTCTTATATTTTAAACTTTTTATAGAAGAATCATGTCTTTATTATTTTTATTTAAGTAGAAAATACTTGAGAGCAATTACATGATGGACCTAACTTCATCTACATTCTAGAGCTAAACTAATTAGCTACTCATGATTCTAGAAAGCAATTAAATCTAATCTAGAAAGCAAATAAATCTATACTAGAAAGCAATTAAATCTATCTAAAAAGCAAATAAAGATTAGAAAACAATGGCTTACCTCTGGAGCACAGTATTGTGACCGCCACCCCTTCAGAAAAATTCTAATTTTATTTATTTAAGACGAGTACAAAATAAATCCTAATCTACATTAACTACTCCATTAAACCCTAGAATACAAGGATACGGCCAATATATAGGCTTCGGAAATCCAAACCCAACTCTAATACAATTGTGAAACTACAAGATTATAACGAAGCTGTGGGAGAAAAATCCACGTGTTAGTCCACTATTGGGCCGCCATGTAGCGGTAGGTACTGCTATTTAGCGGTAAAAATATTTGAAAAATTCTTGAAAGTTTATCCACGTGAAACTCTTGTCTTGTTAGTTTAATTGTCCTGACTGTATTCGGCTTTGAGTCTCTGAAGCATCGTAATCTCGTAATCTTACCCACTTTAGAAACTTTTCGGACTTTGATTTCCTATTCCAACTTTGATTTCATGCCATCTCCTTGTACGAATAAAATTCCAGAAAAACACAATAACAATACCCGAGTAGCTTTATTTCTATACAAAAATAGGTAATATAAAGGCTATAAATATGCAATATATGGCACTCATCACACTCCCACACGTATCTTTTGCTAGTTCTCGAGCAAAATCTAAACCTAAAAGGAAAAATAAAAATCCTAACTCACTTTCGCAGGAATCGCGATTGCACTTAGCACGTGCAACAAGCCTTTAAACCCCTAGGTTACCCTAATGGACGAGTTGTGTCTTGTGAGGGTTTGCAGTGAATATACCCACACAATTCATGAAGAAAATAGATTAAGGAATAAAGAAAAGAAAAATAAGGATAACTGAAAATCATGAAAAATAAAAATTTTGTACAAAAGAAAGAATTTTTTTATGATATTTTTATCAATTAATCTCACTAATATACAAACTCAAGAACGCATTTAGATTATCAATTTTCAAATCGAGCGTCATATCAAATACACTTATCATTTTAATCAAAAATTTAAATCCTATCTTTCAATACCTACTAACAGATAATCCATTGGCTCCTATACATCTACGTGCACGTGTGATAGTCTATTTCGGTTTTGGAATCCAACTCTAACTCATGATTCATTTCCTCCCGCATAACAATTTTTTTCTCTTTTTTTATTTTTTTCTTTTTTAAAATATTTTTTAAGAATATTTCACCTTTCATGCGAATATTTACGATTACTTAGGCACAACGTACCCGATTACTCGGTTCATACTCTATTTTTTTCTTTTTCTTTTTCTTTTTCTTTCGAATATTTTACCTTTCATGCGAATATTCACGCCTGCTTAGGCGCAAAGTACCGATTACTTGGATCATACTCTATTTTTTCACTCTTGAGGCTATTGCCTTAATACCAGGCGCACCCCATTATTTTATCACTCTCGAAACTATTGTCTTAATACCAGGTTCACCCCATTATTTTATTCTCATTTTTTTCTTTTCTTTTTTTCTTTTTTCTCTTTTTTTGTTTAGAGAGAGAAGACTTACTCAATCCTTATCATCTTTGTCCTTAACCTAATAAACTATTGTGAAGTGAAAAATAGATGTATACTTACCTCGAAACGACTGTTAGCGATATTTATTTTTCAAATTTTAATATTTTTCATAAAATTCAAAGTGTATCATCCAATCTATTCTCCTATCCAATTTCAAATCTAAATTTGTTTCTTTATCTGTAAGTAGTTTGATCTATTGATAAAAATACATGATTTTTTTAATTTATTTTTCTTTTCAGTTTTTTTAATTTTTTTTCAGTTTTTTTATATTTTTTTTAGTTAGTTGCCCTAAAAACTACCCAAAATGTAAAATAAAGAAACCCAAAAATCTAAAAAAATAAAGAATTTAAAAAAAATTAAAAATCCTAGAAAAATATGAAGAAAATATCCTAACCCATTCCCCCACACCTAGACTCGTATATGCCCTCATACACAAACCAAGAGTGGTAAAATAAAAAAACTATTATACAAATATTATACACTTATTAGAAAATTCAAACGGTTACGACCTCTTGATCGCTTTCCACTCTCATAATGTGTCCTTTTATGTTTTGATATGGATGAACTTAACCTTTTTGTCAGTTTTGCATTTAATTTCTCCATCTTGTTTTTGATTTTTCTCAATTTATTTCTACCTTTCTTTTTTTTATTCAATAATAAAATTTTAAAGTTGGAAATCGTACATTTATCGTCGATATTTGACCCACGAGCATCTTTCATAGCAGTAAGTATTTTGGTTTTATCAACTTGTAAAATAACATAATCACTTTGATATTGCGGAATCATGAGCTCGATTTTGGATGGCTCTTTCAAATCATCAGGTATTATGATCTCTTCTTTTTGTAGTTCTTTCTATTCTTCTAATGTTTTGGGCTGGTCATGCAAATTTTCTTCAAACCTGTTATAAAAATTCTTAAAAGAAAATGCCATACTAGTGGACTTATCATTAGTCAAGTTATTATGAAGGGATAAAAATTCTTCTTCACAAATTTCTTCACAATTTTTATCAAAAGAATCAAATGATAATGTGTCACTAGCAAGCTCACTATGAGATAAATCATCAAGCAAAATATTTTCTTTATCACCAGTTTCATCATAATTATTTTCACAATGGTCTAAAATAGGTTGATCATAATGTTGAATTATAAATTCATCATGCACAAAACTATTTAATTCATTTTGAATCATATCTACTTCAGAAGATGACTGGAGTAATTACTTGTTGGAGTTAGATATGTTCAAACTATTAAATGGTTGATCTCCAAAAAGTTTAGCTGGAGAAATTTCTTTGAGAAGATCTTCCATACAAGCTGCAGTTTTAGAGAATGAATTTTGAGAGGATGATTTTAGCAAACCTTCTATACCTTCCTCAATTCTACGTCTTCGTTCCTCAGATTCACGATTGTAAATTTCCTTATTTTCGTCAAATGATTGCATCTCTAGATTATGAGTAAAATTTGAAAGTAGATATGATGGATCTATATATATATTTGATGACAGATATGAAGTGGTTTTAGGTAAATTCTCATGACATGCATATTTTGCTTCTAATATTTTTAATGTTTTATCTAACATATTCAATTGAATATCTTGTTCATGACTGAATGTAGAATATGAAGATGAATAGCCCATAAAGAAAGGATCAGACGGAAGACACTCTTGGTATGGCTCTTGATTATATGCAAAATTAGAATTATTCATCCATTCATAATTGTAATTTTGTGTATAAGAAGTGCTCGTAGGTTTATTATATGTGTTGTGAATTTGATTATGACCTAGTCCTAGCGAGCTTCCTATCCATGGACACTGATAATAGTTATGATATGGATCACAACAATGATAGCAACCAGTTTGATTTTGAAACATTTTTTTAATTTTTTTTTTGAAAAAGGTGGAGAGGGAAAGAGATGGAAAAGAAATAAAAGTAAAAGTTTAATATTTTTTGTATTTTTTACTGAACCAAAGTTATGAAATACAGATATCAGGAAAATTTTGTGGCGTTTTGTACCTTAAGTACCGCCAAATAGCGGTATATACCGCTAATTAGCGGTCCAAACAGAGAATTTGGTTCTCTACTTTTTGTAGTGAACACAACACGCTTAGCTTGTCTTGTTTCGTTTCTTGTATCTATACTTTCTAGTCCCAGTACATTCAACGCACACTATTAATCCCGTAAAACGTTAGAAAAAGCAAGAAAAATACCGTCGATCCCTGACAACGACGCCAAAAACTTGATGTGATAAATTACTGCAAGCGTACAGTGTCGGTGCAGCGCTATACAGGTCGTCCCAAAGAGATCTAAGGTGTTTTGCGATTCTTACTAATTTTATAGTCTAACGGCTTAATAAAGAATTTTAGGTTGAAGTTTGGTTATTCTAATTAGCCTAGCATCTAGAATTTACAGTTTCCAACCATATTCTTACTTCTATTATCTTCTTCTCTCATAAAAATTTGATCTTTTTAGTTTAATTTTTATTTAAAGTGCCCTAAGTATGACCTATCAAGTAGTGTGCAAGTATAACTCATCAAAAATACTACTTTTCATAAAAACAAACTAAATCTTTATATAATTTAATGAAAAAGATAAAATCTACAACCCCAAATCCTAACTAAGCATAGGCTATCAAGAAACTAAATTCAAGTATAACCTATCAAAATCTTAATCTTCAAGTTCTTGTATTTTAAACTTTTTATAGAAGAATCATGTTTTTATTATTTTTATTTAAGAAGAAAATACTAGAGAGCAATTACATGATGGATCCTAATTTCATCTATATCCTAAAGCTAAACTAATTAGCTACTCATGATTCTAGAAAGCAATTAAATTTAATCTAGAAAGCAAATAAATCTATAGTAGAAAGCAATTAAATCTATCTAAAAAGCAAATAAAGATTAGAAAACAATGACTTACCTCTGGAGCACGGTATTGTGGCCGCCACCTCTTCAGCAAAATCCTAATTTTATTAATGAAAGACAAGTACAAAATAAATCCTAATCTATATTAACTACTCCATAAAACCCTAGAATACAAGGATACGGCCAATATATAGGCTTCGGAAATCCAAACCCAGCTCTAATACAATTGTGAAACTACAAGATTATAACGAAGCCGTGGGAGAAAAATCCACGTGTCAGTCTACTATTGGGCCTCCATTTAGCTGTAGGTACCGCTATTTAGTGGTAAAACTATTTGAGAAATTCTTGAAAGGTTTACCACGTGAAACTCTTGTATTTTAAGTTTAATTGTCCTGACTGTATTCAACTTTGAGTCTCTGAAGCATCGTAATCTCGTAGTCTTGCCCACTTTAGAAACTTTTCGGACTTTGATTTCCTTTTCTAACTCTGATTTCATGCCATCTCCTTGTACGAATAAAATTCCTGAAAAACACACTAACAATACCCGAGTAGCATTATTTATATACAAAAATAGGTAATATGAAGGCTATAAATATGCAATATATGGCACTCATCACACCCCCACACCTATCTTTTGCTAGTTCTCGAGCAAAACCTAAACCTAAAAAAAAAAAAAAAAATCCTAACTCACTTTCGCAGGAATCGCGATTATACTTAGCACGTGCAACAAGCCTTTAAACCCCTAGGTTACCCTAGTGGACGAGTTGTGTCTCGTGAGGGTTTGCAATAAATATACCCACAAAATTCATGAAGAAAATAGATTAAGAAATAAAGAAAAGAAAAATAAGGATAACCGAAAATCAAGAAAAATAAAAATTTTGTACAAAAGAAAGAATTTTTTTATGATATTTTCATCAATTAATCTCACTAATATACAAACTCAAGAACGCATTTAGATTATCAATTTTCAAATCGAGCGTCATATTAAATACACTTATCATTTTAATCAAAAATTTAAATCCTATTTTTCAATACCCACTAACAGATAATCCATTGGCTCCTATACATCTACGTGCACGTGTGATAGTTTATTTCGGTTTTGGACTCCAACTCTAACACATGATTCATCTTCTCCCTCATAACAATTTTTTTTCTCTTTTTTATTTTTTTCTTTTAAAAAATTTTTTTTGTAAGAATATTTCACCTTTCATGCGAATATTTACGCTTACTTTGGCGCAACGTACCCGATTACTCGGTTCATAATCTTTTTTTTTCTTTTCTTTTTTTTAGAATATTTCACCTTTCATGCGAATATTCATGCTTGCTTAGGTGCAAAGTACCCGATTACTTGGATCATACTCTTTTTTTCACTCTTGAGACTATTGCCTTAATACGAGGCGCACCCCATTATTTTATCACTCTCGAGACTATTGCCTTAATACCAGGTTCACCCCATTATTTTATTCTCACTTTTTTCTTTTATTTTTTTTCTTTTTTCTTTTTTTTTGTTTAGAGAAAGAAGACTTACTCAATCGTTATCATCTTTGTCCTTAACCTAATAAACTATTGTGAAGTGAAAAATAGATGTATACTTGCCTCAAAACTACTGTTAGCGATATTTATTTTTCGGATTTTGATCTTTTTCATAAAATTCAATGTGTATCATCAAATCTACTCTCCTATCCAATTTCAAATCTAAATTTGTTTCTTTATCTGTAAGTAGTTTGATCTATTGATAAAAATACGTAATTTTTCTTTAATTTATTATTCTTTTCAGTTTTTTTAATTTTTTTTAGTTTTTTTTTACTTTTTTTCAGTTAGTTGCCCTAAAAACTACCCAAAGTGTAAAATAAAGAAACCCAAAAATCTAAAAAAATAAAGAATCTAAAAAAAATTAAAATCCTAGAAAAATATGAAGAAAATATCCTAACCCATTCCCCCACACCTAAACTCGCATATGCCTTCATACACAAATCAAGAGTGGTAAAATAAAAAAAAACTATTATAGAAATATTATGCACTTACTAGAAAATTCAAACGGTTACGATCTCTTGATCGCTTTCCACTCTCATAATGTGTCCTTTTATGTTTTGATATGGATGAACTTAGCCTTTTTGTTAGTTTTGCATTTAATTTGTCTATCTTGTTTTTGATTCTTCTCAATTTATTTCTACCTTTCTTTTTTTATTCAATAATAAAATTTTGAAGTTGGAAATCGTACCTTTATCGTCGATATTTGACCCACTAGCATCTTTCATAGCAGTAAGTATTTTGGTTTTATCAACTTGTGAAATAACATACTCACTTTGATATTGTGGAATCATGAGCTCGATTTTGGAGGGCTCTTTCAAATCATCAGGTATTATGATCTCTTCTTTTTGTAATTCCTTCCATTCTTCTAATGTTTTGGGCTCGTCATGCAAATTTTCTTCAAACATGTCATAAAAATTCTCAAACGAAAATTCCATACTAGTGGACTTATCATTAGTCAAGTTATTATGAAGAGATAAAAATTCTTCTTCACAAATTTCTTCACAATTTCCATCAAAAGAATCAAATGATAATGTGCCACTAGCAAGCTCACCATGAGATAAATCATCAAGCAAAATATTTTCTTTATCACCAGTTTCATCATAATTATTTTCACAATGGTCAAAAATAGGTTGATCACAATGTTGAATTATAAACTCATCATGCACAAAACTATTTAATTCATTTTGAATCATATCTACTTCAGAAGATAACTGGAGTGATTGCTCGTTGGAGTTAGATATGTTCAAACTATTAGATGGTTGATCTCCAAAAGTTTAGTTTGAGAAATCGCTTTGAGAAAATCTTCCATACAAGCTGCAGTTTTAGAGGATGAATTTTGAGAGGATGATTTTAGCAAACCTTCTATACCTTCCTCAATTCTACGTCTTCGTTCCTCAGATTCACGATTGTAAATTTCCTTATTTTCTTCAAATAATTGCATCTCGAGATTATGAGTTAAATTTGAAAGTAGATATGATGGATCTGTATATATATTTGATGATGATATGAAGTGGTTGTAGGTAAATTCTCATGACGTGCATATTTTGCTTCTAATATTTTTAATCTTTCATCTAACATGTTCAATTGAATATCTTGTTCATGACTGAATGTAGAATATGAAGATGAATAGCCCATAAAGAAAGGATCAGACGGAGGACTCTCTTGGTATGGCTCTTGATTATAAAATTAGAATTATTCATTCATTCATAATTGTAATTTTGTGTATAAGAAGTGCTCGTAGGTTTATTATATGTATTGTGAATTTGATTATGTCTTAGTCCTAGCGAACTCCTATCCATGGACACTTATAATAATTATGATATGGATCACGATAATGAAAGCAACCAGTTTGATTTTGAAACATTTTTTTTATTTTTTATTTTTGAAAAAGGTGGAGAGGGAGAGAGATGGAAGAGAAATAAAAATAAAAGATTACTTTTTTTTTTGTATTTTTTTACTGTACTAGAGTCATGAAATACAGATATCAGGAAAATTTTGTGGCGTTTCGTACCTTAAGTACTGCCAAATAGCTGTATATACCGCTAATTAGCGGTCCAAAGAGAGAATTTGGTTCTCTACCTTTTTTCGTGAACTCAACATGCTTAGCTCATCTTGTTTCTTTTTCCTGTATCTTTAATTTCTAGTCCCTGCACACTCAACGCACACTGTTAATCTCGTAAAACGTTAGAAAAAGCAAGAAAAACACCGTCGATCCCCGGCAACGGCGCCAAAAACTTGATGTGATAAATTACTGCAAGCGTACAGTGTCGGTGCAGTGCTATACAGGTCGTCCCACAGAGATCTAAGGTATTTTGCGATTCTTACTAATTCTATAGTCTAACGGCTTAACAAAGAATTTTATGTTGAAGTTTGGTTGTTCTAATTAGCCTAACATCTAGAATCTACTAGTTTTCAACCATATTCTTACTTCTATTATCTTTTTCTCTCATAAAAATTTGATCTTTTTAGTTTAATCTTTATTTAAAGTGCCCTAAGCATGACCTATCAAGTAGTGTGCAAGTATAACTCATCAAAAATACTACTTTTCATAAAAACAAACTAAATTTTTAGATAATTCAATGAAAACGATAAAATCAATAACCCCAAATCCTAACTAAGCATAGACTATCAAGAAACCTAATTCAAGTATAACCTATCAAAATCTTAATCTTCGAGTTCTTGTATTTTAAACTTTTTATAGAAGAATCATGTCTTTATTATTTTTATTTAAGAAGAAAATACTAGAAAGCAATTACATGATGGATCCTAACTTTATCTACATCCTAGAGCTAAACTAATTAGCTACTCATGATTCCAGAATACAATTAAATCTAATCTAGAAAACAAATAAATATATACTAGAAAGCAATTAAATCTATCTAAAAAGCAAGTAAAGATTAGAAAACAATGGCTTACCTCTGGAGCACGGTCTTGTGGCTGCCACCCCTTCAGCAAAACTCTTATTTTATTAATGAAAGACGAGTACAAAATAAATCCTAATCTACATTAACTACTCCATAAAACCCTAGAATACAAGGATACGGCCAATATATAGGCTTCGGAAATCCAAACTCAACTCTAATACAATTGTGAAACTACAAGATTATAACGAAGCCGTGGGAGAAAAATCCACGTGTCAGTCCACTATTGGGCCGCCATTTAGCTGTAGGTACCGCTATTTAGTGTAAAAATATTTGAAAAATTCTTGAAAGTTTTTCCACGTGAAACTCTTGTCTTGTAAGTTTAATTGTCCTGACTGTATTCGACTTAGAGTCTCTGAAGCATCGTAATCTCGTAGTCTTGCCCACTTTAGAAACTTTTCAGACTTTGATTTCCTATTCCAACTCTGATTTCATGCCATCTCCTTTTACGAATAAAATTCCTGAAAAACACACTAACAATACCCGAGTAGCATTATTTATATACAAAAATAGGTAATATGAAGGCTATAAATATGCAATATATGGTACTCATCAGTAGGCACATTAGCTCAAGGTGGCACATCAAATTGTGCAGCACATCTGCTTGTGTAGGCACATCAGCCTGAGCTGGCACATCTGCCTAAGCTGGCACATCTCCTTGAATGGGTGCCAAAGGCACAACCCCGTTAATATCTCCATCATCATCATCATCAAAAGAAAGAAACTCATCTATACCTTGAACACGAACCACCTTGGCATCTTTTCTTTGGGAATAGAGCGCCTCGATCTCCTTCATACATGAACGGTTGATCGAAAAAGAGATAGCTATAGTATTGACACTATGTTACCAAGAGCAAAATCTAAGAGACATATAAAGATTGGGAGTCTTCTGAGGAAGAGAAAAATGAACTTATGTCCAGCCGACGAGAAAGTGATATCCCCTCTAGCATCTATGAATAGATTACCCTGAAATTGTAGCAGAATGTTGGGATTACAAACATAAAGTTGTGAATACCTGAATTGGCGTGCAAACCTACTGGGAAATACAGTTCAAGAAAACAGATTGATCCTTAGTGATACAACAAATGTCTCGGTCTGATGTTGTTCAACCATCAAAGGCAGCCATAAAAAAGAGTGATGTAACCATTAGGACCGGTAGTATTTCTAAATTCTTCTCCATAAGTACCTCTAAAGAAGTCAAGAAAATATCAGTAGATATAATAGTTTTGATAACTGTGTACCGTCTTACGGATTGCGCACATATAATTGTTCCTCTAATCACATCCTTCATACCTCTGAATGAATGAAGCCCCACTACTATCTTCTGGGGCGAAATCATTAGGGTTGGACAATGCATTACGAACCACGCCATGAGATAGGTATAAGATAACTCCACTCTGTGATTAGGATTTGACACTCAACTTCAGATTCAGTGCCTTTAGTCTTATTCTTTTTTCCTCCTAGGAAAAAGTCTGTAGCAAGATCTCGAGGACCATTATGCAATTTGCAACTTAGGGGTCTTCTGTGTGTAAGAAAAACTTCTGGGTATAGTAACTCAGTAGCATTAGAAAACTCGCTACCAATCCTCTTTCAGAATAGGCATTTCAGTCTGATAGTTGAAACTCTGAAAACTCGTGCTGACTTTAAACCCATCCTCATCTGATTCCATTATATATGAAGCGGCCCTTAGGTTAGCTATCCGAGCCTCGACAACAGCTTGGTTAAGAGAGTCCAGTTTCGTTACTGCAATCTCAGGTTGATCTACATCTTGAACTAGGTAGTTAGCCCATAGTTTTTGGCTAATACCTTGGCTCCCTATACTTGAAACCTCCTAGTAGATGTAGAAGTGGAACATCACTTCCCAGTACGTCTCATATTCTTGGAGGTCTTGTTTCATATGTTGAAACTCCTCCGTGGTCAGGACTATCTCCAATTACGGCCGCTCTCCTATTATTATTAAAGAAATCTCGAACATCTCGTGGAGAGCAAATCCAAGTTTGTCGACGGGAGTAAAGAATATTCCAGAATTCGGATTGTACATCTCCAGAATGCTGAACAAATAATAGGCACTATGAGGAAGATCACACTGTACGTTTCTAATGGCCTTATACAATCTAATATCTTTCAGGATAGCTTCAAAGTTTGAAAGCACGAAGCAAATCATCATGCTCCACCACATCTTGTCGACATAGTAAATCCATCCAGAAGTGGGGAAGTTATGAGCAGGATATTGTCCTTTCGATTTGAAGAAATTGTTGAGAGAGGTGCTGGTAAGCTGAGGTAACTCGCCGAGAGGGAAGTCCTTCCCCACTCACCCCAGAAGCAGACCAGTTAGGCATCTACCAGGAACATTTTGATAAGGATCTTGGCTGTCAAAGTTGACGATGGGGATGCCATCTTGTTTTTTTTATTAAGACTCCACTCTATTTGACGAGAGACGGATATGTTTTGAAGATAAGTCAATTAGCAACTCCTCGCCATCTCCGGAATGAACATCCTTGCATCACCCACTTAACGAAGCCACTTGTATTTCTCATTGAACAGAGACTCGTCTGAGACTAATATTGAGTCACCAAAGAGAAATGTCGGCTTCTCTAGTTCTTCTCTATTTGCACCCACAAGTATGGCCTCTTATCAACTCTCCTAAAATGGATGGGCTATAGCTGGATAACATATCTCTTTGGTTGTCACTGCTACTTGGAGTGAAAGACGGATTGGGCTACGGAATCCGAGTTGAATCCTACCATCGGGACCTCCTCTAAACCCAAAGTGACACTTCGTTAGAGAAGTTGTGTAATTCACCGTTAAGAAAACAAAAAAGAAATTAGAAGCTCATCAAGAAAGTAAAATTCTCTAAGTAAAGAAACACGAGGCTAATAGCCCCATGAATAGAGAAATAAACACGAGGCTAAATAGCCCTGAATAAAAGAAAGGTAACGCGAGGCTAATAGCCTCGCATAACTAAATGCGAGGCTAACAACCTCGCATACTAAATACGAGGCTATCAGCCTTGGTGACTTTACGTGAGGATGTTCAGCCTTGCATACTAAACGCAGGGCTATTAGCCTTGTATGGCTTTACTTGAGGATGTTTAGCCTCGCATACTAAACGCGGGGCTAATAGTCTTGTGTGCCAAAAATCATCTTTTTGGTCAAATTTCACCCAAAAATCATAGCAAAAATCCTCAATTGAAGCTTATAAATTAATTTATACTCAGAAAAATAAGGGAAGAGAATGAGATTAAAATGGGATTTTACCTCCAAAAATGGAAAGAACGGCTTTAAAGATGGGGACCGATGGTCGGGAGCGAGAAGAGGGGTTGCCCCGATCAACTAAAACCTTCTTTGGTGCCATTTACCGGTGAATAGCGGAAGAATTCGAAGAAAGAATGAAGAGAATAGAAGAAATTCGACGGAATTCGTAGGAGTTCTTGAAGATGAGGAAATAAATTTCTTTTCAATGAATAAGAAGAAGAAGATGAAGTGGCATTCTTTTAAAAGGGAAATGACACCCAGTGGGGCTTGATTTGTAGCCAAAATTTTGCAAGGCAGTTAAAGCTCCATGAGACTATTAGCCACGTGAGGCTATTCGCCCCGCGAGGCTATTAAGCTAATTAGCCTCGCATACAAACAAAACTTGTGTGATGGAAAATTTGAAGAATTGAATTCCAATGTATTTCAAAACTCGTTAAAAATTAGTAAATATGATTTTAAATACTTTGAAGTGGGTCTTATAGAATGAAAAAAAATTGAACTCAAAGTAATTTAGCCACACGAGGCGAATAGTCTTGCGCACATGAGGCTAATAGCTCCTTGCGAGACTAAATAGCACCTCGCGAGGCTAAATAGCTTCGCACGAGATTAATAGACTCGCACGGGGATGATAACCTTACGTGCATGGGGCTGAGTTAGCAAGGAGTTGGTTTCGTTTTGGATTTTCACTAGAATTCCGAACACAATCATATCTAAATACCTCAAATTGAAGATTCTAAATCCAACTGAAATATAAGATCAGAGATTAAATTGTATTAGAATTCCATCCCTATTTTCTAAGAAAGCCCATATAACTAACTCATATGTATAAATACAAGTTAAGAGAAGAGTTTTGTAAACCTTTGGCAAATTGATTTACATGTAAGGGTATGCCGACTAGCAGCAAGAAGCCGTCGACCAACGGTTGTTCTCTATCGATTCTTCACATTCAAGATCAAGTCAAGTATCAAATCGTCAACAGAGTACGTGGTTGGCACTCTATAGTCACTTTAAGAACCCATACTTTTTGTGAAAGAGAGTGATAAATTCTAAAATCCTCTCGTTTGATTTTTCTCTACTTCTTTTTATTGTATTTTGAGATTATTTTAATCATAAATCAATGACAATGAAAGGAAGCGCGAGTTTTGCAGGAAACAATCATGATTTCCCCATTAGGGTTTCAACATAAATCATGTGAATTTGTGATTGCTTATTGATTTAGTTATAATTTTATATTGGGATCATTGTTTGCTACTAATCTTTCTACTAATTAAAATTCAAGTAATCCTATTTTTTCACCCCCTACTATATATAAACATATATTTTACAGTTTCAAAAAAGGTTAAAATTTGATTCTTGAGTTTCATGAAGAATTTAAAAAAATTTGCGTATAATTTTGTTCATGTGTATAATTCATGTATCGTCATGCTAGTTAATAAGATATGTGAATTATTCACAAAATTTGAAACAACCCGCCAAATTCTAATGCGTCCGTCCATTGCCATCCATATATAAGCGTTGAGCTAGCTTATGCTAGAAACAGGTTTGGATGGTGACGGTTCCAACTATTAATGTGCGCGTTCTGAATTTGGATATGATTTGGACAAGGCTAATTTCCTATATTCAGTTGAAGCAAATTTTAAGTCGAATATGGTTGACCGCGCTGAGTTCCATCAAAATACCTTTCCACTTGAAATTCATTCACTTGCTTATTAAACTCGACCATTTCAAAGCATTCAAACAAGCCCTACGAAGGTAGCATAGATGATCACTCAGTACGATAACAGGCGACGAAGTACATTCTTACATATCCAAACCACATCGGACTAATTTCCACATATCATTATTCTCGTATATGTGGATATGAACGACTAAAAGCCACCACCACGAAGTACGTTTCTCATAATTGCTATTCTGGGAAAGCCTCGATGATGGTCCAGATGGTCGGGATCTTGATGATGTTCAGGCGAGGGATGCCGGCAGACTTCAAGAGCGTCTTCCACTCTTCCTCAGTCCTCTCTTTTCCGGTTGGGGCGTAGGCGTACATCAACATGTCAAACTTTGCTCGTATTTCTCCCAGCGGACTGCCGTCCTTCGAATACAGCACCACCTCCATGATGACCACCTTACCGCTCTTCGGTATGACGCTGCCGCAGTTGTTCAGCACCTTTGCGCAATCTTCATCCCCATAGCCGTGCAGCACGGTCTTCATTAACACAGCATCCGCCTGGGGAACAAACTCGAACATATCCCCCGCAACATGAGTGACTCCGGGATACTCCGGCGCCGTCCCCACAACAAATGGCAGGTCGAAGTTGATCCCCTTGAGCCCCGGATTCAACCTCACGATCTCGGCCATTGTTGCACCGGTCCCACCACCGACGTCCACCAAGGACGACAGCCCGCTGAACCCGTCCTTGTAGGACGACAGCATTGCATCCATCGTCCCCTTGGCAGTGAACGCCATGGCACTGTTGAAAATATCGTTGAATTCGGGGTTGGTCGCTGCAGTCCCGTACAGCATGTCCATGCCGTTGGCGGTGATGTAGGGAGTGCCACCGGACTGGACACAATGAGAGAACTTGTGCCATGCGACAATAGGCAGAGGGTGAGTCAGGAACATGACCATGGGGACGAGGTTGAGGTCGGAGGAGCGGACGAGGGCAGTGGAGGCCGGGGTGAGCCCATAGTGGGGCTCCCCCGACACATCATCGACCATAGAGGAGAAGATGCCATTGTGGGAGAGGAAGCGCATGATGCGGAGGAGAGCGGTGGAGTCAGGAGGGGTGGGGCCAGGGAGGAGGGAGGCGAGGCGGGAGAGGGAGAGGTGCCCAGTACCGTTGCCGTGCTCGTGGATGATGTCAGCGATCCGGAGCTCCACGGCGCATCGGAGGACCATCGAGTTGACGAAGGAGAGCATGGACTTCCATACTTGGGTCTGGCCGTCCATGGACACGGTGTCCTTCTTTTCTGCACTTGCTCCCCGGCCTCCGACATCATTTTCAGTAGTTTGTTTGTGAACTTTGAGTACTACTGGAAGTATAAAGGATAAGTACAGCTTGACTAGATACTCAAGTGTGGGATGGAAAATGAATAGCGAACGAGGGTATTTGTAGATGAATATGGGGAGGGGAACATGACGTAGTCTGACCGTCATCTGCTTTGATTTTTCAACTACGGTTTACTATTTGGTATTATTAGGGGAGAAATTTGTTCTCCTTCATCAATAAATGAAAAATCAGACTAATAATTTGTCTGATTCTAGCATAACGTTACTCATCCAAAGACAACAGATGAATAGTTGCTGAAATTGACGCGCACCTGCAACATCTGATTGTTACGTTGTTTTTAGGTGCACAAGCTTGCGGGCTCTGGGTGGGTAAGAGTCGTTATCGGCGCTTTGGCGTTACTTTTTTTCTACCTCAATGACATAACCTCCTGATCCTCTCCCCCAACAAAATATGTGTTAGGACGCCCCATGTCTAATATATCATAACTGTTCATTAGTTCGTGAATGGTTCAGATTTTTCATAAATTTAAATCTATTAAGTTTTTCCATTACACTAAAGAAGGATCAGGAAAAACGAAATCAAATAAAGATGGGAACAACAAATATGGTAATGAAATCATCAATATCTATATGTATTCATATAGATGCAATCTCCAACTTAGGATCAACCATAAGTCAACTCAATCTCGATGGGTCAACTCATTTTTGAACATGACTCTGATACCACTAAAATACATGTCATATCTACTTCCGATATATGGTATACGAGTACGTACAACAAATACTGGCAATATGTTCGGTTTGAATATGCTAAATCATAATTATCATATCGCAACCACTGATAATAAATACATATAGATAAATAAAGTGACATTTATTATATCATGAAGTTTATCATATAACTAGAAATAAGAAAATGGTAAAGGAAAATCTAAGATAACTTTCACTAGGGAATGATAAGTTTGAAAATGTAAAAAGATAATATAGCTAAATAACTATTGATCTTCGACCACTTCTATAAAGTACTCTAAGTCTTTAGCAGTAGAATCAACATAATCTATTTCCGGCTCCGAACTTGTATGTTCAGGTCGTCAAATAGTAACCAAAACACTATACATAAAAAGCATATTTATAATAAACCAGTAAGAGTTATATCCAACATGATAATAAATAAGTCGTAGAAAATAATAAGTTAATATGGAATAATAATATTAACTGATATAAGTTAAACCTAGTGCCTTTTAATGTAGTTACAATTATAATAGGTATATTCTTATTAAAGATGACATATAATTGGAATAGGATACCACTATTTTGCTTATCTCCTGTATACATTCGAAAATGATCACATGAATTGTCTCGTGGCGAATTAGGCCTACTGTTAGGCAAATAAGAATAATCAGGTGCGATCCACGAAATCACCATGCACTCTTGGTATGCGAAATATTTAGTGTACACTTAACAAGTTTATAGCCCAAACAAAATATATTTTCATCATTCAGTTTAGTGTCATTTAAGTAAAGTTCATGTCAAGTCAAATTCTAGTTGTCATAGTTTGTATATAGATCATATTATGTACAATATTTCAATTCAATTTTATTAGTTTGTTAACAATATAGTTTAAATAGTTCGTTCGATTTATACTTTATTAAATAAATGAAAATTAGCTAAATCAAAGATTTACTAATTTAAGATATCATAGAGATATATCGGCCAAGTAAATATATGAATGGTGGATGCTTTCCATGTTATGCATGTTTCTTAATTATGTAACCAATATACAAGAGAACTTTTATAGATACTGATACAAAATAATATCATAAACAGTATTTTTCTATGATTATAGTTTTTATGTGATTTACCAAATATTGTATATCGATTATTCAAAAATCTTACTATATTGTGCAATTTAACATAGTTAATAACAAGTGTATAACAAAAATAACATGATTTCAATAATATGAACAATTGTAAGTAGTTGATGGATTCATTTAAGATAATAAATTAATTTATAGAAATAAATAGTGTAATTGAAATAGCAACTAAGAAGAATACCGTGATTAGTGAGTTAAAAAATAAAGTCACCTCAATTTGTGTCATGTTATCGATTAATTAGTAAATGCATGAAGCAATCTATACATAAGATTATAAAATAATTGTAAAAAATTGTTTAATATGAATTTAGGTGATTTTTAGGAATTTTTCTAATATTCATAAACCACTCAAAATTTAATTTTGAAGTTAAATAGTATTAGCAGGACTGAAATTAATAAATGTATTTATATCAATCTAATTGGGTCTATAAGATATTGGATGTTATTTTTAAGTTATTATGATTGTTGGGTGAACTAACCATATGATCCAATGAGATAAATCTAGAGAGAATTAAAGAAAATAGGTTAACCAACCTTAATTAATGGAGATCCAAGAGAATGAAAAAGATAGAGGTTCCTCCAACGGTGAGGAGAGTGATGCCTTCGGCGAGAGGGTGGTGCTTTGGCAGCATGCCGATGAGATGCTCTGACAAGTGAGTGAGCAAAAAGAATTTTAGAGAATGAATGTGAGGATTTAATTGAGAATAGAGGTTGGATTTAAATAGTATTGAATTTACGAGTTATATGATATGAAGGATTTGAGAGAATTAAAAGAGGATAGTGGGGATTTATTATTAAGAATTAAAAAGATAAATTTATTCTAGAGATTTCAAATGATAGAAGTGATGGAGAAGATGAAAATTTTGAAAGTAAGAGAAGATGAAATAATTGGAGGGTTAGGGAAATTAAATAGTCAAATTCATTATTTTGTTTATTTATCTATTTATTAATTTACTTATGGCTAAAAACTTTCTGGTCATTAAAGGATGTCTAGAAACATAATGTTTTAAGGACATAGATAATTCACTGTACCCCACTAACAAGTCTTCTATATATTTATGATGGAGATGGATTATATGTAGCAATCATTAGGGAATGCTATAGTATATATCAATATCTAGAAGGAAAACATGATTAATATGAGCAAGCTATAAAATGCTGATAAACGATGAGCCAAAGATAAATTGTACAGGTAGAGAAGTATAAAGATAAGGAATTGCATTATTTGTACTAAACTTCTTGGCACTCTCCAAACACACTACAAATAACCCATATATATAGTTGTACAAATAACCATTCATCTCCCTAATTAAATGCAGATACACTCTCTCTTTCTATGACACTTGAACTTTCTAAATGACCCTTTAGATTCTCAAGAAAGATAATGATTCAATAATAAATTAACTTAAATAATTAATTTCAATATCCTCCCTTAATTTTGATTCATCATTCTAATTCTACTCCTTAATAGAGAGAATACTTCAAATTTCAGAGACTTCATAAATATCAGCAACTTGATCTAATGACTTCACATGAATGAGCTCCACTTCTTTATTCTTCACCTGCTCCCAAATGAAATGATATCAAGCATCGATGTGCTTGTTTCCTTCATGGTCTATTGGATTCTTTGAAAGTGCAATTTCCGACTTATTATCAACTTAGATCACTTTGGGTTTGTCTTGAGAAAACTGAAGATCTTTGAGTTAATTTCTCAGCCAAAAATATATGACAAACTCTTGATGATATAACTATATATTCAGCTTCAAAAGTAGAATCTCTTCTGATCATTAATATCTCCAACTCAGTCACTTTGATGTAGCAAAGAATCCTCTTTGCTAGTTGTAAATGTGAAGATTTTGGGTCCTCTATGAATCTACTAATGAGTCCAACACCATTTAAAATATTTGGTCTCGTACAAGTTAAGCAATAAAGACTCCCAACCAAACTTTTGAAATGTGTTGCATCAACTTTGCTTTCAGAATCATGTTTTGACAGTTTAATTCCACAATCAACAGATATGCATACAGAATTGTTCCTTCATATTAAACTTTTCAAGAGTAGTTTTGGTATAAAAATATCATTGGGTTCTTGAATCATTGGGTTGTCATCACAAATTCTTGAAAAATTGAAAGATAAAAATAACTTT
The DNA here is from genome assembly GCA_036321105.1 of Dracaena cambodiana. Lineage (NCBI taxonomy): Eukaryota > Viridiplantae > Streptophyta > Magnoliopsida > Asparagales > Asparagaceae > Dracaena > Dracaena cambodiana. Next base: position 15,934,622 of record JAYEPQ010000010.1, read on the forward strand.
TTTAGCTTGTCTCACCTACCAAGATAGTAAGATATTAGCCCGATCTCTGTCATCACAAATTCTTGAATCATTGGGTTCTTAAACTCTTCGAACATGCGCGGATTGTTACCTATAAAGATAAGATCATCCACATATAAGCATACAATAAGGAAATCTCATCTTCATTTGTCTTAGTGTATAAGGCATGTTCAGAAGGACATCGGTTGAAATTATTATTAAAATATTTATTAATTCAACTATTCCAAGCCCTTGGTGCTTATTTTAGGTCATACACTGCCTTTTTCAGTTTCAATACCTTTGATTCTACTCTTTTTTTGATGTAGCCAAGAAATTGCACTACATATACCCCTTCTTCAAGAACTCCATTTAGGAATGCCACCTTCACATCTAGTTGATAAATTGACCATTTTTATTTTTTCAGTTAAACATATAATCAATCTAATAGTTTTCAGGCGAGCAATGGGAAAAAAATACCTTATTATAATCAATTTCGGTCTTTGATTGTATCCTTTAGTGACCAATCTGACCTTGCCTCTCTCAGTTTCTCCCATCACATTCTCTTTTTTTTAAAAACCCACTTTACTCCAATTGCCTTGTTGCTCTGTTGAGGTGTTGTAAGTTCCCAGATATTATTCTTTTCGATTGCCTTGATCTTTTCATTCATAGTTGCTCTCCATCTTTGATCTTGAATAGTCTCTTCGAACTCTATAGGCTCACAACCAACAAATAAGCAAAATATAGTCAAATTATTCTGATTTTTAGTTACTTCATACAGTTCGGTCAAGGTTCTGGATTTTTTGACTTTTGGACTTGATGATGATGAGGATGATGTGAAAGAAGTTATTGATGGTGATGAGAGCGGTGATATTGGAACATGTGTTAGAATATCTTATATGATCTCCTTATCTTCATCAACAAGTATGATTAAATTGTTGCTAATTTCTCCCTTGCTCTAGTTCCACGATTTATTCTCGTCGATTTATACATCTCTGCTCACAATTAGCTTATTGCATGGATCATATAGCTTGTAACCTTTAGTTTTTGAATCATGGCCAATAAAGACATATGGGGTACCCTTGTCATCAAGCTTGCTTCTCTTATGTTCTGGAACATGAGTCTTGAAAATACTGCCAAACACCTTGAACTAAATCAAATTAGGCTTTTACCAAGTACAATCTTCTTGAGGAGTGATATTCTAGAGGATCTGAGTTGGACTTCCATTAAGAACATAAGTGGCACAAGCAACTGCTTTACCTCAAATGTCTTTGGTACTTTCTTGCTATTCAGCATGCTTTTGACCATGTTCAGAATAGTTTGATTCTTTCTCTCGGTAATCCCATTTTGTTGTGGTGAATAAGAGGCTGGAAGAAAATATCGAATGCCATTTTCTTTGCAATAGGCTTCAAACTCCTTTGAAGTGAACTCTCTACCTTAATCTGACCTGATAGTTTTGAGATAATAGCTAGCCACTTTCTTTTTCAACATTTACTTTAAACATTTTAAACTTTGCAAATTCTTCATATTTGTTCTTCAGAAAGTACACCTTGTTTTTGTGAGAGAAATAATCGGTAAAAAGTAAGAAAATCTCGCTAAGTGAAGTAGGAGTAGACGGTCTGCAAACATATGTCTGCACAAGTTGTAGGGGCTTTGTTACAAGAAATGAAGCTTCTTTGGGAAATGTGGCAGGTGATGCTTTCCAACAAGACATCCATTACATGGTTGTTCTGGATGATCAATGAGCAGCAATCCTTTTAGCATATTCTACTTGTTAATGATTTGAAGCCTCCAAAATTGAGATGACCGAACCTTAAGTTCCATAGCTAAGATGGATAATCAATGCAAGCCTTTAAACATTTTATATCCCCACCTTGAAGATTTAACTTGAACATTCGGTTCTTTGATATTTGTACTTTAACAATCAGCCTATTCTATTAATCATTAAGAAAAAGACTACGATCTTTCAAATTGTAAATACAAAAAAAAAATTGCTTAACGGGTGCACCGTGGGTGCACCAACAAGTGTCACCCGCGGGTGGCAACCCGCGGGAATTTTTGCCAACCCGCGAGAATGTCCCGTTGGTCCCACACCCTTGGGCGCCACCCACGGGATGCACCGCGAGGTTGCTCACCTCGGTGCTTCGGTTACGTGGATTTGTTACAAGGATTGGGTCTGAATTTTTAAGGAACGGATACCTTCGATCTCGGTATTTTGTTATCGGATTTAGCTCAGATCTTATTCGAGCGGTTACTCCCCTCAATATATAATAAGGGGTAGAGTTCATATGGAAAGGGAATTTTTTTTCCAGAGACCAGAGTCTAGAGGAACAGAGAATTCCCGGAGGGCGGGTCTTTTTCCAAAGTTTGCAGAGAGGAGTCTCTTCCCAATCCAAATCGGATCATCAATGGAGTATATCAGCGAGGCTCCACCGCTATAAGATCCCACCAATTAATAAAGAAGGGAATCCAATTAATTTTTTCTATTCTTGGAATCTTGATTTTTTTATTGTAATTTTCTTTTACCATTGTATTTAAAATCAAAATCTCAATGGAAGGAAATCTACAATTTTCGGACGTATAAGAATTGGCGACCACAGTAGGAGACTCTCAGTTCACAACAGAGAAATTGGTGGCGTAGTCCGACTAGAAATCCATTGGATCGATGGTTGAAACCTTGGTCGTCAATTTCGACCAATAAAGGTATAAAAATTTCCTCTCTTCAAATTCCTCTGATTCGGAGCCCAGGCGTCATCGGGCAACAATCAAGGAAGGTGAGGCATCATCGCCCACCAAAACTGACAAGGCGTCATCGCCTATCAAAACAAGTGAGGCGTCATCGCCCACAAAAACTAACAAGGCATCATTACCTATCAAAACTTATGAGGCGTCATCGCCCATGAAAACTGACAAGACGTTATTAGAGTCGCCCCACGAGTGCACCCCACAGGTGCAACCCGCGGAGGTATACCGCGGGTACAACCCGCAAGACACCCACGGGCACAACCCCACGGGTCCAACCTCTTCCTTTGCGTGCACCAGATTTCTTGGTACAACAACTACCTACGCTTCCCCGTGCACATTTAGGCTATGTGCAGGGAGCACACGCGCTCACCTACTTTTTGGGTCACGCTGTCAGGCATTCCTTCTGGTTCCTCCATAGAAACATACAAAGATGTGCTCGTGCGCATATCTTTGAAATCTTCTTCAGATGATGAATATACTCAGAATAAAACTCATTAAAATCTTCTGAAGCATAATCTTGAGGCACGCAGGGCCCGTACAATTACATAGGCCAGCACGCACTCTAGAAGACTCCGAAAAAGAGCTGGAGATAGTTTTAACACTGAAAAATTGCCTAATTTTGAGATCCTTTAGACTAATCTGTATTATGAACAGAACTTGTGATGCAAAAGGCGTCAAATTATAAATATAATGGAAAATATGTCTCAAGACTTAAGAGAATATCTCACTTAAAAGAGGAGCGCCCTCCAACCCACTCCTCAATGTCAATGTGAATAGTTGATTTTAGCCATTTTATCGAACTGTAATTGCAAATTAAAGTTGTCCATTTTTGATCGGATTACCGAACCGAAAAGAAGACAGACAGTAAAGAAGATATACTCCGAAACTAATTTGCCCGCTGCCTCATCCCATATGGTTAGCAAGGGCAAACAAGTTACTGAGAGCGACCCCTCATATAAAGAATTCACTTCAAAATTAAAAGGATTGTCTATTGAGCCAGAGGGTGTGTATAGCATACTCATGGCAGAAGAGGAGTCGCTATACCATTAGACTATAAATGGTTGGTTGGAGGATCTAATAAAAAAGAAGACAGACATTCTGCCAGAAGAAGACAGACATTTTGCCATTGTGTCCTCATCTTTTTCAGATTCAAACAAAAAGTCTGCGTCTACAGTGAACAGAACCAACCTTCCAGAGGATGTCTCTAAGAGACTTGAGAGACAATAACAACGTCTCAAATAGCAAGAGGAGACTATGGAAGAAATGAAGTAACTCCTAACTCAGTTATTGGTTCAAACAAAGAAGGGCCAATCCGTGTCGTTCTCTTCCAATAGGCGGGAAGATAAACAAGCTGTCAATGTAGATGAAGAGAATGAAGATGAGCATGAGGAACTTCTTACAACCTTCTTCTAGGGCGACCATAGATTCATGCTAATATGATTGTCTTGTCCACTCTACATCAATGTATGAAGTACGTGGATGAAGATGGAGAAGTACACATCCTAATTGCTGACAAGCAACCGCTTAAGAGGGTTGAAAACTACTTTGTAGATGCCCTCATATATACTGAGAGTGTTGAGATCGATCCACCATTACATGATGGGTATGATAGTGGGAATGAAGCTGACACTGAGTTTGAAGCTTTCTTTGCCAAAAAAGGGTATGAACCGCTTGTAATCAATCTTGAAGACTTAGATGTTAATGACACTGTCGATGATGCAGGCGAGTGGGAAATTAATGAAAATCTAGAATTTGCTTATTTGCCTGGTATAGCTACTGATCTGTACCCTTAATTACTAGTACAGTAGTAGATAGTCTCTAAGAATTTGAGCCTTTAGCAACCATGCACCTGCAAATTAGATCCTCAATGATACTACAATCAAGCTTCGAAAATACACATGGGGCGATGTTCAAAGTGCCTGCCCTTAGGCCGATCAAAAACCTAACCTTTTCGGAAGGGTTCAACCACAAATGGCCCCATCCGATGATAGTGAAGATGAAACTCAGGAAGCCCCTCAATTATATCATTACAGATCAAAGTCATTCCTAATAATGGAGAAAATGAGATATGATTTCATACATAGACTCGGATTAAATTTCGGCGAAGAACGTCACAAAACCGGCAGGGAGTTGGGATACGTCACAACACCTGAACCTTCGGATATCGAAGAAATGATCTGCTAAATTGCTGAAGATTCCGATTGGGATTCAGATATCAGTTTGAAAATATTATCTAAGGAGCTGACTGCAAACATGACGTCTGTCAGCTCAATTCCAGATGAAGATGATGAACTAACTTTTCTCCAAGATGAAACGTTAGTTAAACATCTCGATACCCAATGGAACATGCACTTCAAACAGTGGGAACCTCCTACCGAAATTAAGGTGATTCAAATAAATATGGGTGATGAGGCCAATCCTAAGCCCATATTTATAAGCGAGGGTTTGTCTCCTGAGGAAAGAGAAGACCTTATAACTCTCTCTTGAGAATACATAGACGTCTTTACCTAGAATTATGAAGACATGCCAGGCTTGGATACTCGAGTTGCTATGTATCAGCTTAATATTAAGCTAGATGCAAAGCCAGTAAAGCAACAACAAAGAAGATTCCGTCCAGAGTTAACGGAATCGATCGAGGATGAAGTGAAGAAGCTTATACAATCTGGTTTCATCTAAGAAGAACAATATCCTGATTGGGTAGCAAACATTGTTCCAGTTCCCAAGAAGAATGGAAAAACCTGAATCTGCATTGATTTTCAAGATCTCAATGCTGCATGTCCTTAGGACGAATTTTCGCTTCCAATAACAAATGTCATGATTGACAACATCTGCGGATTCGAAAGGATGTATTGCATGCATGGATTCTCTGGGTACAATCAAATCAAAATGTACTCTAAAGACGAGAAGCACACTACTTTCAGAACACCGTTAGGCATGTCCTATTATACGGTTATGCCATTCGGTTTAAAGAATGCAGGTGTAACATATCAACGTGCTATGAACACAATTTTTTGCGAGCATCTCCGTAAAACGGTAGAGTGTCTGCTTCAATCACATAGCAAGTCACTTCGCTTTTGAGATCTCCAATTTGACATCTAAGTCTGATCTTTCCTAGAGGATGACTATCGTTGGCGTTGAAACCAAACATGGTAGTATTAGTTGAAGTCAATCGGTGGGAAGGAATTCTGAGGAACTGCATAAACCTTTGTGGCATAATGCTCAGGGTAGACCCTGGATCAATCTGAATTCGGCCCACTTTTATTGAGCCTATATACCCTGTATAGTACAAAGGCCTATTGTGCTTGGTGTTCTTCAACTGCATGTTCTCTGGCGCAAAAGCAATGTAAGGGGCATGCCTCAACACTGAGTTGCAGTGCAGGCATGCCTCCTCAATTTTTTTCTGGAAAATGGGTTAGGAAAATCTCAGAGTCTGCTAAAACTTCCCTTAGAGCATCTCTTGTAGACTTGAATAAGTGTAATAACTCATAGAGAGTTATTCTTGCCTGTATATTTGCCAGCTGCGCTATAACATCAAATTGAAAAGAATAGCCTTGCTCTTCAGCAGCATCCTTTCGCAGAGCCCGATTATATTTGAGCTCCTTCTATTTTCCTTTATCCGAAGTCTGCTTAATAGTCCTCTCATTGGCCTCTTTTGTTATTTAGAGAGACCAAATTCTGCATTTGCATGGTCCTTCAGATATTGTCTTCCAGACCTGGTGCCTGAAAGGGGTGTGGGTTCATGCTCTACTGCTAGAGCGGTCGTCTCTGTTTCGGAATCTGTTAACAGAGGTGCGTCATCTGGTTCCTTCTCAATTATTGTCGAGACAACATTGCTCATGTGATGTCTTCTTTTCGCTTTGGCTTTCTTTTTAGACGTCACTGTCGTCCATTGTTCATCTTTGAGAAGGTCCGGATGCACCCAAAGAATTTCATGCTTCTCAGTCTTAAAAGGGATTAGCCCTTTCTTCAATTGGTTGTGGGGGTCTAAATTAACCACCCTGAGCTCACCTTTCGGAATAGGCGTGAATCCAAGTGGTACTTCTAGAGCACCCACGTTAAAGATAGTCGAGTTGGCTGTAAACCTTTTTTGTTCTGTTTTGAGTTGAACTGCTCCAGTATCAATCAATGCTTGAATCTTGTCTTTCATAATGAAGCTGTTTTTAGTAGGGTGACCCAGAATCCGGTGATATAAATAATAGTTTGGACTATTAGTCTTTCTAATTTTTTCATGCCTCTTGATCTTTGGCAACTTGATTGTACTGCACTTGATGGGCAAATTAAACAAGGTAGCATTATGTTCATCTTTAAATTAATACTGCCTTTGAGGTCTGGATGGCTTTGTATCCTTATTTTTAGCTGATACTTCCTTTGGCTTCAGCATATTTTCGACCACCATTACATCTTTCCCTTTGGAGCGGGAGAAGTGGTATAGAACTTTATTTATAGCACCTCTTTTCGCAGTTCCCTACTCTTCAAGGCATCGAAATATGTCTTCGGCTTGTTTACCTTGCTTGAGCAAGTCTTTCCAAGACTTGGACTCAACCAACCCCATTTTGACCAGAACATCTGTCAGTAAATTATGCCTGCAAGTCTCTACAAGAGTTTCCTCCACTATGCAATGTGGACATCACATGGAAAGTTCTCGGAACTGCTCGATGAAGGCTTTTACTGTTTCGCCTTCTCCTTGCTTTGTTGCTAGCAATGATGCCATAGAGACTTCACTATCATCTTCGAAAAATCGGGCAAAGAACTCACGTTTTATATGAGTCCATGATTTAATTGTCCCTTGGGGTAGTTGCATGAATCAAGTAAATGCGGGTCTTTTTAGGGTACTCGCAAATATCTTGGTTAAAGTTAGATCATTCCCCAATAGGTGTATCGTTTGCGACAAGAAGTAGAAAATATGTTGTTGTAGCGAACCTGAGCCATTGAACGACTGAAGGTTCAACGGTTTATAGCTCGTTGGATAGGGCATAGTTTTCAATTCTATAGGATAGGGACGTACTGTTCCAACTTCTTGTAACTCTTTGTGATGAAACAGTGCTTGCAATTGACTCTCCATCTTTTTTATCTTTTCAACATGAGGGTTGAAGATAACCTTCACCTCCTCATCCTCTTCTGAGTGAGGAGGTGACCTTGCCATCAAGAGTCATAGTAAAGACGATCATCTCTGAGATTTGAAAACGGTGTTTGATATTATGAGAAAACACCAACTAAAAATAAATCCAACTAAATCTTTTCTTAGTGTCTCTAGTGGCAATTTCCTTGGTTTCATTGTTACATCCAAGGGTATTTATTTAGACCCAGAAAAGGTAAAAGCAATTTATGAGATGCAGCCACCAAACAATCTCAAAGAATTTCGGGGATTATAAGGTAGGCTAGCATATATTCGGAGATTTGTTACTAATCTTTCAGGGCGATGTCAACCCTTCACTGAGTTAATAAAGAAAGGGGTGTTGTTTATTTGGGATGAGCTTGTCAACAAGCTTTTGAGGACCTCAAAAAGTACCTCACAAAACCTCCAGTACTGGTAGCCCCTGTATAAGGAAAACCATTCTTCATATATGTTTGGGCGATGAACCATTCACTTGGTGCCTTGTTGGTCCAAACTAATGACTCAGGCCATGAGCAAGCCATTTACTACCTTAGTAGGACTATGATAGGTACCGAGCATCTGGAGATAAAGAGTGTTTGGATCTAGTATTTGAAGTTCAGAAAATGTAACACAACTTAGTAGGCCAAACAATTCATGTGATTTCTCTGGTAAATCCCTGAGAGTGCTCATGACCAAGCCTGGGTCACTCAATTGCAGGCTAGCCAAATGGTCGATCCTGCTATCGCAGTATGATATATGATTTATACTGCAAAGGGCAATCAAAGGACAAGCAATTGCCAATTTTTTAGCAGAACATCCTGTCTTGGAATCCTCTAAACTTTATGAGAATATTCTAGATGAAATGATGGAAGTCAACATGATTTCCAATGAACCGGCTTGGCTGCTGTTCTTTGATGGAGCGGCTAGAAGAAACTCTGCCGGAGTGGTGGTAGTTTTAATATCCCCGCAGAATAATGTAATCCCATGAGGATGCTCACTCACTCGGTCTTGTTCTAACAATGTGTCTGTGTACAATGCATTGTTAACGAAACTGCAAATTGCCCGACAGTTAGAAATTCAGCATTTAGAGGCCTATGGAGACTCCAAACTTGTAGTAAATCAAGTAAGAGAAGAATACGAGGTCAAGTATGAACATCTCGTACCCTACTTTCAGGCAGCAGTCAAACTTACCAACTCTTTAAAGGAGTTTTACATTGACTACATGTCATGACACGAGAATTCATATGCTGATGCTCTGGCTTCTCTCGCAGCCACATTAGTGCTCCCTACTAAATCAATCAAAGGCATTGAGAATGGAAGTCACGAACTTCTTTGCCCTAAAGAGGTACTTGAGGCAAATGAAGTCCATACATTAGGGATGAACTTCGAACCCAGAGATCATCTTCGTTGATTTCGCACTCCACGGGATACTACCCAAACATTCCAAAAAAGCCGCGAAAATAAAGAAAGAGGCAGAAAAGTCCCATTATAATTCTGAACTTGGAACCTTATATCGGAAAACGCCAGGTGGAGTTTTACTTCTATGCCTATCGTTACAAGAAGCACAAGAGGTACTCAAAGAAACACATGATGGAGCCTGCGGTGCTCACCAGCTGGGACCTAAATTAGGAGACCGGATAAAAAAATAGATTTCTATTGGCCAACAATGTTGTCAGACGCCATGGCCTATGCAAATAAGTGTCTTGCCTGTTAGGTGCATGCAAACTATATACATCAGGCTGCAGAGCACCTACATCCAACTATGATTATCTGGCCATTTGAGATGTGGGGAATGGATATCATTGGTCCCATCACTCCACCATCTTCTCTTGGGCATTGATTCATGCTAGCTATAACCGATTACTTTAAAAAATAGGCAAAAGCTGTCCCTCTAAGAGAACTGAAAATGAACAATGTGGTCAAATTTATTAAGCACCACATCATCTATCTCTTTGGTGTTCCTAAACGAATCATCAGTGACAATGGCCCTAAATATACTAGTATGGTCTATACTAAATTCTGTGACAAGTTCAGAATACAAAATGTATTTTCATCTCCATACAACCCGGCTGCAAACGACCAAGCAGAAGCATTTAACAAAACCATTGTGAAGCTTCTGCAAAAGTTTGTCACCACAAGTCAGCGTGACTGGGTTGAAAAATTGGGAGCTTGTCTATGGTTTACCACACAACGGTAAGAACACCGACAAAAGCCATACCATTTTCTATGGTATATGGTTGCGAGGTCGTGCAACATCTGAAAATTCAAATTCCTTCTCTTCGGGTAGCATTAGCTACAAGAATGATCACCAAAGAGAAGCATAATCAAAGACTTCAGGAATTAGAAGCGTTGGATGAAAAGTGCTTGAAAACTTAGCAACAAATAGAGCTCTATCAAGCGCGAATATCCCAAGCATTCAATAAGAAAGTGAAAGAACGAACTTTCAAAATGGGCGACTTGATCTTAGCAGTCAGACAACCAATGATCCTGAGACATAAGCTAAAGGCAATTTCAGCCGAAATGGGAGGGCCCATTTGTAGTAGAGACGGCCTATTCAAATGGAGTATACCGGTTGATCAATCAACATGGTGATCGGATGATGATGCCAATCAATGAAAAATTCCTAAATAAATATTATTCTTAAGGGAATGAAATCATCCGACCTCTTCTTCATTATAGTAAATGAAGAAATATTGATTTGCCGCCAGCGCACAGTTCCACACCCCAACTTGGGCCACAAGATGAAAATGGATCCTACGTCTCTATGACTATGGAAAGGGAAAACGTTTGGCATGCAAGTCCAAACAAAGTCCTTACTAACCTATCATGCTGAGCATAAAAGTATGAATTGCCCAACACCATTAAGGTAACGGAAGGAGAATCGGTTTCTCGCCAACCCATCATGCTGGGGGTAAAAGTATAAACTATCCAACACCATCAAGGTAACGGGAAGAGAACCAGTTTCTCGCCAACCCATCATGCTGGAGAGTAAAAGCATGAACTGTCCAAAACTGCTAGAGCAAAGAGAAGAGGAAAAGTTTGGCATTTAAGCCCAAACGAAATTCTCGATAAGTTACTATATTGAGAGGAAAAGCATGGCTAGTCCAACTCAAACGGTAGTTGGTAAAGGCAAAGCAAATCCGTTGATAACTGGAGGTTTGCTAAAAATCCTATAATAAATTTGTCACAATAGTTTCCTTATTCGGTTATAAGGATATACCATTACCCAAAACTGCTAAAGTAAAGGGAAGAGGAAAAGTTTGGCATATAAGCCCACACGAAATACTTGATAACTTACCATTCTAAGGGGAATAGCATGGCTAACCCAACTCAAACGGTAGTTGGTAAAGACAAACCAAATTCGTTGATAGCTGGGGGTTTGCTAAAAACCCTAATGAAATCAAATCTCCTGTCACGTTAAGATTTTATCTCTGACGGTAAGACCTTTGTCGTCACATTTATCTAGCAGAATCAGTGAAACTTCAAAATATTTGTCAAGTTAAGATCATACCTTTGACATCAAAATTCAAAATTGAATAAATTTTCTCTATGAGATCAAATCCAACCAATTCTCTTATCACGTTAAGGTTTCACCTTTGACAGAAAAGAAAACTTACACTTCATCAAGTCCGACATTACAACATCTGATGAACTTGTTTTTGATATCGTTAAATTAAAGATTGCCTCTGATAAAAATCATCTCCCTATCAAGTTAACAGTTACCTCTGATAGTAAAATTCCAAGGCTAAATACGTTAACCGTCACCTTTGTTTAGATAACTGATTCCTATCATGACCAGATCCTCTAAATAGTTTTGAGACATGTTTAATAACACCTCTGTCTTTTCCTAATCCGCTATACTAGATTTCACTGAATGGTTAGGATTCTAATGAGCACGGTAACATTATATCTCTACTTGTCATCTAATGAGCACGTTAATATCATCCTCTGCTTGTCATCTGATGAGCACGTTAACATCATATATCTACTTGTCATCTAATGAGCATGCTAAAATCATACCTCTGCATGTCATCTAATTTGCACGTTAATATCATACATCTGCTTGTCATCTAATGAGCACGTTAACATCATATCTCTGCTTATCATCTAATAAGCACATTAACATCATACCTCTGCTTGTCATTAAATTAGCACATTAACATCATACCTCTGCTTGTCATCTAATGAGCATGTTAATATCATACCTTTGCTCATCTTCTATAAGACACGTTAACAATTACTTCTATCTATCAATTTCATCACAGGTTGTCTGTCATGCTCTTAGTCTCTGAACAGGTAAAAAAATAATGACGACTGCAAAGCCAAAATCAAAGAGTCCAAAGTGTTTCGAAATTCATTACAAATCAACACAGAATTTCGGGGGTTATGTAGATAAAAAAAATTTCTTAACGGGTGCACCCGAAGGTGTCACCCGCGGGTGGCAACCTGTGGGAATTTCCCGTGGGTGGTACTCGCAGGTTGCTCCCCCGGGTTACACCCATGGGAGCTTCACGTGGGTGCCAACCCGTGGATTTCTCTCATGGGTGCCACCCGCGGGAGCATCTCGCAGGCCCCACACCCTCGGGTGCCACCTACGGTATGCACCCGCGGGGTTGCCTGCCTCGGTGCTTCGGTTACATGGATTTGTTATGAGGATTGGGTCTGGATTTTCAAGGAACGGATACCCTCGATCTTGGTGTTTTATTACCGGATTTGGCTCAGATTTTATCCAAGTGGTTGCTCCCCTCAATATATAAGAAGGGGTAGAGTTCAGATGGAAAGGGGATTTTCTAGAGACCAGAGGAACAGAAAATTCCCAGATAGCGGGTCTTTTTTTAGAGTTTGTAGAGAGGAGTCTATTCCCAATCGAGATCAAATCATTAACATAGTGCATCAGTGAGGCTCCACCGCTACCAGATCCCACCAATTAAAAGAAAAGATAATCAAATTAATTTTTCCTATTCTTGTATTCTTGATTTTTTATTGTAATTTTCTTTTATCATTGTATTTAAAATCAAAATCAAATCAAATTAGGCTTGTACCAAGTACAATCTTCTTGAGGAGTGATATTCTAGAGGATCTGAGTTAGACTTCCATTAAGAATATAAGTGGTACAAGCAACTGCTTCAGCTCAAATGTCTTTGGTACTTTCTTGCTATTCAGCATGTTTTTGACCATGTTCAGAATAGTTTGATTCTTTCTCTCGGTAATTCCATTTTGTTGTGGTGAATAAGAGGCTGGAAGAAAATATCGAATGCCATGTTCTTTGCAATAGACTTCAAACTCCTTTGAAGTGAACTCTCTACCTTAATCTGACCTGATAGTTTTGAGATAACAGCTAGCCACTTTCTTTTTCAACATTTACTTTAAAATTTTTAAACTTTACAAATTCTTCAGATTTGTTCTTCAGAAAATACACCTAGATTTTGTGAGAGAAATAATTGGTAAAAGTAAGAAAATCTCACTAAGTGAAGTAGGAGTAAACGGTCTGCAAACATATGTCTGCACAAGTTGTAGGGGCTTTGTTACAAGAAATGAAGCTTCTTTGGGAAATATGGCAGGTGATGCTTTCCAACAAGACATCCTTTACCTGGTTGTTTTAGATGATCAATGAGTAACAATCCTTTTAGCATATTCTACTTGCTAATGATTTGAAACCTCCAAAATTGAGATGCCCGAACCTTAAGTTCCATAGCTAAGATCGATAATCAATGCAAGCCTTTAAACATTTTATATTCCCACCTTGAAGATTTGACTTGAACATTCGGTTCTTTGATATTTGTATTTTAACAATTAGCCTATTCTATTAATCTTTAAGAAAAAGACTACGATCTTTCAAATTGTAAATACAAAAAAAAAAATTGCTTAATGGGTGCACCGCGGGTGCACCAGTAGGTGTCACCCGCGGGTGGCAACCCGCGGGAATTTCCTACAGGCGGTACCCATGGGAGCTTCCGCAGGTGCCAACCCGTGAGAGTGTCCCGTTGGTCCCACACCCACGGGCACCACCCACGCAATGCACCGCGGGGTTGCTCGCCTCGGTGCTTCGGTTACGTGGATTTGTTACGAGAATTGAGTCCGAATTTTCAAGGAATGAATACCCCCGATCTCGGTATTTTGTTATCGGATTTAGCTTAGATCTTATTCGAGCAGTTACTCCCCTCAATATATAAAAAGGGGTAGAGTTCAGATGGAAAGGGGATTTTTTTTCAGAGACCAGAGTCTAGAGGAACAGAGAATTTCCAGGGAGCGGGTCTTTTTCCAAAGTTTGCAGAGAGAAGTCTCTTCCCAATCCAAATCGAATCGTCAACGGAGTACATCAGCGAGGCTCCACCGCTACCAGATCCCACCAAGTAAAAAAGAAGGGAATCAAATTAATTTTTTCTATTCTTGTAATCATGATTTTTTTATTGTAATTTTCTTTTACCATTGTATTTAAAATCAAAATCTCAATGGAAGGAAATCTACAATTTTCGGACGTACAAGAATTGGCGACCATAGTGGGAGACTCTCTGTTCACAACAGAGAAATTGGTGGTGCAGTCCGACTGGAAATCCATCCGATCGATGGTTGAAACCTTGATCGTCAATTTCGACCAATAAAGGTATAAAAATTTCCTCTCTTCAAATTCCTCTGATTCGGAGCCCAGGTGTCATCGGGCAACGATCAAGGAAGGTGAGGTGTCATCGCCCACCAAAACTGATAAGGCGTCGTCGCCTATCAAAACAAGTGAGGCGTCATCGCCCACAAAAACTAATAAAGCATCATTGCCTGTCAAAACTTATAAGGCGTCATTGCCCATGAAAACTGACAAGACGTTATAAGAGTCGCCCCACGAGTGCACCCCACAGGTGCAACCCGCGGAGGCATACCACGGGTACAACCCGCAAGACACCCCATGGGCACAACCCCGCAGGTCCAACCTCTTTCTTTGCGTGCACCAGATTTCTTGGTACAGCAACCACCTACGCTTCCCCGTGCGCCTTTAGGCTACGTGCAGGGAGTGCACGGCTGTCACCTATCTTTTTGGTCACACTGTCAGGCATTCCTTCTGGTTCCTCCATAGAAACATACAAAGATGTCCTCGTGCACACATCTTCGAAATCTTCTTCAGATGATGAATATACTCAGAATAAAACTCATCAAAATCTTCTGAAGCATAATCTAGAGGCACGCAGGGCCCGTACAATTACATAGGCCAGCACAAACTCTAGAAGACTCCGAAAAAAAGTTGGAGATTGTTCTAACACTGAAAAATTGGCTAACTTTGAAATCCTTTAGACTAATCAGTATTATAAACAGAACTTGTGACGCAAAAGGCGTCAAATTGTAAATATAATGGAAAATATGTCTCAAGACTTAAGAGAATATCTCACTTAGAAAAGGAGTGCCCTCTAACCCACTCCTCAATGTCAATGTGAACGGTTGATTTCTGCCATTTTATCGAACTATAATTGCAAATTAAAGCTATCCATTTTTGATCGACCAAACCAAAAAGAAGATAGACAGTAAAGAAGATATACTCCAAAACTAATTTGCCCGCTGCCTCATCCCATACGGTTAGCAAGGGCAAACAAGTTACTAAGAGCGACCCCTCATATAAAGAATTTACTTCAAAATTAAAAGGAGTGTCGATTGAGCCATAGGGTGTGTATCAGCACACTCAAGTCAGAAGAGGAGTCGCTATACCATTAGACTATAAATGGTTGGTTGGAGGATCTGATGAGAAAGAAGACAGACATTCTGCCAGAAGAAGACAAACATTCTGTCATTGTGTCCTCATCTTCTTCAGATTCAAACAAAAAGTCTGCGTCTACAGTGAACATGTCCAACCTTCCAGAGGAAGTCTCTAAGAGACTTGAGAGATAGGAACAACGTCTCAAATAGCAAGATGAGACTATGGAAGAAATGAAGTAACTCCTAACTGAGTTATTGGTTCAAACAAAGAAGGGTCAATCCGTGTCGTTCTCTTCCAATAGGCGGGAAGAAAAACATCGTGTCAATGTAGATGAAGAGAATGAAGACGAGTATGAAGAACCACCTCCTCACTCAGAAGAGGATGAGGAGGTGAAGGTTTACATCAACCCTCATGCTAAAAAGATAAAAAAGATGGAGAGCCAATTGCAAGTATTACTTCATCGCAAAGAGCTACAAGAAGTTGAGACAGTACGTCCCTATCCTATAGAATGGAAAATTATGCCCTATCCTGCGAGCTATAAACCGTTGAACCTTTAGTCGTTCGACGGCAAAGGTTTGCCACAACAGCATATGTTCTAATTCCTGTCGCAAACGAGACACCTATTGGGGAATGATCTAACTTTAACCAAGATATTTGCAAGTACCCTACAAGGACCTGCATTTACTTGGTTCATGCAACTACCCCAAGGGACAATTAAATCATGGACTAATGTAGAACATGAGTTCTTAGCACGATTTTTTAAAAATGATACTGAAGTCTCTATGCCATCCTTGTTAGCAGCAAAGCAAGGAGAAGGCGAAATAGTAAAAGCCTTCATCGAGCGGTTCCGAAAACTTTCCGTGTGATGTCCACATGGCATAGTGCAGGAAACTCTTATAGAGACTTGCAGGCATAATTTACTAACCGATGTTCTGGTCAAAATGGGTTTGGTTGAGTCCAAGTCTTGGAAAGATTTGCTCAGCAAGGTGAACAAGTCGAAGACATACTTCGACATCTTGAAGATCAGGGAACTACGAAAAGAGGCGCTATAAATAAAGCTCTATACCACTTCTCCCTCTCCAAAGGGAAAGATGTAATGGCGGTCGAAAATACGCCGAAGCCAAAGGAAGTATCAGCTAAAAATAAGGCTACAAAGCCATCCAGACCTCAAAGGCAGTATTAATTTAAAGATGAACATACTGCTACCTTGTTTAATTTGCTCATCAAGCGCAGTATAATCAAGATGCCAAAGATCAAGAGGCCTAAAAAAATTGGAAAGATTAACAATCCAAACTATTATTTATATCACCGGATTGTGGGTCACCCTACTAAAGACTGCTTCATTCTAAAAGACAAGATTCAGGTATTGATTGATACTGGAGCAGTTCAACTCAAAACAGAACAAAAAAGGGTTACAACCAACTCGACTACCTTTAACGTGGGTGGTCTAGAAGTATCACTTGGGTTCACGCCTATTCCGAAAGGTGAGTTCAGAGTGGTTAATTTAGACCCCTACAACCAATAGAAGAAAGGGCTAATCCCTTTTAAGACTGAGAAGCATGAGATTCTTTGGGTGCATCCGGACCTTTTCAAAGATGAACAATGGACGACAGTAACGTCTAAAAAGAAAGCCAAAGCGAAAAGAAGACATCACATGTGCAATGCTGTCTCGGTAATAATTGAGAAGGAACCAGATGACGCACCTCTGTTAATAGATTCCGAAACAAAGACGACCGCTCTAGCAGTATAGCATGAACCCACACCCCTTTCAGGCACCAGGTCTGGAAGACAATATCTGAAGGACCATGCAAATGCAGAATTTGGTCTCTCTAAATCAACAAAGGAGGCCAATGAGAGGACTATTAAGCAGACTTCGGATAAAGGAAAACAGAAGGAGCTCAAATATAATCGGGCTCTGCGAAAGGATGCTGCTGAAGAGCAAGGCTCTTCTTTTCAGTTTGATGTTATAGCGCAGCTGGCAAATATACCGGCAAGAATAACTCTCTATGAGTTATTGCGTTTATTCAAGTCTACAAGAGATGCTCTAAGGGAAGTTGTAGCAGACTCTGAGGTTTTCCTAACCCATTTCCTAGAAAAAAATTGAGGAGGCGTGCCTGGACAACAACTCAGTGTTGAGGTGTGCCCCTTACATTGCTTTCGCGCCAGAGAACATGTAGTTGAAGAATACCAAGTACAATAGGCCTTTGTACTATACAGGGTACATAGGCTCAATAAAAGTTGGCCAAATTCAGATTGATCCAGGGTCTACCCAGAGCATTATGCCATGAAGGTTTATGCAGTTCCTCAGAATTCCTTCCCACCGATTGACTTCAACTAATACTATCATATTTGGTTTCAACGCCAACGGTAGTCATCCCCTGGGAAAGATCAGACTTAGATGTCAAATTGGAGATCTCAAAAGCGAAGTGACTTGCTATGTGATTGAAGCAGACACTTCTAGGTTGACCATAGATTCATGCTAATATGATTGCCTTGTCCACTCTACATCAATGTATGAAGTACGTGGATGAAGATGGAGAAGTGCACATACTAATTGCTGACAAGCAACCACTTGAGAGGGTTGAAAACTACTTTGTAGACACCCTCTTTTATACTGAGAGTGCTGAGATTGATCCACCATTACATGATGGGCATGATAGTGGGAATGAAGCTAATACTGAGTTTGAAGTGTTCATTGCCAAAAAAGGGTATGAACCGCTTGTAATCAATCTTGAAGACTTAGATGTTAATGACACTGTCGATGATGCAGGCGAGTGGGAAATTAATGAAAATCTAGAATTTGCTTATTTGCCTGGTGTTGCTACTGATTATGTACCTTTAGTTACTAGTACAGATGTAGATAGTCTCTAAGAATTTGAGGCTTTAGCAACCATGCACTTGTCAATTAGATCATCAATGAAACTACAATCAAGCATCAAAAATACAGATGGGGCGATGTTCAAAGTGCCTGCCTCTCAGGCCGATCAAAAACCTATTCTTTTCGGAAGGGTTCAACCACATATGGCCCCATCCGATGATAGTGAAGATGAAACTCAGGAAGCCCCTCAATTCTATCATTGCGGACCAAAGTCATTACTAATAATGGAGAAAATGGGATATGATTTCATACATAGACCCGGGTTAAATTTCGGCAAAGGACGTCTAAGTTTACTTCCCTCGTTCGTGCCCAAAGGAAAAGAGCCGGATTATTATTACAAAACCGGCAGGGGGTTGGGATACGTCACAGCACTCGAACCTTCGGATATCGAAGAAATGATCTGCCAAATTGCTGAAGATTCCGATTGGGATTCAGATATCAGTCTGGAAATATTATCTAAGGAGCTGACTACAAACATGACGTCGTCAGCTCGATTCCAGATGAAGATGATAAACTAACTTTTCTCCAAGATGAAGCGTTAGTTAAACATCTCGATGCCCAATGGAACATGCACTTCAAACAGTGCGAACCACCTACCGAAATTAAGGTGATTCAAAAAATATGGGTGATGAGGCCAATCCTAAGCCCATATTTATAAGCGAGAGTTTATCTCCTAAGGAAAGAGAAGACCTTATAACTCTCTCTCGAGAATACATAGACGTCTTTGCCTGGAATTATGAAGACATGCCAGGCTTGGATACTCAAGTTGTTATGTATCAGCTTAATATTAAGCTAGATGCAAAGCCAGTAAAGCAACAACAAAGAAGATTCCGTCCAGAGTTAACGGAATCGATCGAGGATGAAGTGAAGAAGCTTATACAATCTGGCTTCATCTGAGAAGAACAATATCCTGATTGGGTAGCAAACATTGTTCTAGCTCTCAAGAAGAATGGAAAAATTCGAATCTGCAATGATTTTCAAGATCTTAATGCGGCATGTCCTTAGGAAAAATTCCCGCTTCCAATAACAAGTGTCATGATTGACATCTGCAGATTCGAAAGGATGTATTTCATTGATGGATTCTCTGGGTAAAATCAAATCAAAATGTACCCTGAAGACAAGAAGCACACTATTTTCAGAACACCGTTAGGCATGTACTGTTATACGTTATGCCATTCGGTTTAAATAATGCAGGTGCAACATATCAACGTGCTATGAACAAAATTTTCTGCGAGCATCTCCGTAAAACGGTAGAGTGCTTCGTTGACGACCTTGCCATCAAGAGTCATAGTAAAAACGATCATCTCTGAGATTTGAAAACGGTGTTTGATATTACGCAAAAACACCAACTAAAAATAAATCCGACTAAATCTTTTCTTGGTGTCTCTAGTGGCAAATTCCTTGGTTTCATTATTACATCCAAGGGTATCCATTTAGACCCAGAAAAGGTAAAAGTAATTTAAGAGATGCAGCCACCGAACAATCTCAAAGAACTTCGAGGATTACGAGGGAGGCTAGCATATATTTGGAGATTTATTACTAATCTTTCAAGGCGATGTCAACCCTTCACTGAGTTAACAAAGAAAGGGGTGTCGTTTATTTGGGATGAAGCTTGTCAACAAGCTTTTGAGGACCTTAAAAAGTACCTCACTAAACCTTCGGTACTGGTAGCCCCTATATCAGGAAAATCATTCTTGATATATGTTTGGGAGATGAACCATTCACTTGGTGCCCTGTTGGCCCAAACCAATGACTCAGGCCACGAGCAAGCCATTTACTACCTTAGTAGAACTATAGTAGGCGCCAAGCATCTGTACACTCCAGTAGATAAAGAGTGTTTGGATCTAGTATTCGAAGTTCAAAAAATGCGACACTACTTAATAGGCCAAACAATTCATGTGATTTCTCGGGTAAATCCCTTGAGAGTGCTCATGACCAAGCCTGGGTCACTCAATTGCATGCTAGCCAAATGGTCGATCCTGCTATCGCAGTATGATATACGATTTATACCACAAAGGACAATCAAACGACAAGAAGATGCCTATTTTTTAGCAGAACATCCTGTCTTGGAATCCTCTAAACTTTATGAGAATATTCTAGATGAAATGATGGAAGTCAACATGATTTCCAATGAACCGGCTTGGCTGTTATTCTTTGATGGAGCGGCTCAAAGAAACTCTGTCAGAGTGGGGGTAGTTTTAATAGCCCCGCAGAATAATGTAATCCCGTGAGAATACTTACTCACTCGGTCTTGTTCTAACAATGTGTCTAAGTACAATGCATTTTTAACGGAACTGCAAATTGCTCGACAGTTGGGAATTCAGCATTTAGAGGCCTATGGAGACTCCAAACTCGTTGTAAATCAAGTAAGAGGAAAATACGAGGTCAAGCATGAACATCCCGTACCCTACTTTGAGGCAGCAATCAAACTTACCAACTCTTTCAAGGAGTTTTACATTGACTATGTGTCACGACACGAGAATGCATACGCTGATGCCCTGGCTTCTCTCACAGCCACATTAGTGCTCCCTGCTAAATCAATCAAAGGCATTGAGAATGGAAGTCACGAACTTCTTTGCCCTAAAGAAGTATTTGAGGCAAATGTCCATACACTAGGGATGAACTTCGAACCCAGAGATTGGCGATTCGAAGAGATTCTCTAGATCAATTTGGTCTCAAAGGAGAGATTTTTGCTCTTTTAGCACAAGGCTCCAGGTCTGTCCCACTTAAGATGATCCCAAGGAAATGGATCAGGATCCCTGCAATAACAAAGGAAAATAACCATTCTCTGATATCCAAGAAGATGATACTGAAGACAAGGTTCCTCTCACTCGCACCATGAGGAGGAACCTAAGAAAAAGCAAAGCTCGAGCCATCCATAGGGCCATGCAAGAAAAACCAACTGTTATCGGTCAAATATGCGAAATTCAAATTTGCGTATGGCGAAGAAAGAGCGAAGTCGAGGTCTCCAACAAGAAGCTGGACCAAGATGCAGATGGGTTTATTCACGTTTCTTACAAGAAATACCGCTCGCCCACTAAGTACATCTTCGACTATAAACATGGAGTTTACATCTGCGTTTTCCAAATCAAATGTGGGTCTCAGACTCGCATTTTTGAAGCCAAATGCAAACCTCAAGGTCGCATTTCAGAAGCAAAACACGAACCTCAGGTCACGTTTTAGAAGCTAAACGCGGGCACACAAACCCGCGTTCTTGAAGCTAAGTGCGGATCTCAAATCCGTGTCTCAACAGATGCCAAACTGCGGCCCTAGATCCACATTCATGAAGAAAATTAGCCTCTAGGGCTTATAGACTATCAATCCTAGTCATACTAGTTTCATCAGAAGCTTATTCTCCAGTCGCAATGACTAAAGTAAATTTTACTCCTAAGATTTTCATGGGAATAGATTCTCCTATCTTGAAAATACTATTTGGAGGGGATGTTGCCTTTGCCAACAGTCTCACAAGTTCCAATACAGGGGACCTTAGGGTATTTCTTGAAAAGAAAAGAGAAAACTCCTAAGTATCTCACAGTCATTGCGAACAGTTAATTAACAATGCTGTCTCACTGCCCCTATGTTGCAACTCTAGCAAAGCCGTCTATCTTCAACAAACTTGCATCGTCTCCAGTCTAACCTTCAAAGAATAGAAAACGTGCCATAAAATAAGAATTTTTTGAATTAGAGTATTTTGAAGTATCATCCAACATGATATCTTTAGGAGGAAAGAAGCAAAAAAAGATGAGTAGTGTTCCTCGAACAGATTCGTCAGATTTTGAGCACTCTTCTGGTTTGAAAAGTAAATTAAGTGATATTTGAGGTGTCTTTCGAAACACTTGACTCCAGAAGGAGGTGACAGTAACTTTAGATTATCAGAAGATGGCCAGAATCTCCTCTAATAAAGAAGAAATAAGAAACTTCGCTATCGCAAAATCTTAGACTTCTGACTCATTCCTTGAAGATTCTGTCTCTACGTATATGACACAGGAAAATTCTGAAGAGTTTATGAGGAGAATGGATGAGGAGGAGAAGATCATCTAGAAATAGCAGGAGATTATAAGAGAGATTAGGAGAATGGGCTCAGAAGTAGCCTCCTAAGTAGGGACAATGGGCTCAGAAACGTCTGCAGCCACTCCTACAACCTCCAAAGCTCATTGAGGAGATGGTAATTCCGTGGCCAACTTAATCGTAAAAGAACAATGAGGCTTCTTGGCTAGGCAAGCAAAACCACTGGCTGATCATGTGTGCTTTACCATAGCTTCATAATCTCCCCGAGCGGGAGCATCTCTTCGAGTAGGCGCATCAGCTCTAGGTGGCACATCAAATTGTGCGGGCACATCTGTTTGTGTAGGCACATCAGCCTGAGCTGGCACATTTGCCTGAGCAAGCACATCTCCTTGAATGGGTGCCACAGGTACAACCCCGTTAATATCTCCATAATCATCATCATCAAAAGAAAGAAACTCATCTATACCTCGTACACAAACCACCTTGGCATCTTTTCTTTGGGTATAGAGCGCCTCGATCTCCTTCATACATGAATGGTTGATCGAAAAAGAGATAGCTATAGTATTAACACTATGTTACCAAGAGCAAAATCTAAGAGACATATAAAGATTGGAAGTCTTCTGAGGAAGAGAAAAATGAACTCACGTGCAGCCGGCGATAAAGTGATATCCACTCTAGCATCTATGAACAGATTACCCAGAAATTGTAGCAGAATGTTGGGATTACCAACATAAAGTTGTGAATAACTGAATTGGCGTGCAAACCTACTGGGAAATATAATTCAAGGAAACAAATTGATCCCTGGCGATACAACAAATGCCCCGGTCTGATGTTGTTCAACCATCAAAGGTAGCCAGAAGAAAGAGTGTGTAGCCATTAGGATCGGTAGTATCTCTAAATTCTTCTCCATATGCGCCTCTAGAGAAGTCAAGAAAATATCAATAGATATAATAGTTTTGATGACTGTGTATTGTCTTACGGATTGTGAACATATAATAGTTCCTCCAATCACATCCTTCATACCTCTGAATGAATGAAGCCCCACTACTATCTTCTGGGGGCGAAATCATTAGGCTTGGACAATGTATTATGAACCACGCCATAAGATAGGTATAAGGTAACTCCACTATGTGATTAGGAGTTGACACTCAACCTCAGATTCAGTGCCTTTAGTCTTATTCTTTTTGCCTCCTAGGCAAAAGTCTGTAGCAAGATCTCGAGGACCATTATGCAATTTGCAACCGAGGGGTCTTCTGTGTATAAGAAAAACTACTGGGTATTGTAACTCAGTAGCATCAGAAAACTCGCTATCAATCCTCTTTCAGAAATAGGCATTTGAGCCAGATAGTTGAAGCTCTGAAAACTCGTGTTGACTTTAAACCCATCCTCATCTGATTCCATTATATATGAAGTGGCCCCTAGGTTAGCTACCCGAGCCTCGACAGCAGCTTGTTAAGAGAGTCCAGTTTTATTACTGCAATCTCAGGTTGATCTACATCTTGAACTAGGTAGTTAGCCCATAGTTTTTGGCTAATACCTTGGCTCCCTATGCTTGAAACCTCCTAGCAAATGTAGAAGTGGCACATCACCTCCCAATACGTCTCATATACTTGGAGGGCTTGTTTCATCTGTTGAAACTCCTCTGTGGTCAGGACTATCTCCTCCTATGGCCGCTCTCCTATTGATAATAAAGAAATCTCGAACATCTCGTGGATAGCAAATATGAGTTCGTCGACGGGAGTAAAGAATATTCCAGAATTAGGATTGTACATCTTCAGAATGCTGAACAAATAATAGGCACTATGAGGAAGATCATACTATACGTTTCTAATAGCCTTATACAATCTAATATCTTTCAGGATAGTTTCAAAGTTTGACAGCATGAAGCACATCATCCTGCTCCACCACATCTTGTCGATAGAGTAAATCCATCCAGAAGTGCGGAAGTTATGGGCAGGATATTGTCCTTTCGACTTGAAGAAATTGTTGAGAGAGGTGCTGGTATGCTGAGGTGACTTGCCGAGAGGGAAGTCCTTCCCCACTCACCCCATTAGCAGACCAGTCAAGCATCTATCAGAAACATCTTGATAAGGATCTTGGCTGTCAAAGTTGATAATGGGGATGCCATCTTGGTTCTTATTAAAACTCCACTCTATTTGATGAGAGACAGATATGTTTTGAAGATAAGTCAATTAGCAATTCTTTACCATCTCCGGAATGAACATTCTCACATCTCCCACTTATTGAAGCCACTTGCATTTCTCGTTGAACAGAGACACGTCTGAGACTAATATTGAGTCACAAAAGAGGAATGCCGGCTTCTCTAGTTCTTCTCTATTTGCACCCACAAGTATGGCCTCTTATCAACTCTCCTCATATGGATGGGCTATAGCTAGATAACATATCTCTTTGGTTGTCGCTGCTACTCGGAGTGAAAGACGGGATTGGGCCACGGAATCCGAGTTGAATCCTACCACAGGACCTCCTCTAAACCCAAAGTGACACTTTGTTAGAGAAGTTGTGTAATTCACTATTAAGAAAACAAAAAAGAAATTAGAAGCTCATCAAGAAAATGACAGAAAATTTTCTAAGTAAAGAAACATGAGGCTAATAGCCCCATGAATAGAGAAATAAACGCGAGGCTAAATAGCCCTGCATAAAAGAAAGGTAACGCGAGGCTAACAGTCTCGCATAACTAAATGCGAGTCTATCTGCCTCGCATACTAAACCCGAGGCTAACAACCTCGGTGACTTTACGTGAGGATGTTCAGCCTCGCATACTAAATGCAAGGGTATTAGTCTCGTGTGGCTTTACGTGAGATATTCAGCCTCGCATACTAAACGCGGGGCTAATAGCTTTGTGTGCCAAAAATCATCTTTTTTTGTCAAATTTCACCCAAAAATCATGGCAAAAATCCTCAATTGAAGCTTCTTAATTGATTTATACTCAGAAAAATAAGGGAAGAGAATGAGATTTAAATGGGATTTTACCTCCAAAAATGGAAAGAACGACTTTAAAGATGGGGACCGATGGTCGGGAGCGAGAAGAGGGGTTGCCCCGGTCAACCAAAACCTTCTTTGGTGCCATTTACCGGTAAATAGCAGAAGAATTCGAAGAAAGAATGAAGAGAATAGAAGAAATTCGACGGAATTCGTAGGAGTTCTTGAAGATGAGGAAATAAATTTCTTTTCAATGAATAAGAAGAAGAAGATGAAGTGGTATTCTTTTAAAAGGGAAATGACACCCAGTGGGGCTTGATTTGTAGCCAAAATTTTGCAAGGCAGTTAAAGCTCCGTGAGACTATTAGCCACGTGAGGCTATTCGCCCCGCGAGGCTATTAAGCTAATTAGCCTCGCATACAAACAAAACTTGTGTGATGGAAAATTTGAAGAATTGAATTCCAATGTATTTCAAAACTCTTTAAAAATTAGTAAATATGATTTTAAATACTTTGAAGTGGGTCTTATAGAATGAAAAAAATTGAACTCAATGTAATTTAGCCACACGAGGCGAATAGTCTTGTGCACATGAGGCTAATAGCTCCTTGCGAGACTAAATAGCACCTCGCGAGGCTAAATAGCTTCGCACGAGGTTAACAAACTCGCACGGGGATGATAACCTTACGTGCATGGGGCTGAGTTAGCAAGGAGTTGGTTTCGTTTTGGATTTTCACTAGAATTCCGAACACAATCATATCTAAAAACCTCAAATTGAAGATTCTAAATCCAACTGAAATATAAGATCAGAGATTAAATTGTATTAGAATTCCATCCCTATCTTCTAAGAAAGCCCCTATAACTAACTCATATGTATAAATACAAGTTAAGAGAAGAGTTTTGTAAACCTTTGGCAAATTGATTTACATGTAAGGGTATGCCGACTAGCAGCAAGAAGCCGTCGACCAACGGTTGTTCTCTATCGATTCTTCACATTCAAGATCAAGTCAAGTATCAAATCGTCAACAGAGTACGTGGTTGGCACTCTATAGTCACTTTAAGAACCCATACTTTTTGTGAAAGAGAGTGATAAATTTAAAAATCCTCTCGTTTGATTTTTCTCTACTTTTTTTTATTGTATTTTGAGATTATTTTAATCATAAATCAATGACAATGAAAGGAAGCGCGAGTTTTGCAGGAAACAATCATGATTTCCCCATTAGGGTTTCAACATAAATCATGTGAATTTGTGATTGCTTATTGATTTAATTATAATTTTATATTGGGATCATTGTTTGCTACTAATCTTTCTAGTAATTAAAATTCAAGTAATCCTATTTTTTCACCCCTTACTATATATAAACATATATTTTACAGTTTCAAAAAAGATTAAAATTTGATTCTTGAGTTTCATGAAGAATTTAAAAAAATTTGCGTATAATTTTGTTCATGTGTATAATTCATGTATCGTCATGCTAGTTAATAAGATATGTGAATTATTAACAAAATTTGAAACAACCCGCCAAATTCTAATGCGTCCGTCCATTGCCATCCATATATAAGCGTTGAGCTAGCTTATGTTAGAAACAGGTTTGGATGGTGACGGTTCCAACTATTAATGTGTGCGTTCTGAATTTGGATATGATTTGGACAAGGCTAATTTCCTATTTTCAGTTGAAGCAAATTTTAAGTCGAATATGATTGACCGCGCTGAATTCCATCAAAATACCTTTCCACTTGAAATTCATTCACTTGCTTATTAAACTCTTGACTGGACCATTTCAAAGCATTCAAACAAGCCCTACGAAGGTAGCATAGATGATCACTCAGTACGATAACAGGCGACGAAGTACATTCTTACATATCCAAACCACATCGGACTAATTTCCACATATCATTATTCTCGTATATGTGGATATGAACGACTAAAAGCCACCACCACGAAGTACGTTTCTCATAATTGCTATTCTGGGAAAGCCTCGATGATGGTCCAGATGGTCGGGATCTTGATGATGTTCAGGCGAGGGATGCCGGCAGACTTCAAGAGCGTCTTCCACTCTTCCTCAGTCCTCTCTTTTCCGGTTGGGGCGTAGGCGTACATCAACATGTCAAACTTTGCTCGTATTTCTCCCAGCGGACTGCCGTCCTTCGAATACAGCACCACCTCCATGATGACCACCTTACCGCTCTTCGGTATGACGCTGCGGCAGTTGTTCAGCACCTTTGCGCAATCTTCATCCCCATAGCCGTGCAGCACGGTCTTCATTAACACAGCATCCGCCTGGGGAACAAACTCGAACATATCCCCCGCAACATGAGTGACTCCGGGATACTCCGGCGCCGTCCCCACAACAAATGGCAGGTCGAAGTTGATCCCCTTGAGCCCCGGATTAAACCTCACGATCTCGGCCATTGTTGCACCGGTCCCACCACCGACGTCCACCAAGGACGACAGCCCGCTGAACCCGTCCTTGTAGGACGACAGCATTGCATCCATCGTCCCCTTGGCAGTGAACGCCATGGCACTGTTGAAAATATCGTTGAATTCGGGGTTGGTCGCTGCAGTCCCGTACAGCATGTCCATGCCGTTGGCGGTGATGTAGGGAGTGCCACCGGACTGGACACAATGAGAGAACTTGTGCCATGCGGCAATAGGCAGAGGGTGAGTCAGGAACATGACCATGGGGACGAGGTTGAGGTCGGAGGAGCGGACGAGGGCAGTGGAGGCCGGGGTGAGCCCATAGTGGGGCTCCCCCGACACATCATCGACCATAGAGGAGAAGATGCCATTGTGGGAGAGGAAGCGCATGATGCGGAGGAGAGCGGTGGAGTCAGGAGGGGTGGGGCCAGGGAGGAGGGAGGCGAGGCGGGAGAGGGAGAGGTGCCCAGTACCGTTGCCGTGCTCGTGGATGATGTCAGCGATCCGGAGCTCCACGGCGCATCGGAGGACCATCGAGTTGACGAAGGAGAGCATGGACTTCCATACTTGGGTCTGGCCGTCCATGGACACGGTGTCCTTCTTTTCTGCACTTGCTCCCCGGCCTCCGACATCATTTTCAGTAGTTTGTTTGTGAACTTTGAGTACTACTGGAAGTATAAAGGATAAGTACAGCTTGACTAGATACTCAAGTGTGGGATGGAAAATGAATAGCGAACGAGGGTATTTGTAGATGAATATGGGGAGGGGAACATGACGTAGTCTGACCGTCATCTGCTTTGATTTTTCAACTACGGTTTACTATTTGGTATTATTAGGGGAGAAATTTGTTCTCCTTCATCAATAAATGAAAAATCAGACTAATAATTTGTCTGATTCTAGCATAACGTTACTCATCCAAAGACAACAGATGAATAGTTGCTGAAATTGACGCGCACCTGCAACATCTGATTGTTACGTTGTTTTTAGGTGCACAAGCTTGCGGGCTCTGGGTGGGTAAGAGTCGTTATCGGCGCTTTGGCGTTACTTTTTTCCACCTCAATGACATAACCTCCTGATCCTCTCCCCCAACAAAATATGTGTTAGGACGCCCCATGTCTAATATATCATAACTGTTCATTAGTTCGTGAATGGTTCAGATTTTTCATAAATTTAAATCTATTAAGTTGTTCCATTACACTAAAGAAGGATCAGGAAAAACGAAATCAAATAAAGATGGAAACAACAAATATGGTAATGAAATCATCAATATCTATATGTATTCATATAGATGCAATCTCCAACTTAGGATCAACCATAAGTCAACTCAATCTCGATGGGTCAACTCATTTTTGAACATGACTCTGATACCACTAAAATACATGTCATATCTACTTCCGATATATGGTATACGAGTACGTACAACAAATACTGGCAATATATTCGGTTTGAATATGCTAAATCATAATTATCATATCGCAACCACTGATAATAAATACATATAGATAAATAAAGTGACATTCATTATATCATGAAGTTTATCATATAACTAGAAATAAGAAAATGGTAAAGGAAAATCTAAGATAACTTTCACTAGGGAATGATAAGTTTGAAAATGTAAAAAGATAATATAGCTAAATAACTATTGATCTTCGACCACTTCTATAAAGTACTCTAAGTCTTTAGCCAACATAATCTATTTCAGGCTCCGGACTTGTATGTTCAGGTCGTCAAATAGTAACCAAAACACTATACATAAAAAGCATATTTATAATAAACCAGTAAGAGTTATATCCAACATGATAATAAATAAGTCGTAGAAAATAATAAGTTAATATGTAATAATAATATTAACTGATATAAGTTAAACCTAATGCTTTCTAGTATAGTTACAATTATAATAGGTATATTCTTATTAAAGATGACGTATAATTGGAATAGGATACCACTATTTTCGCTTATCTCTTGTTTGCATCCAAAAATAGTCACATGGATTATCTCGTGCCGAATTAGGCCTACTATCAGGCAAATAGGAATATTCTGGTGCGATCCACGAAATCACCATGCACTCTTGGTATGCGAAATATTTAGTTGTACAACTTAACAAGTTTATAACCCAAACAAAATATATTTCCATCATTCAGTTTAATATCATTTAAGTAAAGTTCATGTCAAGTCAAATTCTAGTTGTCATAGTTTGTATATAGATCATACTATGTACAATATTTCAATTCAATTTTATTTTTTTGTTAACAATATAGTTCAAATAGTTCATTCTATTTAAACTTTATTAAAAAAATTAAAATTGGCTAAATAAAAAATTTACTAATTTAAGATATCATAGAGATATATTGGCCAAGTAAATATATGAATGGTGGAGGCTTTCTGTGTTATGCACGTTTCTTAATTATGCAACTAATATACAAGAGAACTTTTATAGATATTGATACAAAATAATATCACAAATAGTATTTTTCCATGATTATACATATTATGTGATTTATCAAATATTATATATATTAATTATTCAAAAATCTAGCTATATTGTGCAATTTAACATATTTAATAACAAGTGTATAACAAAAATAACATGATTTCGATAATATGAACAATTGCAAGTAGTTGATGGATTCATTTAAGATAATAAATCAATTTATAGAAATAAATAGTGTAATTAAAATAGCAGCTAAGAAGAATAACGTGATTAATGAGTCCAAAAATAAAGTCACCTCGATTTGTGTCACGTTATCGATCAATTAGCAATTGCATGAAGCAATCTACACATAAAATTATAAAATAATTGTTAAAAATTGTTTAATATAAATTTATGTGATTTTTAGAATTTTTTCTAGTATTCATAAACCACTCAAAATTTAATTTTGAACTTAAATAGTATTAGCGGGACTGAAATCAATAAATGTGTCTGAATCCGTCTAATTGGGTCTATAAAATAGTGGATGTTATTTTTAACTTATTATGATTGTTGGATCATGGGTGAGCTAACCATATGATCCAATGGGATAAATCTAGAGAGAATTAAAGAAAATAGGTTAACCAACCTTAATTAATGGAGATTCAAGAGAATGAAAAAGTTAGAGGTTCCTCCTACGAAATACGGAGGTTCCTCCAACAAAATACGGTGAGGAGAGTGATGCCTTCGGCGAGAGGTTGGTGCTCTGGCAGCATGCCAATGAGATGCTCCGACAGGGTGAGTGAGCAAAAAGAATTTTAGAGGATGAGTGTGAGGATTTAATTGAGAATAGAGGTTGGATTTAAATAGTATTAAATTTACGAGTTATATGATATGAAGGATTTGAGAGAATTAAAAGAGGATAGTGGGGATTTATTATTAAGAATTAAAAAGATAAATTTATTCTAGAGATTTCAAATAATTGAAGTGATGGAGAAGATGAAATAATTGGAGGGTTAGGGAAATTAAATAGTCAAATTCATTATTTTGTTTATTTATCTATTTATTAATTTACTTATGGCTAAAAACTTATTGGTCATTAAAGGATGCCTAGAAACATAATGTTTTAAGGACATGGATAATTCATTGAACCCCACAAACAAGTCTTCTATATATTTATGATGGAGATGGATTATTTGTAGCAATCATTAGAGAATTGCATTACAGTATCTATCAATATCTAGAAGGAAAACATGATTAATATGAGTAAGCTATAAGATGCTGATACACGATGAGCCAAAGATAAATTGTACAGGTAGAGAAGTATAAAGATAAGGAATTGCATTATCTGTACTAAACTTCTTGGCACTCTCCAAACACACTACAAATAACCTATATATATAGTTGTACAAATAACCATTCATCTCCCTAATTAAATGCAGATACACCCTCTCTTTCTGTGACACTTGAACTTTCTAAATGACCCTTTAGATTCTCAAAAAGATAACTATTCAATAATAAATTAACTTAAATAATTAATTTTAATATCCTCCCTTAATTTTGATTCATCATTCCAATTCTACTCCTTAATGGAGAGAATACTTCAAATTTCGGAGACTTCATAAATATGTTGGCAGCTTGATCTAATGACTTCACATGAATGAGCTCCTATTCTTTATTCTTCACCTGCTCCAGAATGAAATGATAGCAAGCGTCGATATGCTTGTTTCCTTCATGGTCTACTGGATTCTTTGAAAATGCAATTGCCGACTTATTATCAACACAGATCATTTTGGGTTTGTCTTGAGAAAACTAAAGATCTTTGAGCTAATTTCTCAGCCAAAAATTTATGACAAACTCTTGATGATATAACTATATATTTAGCTTCATAAGTAGAAAGAGTAACAATGGGTTGTTTCTTTGATGACCAAGTGAATGCAGTATGGCCCATAAAAAAGTATATCTAGTTGTACTCTTCTGATCATTAATATCTCCAACTCAGTCACTTTGATGTAGCAAAGAATCCTCTTTGCTAGTAGTAAATGTGAAGATTTTGGGTCCTCTACAAATCTACTAATGAGTCCAACACCATTTAAAATATCTGGTCTCGTACAAGTTAAGCAATAAAGACTCCCAACCAAACTTTTGAAATGTGTGGCATCAACTTTGCTTTCAGAATCATGTTTCGACAATTTAATTCCACAATGAACAAATATGCATACTAAATTGTAGTCCTTCATATTAAACTTTCCAAGAGTCGTTTTGGTATAACCTTTTTGAAAGATAAAAATATCCTTTTTACCTTGTCTCACCTACCAAGATGGTAAGATATTAGCCCGATGTCTGTCATCACAAATTCTTGAATCATGGAGTTCTTAAACTCTTCGAACATGCGCGGATTGTTACCTATAAAGACAAGGTCATCCACATTAAGCATACAATAAGGAAATCTCATCTTCATTTGTCTTAGTGTATAAGGCATGTTCAGAAGGACATCAGTTGAAATTATTATTTGGAAAATATTTATTAATTCAACTACTCCAAGCCCTTGGTGCTTATTTTAGGTCATACACAGCCTTTTTCAGTTTCAATACCTTTGATTCTTCTCTTTTTTTGATGTAGCCAAGAAATTGCACTACATATACCTTTTCTTCAAGAACTCCATTCAGGAGTGCCTCCTTCACATCTAGTTGATAAACTGACCATTTGTTTTGTTCAGTTAAAGATATAATCAATCTAATAGTTTCAAGGCGAGCAATAGGAAAAAATACCTTGTTATAATCAATTTCGGTCTTTGATTGTATCCTTTAGTGACCAATCTGACCCTGCATCTCGCAGTTTCTCCCTTCACATTCTCTTTTTTCAAAACTCACTTTACTCCAATTGCCTTCTTGCTCTGTTGAGGTTTTGTAAGTTCCCAGATATTATTCTTTTCGATCGCCTTGATCTTTTCATTCATAGTTGCTCTCCATCTTTGATCTTGAATAGTCTCTTCGAAGTTTATAGGCTCACAACCAACAAATAAGCAAAATATAGTCAAATTATTTTGATTTTTAGTTACCCCATACAGTTCGGTCAAGGCTCCGGATTTTTTGACTTTTGGACTTGATGATGATGAGGATGATGTGAAAGAAGTTATTGATGGTGATGAGAGCGGTGATAATGGAACATGTGTTAGAATATCTTATATGATCTCCTTATCTTCATCAACAAGTATGATTGAATTGTTACTAATTTCTCCCTTGCTCCAGTTCCACGATTTATTCTCGTCAATTTATACATCTCTCCTCACAATAAGCTTATTGCATGGATCATATAGTTTGTAACCCTTAGTTTTTGAATCAAGGCCAATAAAGACATATGGGGTACTCCTGTCATCAAGCTTGCTTCTCTTATGTTCTGGAACATGAGCCTTGAAACTACTGCCAAACACCTTGAACTAAATCAAATTAGGCTTGTCCCAAGTACAATCTTCTTGAGGAGTGATATTCTAGAGGATCTGAATTGGACTTCCATTAAGAATATAAGTGGCACAAGCAACTGCTTCAGTTCAAATGTCTTTGGTACTTTCTTACTATTCAGCATGCTTTTGACCATGTTTAGAATAGTTTGATTCTTTCTCTCGGTAATCCCATTTTGTTGTGGTGAATAAGAGGTTGGAAGAAAATATCGAATGCCATGTTCTTTGCAATAGGCTTCAAACTCCTTTGAAGTGAACTCTCTATGTTAATCTGACCTGATAGTTTTGAGATAATAGCCACCCAATTTCTTTTTCAACATTTTCTTTAAACTTTTAAATCTTTGCAAATTCTTCAGATTTGTTCTTCAAAAATACACCTAGGTTTTGTGAGAGAAATAATCAGTAAAAATAAGAAAAATCTCACTAAGTGAAGTTGGAGTAGACGGTCTGCAAACATATGTCTGCACAAGTTGTAGGGGCTTTGTTGCAAGAAACGAAGCTTCTTTGGGAAATGTGGCAGGAGATGCTTTCCAACAAGACATCCTTTACATGGTTGTTCTGGATGATCAATGAGCAGCAATCCTTTTAGCATATTCTACTTGCTAATGATTTGAAACCTTCAAAATTGAGATGCCCGACCTTAAGTTCCACAACTAAGATGGATAATTAATGCAAGCCTTTAATCATTTTATATCCCCACCTTGAAGATTTAACTTGAACATTCGGTTCTTAGATATTTGTACTTTAACAATCAGCCTATTCTATTAATCTTTAAGAAAAAGACTACTGATGAGAATCATATATTGCATTTTTCCTCCCATATTTTATCTATTTTTTTGTATAAATAATTGCTACTCGGGTATATTTAATGTGTTTTTATAGGTAACAAAGGATTTGTATGGAAGAGAAGAAGATAAAGCAAATTTATTAAGAATACGAGCAAAAAGAGTCTATCATGGTGAAGACAGAAACTCAAGTGCAGCAGCAGCAAATTCAAAACAATATTCGGCCAAGATAAAGTTTAAACTGGAAACTTTCATGTAGAAAAGATTTGTAGAGCTCGAAATTATCTTCGCAACGAGTTTAAGAACAGATCAATCCGAGTTCGGATGCAAACGTTATGGCCATTTTACCGAAGTACTGCAGAGTGGAAAATCCAATCCAGCGGGTTACGGGTGCACTGAACTTAATTTCAGATTTTGGTACCGAAAATTAGTATTTTATGCAATCTAATCTCAACCATTGGTTTCTAATACCTATGGATTGGATTAAGATTATATATTTTGAGATTAGTTTGTGTTGGTTAGGATCATATCGTTTATATTGAGTTTGAGTATGAGTAGGATTGTATTTGGATTATAAATACCCCATGAATCCTTGTAAATTAGGGGAGAGCTTTTTAGGTGTAATTTTGGATATACTTTTTATTAATAAAATTAGGATTTTGCTGAATGGGTGGCGGCCACAATACCGTGCTCCAGAGGTAAGCCATTGCTTTTAATTCTTTATTTGCTTTCTAGATAGATTTAATTGCTTTCTAGTATAGATTTATTCGCTTTCTAGATTAGATTTTATTTGCTTTCATGAATAAAAATTTGATTTTTTTTATTAAAAATATGAGTAGCTAATTAGTTTAGCTCTAGGATATAGATGAAGCTAAGATCCACCATGTAATTGTTTTCTAATATTTTTTCTTAAGTAAAATTAATAAAGATATGATTTTTCTATAAAAAGATTAAAATACAAGAACTCGAAAATTAAGACTTTGACAGGTTATACTTGAATTAGGTTTCTTGATAGCCTATGCTCAGTTAGGATTTGGGGTTGTTGATTTTATCTTTTTCATCGAACTATCCAAAGATTTAGTTTGTCTTTATGAAAAGTAGTATCTTTGATGAGTTATACTTGCACACAACTTGATAACTCATACTTAGAACACTTGAAGTAAAGATTAAACTAAAAAGATCAAATTTTTATGATAGAAGAAAATAATAGAAATAAGAACATGGTTGGAAACTAGTGGATTCTAGATTCTAGGCTATTTAGATTAATCCGACTTCAACTAAAATCTTTAGTTAGTCCATTAGATTAAAGAAAGAGTAAGGAACTCAAAAATATCCATTAGATTAAAGAAAGAGTAAGGAACTCAAAAATATCTTAAATCCCTCTGGAACGACCTGTATAGCGCTACAACCGATACTGTGCACTTGCAGTAATTTATCACATCAAGTTTTTGGCGCCGTTGCCGGGGATTGACGGTATTTTTCTTGCATTTTCTAATATTTTACGGGTTAACAGTGTGTGTTGAGTATACAGGGAATAGATATTGCAGATACAGGAAGACAAAAATGATTGGAGACCTCAGAAGTGTGCAGAAGAAACCAGAGAGTTAAACTCTGATTTGACCGCCATTTAGCGGTAAAAACCACTATTTAGCGGCTCTTTAGGTACATCCCGAGCCCAAATTTTCTCCTATTCTATTATTTGTTTTCCTTGTTCTGCAAAAAAATTCAAAAAAAAATAAATCAATCTTTTTTTATTCCTTTTCCATCTCTCTCCCTCTCCACCTTTTTCAAAAAAAAAAAAATTAAAAAAAAGTTCTAAAATCAAACTGGTTGTTATCGTTGTCGTGATCCATATCATAGTTATTATCAGTGTCCATGGATAGGAAGTTCATTAGGACTAGGTCATAATCAAATTCACAATACATATAATGAACCTACGAGCGCTTCTTATACACAAAATTACAATTATGAATGGATGAATAATTCTAATAATCAAGAGCCATACCAAGAGAGTTCTCCATCTGATCATTTCTTTATGGGCTATTCATCTTCATGTTCTACATTCAATTATGAATAAGATATTCAATTAAACATGTTAGATGAAAGATTAAAAAGATTGGAAGCAAAATATGCATGTCATGAGAATCTACCTCCAACCACTTCATATCTGTCATCAAATATGTACATGGATCCATCATATCATTCTTCAAATTTCACTCATGATCTCGAGATGCAATTATTTGAGAAAAATAAGGAAAATTACGATCATGAGTCTGAGGAACGAAGACGTAGAATAGAGGAAGATATGAAAGCTTTGCTAAAATCATCATCTCAAAAATCATTCTCTCAAATTGAATCTTGTATGGAAGATCTTCTCAAAGTGATTTCTCAAGCTAAACTTTTTGGAGATCAACCATCTAATAGTTTGAACATATCCAACTCCAACGAGCAATCACTCCAGTCATCTTCTGAAGCATATATAATTCAAAATAAGTTAAATAATTTTGTGCATAATGAGTCTATAAACCAACATTGTGATCAACCTATTTTAGACAATTGTGAAAATAATTATGATGAAACTGATGATAAAGAAAATATTTTGCTTGATGATTTATCTCATGGTGAGCTTGCTAGTGACACATTATCATTTGATTCTTTTGATGGAAATTGTGAAGAAATTTGTGAAGAAGAATTTTTATCGCTTCATAATAAGTTGACTAATGATAAGTCTACTAGTATGGCATTTTCTTTTGAGAATTTTAATGACAGGTTTGAAGAAAATTTGCATGACATGCCTATAATACTTGAAGATTGGAAGAAACTATAAAAAGAAGAGATTATTGTACATGATAATTCAAAAGAGCCATCCAAAATCGAGCTCATGATTTCACAACACCAAAGTGAATATGTTATTTCACAAGTTGATAAAACCAAAATACTTACTAATATGAAAGATACTCGTGGATGGAATATGAACGATGGTAAAGGTACGCTTTCCAACTTCAAAATTTTATTATTGAATTAAAAAAAGGTAGAAATAAATTGAGAAAAATCAAAAATAAGATGGAGAAATTAAATGAAAAATTGACAAAAAGGTTAAGTTCATCTATATCAAAACATAAAAGGACACATTATGAGCGTGGAAAGCGATCAAGAGGTCGTAACCGTTTGAATTTTCTAATAAGTGTAAAATATTTGTATAATAGTTTTCTTTTTTTTTTTTTTACCACCCTTGGTTTGTGTATGAGGGCATATACGAGTCTAGGTGTGAGGGAATGGGTTAGGATATTTTCTTTATATTTTTCTAGGATTTTTAATTTTTTTTAGATTCTTTATTTTTTTTTTAGATTTTTGGGTTTCTTTATTTTACACTTTGGGTAGTTTTTAGGGTAACTAACTGAAAAAAATAAAAAAACTGAAAAAATTTTTAAAAAAATGAAAAGAATTTTTTTTTTAAAAATTATATATTTTCATCAATAGATCAAACTAATTACAGATAAAGGAACAAATTTATATTTGAAATTGGATAGGAGAGTATATTAGATGATACACTTTGAATTTTATGAAAAAGATTAAAATCCGAAAAATCAATACCACTAATAGTAGTTTTGAGGCAAGTATACATCTATTTTTTTACTTCACAATAGTTTATTAGGTTAAGGAAAAAAATGATAACGATTGAGTAAGTCTTCCCTCTCTAAATAAAAACAAGTGAGAATAAAATAATGGGGTGAGCCTAAGGCAATAGCCTCGAGAGTGATAAAATAATGGGGTGCACCTGGTATTAAGGCAATAGCCTCAAGAGTGAAAAAAAAAGAGTATGATCTGAGTAATCGGGTACTTTGCGCCTAAATAAGAGTGAATATTCGCATGAAAAGTGAAATATTCTAAAAAAAAGAAAAGAGCATGAACCGAGTAATCGGATATGTTGCGCCTAAGCAAGCGTGAATATTCGTATGAAAGGTGAAATATTCTTTAAAAAAATAAAAAAAAGAAAAAAAATTGTTATGAGAGAGGAGATGAATCATGAGTTAGAGTTGGAATCCAAAACCAAAGTAAACTATCACACATGCACGTAGATGTGAAGGAGCCAATAGATTATCTGTTAGTGGGTATTGAAAGATAGGATTTAAATTTTTGATTAAAATGACAAGTGTATTTGATATGACGCTCGATTTGAAAATTGATAATCTAAATGTGTTCTTGAGTTTGTATATTAGGAAGATTAATTGATGAAAATATCATAAAAAAAAGATTTTTCTTTCCTTTGTATAAAATTTCTATTTTTCTTGATTTTTGGTTATCCTTATTTTTCTTTTCTTTATTTCTTAATCTATTTTCTTCATGAATTTTATGGGTATATTCACTGCAAACCCTCACGAGACACAACTTGTCCACTATGGTAACCTAGCGGTTTAAAGGCTTGTTGCACGTGCTAAGTGCTATCGCGATTCCTGCAAAAGTGAGTTAGGATTTTTATTTTTCTTTTTAGGGTTAAGTTTTGCTTGAGGACTAGCAAAGGATAGGTATGGGGGTGTGATGAGAATCATATATTATATTTTTTCTCCCATATTTTATCTATTTTTGTGTATAAATAATTGCTACTCGGGTATATTTAATGTGTTTTTATAGGTAACAAAGGATTTGTATGGAAGAGAAGAAGATAAAGCAAATTTGTTAAGAATACGAGCAAAAAGAGTCAAACATGGTGAAGACAGAAACTCAAGTGCAGCAGCAGCAGATTCAAGAGCATATTCGGCCAAGATAAAGTTTAAAATGGAAAC
Organism: Dracaena cambodiana; assembly: GCA_036321105.1. NCBI lineage: Eukaryota > Viridiplantae > Streptophyta > Magnoliopsida > Asparagales > Asparagaceae > Dracaena > Dracaena cambodiana. The sequence continues at coordinate 15,973,812 of JAYEPQ010000010.1, forward strand.
TTTCATGTTGGAAACATTTGTAGAGCTCAAAATTATCTTCGAAACGAATCTAAGAAAAGATCAATCCGCGTTCGGATGCAAACGTTATGGCCATTTTACCAAAGTACTGCAAAGTGGAAAATCCAATCCAGCGGGTTACGGGTGCAGTAAACTTAATTTCAGATTTTGGACCCGAAAATTAGTATTTTATGCCATCTAATCTCAACAATTGGTTTCTAATACCTATGGATTGGATTAAGATTATATATTTTGAGATTAGTTTGTGTTGAATTAGGATCATATCTTTTGTATTGAGTTTGAGTATGAGTAGAACTGTATTTGGGTTATAAATACCCCATGAATCCTTGTAAATTAGGGGAGAGCTTTTTAGGTGTAATTTTAGATATAACTTTTATTAATAAAATTAGGATTTTGCTGAATGGGTGGCGGCCACAATACTGTGCTTCAGAGGTAAGCCATTGCTTTTAATTCTTTATTTGCTTTCTAGATAGATTTAATTGCTTTGTAGTATAGATTTATTCGCTTTCTAGATTAGATTTTATTTGCTTTCATGAATAAAAATTTGATTTTGTTTATTAAAAATATGATTAGCTAATTAGTTTAGCTCTAGGATATAGATGAAACTAAGATTCACCATGTAATTGCTTTTTAATATTTTTCTTCTTAAATAAAATTATTAAAGATATGATTTTTCTATAAAAAGATTAAAATACAAGAACTCGAAGATTAAGATTTTGATATATTATACTTGAATTAGCTTTCTTGATAGCCTATACTTAGTTAGGGTTTGGGGTTGTTGATTTTATCTTTTTCATCGAACTATCCAAAGATTTAGTTTGTCTTTATGAAAAGTAGTATCTTTGATGAGTTATACTTGCACACAACTTGATAGGTCATACTTAGGGCACTTGAAGTAAAGATTAAACTAAAAAGATCAAATTTTTATGATAGAAGAAAATAATAGAAATAAGAACATGGTTGGAAACTAGTGGATTCTAGATCCTAGGCTATTTAGATTAATCCGACTTCAACTAAAATCTTTGGTTAGTCCGATAGATTAAAGAAAGAGTAAGGAACGCAAAAACTCCTTAGATCCCTGTGGGACAACCTGTATAGCACTACAACCGATACTGTGCCTTTGCAGTAATTTATTAATTACTATCTTTCAAATTGTAGATACAAAAAAAAAAATTGCTTAACGGGTGCACTGCGGATGCACCAGCAGGTGTCACCCGTGGGTGGCAACCCGCGGGAATTTCCCGCGGGCGGTACCTGTTGGAGCTTCCCGTGGGTGCCAACCCGCGAGAGTGTCCCGCTGGTCCCACACCCTCGGGCGCCACCCATGGGATGCACCGCAGGGTTGCTCGCCTCAGTGCTTTGATTATGTGGATTTATTACGAGGATTGGGTCTGATTTTTAAGGAATTGATATCCCCGATCTTGGTATTTTGTTATCGAATTTAGCTCAGATCTTATTCGAGCGGTTACTTCCTTCAATATAGAGTTCAGATGGAAAGGGGATTTTTTTCAAATACCAGAGTCTATAGGAACAGAGAATTCCCATAGAGCGGGTCTTTTTCCAAAGTTTGCAGAGAGGAGTCTCTTCCCAATCCAAATAGGATCGTCAACAGAGTATATCAGCGAGGCTCCACCACTACTAGATCCCACCAATTAAAAAAGAAGGGAATCAAATTAATTTTTTATATTCTTGTAATCTTGATTTTTTTATTGTAATTTTCTTTTACCATTGTATTTAAAATCAAAATCTCAATGGAAGGAAATATACAATTTTCGGACGTACAAGAATTGGCGACCACAGTGGGACACTCTCTGTTCACAACAAAGAATTTGGTGGCACAGTCCGACTAGAAATCCATCAACTCGATGGTTGAAACCTTGGTCGTCAATTTCGACCAACAAAGGTATAAAAATTTCCTCTCTTCAAATTCCTCTGATTCGGAGCCCAGGCATCATCGTCGGGCAACAATCAAGGAAGGTGAGGTGTCATTACCCACCAAAACTGACAAGACGTCATCGCCTATCAAAACAAATGAGGCGTCATCGCTCATAAAAACTAACAAGGTGTCATTGCCTGTCAAAACTTATAAGGCATCATTGCCCATGAAAACTGACAAGACGTTATTGGAGTCACCCCACGAGTGCACCCCACAGGTGCAACCCACGGAGGCATACCATGGGTATAACCCGCAAGAAAACCCACGGGCACAACCCTGCGGGTCCAACCTCTTCCTTTGTATGCGCCAGATTTCTTGGTACAATAACCGCCTATGCTTCCTCGTGCGCTTTTAGGCTGCGTGCAGGGAGCGCACGACGCTTACCTACCTTTTTGGTCACACTGTCAGGCGTTCCTTCTGGTTCCTCCATAGAAACATACAAAGATGTGCTCGTGCGCACATCATCGAAATCTTCTTCAGATGATAAATAAACTCAGAATAAAACTCATCAAAATCTTCTGAAGTATAATCTGGAGACACGCATGGCCCATACAATTACATAGGCCAGCACGCACTCTAGAAGACTCCGGAAAAGAGCTAGAGATTGTTCTAACACTGAAAAATTGCCTAACTTTGAGATCCTTTAGACTAATCAGTATTATGAACAAAACTTGTGACGCAAAAGGCGTCAAATTGTAAATATAATGGAAAATATGTCTCAAGACTTAAAAGAATAGCTCACTCAGAAGAGGAGCACCTTCCAACCCACTCCTCAATGTCAATGTGAACGGTTAATTTCAGCCATTTTATCAAACTGTAATTGCAAATTAAAGCTGTCCGTTTTTGATCGGATTACCGAACCGAAAAGAAGACAGACAGTAAAGAAGATATACTCCGAAACTAATTTGCCCGCGGCCTCATCCCATTTGGTTAGCAAGGGCAAACAAGTTACTTAGAGCGACCCCTCATATAAAGAATTCACTTTAAAATTAAAAGGAGTGTCTATTGAGCCAGAGGGTGTGTATCAGCACACTCAAGCCAAGAGAGGAGTCGCCATACCATTAGATTATAAATGGATGGTTAGAGGATCTGATAAGAAAGAAGACAAATATTCTGCCATAAGAAGACAGACATTATGCTATTGTGTCCTCATTTTCTTCAGATTCAAACAAAAAGTCTGCATCTACAGTGAACATGACCAACCTTCTAGAGGAAGTCTCTAAGAGACTTGAGAGACAGGAACAACGTCTCAAACAGCAAGAGGAGACTATGGAAGAAATTAAGCAACTCCTAACTGAGTTATTGGTTCAAACAAAGAAGGGCCAATCCGGGTCATTCTCTTCCAATAGGCGGGAAGAAAAACAACCTGTCAATATAGATGAAGAGAACAAAGACGAGCATGAAGAACCACCTTCTCACTCAGAAGAGGATGAGGACGTGAAGGTTATCATCAACCCTCATACTGAAAAGATAAAAAAGATAGAGAGAGAGCCAATTGCAAGCACTGCTTCATCGCAAAGAGAGCTACAAGAAGTTGGGACAGTACGTTTCTATCCTATAGAATGGAAAACTATGCCCTATCCCGCGAACTATAAACCATTGAACCTTCAGTCATTCGACGGCAAAGGTTCGCCACAACAATATATCTTCTACTTTCTGTCGCAAATGAGACACCTATTGGGGAATGATCTAACTTTAACCAAGATATTTGTGAGTACCCTACAAGGACCCGCATTTACTTTGTTCATGCAACTATCCCAAGGGACAATTAAACCATGGACTAATGTAGAACGTGAGTTCTTAGCCCGATTTTTCGAAGATGATACTGAAGTCTCTATGCACTCCTTGCTAGCAGCAAAGCAATGAGAAGGTGAAACAGTAAAAGCCATCATCGAGTGGTTCCGAGAACTTTCCGTGTGATGTCCATATGGCATGGCGCAGGAAACTCTTGTAGAGACTTGCAGGCATAATTTACTGACCGATGTTTTGGTCAAAATGGGTTCGGTTGAGTCCATGTCTTGGAAAGACTTGCTCAAGCAAGTTGAATAAGTCGAAGACATATTTCGATGCCTTGAAGAGTAGGGAACTACGAAAAGAGGTGCTATAAATAAAGCTCTATACCACTACTCTTGCTCCAAAGGGAAAGATGTAATGGCGGTCGAAAATATGCCGAAGCCAAAGGAAGTATCAGCTAAAAATAAGGCTACAAAGCCATCTAGACCTCAAAGGCAGTATTAATTTAAAGATGAACATACTGCTACCTTATTTAATTTGCTCATCAAGCGCAGTATGATCAAGTTGCCAAAGATCAAGAGGCCTGAAGAAATTGGAAAGACTAACAACCAAAACTATTGTTTATATCACTAGATTGTGGGTCACCATACTAAAAACAGCTTCATTCTAAAAGACAAGATTCAGGCATTGATCGATACTGAAGCAGTTCAATTCAAAACAGAACAAAAAAGGGTTACAGCCAACTCGACTACCTTTAACGTGGGTGGTCTAGAAGTACCACTTGGGTTCATGCCTATTCCGAAAGGTGAGCTCAGGGTGGTTAATTTATACCCCCACAACCAATAGAAGAAAGGGCTAATCCCTTTTAAGACTGAGAAGCATGAGATTTTTTGGGTGCATCCGGACCTTCTCAAAAATAAACAATGGATGACAGTGACGTCTAAAAAGAAAGCCAAAGCAAAAATAAGACATCACATGTGCGATGCTGTCTCGGCAATAATTGAGAAGGAATCAGATGACGCACCTCTGTTAACAGATTCTGAAACAGAGACGATCGCTCTAACAGTAGAGTAAGAACCCACACCCCTTTCAGGCACCAGGTCTGGAAGACAATATCTAATGGACCATGCAAATGCAGAAGTTGGTCTCTCTAAATCAATAAAGGAGGCCAATGAGAGGACCATTAAGCAGACTTCAGACAAAGGAAAACAGAATGAGCTCAAATATAATCGGGCTCTGCGAAAGGATGCTGCTGAAGAGCAAGGCTCGTCTTTTCAATTTGATTTTATAGTGCAGCTGGCAAATATACCGGCAATAATAACTCTCTATGAGTTATTGGGCTTATTCAAATCTACAAGAGATGCTCTAAGGGAAGTTTTAGCGGACTCTGAGGTTTTCCTAACCCATTTCCCAGAAGAAATTGAGGAGGCATACCTGCACTGCAACTCAGTGTCGAGACATTCCCCATACATTGCTTTCGCGCCAGAGAACATGCAGTTGAAGAACACCAAGCACAATAGGCCTTTGTACTATACAGGGCAGATAGGCTCAATAAAAGTGGGCCGAATTCAGATTGATCCAGGGTCTACCATGAGCATTATGCCACGAAGGTTTATGCAGTTCCTCGGAATTCCTTCCCACCGATTGACTTCAACTAATACTACCATGTTTGGTTTCAACACCAATGGTAGTCATCCCCTTGGAAAGATCAGACTTAGATGTCAAATTGGAGATCTCAAAAGCCAAGTGACTTGCTATGTGATTTAAGCAGATACTTCTTACAACCTTCTTCTAGGGCGACCATAGATTCATGCTAATATGATTGTCTTGTCCACTCTACATCAATGTATGAAGTACGTGGATGAAGATGGAGAAGTGCACATCCTAATTGCTGACAAGCAACCACTTAAGAGGGTTGAAAACTATTTTATAGATGCCCTCTTATATACTGAGAAAGCTGAGATCGATCCACCATTACATGATGTGTATGATAGTGGAAATGAAACTGATATTGAGTTTGAAGCGTTCATTGCGAAAAAAAGGGTATGAACCGCTTGTAATCAATCTTGAAGACTTAGATGTTAATAACACTGTCGATGATGCAGGCGAGTGGGAAATCAATGATAATCTAGAATTTGCTTATTTGCCTGATGTTGCTACTGATTCTATACCTTTAGTTACTAGTACAGATGTAAATTGTCTCTCAGAATTCGAGGTTTCAGCAATCATGCACCTGCCAATTAGATCATCAATGATACTACAATTAAGTATCGAAAATACAGATGGGGTGATGTTCAAAGTGCCTGCCCCTCAGGCCGATCAAAAACCTATTCTTTTCGGAAGGGTTCAACCACATATGGCCCCATCCGATGATAGTGAAGGTGAAACTCAGGAAACCCCCCAATTCTATCATTACGGACCAAAGTCATTCTTAATAATGGAGAAAATGGGATATGATTTCATACATAGACCCGGGTTAAATTTCGGCAAAGGACGTCTAAGTTTACTTTCCTCATTTGTGCCCAAAGGAAAGAGCCGGATTATTAACACAAAACCGGCACGGGGTTGGGATACGTCACAACACCCGATCCTTCGGATATCGAAGAAATGATCTACCAAATTGTTGAAGATTTTGATTGGGATTCAGATATCAGTCTGGAAATATTATCTAAGGAGCTAACTACAAACATAACGTCTGTCAGCTCGATTCTAGATGAAGATGATGAACTAACTTTTCTCCAAGATGAAGCGTTAGCTAAACATCACGATGCCCAATGGAACATGCACTTCAAACAGTGCGAACCTCCTACTGAAATTAAGATGATTCAAGTAAATATGGGTGATGAGGCCAATCCTAAGCCCATATTTATAAGCGAGAGTTTGTCTCATGAGGAAAGAGAAGACCTTATAACTCTCTCTCGAGAATACATAGACGTCTTTGCCTGTAATTATGAATGTTCGTCGCAAAAGTTTCTTCGCTTCCACCCATTGAATAATCTTGAATTACAACGGAAGTGAACAAGATATAAAAAGAACAAACGAGAGGATTTTATATTTCAATCTCTCTCTTTTACAATGTGTTATGGGATCTGTGGCGATGGGATCTATAGTAGTTCCTTTGGACGATCGGTACGTTGATATCTTCTCTTTTAAAGATATCGGCCGAATATAGATGATCTTCTCTGGTTTTGATTTGTTCAAGGCTCTCTCGCGTAACTCGAACTTCTCAAGAACTCCAGAAAGAAGATGGTGACTTTCTCTGATCTTCACGAACTCAAGGCTCTGTGTGTAACTTGAATTCTCCAAGATTTCAGAAAATCACCTCAATTGCCGGACCAAAAGCTGATCAGCAAAGGCTTCAAAGCTCTCTCGCGTACTTGAATTGCCAAAGGATCGATAGGAGACTTCCGATGCCAAGAAGCAGACTCCTAGGGTTTCACCAGGAAGGTATTTATAGCCCCAGGTTAATGCAAGAGTTTCTATCTAAATAGAACTCGCATTCATCAAGGATTCCAATCAAATATCTCAGTTTTGATGGAATTCTGATTAGACTTGATTCGGGTATTTGGATAAGCCCATAATCATAATCTCAATCAATTTGAGATTCTGGTTATCTGCTTATGCGGAGCTTTAATCGCATCAAAACGCGACGCTAAATAACCAAAATGCGGAGCTAACGCGGAGCTATTGATCATCTCCGCGTTTTACTCAAACGCGAGGCTAATACAAGCCAGACTGCGGAATCAACGCGGAGCTATTAAACATCTCCGCGTTTTATTCAAACGCAGGGTTAATGTAACCAAACACGGGGCTATTGAATTGGCTCCGCATTCTGTTGTGGAAAATCCTTTTAACTCAGAAATTTTCACTGCCAACAGAACCCCCTCCAAAGTTTTCAAAATGACTTAGACTTCAGCAGATTTTGAAATACTTTGGATACTTAAACTGAAACGCAGAGTTAGAATACCAAGTCTATCTCGCGTTATGCTCACTTACGCGGAGCTAATCAGCTTCACTTCGTCTTCAGTGAAATGAGTAATTACGTCATTAATTACCCCGAGTTTTCACGCCGAATACCAAGCGACGGAAATTCTGTTTAAATAGAGCTCCCGGCTCATCTTCTTCTTCATCTCATCCGAAGAATTTCTGAGAACTCGAGTGATTCACGAATGATCTTCAACTGATCTTCGTTCAATTCTCCATAGATTTTCATTATTAGGATGTCTCTCCAGAGGAGTTTGGCTTTTTGCAAGTTGGCCGACGTTAATGGCAGCAGCCGTGAAGGTAAATGCAACAGCGAACCAGTCTATGCAGCGTCTTCCGAAGGTAAAAACCTCATCTCTTGGTTTTCTAAGAACCATTCTGAGATATTTTGGCTTGGTTTATTCTGGATGATTGCTTATCTTGTCGGCGAGATCGCCGTTTTATTGTGTCGTCCCTGCGCTTGAAACGCGGGGTTTTACTAGTAGTCTCAATGAATCCGCGAGGCTATCCTTGATTAGCAGTCGCGATAAATTGCGAGGCTATCTTTGATTAGCAGTCGCGATGAATTGCGAGGCTATCTTTGATTAGCAGTCGCTATGAATTGCGAGGGAAGGAAAGAGCAGAAAGAAATCTTGTCCCCCTTTACGCGAAGTTATCGCATCATCCTCTGCGTTTAAAGCGCAAGGCTATTTCTTCAACTGTGCGCGGAGTTAGCTTAGCTCCGCGTTTTCACTCTTTTGGAAACTCTGTTCCTTTTGCAGTAAGTTCAATCCTTTCTGAAGAGGAGTGTATGCGGGTCCATCGATTTTTCATCCGCAAAAGTAACTCTAAGGAAGTCAGAAGCATATGCTTTACAACATAGTTGCAGGTTTCAAGCTCTGGCTCCGAGAGATAAACTCCTGAAGGGGCTGTAAATAGGGAGCTGCAGCACTTGCAGTGCAGAATTGCAGCACTTGCAGTTCAAAATTGCAGTACTTGCAGTTCAGCTTGTGCTTCGATGCAGCACTTTCCTTTCCTCTCGTGCTTCATTTCGGATGACAGATCCTAGTTGACATTTGCAGAGGAGATCTTTTGCATGTAAACCAAGGAACTGAGCTTCAACACCCAGTAAAGAAATCTTGCTGTTTGGTTATTGATGAGTTGATCATGTAAAAGCTTTTGGGAGAGCTATAACTCCCTCTATGTAATCTTTCCTTCTTTTATAAATAAAGGCAAATTATTTTCCTCTCTATCTGTTAGCTTCAAGAATTTTGCTTGCTCAACAAACAGATGGTCAATAATTTTGGTAAAATAGTCTAAGGCACTTCTGCGTAACTTAGACTGATAATACCCAAATGATCGGATAATGATATCTTTAACTTAGCCAAAAATCCAAGTTCTTCATGAGAACGCGAGGTTAAAATACCAAGTTATCCTTGCGTTTCGCGGAGTTAAATAACTTCGCATTTTCCATTATCGCGCGAGGCTAATAGCTTCGCGTGTTGGAGAGTAACTGACCAGTCTCTTTCTCCGAAATTCGCGCCGAATTCCAAGAGGCGGTTCCTTTTATATAAAAGAAATCTCTATTTCTTATCCTTCTCACTCTATTTGAGAATTTTCCAGAAACTTAGAGATTCAGGCGATCAGAGTTCAGACGACCCGATCTTCTTCCGACCGAGTTTCTCCAGATTTTCAGTCGATTTTTTTTCTCAGCAATGGCACCCAAGACTCGCGCTACTTCTCGAGCAGCTCCATCTTCGGCGACTGGTGCAAGCAGTGGTGGTGGCGGCCAAGGCAGTGACGCGCCAGCCCACATTTCGCCTATCGGGGGTAAGAATCTCTCCATCGAGACTCTTTAGAACATTTCTAGAGTGATTTGGCTTAAATTTAACTGATCAATCAACTCTTTTACCGGCGAGATCGCCGTACTCCTGCCGTAAGGCTTGGAGAAGAAGAAAAGTCTCTGACTGCCTTCTTACGCGAAGTTATAGCGTCATCCTCGCGTTTAAAGCGCGAGGCTATTTTAAGTAGCAGTCGCGCTGAAACGCGAGACTATTTTAAGTAGCTGTCGCGCTAAAAACGCGAGGCTATTTTAAGTAGCTGTCGCGCTAAAAAAATGCGAGGCTATTTTAAGTAGCAGTCGCGCTAAAAACGCGAGGCTATTTCAAGTAGCAGTCGCGCTGAAACGCGAGGCTATTTTAAGTAGCAGTCGCGCTGAAACGCGAGGCTATTTCTGCGCGGTCTAATCTTTAGCTTCGCGCGGCGCTAGTCTTAGCTTCACGCGTTCTAATTTTTAGCTTCGCGCGTTCATATTTAGAGAAATTTTCTGCCCTAGAGAAACTTCTCTTACTCTGGTGTTTCTTTGTGCAGTAGGGTATTCGATGGAATCTCTTCCCCACAAGAACTACTTCGGCTTTGCTGGGGGTTCTGATCCTTCAAGCCAATTCCGTTTCACTACCATCCTTCCTTCGTACAAGCCAGACCCGAAGGATCGCAAGGAGAAGTTGATCAAGTACCATCCCACTACTGCGCGAGAAATGATAACTGATGCTGCTTTTGAAAACGTGAACAGAGAGGCGATGGAGAAACCCGCCTTCCTCTTTGGAGACCAGATGGATCAATCAGATGAGATCCTTTCTGAAGAGGAACGCGTTTGGTTATATAACTCAGGCGAAATGTTGATGTTTCTGCCTAGAATGGATCGTAGCTATCCTCTGGTCTATCTTCAGAGGCTGGCGATACCTCGGGAACTAAAGTGGGGATTGACTCAAGAGCAAGATGGCGTCCCAACAGGCAAATTTGGTGCAAAAGGGGTTTATCAAGATGGTTCCCCCAGATGCATTACTGGCTTGCTTCCAGGCCGATTTGGCAAGGAGCTTCCAGTGGGAGAAGTCCCATCTCGTACCTGAACTTTCTTAAGTGAGTTCTTGGCGAAGGATGGTCAGTACCCAGCTAGCGACTTCAGGATGCCTGGCTGGGTTCATTCTTCTAACAATATGTGGTGGGCCCGCCTTGTTCAGTACATGTTGGATTCCCACGAGCCAATTTTAAAGGATATTGGCTTGTATAAAGCCATCAGGAATGTCCAAATCGGGTTTCCCCAGAGTGCTTATCACTTTTACTGCCTTTTGGAGATGTATAACCCTGAAACCTGTACTTTCTTTACTCCAGTGGGTGAGCTAGGGTTCGCTCTCCACGAGATGTTTGAGGTTTCTGGGCTCTCGATGGGCGAAGTCCCTTACGAGGAGTATATCCCTACCACCGATGAGTTGAACATGCTATTGGCGAGGGATGAGCGCATCTATGTCACGTACTGGGAGATGATGTGCCATTATCATATCTGCGCTGACCAGACAGGTGCACGTAATCATGGTATTGGCCACAAGAAGTGGGCCGAATACCTTTTTGCCAACCTAAATTCTAAGGATAGCTCGGCCACTATCCATGGTCATTCTCCTGTCCCCATTTCAGAGATCGACCAACGTGTAGCCAGGGGCCATTACCGTTTGTTTTATATCACGGAATCCAATGAGAATGGATACGGTCTCGGTACTTCATTCAAGAGCTATCACTATCAAGCCCAGTTTCCGATCTCCAACAGAGGTCTCATTGCCGGGTTTTTGATGCTGTGGCTCAAAAGATGCGTCGTGCCATCATTGCCCAAGGAAGCGATTGCAATGACCGTGGTATATCCAGCGGTTCTTCTTGCATACGGCCGACCCCTTGGACTCCTTCCCGCCATGGTATGCAATTTGCAATATGGACTGAGGGTGCTCTGTCGTGATTTCCTCCCTACTATTAAAGTCAAGGGGAAAGGAAAGGGCAAGTCGAAGGAGACTGCCCAGCCGAGAACTCCAAACCCTAGGGTGGAGATGCCCTACACCTATTTGATGGCGTGGCTCGTCTTGCACTGTTCCTCTTTAATGAGTGCACCAAAGCGTCATTCGGGCGAAAAGTGCTTCCTTGTAGAACTGTATGAACGTTCTTCATGGAGGCAGAATTATATGTCCCAGATTCGGAAGACTCTTCGTAGCTTTCAGAATTACGAGATCTTCGGGTGTTTTCCTGACTTTCCCGGCGGAGGATATGGGACGAGGCTGAAGGATGCCGTGGGAGCAGATAAGTTCACTACTTTATCTGCAGGAGCGTTCTGGTGGCTTCTCAACATCCGTCCCGGATACTTGGTGTATCGTCAAAATCTCAAATGTCAGATCGAGCCATATACTCCGAGTCGCTTTGCTCGCCAGTTTGGATATTCTCAACTCTATGTGGGCAATCCAAATAAAGATCTCGCTCACGAGGGGAATTTATACGAAGGCGCTCGTGGCTGGTTCCATTTTGCAGCGGGCGGGACCGAGGCTGAATTCTCCTTGCCCCAGAAGGTGCCAGAATTGGCCATGACCCTCAGCTCCTGCAATTGGTTCAATATTGCGAATACTGACGTGCCCAGCTTCTCTCTCAATCGCAGTTGTTGCAAAGAGATTGAAGCCCTCTATATTAGCCGCCAGGGTGCTTCTAGGGTAAGGATAAAAGGAATGGAAGAATTCCTTGGCGCTGCGGCTGAGCTTTCAGATGTCAGCGAATCAGACGATGATGCCGGTGATGATGACGACAATACTAGTGCTGGTGGAGCTCCTCAGCCTGTTGTCAGTCGTTCTCTGAGTCCAACTCTCAAACGCCGCGGCACTTTAAAGAAAATGCCGGGTAAGAAGCAAAAACTGGCACAGGAAACTTTGATAGCCCCCTAAGAAGTGGCTATCAAACTTACTTCCGACTTGTTGGCTTCAACTGTACCCCCAGCGTTGGCAAGGGAGGATGAACCTGCTAAAGCTCCAAGTGTTGCTGAGGTTTCGGCTCCTTCGGCCGTAGAGCCTGTGGTAGAACCCGGTGCGCAACTAACGGGTAGCGAGATGGGTACATTGCTGGAAACGACAATGGCTCCCCCTTCAAGTCCGACAACTGGACTTGTATCGCCTGGTATGGCCTTTAGCATTTTATCTTTTGCCCGTTATTATTTTAACGTAACACTGCTTTTCTGGTCTTCTGAAATGCAGGTGATCAACTTCTCTCGCCAATGCACTCGACTACCCAAGTAGAGTCTGACGATAGAATAGACCATTCCGGCTCCGTTGGTGGTGTGGGTAGCTCTGCTGGTGAGTTTGCGGCTGATTATTCCACACCGGCTCCTGCCTCTGTTTCCTCTTCAATTCCCCCAATTGACGAATTGGGAAGTGACGAGAGAACTGAGATTATTATCGTAGCTGCTGCTAATGAGGCTACACCTTCTCCTAGTATGCCATCTCCAACACCAGTTTGCTCCACTGAGACATTTTCCATGGTCGTTGGCGTGCCTTCTCAGTCAGCGATTTTAACGTCGTCTGTTGTCGTGGCTGCTGAGATACCTGCAACTCTTCCGACTTCAAGCCTTCCAGCATGGGAGGAGAATAATTTGAAATTCTCGTTCGAAGATGCTTCTCCCACCGGAGGAGCTTCAGGCGACGTGATCCCATCTTCTCTTCCTGTTGGTGGGGGTACCCAAGTGATCTGTACTGACGGTACTTCGTCTGGGATTTCCAGCTCTTCCAGATCTGCACTGGCTCTACTGGTCCCCCATATTATGAATTTAATGCAGGGACGGGCTTCTTCTTCTCTAATTCCAGCAACTACTGCCCCCTTGCTTACGACATCTTTTTTGACATTACCTACTTTGCCTACCGACAGTGCAAATCCTCTTGAAAAACGTTTCGGCTTCACTGTCGAGGATTTTATGTATTTATTAAGAAGATGTGTCGAGATGGTTCTTGCTGGCCACGATTTCTTCAACTTCGCAAGTCCACTGTTACTCCGCTATTTAGGAAATATTGAAGAATTCGGTGGACAAGATCAAGCAGCTCCATACCGGGCCCGCCTTGCAGCCTTAGAAGAACAGGTGACCACGCTACACACACTCCGTCAGGCGGATGTGGAGGCAATCACTGAAATAGAGCTGGCACGGTTTCGTGCAGAATCCTTATCTCGAAGAAATATTTTAAGGCAGCAGGAGGAGAGATGGTCTCAGGAGCTGACAGAGCTCCAGGCCAGTCGGGAATCCGTTATTGGCGACCTGCAGAGGGTAAACTTTGGAATTGAGGAAGGTCAGGCGGCCATCTCTAAAGCCCAGGAGACGATTGCCAGAGCTCGGGCCACCTTGATAGAAAATGAACTCCGATTAGGAGAATCTGTTAAGAAGCGGGAGATGTTGCTTGTCTAGCAGGAGCAGATTCAGTAGGAAGAGATGGCCAGGAATCGTGCCATAGAAGAATCTCGTCAGCAACAACTTACAATAAGTGATGATGAGTTGCGTAGGTAAGCTCAGCAAACCGTGGAGGCTTCTCATCGTAGAAATTTGGACGAGACAATAAACCAATTGAGACTTCTGGGAGGCCAATAGTTTTATCTCTCTTTACGCTTTTATCTTCCATGTAATAAGAACTTCGTAAACAGGAGAGAGATAACCTTACGATGTTTCTTTGAAATTCTTTTTGTATCTTCACCTTTTTAATAAAGATGATTCTTTTGACTCTTTTATTTGCCGGCTTCAAAACAGATTTGGTTGCCCAACAAATAACCTGTCGTCAAAACGATTTATCTCGGTATCGTTTATGCTCAATTTCTCGAGCCGAAATAAAAATTAAAATTTAATATGGGATTTTTAGCAAACCCCCAGCTATTAACGGATTTGATTAGCCTTTACCAACTACCGTTTGAGTTGGGCTAGCCATGTTATTCCCCTCAACATGGTGAGTTGTCGAGGACTACGTTTGGGCTTAAATGCTAAACTTTTCCTCTTCCCTTTACTTTATCAGTATTGGGCGATTCATACGTTCACCCCAGCATGATGGGTTAACGAGAAACTTGTTCTCTTCCCATTGCCTGGTTGGCGTTGGGCAATTCATACTTTTACCCCAGCATGATGGGTTGGCGAGAAACTTGTTCTCTTCCCATTGCCTAGTTGGCGTTGGGCAATTCATACTTTTACCCCAGTATGATGGGTTGGCGAGAAACTCGTTCTCTTCCCATTGCCTAGTCGGCGTTGGGCAATTCATACTTTTACCCCAGCATGATGGGTTGGCGAGAAACTTGTTCTCTTCCCATTGCCTAGTCGGCGTTGGGCAATTCATACTTTTACCCCAGCATGATGGGTTGGCGAGAAACTTGTTCTCTTCCCATTGCCTAGTTGGCGTTGGGCAATTCATACTTTTACCCCAGCATGATGGGTTGGCGAGAAACTTGTTCTCTTCCCATTGCCTAGTTGGCGTTGGGCAATTCATACTTTTACCCAAGTATGATGGGTTGGCGAGAAACTCGTTCTCTTCCCATTGCCTAGTTGGCGTTGGGCAATTCATACTTTTACCCCAGCATGATGGGTTGGCGAGAAACTCGTTCTCTTCCCATTACCTATTTGGCGTTGGGCAATTCATACTTTTACCCCAGCATGATGGGTTAGCGAGAAACTTGTTCTCTTCCCATTGCCTAGTTGGCGTTGGGCAATTCATACTTTTAGGTCAGAGGCGCTTAATTACACATGCCTAAAAAAAAGATTGGGGGCTGTTCAAACTTGAGAACTATACCAGATTTGGATCAGAGGCGCCAAACTGCGCATGCCCAGGAAAAGACTGGAGGTGGTTCAAACTTGAGAACCAAATTGGAGGCAGTTCAAGGCTCTCTCGCGTAACTTGAACTGGGTACTCCAAACACACCAGGTTTATGTCAGAGGCGCACAATGCGCATGCCTAAAAGAAAGATTGGGGGCTGTTCAAACTTGAGAACTAAGCATACCAGGTTTGGGTCAGAGGCGCACAATGCGCATGCCTAAGAAAAGACTGGAGGTGGTTCAAACTTGAGAACCAAACACACCAGGTTTTAGGTCAGAGGCGCACACTGCGCATGCCTAAGAAAAGACTGGAGGTGGTTCAAACTTGAGAACCAAACGCACCAGGTTTTAGGTCAGAGGCGCCAAACTGCGCATGCCTAAGAAAAGACTGGAGGTGGTTCAAACTTGAGAACCAAACGCACCAGGTTTTAGGTCGGAGGCGCCAAACTGCGCATGCCTAAGAAAAGAAGACGCGTTTCTCCAGGGTTACTAAGAATAGTATTTCTTCAGAAATTTGCCATTGATCGGCATCATCATTCTGTCGCCATCTTGATTCATTAAGCGATAGGCTCCACTGGAGTATACTGTCTCCACAACAAACGGTCCTTCCCACTTGGTTTCAAACTTTCCCTTAGTTTTGTGAGTTAGCACCATTGGCTTTTTAACAGCCAGAACCAAGTCTCCTTGTTTAAAGGTCCTTGGTTTAACGTTCTTATTGAACGTTTGAGATATTCGGACTTGATACAACTCAATTTGTTGTTGAGCCCTGAGACGTTTTTCATCTAACGCCTCTAGTTCTTGCAATCTTTGCTGATGGCGCTCTTATGTCGTCATCTTTGTGGCTAAAGCCACTCTTAATGATGGTATCTGGATTTCAAGAGGCAAGACAAACTCACTTCCGTAAACCAAAGAGAACGGGGTAGTTTTAGTCGGGGTGCGAACGGTGGTGCGATAAGCCCACAAACATTCTCCCAACTTTTCATCCCAATCTCGTTTATTGGAAGAGACGAACTTCCGAAGGAGTTTGATGATCGTCTTGTTAAAAGCTTCAGCTAACCCATTAGCCGCGGGGTTATACGGCGTTGAAGCAATATCTTTGATTTTGAATTTATTGCAGAATCTGGAGAATCCCTGACTGATGAATTGCGGACCATTATCATGAATAATCCGTCGGGGGACGCCAAATCGGTAAATGACATGATGCTTGACGAACTTGATCACATCTGTCATTTTCACCTCTTTCATGGGCACGGTTTCGGCCCGTTTTGAAAAATAATCGGTTATTGCAAGAATAAACCGATGTCCTCTGGATGACGGGGGAGTTATGGGCCCCACAATATTCATCCCCCATGCCTCAAATAGCCAGCTTGCGACGGTATTGTGCAAGTATTCTTGGGGTTGATGAATAAAATTGGCATGTATTCGGCATGCATGACATCGTTTAGTGTATGCCATTGCTTCCATAACCATGCTCGGCCAGTAGTACCCTAGCCTTCTTATACGGTCTCCAAGTTTGGGACCGGGCTGATGAGCTCCACATATTCCATCATGTGTTTCTTTCAGCACTTGTTCTGCTTCTGCTTTCGATATGCAACGTAGCAATAGACCACCTCTTGACTTTTTATACAAAGTATGAAGTTTATGGTCATAATAAAATCTTTGGGCCTTCCTCTTTATTGAGGTGGCTTCCTTAGGATCCTCTGGTAATATCCCATGCAAGGCATAATCCACAAACGGAAATCGCCAATCACGGGGTTCTAACTTTAAGCCAATCTGGCATACCTCTTCGGCTTGAGATACCACGTCTGGGTGGAGGAGTTCTCTACTACCAATGGTGATGCTTTTAGCTTCACCTGGCGGGATTACCAGCGTTGCGGCTAATGCGGCAAGAGCATCTGCATAAACGTTCTTGTTTCGAGATACGTGATATATGTAGAATTGTTCAAAATATCCTGCTAGCTCAATAGCTAGCTGATGATAGGGGATGAGGGCTTCATGTCTGACTTCATACTCACCTGTCATCTGATTGACAATAAGCTTAGAATCTCCATATGCCTCTAGATGGTTCACCCCTAGTTGCAGAGCTATTTTTAAGCCGATAATAAGCGCATTGTACTCCGCTACATTATTCGTGCACGGTTCTTGTTAATGAGTAACCGTTAGGCAATATATGTTTATGTGGGGATATTAGCACAACCCCCACTCCAGCAGCAGATAGTCTCGCGGCACCATCAAAGAACATTTGCCAAGGCTGTTCTCCGGTAACTGTGTTGACTTCTGATGTCTGCTTTAATTTGGACAAAATTGGATGGTCTGCAAGGAAATCGGCGATTGCCTGTCCCTTCATAACCTTTTGAGGGACAAAATGTATATCATAGGGCGATAGTAAGAGCGTCCATTTTGCCAATAGGCCATTTAAGGATCCCGGTTTTGTCATCAGAATCTTCATGGGATTAACCCGTGATATGACATGAATTGTTTGCCCCGAAAGGTAGTGTCGTATTTTCTGAACAGCAAACACTAGGGCTAAACATTCTTTTTCAATCGGGGTATACCGCTGTTCGGCCCCAATCATTGTTCTACTTAAATAGTAAAGGGCATGTTCATGGCCGTGCTCATTATATTGCGCAAGTAATGCTCCTAAAGCATTATCCATGGCCCTTACATATATAAGGAAGGGCTGCCCAGGGGCTGGTGCCATTAGTACAGGAGGCTTAGTAAGGTACTCCTTGAGGTCATCAAATGCCTGCTGACATGCCTCATCCCATATGAAAGACACTCCCTTCTTCATAAGTTTGGAGAATGGCTGGCATCGTCCAGATAAGTTGGATATGAAGCGCCGAATATAAGCGAGCTTTCCTTGTAATCCCCTTAATTCCTTAAGATTGCAGGGAGGCGGCATTTCGCTAATCGCTTTTACTTTTTCAGGGTCGAGGAAAATTCCTTTTGAAGTTATTACGAACCCTAGAAACTTCCCGCTGGATACCCCCATGAACGACTTGGTAGGATTCATCTTCAAGTGATGTTTCCGCATAAGATCGAAGACCACTCTTAAATCGTGAAGATGATCTTCTTTGTCTTTGCTTTTGACTGCTAAGTCATCCACATAGCACTCCACTGTTCTGCGCAGGTGTTCTTTGAATATGGCGCTCATTGCGCGTTGGTAGGTGGCACCTGCATTCTTTAATCCGAATGGCATCACTGTATAACAGTATACCCCCTGTGGCGTTCTGAAAGCTGTATGTTTTTCATCATCCGGGTGCATCTTGATTTGGTTATAACCTGAGAAGCCATCCATAAAGGACATCTTCTCATAACCGCAAGTGTTATCGATCATCACATCGGTGATGGGGAGTGAAAATTCATCTTTGGGACATGCAGCGTTCAGATCTCGAAAGTCAATGCATATCCGGATTTTACCATTCTTTTTGCGAACTGGAACTATGTTTGCCACCCAATCTGGGTGTTGTTCTTCACGGATGAAACCGGATTGTATAAACTTGTTGACCTCAGCAACTATTGCCTCCATCAATTTCGGTCGAAAACGCCTCTGTTGCTGTTTAACAGGTTTGGTATCTTCTTTTATATTTAACCGGTGTGTGGCAATTTGAGGATCAAGCCCAGGCATATCTTCATAACTCCATGCGAACACATCTATATACTCTTTGATAAGGGATATAAGTTCCTCTTTTTCTAAAGGAGTTAGTGTGTCGCTTATGAAAATGGGTTTCGGATTTTCTTTCGTTCCCATGTTAACCTGTATTAATTTGTCTTCCGTGGGCGGGTCACGCTGTTCAAAGCGGACATTCCAGAGAGTATCCATATGCCTAGCCCAAGCATCATTTTGAATATCAATTGGTTTCTCGTCGCTTTCTGGCGCGGCTGAAACCATATTGATTGTCAAAGATTGAAACCAAGCGCCGGTACATATATCTGAATCATGATCTGGTGAAGATATTTCTTCTTTGGCCGAAGAACTCTCTTCAGCTTTTAATGGTGACGAAGGTGGAGTAGATACATAACCCAACCCCCTGCAGGTCTTCTGATAATAATCAGGGCTCTTTCCTCTCGGTCTAAACGAGGGTATGAGATTCTGTCTCCCTTTTCCAAAGTTTAATCCCGGCTTCTGGGTAAAATTATATCCCATTTTCTCCATCATCTGTCGGGACCTTTGCTCATATAAGTGAAATTGAGGTGATGTTTGTTCATCACTTTCGCTACTTTGTCTCTCTCGAGGCGACGTGGCCACTTTGCCAAACATGATCGGCCTTTGGGACTTCTGTCGGGGAGGCACTTCAAAGAAGTGCTCTTGATCCTCGGTTATTTTTAATTGAGAGAGGAGGGAAGACCTGAGGGGCAAATGGTATGCCGCCAAAACTTCAAGTTCGGTCAGGCCATCCGCTTCGGTGGAGGTACAAGAGGGCTCAGACTCAGTAGCTACAGCATGCTCGTAGACTAACTTTACATTTTCATTAATAACCCATTCACTTTCTATTACATCCACTATATTATCAAGACCTAGGCTAAGATCTAGGTGAGGGTTGATTTCGTAATCACCCCATCATCTTCTCCAAGGAGCTCGTACTCAGTGTCGGCTTCATTGCCACTGTCGTCGGGCTTTGGAGACTTGATAAGACTGTCATTGGAGGCTTCATGTGCTGGCTTGTAAAGTGCAGCATCTGTGAAGTAATTCTCCAACCCTTTGAATGGCTGCTTGTCAGCAATTAGTGTCCGGACCTCTCCTTCCTCATCGCAATATTTCATGCACTGGTGAAGAGTCGACGGAACTATCATATGAGAGTGGATCCAAGGTCGCCCCAATAACATATTGTAGGAGGTATCAGCATCAATTACGTAGCATGTAACCTCCGTTTTCAAGTCTCCAATTTGACACCGCAATCGGATCTTACCAAGAGGATGGCTATTATTAGCGTTGAATCCATAGATGGTAGTGTGTGTAGGTGTCAAGCGATGAAGGGAAATCCCCAACAGCTGCATCAATCTACTGGGCACGACGCTGAGTGCAGAACCTGGATCAATCTGAATTCGGTCCACTTTTGTGGACCCGACATATCCAGTGAAATATAAAGGCCTATTATGCTTTATATTCCTCACCTACATGTCTTCTGGAGAGAAGATGATTTGCGGGACTTGCCTTCTCACTTGATGACAGTGGGGGCAAGATTCCCGTTCTTCGATGGCCGGCTCGACAATCTGAGCTAGGAACTATTCGGAGTCTGCCAAGGCCTCTCTTAGAGCTTCACGTGTTGATTTTGATAATCTCAACAATTCGTAAAGCGTTACTCGCGCTGAGATGTTAGCCAACTACGCAATTATGTCAAATTCGAAGGGAGTTTCTTTGGCTCCTTCATCTCTGGTAGGATTCTTCTAGAAACGAAGTCCTTTCTGCTTTTTAGGCTTTGCAAGTTCTGCATAGATATCTTTTGGATCCACTCTAGTGTAGTCCTTAAGATATGTCTTTCCAAATCGAGTACCGGAAGGGCCTGCCCCATCTTGATGGGTGGCCATAGTTTCGGGCTCTTCTTCAGAATTTGTGAAGGCCCCCGAAGCTATATATTCTTTTTTTATATCTGCAGAAATGACATTAACAGCCCGTTTCTTCTCTTGGCCTCTTGAAGTAGTCCATTGTTCATCTTCCAGCAAGTCGGGGTGAACCCACATAACTTCCCCCTTTTGGGTTGTTACGGGGACAAGTCCCTCTTGGGCTTTGTTGTGCGGATCAAGATTCTTCGTGACCATCTTACCCTTAGGGATTGGGGTCACTCCTGCGGGAAACTCGTGGGTTCCGACCATTATGGTTGCCATATTGGCAGTGACTTTCTTCTGCTCTTCCTTAAGCGTCAGAACTCCAGCCTCTATTAGTGCTTGGATTCTGTTCTTAAGGGGAAAACAATCCCTGGTAGGGTGCCCAACATTCCGGTGATAAAGACAGTAATTGGGGTCTTTAGTCTTACTCGCATCTTCTGGCTTCTTATTCTCCGGAAGTTTTAGCATTCCTTTCTTCTGGAGCAGGTGAAAGAGGATATGTGTCTGTTCCGTCTTGAAAGTGTAATTCCTTTCTTGTTGCGGTCTGATTTGCCTTGATCCTCGCTGACCTTGAGGCTTTGGCTCTGGCGGAGGACCGGTTTTCTGAGGAGCAGCTTCTGACGACATGACTGCTTTCCCTTTATTCTTATTGCTGTTGTTTTGGGTATATGGCTTACTGCCCCCAGCGTTTCTTGATCCGCGGGATTCCTCGACTAGACGAATCAAGTCTTCAGCTTGCTCTCCTTGTTTGAGCAGGTCCCTCCTTGTCTTAGACTCTACGGCCCCCATTTTGAGGAGCACATTGGTCTTAAGGTTGTGTCGACAGGTCTCGACTAGAGTTTCCTGGATCATTCCGTGTTTACAATGTACGGACTTCTCCCGGAACCTTTCTATGAAATCTTTAACCGCTTCTTGTTCTCTTTGCCTAGTCGCGGGGAGGGAATGAACCGTAATCTCGGTGTCATCCTCGAAGAAACGTGAGAAAAATAATTTCTCAACATCTAACCAGGTATTAATAGTACCTTGGGGCAACTGCATGAACCAAGTAAAGGCAGGCCCTCGCAAAGTACTTGCAAATACTTTGGTCATGATGGGATCATTACCCATTAAGTGTCCTGCTTGGGACAAAAAGTAATATATATGCTGACTGGGCGATCCCTTCCCGTCGTATGGCTCTAACTTGAGCGACTTATACTTTGGTGGGTAAGGTATCATATCCCATTCAGGAGGATACGGTCTAGAGACCCCAGCTTCTTTCAACTCCTTTTTACGCATTAAAGCTTCGAGTTGACTCTGCAGCTTTTCTATCTTTTCGCCATGCAGATCATGGAAAGAAAATCTATCCTCTTCCTCATGCATCGAGTGGGCTTTCTCTTCCTGTTCTTCTTCATTCAGAGTTTCTCTGTCCTTTTTGGCATTATCTTCTACAAACCTCGATAGCATGACTTTGAGTCCTTCAATCATCTTTTGCTGCTCTCGAATCATCTTTTCTTGAGCTTCAAATCTCTGATTGATATCGTCAGACTTATCTGCCATATGCGATGCTGACTTCTGTAGCCGAGACGATATAGAGGATAGAGGCGAGGCTATAGCGGAATTATCGCTGTCCTCGTCGCAAGAACCCCCTGCGAGCTTCTTATAATTTTGGGGCGGGACGGCTCCTGATCTTAGTGTAGTAATACGATGAGGTTCTTCATCGCTCGATTCTGAATCATCATCTGTCTCTGCAATTTTCTTCCCTTTTCCTACCATGTTAGAAGTTACAGCTCTCCCTTGCTTCAGGGAAGCGGTTCTTGTCTTCTTAGTAGGATTCTGGTTTGACTCGTTTAATCGATCGAACACAGATATCTTGTTCTTGCTGCAGCCACAGTTGTCCATCACGGCTGATACTGCTGTCACAAGTTGCTGGCAATGGCAAATATGTTCAACTTGAAGTTGGTCTATGCCTCTCTTCTTAGAGAGATGTTCCCTGAGGTCAGTGCCTCTAGACATGGAGTCAAGAGGTCCATTCAACTCTTGAGAATGTTTAGGAATCCACTGAAGCTTTTTTGATTGATCAACCCTGACTCTGGGGTCGGACCGGTCCTCGTGTGGCTTAGGAATAGCCTCGCGTTTCACATTGCGGGCCTGAAGAATAGCTCCGCGCTTATCCACACTAGCCTCGCGTTTCTCGCTGGCTTGGTGTGTCCTTGGAAGTTTAGCTTCTGGAATAATAGCCCCGCGTGAAGGGAAGTTCTTGCACGCTGGCTTATCTTTGCGATTAACGCAGATCATAGCTTCGCGCCTAGTATGATTCTTACGACTGACAACTATTTGCCAATCATCTTCGCGTTCCTTGAGGGTATCAGAAGTCTTGTGCTTATTGCAAGTATTACTGGCTTCGCGTCTCTCGCTAGGCTCAGTAATAGCCTCGCGTGGAGAATCACACGCTGGCTTTGAAGGATTTTTATACTCGCGTAACTCGCGAGTGTTGGGTATTCTGCGTAACTCGCCAGTATTACCAGCCTCGCATGGAAAATCACACGCTGGCTTTTCCTTGCTTTTAAGGCAGGTTGTATCTTCGCGTTTAACGCGGTAGAGACTGGTCTCGCGGGTAGCGCGAGCCAGTTTGCGAGGGACCATAGCCTCGCGTCCTCTAGTGTTAGCTCCGCGTCCAAGGCGGGCTTTGAGGGCTCTACGCCTCGCTCTCCAGTTCCTGTTCCGGAGTTGGGTCCTGGTCAGTCCAGTCCCTAGATCTTCTTTGGCAATCGGAAGCTCATCCTCGGCTAGGATTTCTTGTGTGAACTCCGGCTCTATAGCCGCAGTCTCCAAGGATCCCCGTCTCTCGGTGGATACCTTTCTACCCGTCACTCGGGCATTGGAGTACATGCGACGATAGTGCCGTGTCTCATCCAAGTCACCTGATCCGGAGGAGAGGAACTCCTCGTACTTCTGCTGGTCGATTTCAACGACCAGCGTATCTTCTTCAGATCCGATCAAATCAACGTCCGATTGCGCCACAATCTCTTCATCAGTGAAAGAGATGGCTCCCACTGTGGTCGCCAGTTTGTTCGTCGCAAAAGTTTCTTCGCTTCCTCCCATTGAATAATCTTGAATTACAACGGAAGTGAACAAGATATAAAAAGAACAAACGAGAGGATTTTATATTTCAATCTCTCTCTTTTACAATGTGTTGTGGGATCTGTGGCGATGGGATCTATAGTAGTTCCTTTGGACGATCGGTAGTTGATATCTTCTCTTTTAAAGATATCGGCCGAATATAGACGATCTTCTCTGGTTTTGATTTGTTCAAGGCTCTCTCGCGTAACTCGAACTTCTCAAGAACTCCAGAAAGAAGATGGTGACTGTCTCTGATCTTCACGAACTCAAGGCTCTGTGCGTAACTTGAATTCTCCAAGATTTCAGAAAATCACCTCAATTGCCGGACCAGAAGATGATCAGCAAAGGCTTCAAGGCTCTCTCGCGTACTTGAATTGCCAAAGGATCTATAGGAGACTTCCGATGCCAAAAAGCAGACCCCTAGGGTTTCACCAGGAAGGTATTTATAGCCCCAGGTTAATGCAAGAGTTTCTATCTAAATAGAACTCGCATTCATCAAGGATTCCAATCAAATATCTCAGTTTTGATGGAATTCTGATTAGACTTGAGTCGGGTATTTAGATAAGCCCAGAATCATAATCTCAATCAATTTGAGATTCTGGTTATCTGCTTACGCGGAGCTTTAATCGCATCAAAACGCGACGCTAAATAACCAAAACGCGGAGCAAACGCGGAGCTATTGATCATCTCCGCGTTTTACTCAAACGCGAGGCTAATACAAGCCAGACTGCGGAATCAACGCGGAGCTATTAAACATCTCCGCGTTTTATTCAAACGCAGGGTTAATGTAACCAAACGCGGGGCTATTGAATTGGCTCCGCATTCTGTTGTGGAAAATCTTTTTAACTTAGAAATTTTCACTGCCAACAATGAAGACATGCCAGGCTTGGAGACTCGAGTTGCTATATATCAGCTTAATATTAAGCTAGATGCAAAGCCAGTAAAGTAACAACAAAGAAAATTCCGTCCAAAGTTTACAGAATCGATCGAGGATGAAGTGAAGAAGCGTATACAATATGTCTTTATCCGAGAATCCTGATTGGGTAGCGAACATTGTTTCAGTTCCCAAGAAGAATGGAAAAATGCGAATCTGCATTGATTTTAAAGATCTCAATGCAACATGTTCTTAGGACGAATTTTCGCTTCCAATAACAGATGTCATGATTGACAACATCTGCGGATTCGAAAGGATGTATCTCATGGATGGATTCTCTGGGTACAATCAAATCAAAATGTACCCTGAAGACGAGAAGCACACTACTTTCAGAACAACGTTAGGCATGTACTATTATATGGTTTTGCCATTCGGTTTAAAGAATACAGGTGCAACATATAAACGTGCTATGAACACAATTTTTCGTGAGCATCTACGTAAAACGATAGAGTGCTTCGCGGACGACCTTGCCATCTAGAGTCACAATAAAAATGATCATCTTCGAGATTTTAAAACGGTGTTTGATATTATGAGAAAACACCAACTAAAAATAAATCTGACTAAATCTTTTCTTGGTGTCTCTAGTGGCAAATTCTTTAGTTTCATTGTTACATCAAGGGTATCTATTTAGACCCAGAAAAGGTAAAAGTAATTTAAGAGATGCAGTTACCGAAGAATCTCAAAGAACTTTGGGGATTATAAGGGAGGCTAGCATATATTCGGAGATTTATTTCTAATCTTTTAGGGTGATGTCAACCCTTCACTGAGTTAACAAAGAAAGGGGTGTCGTTTGCTTGGGATGAAGCTTGTCAACAAGTTTTTGAGGACCTCAAAAAGAACCTCACAAAACCTCCAGTACTGGTAGCCCCTATATCAGGAAAACCATTCTTGATATATGTTTGGGCGATGAACCATTCACTTGGTGCCCTATTGGCCCAAATCAATGACTCGGGCCAAGAGCAAGCCATTTACTAGCTTAGTAGAACTATGGTAGGCACCGAGCATCTATACACTCCAGTAGATAAAGAGTGTTTGGATCTAGTATTTGAAGTTCAGAAAATGCGACAATACTTAGTAGGCCAAAAAATTAATGTGATTTCTCGGGTAAATCCCCTGAGAGTGCTCATGCAAACCTGGGTCACTCAATTGCAGGCTATCCAAATGGTCGATCCTACTATCGCAGTATGATATACAATTTATACCGCAAAGGGCAATCAAAGGATAAGCAAATGCTGATTTTTTTAGCAGAAAATCTTGTCTCTGAATCCTCTAAACATTATTAGAATATTCTAGATGAAATGATGGAAGTCAACATGATTTCCAATAAACCAACTTGGCTATTGTTCTTTGATGGAGTGGCTCGAAGAAACTCAGCCAGAGTTGGGGTAGTTTTAATATCCCTGCAGAATAATGTAATCCCGTTAGGATACTCACTCACTCGGTCTTATTCTAACAATGTGTCAGAGTACAATGCATTGTTAACGGAACTGCAAATCGCCCGACAGATAGGAATTTAGCATTTAGAGGCCTATAGAGACTCCAAACTCATTGTAAATCAAGTAAGAGGAGAATACGAGGTCAAGTATGAACATCTTGTACCCTACTTTGAGGCAACAATCAATCATGCCAACTCTTTCAAGGAGTTTTACATTGACTACTTGTCACGACACGAGGATGCATACGCTGATGCCCTGGCTTCTCTCGCAGCCATATTAGCAGTCGCTGCTAAATCAATCAAAGGCATTGAGAATGAAAGTCACGAACTTCTTTGCCCTAAAGAGGTACTCCAGGCAAATGAAGTCCATATACTAGGGATGAACTTCGAACCCAGAGATTGGCGATTCATCTTCGTCGATTTCACACTCCACGGGATACTACCCGAAGATCCCAAAAAAGCTGCCAAAGTAAAGAAAGAGACAGAAAGTTCCATTATAATTCTGAACTTGGAACCTTATATTGGAAAACACCAGGTGGAGTTTTACTTATGTGCCTATTGTTACAAAAAGCACAAGAGGTACTCAAAGAAACACATGGAGTCTGTGGTGCTCACCAACCGGGATCTAAATTATGAGACCAGATAAAAAAAGAGATTTCTATTGGCCAACAATGATGTCAGACGTCATGGCCTATGCAAAGAAGTGCCATGCCTGTCAGGTATATGCAAATTACATACATCAAGCTGCAGAGCACCTACATCCAATCACGATTACGTGGCCATTCGAGATGTGGGGAATGGATATCATTGGTCTCATCACTCCACCATCTTCTCGTGGGCATTGATTCATGCTAGTTATAACCGATTACTTTTAAAAATAGGCAAAAGCTGTCCCTCTAATAGAAGTGAAAACGAACGATGTGGTCAACTTTATCAAACACCACATCATCTATCGCTTTGGTGTTTCTAAACGAATCATCAGTGACAACAGCCCTCAATACACTAGCCAGTCTATACTAAATTCTGTGACAAGTTTAGAATACAAATGTATTTTTATCTCCATACAACCCAGCTGCAAACGGTTAAGCAGAAGCATTTAACAAAACCATTATGAAGCTTCTGCAAAAGTTTGTCACCACAAGTCAGCGTGACTGGGATGAAAAATTGGGAGCTTGTCTATGGTTTACTGCACAATGGTAAGAACACCAACAAAAGCCACACCATTTTCTATGGTATATGGTTGCGAGGCTATGCTACCTCCGAAAATTCCAATTTCTTCTCTTCGGGTAGCGTTAGCTACAAGAATGATCACCAAAGAGAAGCATAATCAAAGACTTTAGGAATTAGAAGTGTTGGATGAAAAGTGTTTGAAAGCTTAGCAACAAATAGAGCTCTATCAAGCGCGAATATCCCGAGCATTCAATAAGAAAGTGAAAGAATGAACTTTCAAAGTGGGCGACTTGATCTTATCAGTCAGACGACCAATGATCCTGAGACATAAGACTAAAGGCAATTTCAGCTGAAATGGGAGGGCCCATTTGTAGTAGAGACAGTCTATTCAAATGGAGTATACCGGTTGATCAATCAACATGGTGATCGGATGATGATGCCAATCAATAGAAAATTCCTAAGTAAATATTATTCTAAGGGAATGAAATCATCCGATCTCTTCTTCATTACAGTAAATGAAGAAATATTGATTTGCCGCTAGCGCATAGTTCCACACCCCAACTTGGGGGCACAAAATAAATATGGATCCTACATCTCTTCGACTATAGAATGGGGAAACGTTTGGCATGCAAGTCCAAACAAAGTCCTTACTAACCCTATCATGCTGAGCGTAAAAGTATGAATTGCCCAACACTAAAAGTATGAATTGCCCAACACAATCAAGGTAACGGGAAAAGAACCAGTTCCTCGCCAACCCATCATGTTGAGGATAAAAGCATGAACTGTTCAACACCATCAAAGTAACGGGAAGAGAACCAGTTTTTCTCCAACCTATCATGCTGGAGAGTAAAAGTATGAACTGCCCAAAACTGCTAAAACAAAGAGAAAAGAAAAAGTTTGGCATTTTAAGCCCAAACGAAATTCTCGATAACTTACTATACTAAGAGGAAAAGCATAGCTAGCCCAACTCAAACGGTAGTTGGTAAAATCAAAACAAATCCGGTGATAGTTGGAGGTTTGCTAAAAAACCTATAACAAATTTGTCACAATAGTTTCCTTATTCGGTTATAAGGATATACCATTGCCCAAAACTGCTAAAGTAAAGAGAAGAGGAAAAGTTTGACATATAAGTCCACACGAAATCCTCGATAACTTACCATGCTGAGAGAAATAGCATGGCTAGCCCAAATCAAACGGTAGTTGGTAAAAGCAAACCAAATCCGTTGATAACTGGTGGTTTACTAAAATCCCTAATGAAATGAAATCTCCTATCACGTTAAGATTTTATCTCTATCGGCAAGACCTTTGTCGTCACTTTTATTTAGCAGAATCAGTGAAACTCCAAAATATTTGTCACATTAAGATCATACCTTTGACATCAGAATTCAAAATTGAATCAATTTTCTCTATAAGATCAAATCCAACTAAGTCTCCTATCATGTTAAGGTTTCACCTTTGACAGAAAAGAAAACTTACACTACATCAAGTCCAATATTACAATCTCTGATGAACTTGTTTTTGATATCGTTAAATTAAAGATACCTCTGACAAAAATCATCTCCCTATCAAGTTAACAGTTACATCTGATAGTCAAATTTCAAGGCTAAATATATTCACTGTCACCTTTGTTTAGATAACTGATTCCTATTATGACCAGATCCTCTGAATAGGTCAAGTTTTGAGACATATTTAATGGCACCTCTGTCTTTTCCTAATCTGCCATACTAGATGTCCCTGAATAGTTAGGATTCTAATGAGCACGTTAACATCATATCTCTACTTGTCATCTAATGAGCATGTTAACATCATCCTCTACTTGTCATCTGATGAGCATGTTAACATCATACCTATGCTTGTCATCTAATGAGCACGTTAAAATCATACCTCTGCTTGTCATCTAATGAGCACGTTAACATCATATCTCTGCTTGTCATCTAATGAGCACGTTAATATCATACCTCTACTTGTTATTAAATCAGCACGTTAACATCATAAATCTGTTTGTCATCTAATGAGCACGATAACATCATACCTCTGCTCATCTTCTATAAAACACGTTAATAATTACCTCTATCTATCAAATTCATCACAGGTTGTCTGTTATGGTCTTAGTCTCTGAATAGATAAAAAAATAATGATGACTGCAAAGTTAAAATCAAAGAGTCCAAAGTGTTTCGAAATTCGTTACAAATCAACATAGAATTTTGAAAATTTTGGAGGGGGTTATGTAGATAAAAAAATTGCTTAAGTGTCACCCGCGGGTTGCACCCGCACGTGGCAACCTGCGGGAATTTCCCGCGGGTGGTACCCGCGGGTTGCTCCCCCAGGTTACACCCGCAGGAGCTTAACCCACAGGTTTCTCCCATGGGTGCTACCCGCGGGAGCGTCTCGCAGGCCCCACACCCTTGGGTGCCACCAATGGGATGCACCCGTGGGGTTGCCCGACTCGGTGCTTCGGTTACATGGATTTGTTATGAGGATTGGGTCCGGATTTTCAGAGAACGGATACCCTCGATCTTTGTATTTTGTTACCGAATTTGGCTCAGATCTTATCCAAGTGGTTACTCCCCTCAATATATAAGAAGGGGTAGAGTTCAGATGGAAAGGTGATTTTTCTAGAGACTAGAGGAACAGAGAATTATCAGATAGCAGGTCTTTTTTTAGAGTTTGCAGAGAGAAGTCTATTCCCAATAGAGATCAGATCATTAACGGAGTGCATCAGTGAGGCTCCACCGCCACCAGATCCCACCAATTAAATGAAAACGGAATCAAATTAATTTTTACTATTCTTGTAATCTTGATTTTTTATTATAATTTTCTTTTATCATTGTATTTAAATCAAAATCTCAATGGAGGGAAATCTACAATTTTCAGGCGTACACACATGAATATTATAATCCTTTTCCAAGAGTTGGCCTATACCCAAGATATAGCTTTTCATATTAGGTACATAATACACATCAGAGATGAATTTATCTTCACCACTTTTAAGATGAATGATAACTTTACCTCTCTTCTTCACGGAGTTTTGGAGAAATCATCCAATATCACCTTGCCATTTACAGTTTCACCCATGTCCACAAACAAACTTTACTTACTACACATATGGTTGTTGACGCTAGTGTCGAGGTACCATATATTCACTTTGTTATCATCATCTTCAAGTGCAAATATGAGAATATTATCTTCATCTCCTTTTCAGCATAATTCAACTTCTCCTTAACTTGATTTCAAATATTTACAAAACAATTGGAAGCAAAGTGACCATACTTCTAACTGTTGAAGCATTGAACTTGTGATTTCCATCGACCGCCATTGAAACTACCTTGTTCACGACCTCCTGTAAATTTCTGATTTTTGTTGTCTTTCTCTTCAGGATTATTGTGGTCTCCTTTTCCATATAAGCATTGTCATCTGCCTCGTCCTTGAGCTCCTCCATGTCCACGAGCATTATAATCTTCTTTTGAGTCTTCTTACCATCCTTTAATGAAAGTGTACTCTGGAGAATTGTCTCTACTGATTTATACTTCTTGTTGGATCTTTTCTCGTGACCAATCAATGATTCTGAGAGTTCATCAACTATCATATTCTTTAAATCTTTAGGCTCCTCGATGGCACATACAATATAATCAAACTTCGAAGAAAGTGATTGATGTACCTTCTCTACAACACAAACATCTTCAATCTTCTCGCCATTTCTTCTAAGTTGATTCACCATGGCCAGGACTCAAATGATGTAGTCTAAAACTAATTCACTTTCCTTCTTCTCTAAATCTTCAGACTCCTTTTGGAGTGTTTGGAGTCGAACGTTTTTCACCTTCTCCACTCCTTTATAGGAGTTTTAAATTATCTTCCATGCCTATTTCAAAGTCATTGCTTTAGAAATCTTCTCAAATGCCGATTCTTTGGCTCCTTGATAGATAAACTAGAGGGCTTTACTCTCTTTCTTGCTAGATTCTCCAAGTAAAACTCTTTGTGTTGCCATCAGGGCTTCTTCATTCTTTGGCTTCTCATAGCCTTTTACCACAATGTCCCAACAATCTATTTTATCCAACAACACCTTCATTTGGACGTACCAATTTTTATAATTTTCTTTGGTGAGGCGAGGGGCAATGTAGGAGATTGTTCTACTAAAATTCATCTTCTTCTAGTTTTGATACCAATTTAATAAACAGTAGGGCAAAGATAAATTGTGTAGGTGGCAACGTATGAAGAGAAAGAATTATATTCTTTGTATTGAACTTCTTGGCACTCTCCAAACACACTATACAAAACCCATATATATAGTGGTAAAAGTGACCCTTCATCTCCCTAATTAAATGCAGATATATCTTGAGAAATTCTATTTATGCACAACAAATTACTTTGGATATCCAAGTTGCTCTTTACATCAACCTCCCATTTTTGATACTTCACCAATTTACTCTCTATGCTCAATTTTTTCTCAAATTTAACTCTCTCTCTCCTACTTTCGTCTATTGCAATTGAACCCTAAGTTTCCAAACTTTCCTTTGAGCCCTGCTCTGCTGTCTGCCCACCTCCTGCTGGCAAAATTTTGGAGAAAAGAAAGAAAAAGAATTCATTATTTTAGCCAAAAATTAGCTAACATGCAAATCATGTACCATATTGAGGTCTGCGTTTTAAGCTAGGAAAGGCTAAAATACAACTCTAACAGAGTCACATTTTGTCTTTAAAATATCAAAAGAGTTAAAAACTCAAGCCAGCCAAAATGCAGATTCTCATCCAAAGAGATCAGCGTATTGGGCTAAGTAAAGGCTGATAAATATGAGCCCCTCAAGGTTGCATTCTGTCCACAAAAATTTCAAAAAATATGGTTATCCACGTGGACTTTGAGTTGAATTTCAACCAAAATGCAGATCTAATCTTCGACTTAAATGCAAGATTGCATTGTGGACCACAAAGTCTTATAAAAAAAACTAGTGATAACCCCGTTTTAGTATAAACGAGGACCCAGCTGAGATGCTAACATGTGGATCATCAATTAAAGAGATATCCATAATTTTAGCTATCTTTTGAGCTCACGATTAGAGCTAAATATAATTAAAATGTGAACCCCCAAGGGTCGCATTTCATTACAAAGTCTCAAAGAATAAAAATATCCTCATTAGTACCCAAATGCAAGCATGATACTTGGAGATAAAAATATGGGTCATCTACCATAAAGAGATCTACATTCTAAACCCATACTTGGAGCTAAGTATAGCCAACATACGGGCCTTGAAAGGTCGAATTTTCATTCAAAAGCCTCGAGAAGCGAAAATCATCTTCAACGATACTTAAATGCGGGTATGAGCATGCCACACGAGCTATCAAGAGCTAAAACACGGATCTAAGCATTCAGATTCATATTTTAGTTATAAATCCAGAGGATTAAAGACATCAGATACAAATCCAATAGATTTAATACAAATCCAATAGATTTAATACAAATCCAATGGATTAAAAGATAAAGAATTAATTCTCAAATTAGGAAGGCCATTAATTGGATAGTTACATCAATTTAAAGGTCTCCAAACCTCTATATATAGTAAAGACTGGGCTAGAGAAGAGGTTAGTCGGTTAATCATCTCCACTTGATTTGGAGTATGAATAGAGAGCAGGATCGTATTCCACGACTACAATAGAACCCAATATTTAATAAAGAGAAAATTAGATATTCCTCATCTTCTATAAATGGGGAGCCATTCTAATTATAATTTTCTATTAAGATTTTCAATATAATTTTAATTTCATGGCAAACATAAGATTGGTGACTCCGCTGGGGGCCCCTATCATCTCCGATGATATGGTCATAGCCCAATCTGATAAAGTTCAGTCAGCACCATGGTCGAGTCGCTCGTTATCGAGTTCGACCAAGAGAAATATGAAGAATTTCTCTCATTTGGCTCCATGAGCCCATGATCCTTGTAGAAATGCTGCAAGGGATTCTCTAGATCAGTTTGGTCTCAAAGGAGAGAGTTTTGCCCTTTCAGCACAAGGCTCCAGGTCTGTCCCACTTAAGATGATCCCAAGGAAATGGATCAAGATCCTTGCAATAACAAAGAAAAATAACCATTCTCTAATATCTAAGGAGATGATACTGAAGACAAGATTCCTCTCACCCGTACCATGAGGAGGAACCTAAGAAAAAGCAAAGCTTGAGTCTTCCATAGGGCCATGCAAGAAAAACCAACTGTTATCGAACAGCTATGCGAAATTCCAATTTGTGTATGGCGACGAAAGAGCAAAGTCGTTGTCTCCAACAAGAAGATGGACCAAGACGCGGATGGGTTTATTCGCGTTTCTTACAAGAAATACCGCTCGCCCACCAAGTACATCTTCGACTATAAACATGGAGTTTATATCTGCGTTTTCCAAGTCAAATGTGGGTCTCAGACTCGCATATATGAAGCCAAATGCAGACCTCAAGGTCGCATTTCAGAAGCAAAACACGAATCTCAGGTCACGATTTAGAAGCTAAACGCGGGCCATAGATCCGCGTTCTTGAAGCTAAGTGTGGATCTTAAATCCACATCTCAACAGAAGCCAAACTGAGGCCCTAGATCCACATTCATGAAGAAAGTTTAGCCTCTATGGCTTATAGACTATCGATCCCAGTAATACCAGTTTCATCAGAAGCTTAGTCGCAATGGCTAAAGTAAAGTTTACTCCTAGGATTTTTAAGGGAATAGATTCTCCTATCTTGAAAATACTATTTGGAGGGGATGTTGCCCTTGCCAACAGTCTTACAAGTTCCAATACAAGGGACTTTAGGGTATTTCTTGAAAAGAAAAGAGAAAACTCCTAAGTATCTCACAGTCATTGCGAACAGTTAATTTACAATGTTGCCTCACTGCCCTATGTTGCAACTCTAGCAAAGCCATCTATCTTCAACAAACTTTTATCGTCTCCAGTCTAACCTTCAAAGAGAAGACAATGTGCCATAAAACAAGAATTATTTGAATTAGAGTATTTTGAAGTATCATCCAACATGATATCTTTAGGAGGAAAGAAGCAAAAGAAGACGAGTAGTGTTCCTCAAACAGATTCGTTAGACTTTGAGCACTCTTCTAGTTTGAAAACTATATTCATTGATATTTGAGGTGTCTTTCGAAACACTTGACTTCAGAAGGAGGTGACAGTACCTTTAAATTATCAGAAGATGGCCAGAATCTTCTATAATGAAGAGGAAACAAGAAACTTTGCTATTGCAAAATCTCAGACTTCTGACTCATTCCTTGAAGATTCTGCCTTTACGCATATGACATAGAAAAATCCTGAAGAGTTTATGAAGAGAATGGATGAGGAAGAGAAGATCATCTACAAATAGCAGGAGATTATAAGAGAGATCAGGAGAATGGGCTCAGAAGTAGCGGCATGAGTAGGGACAAGGGGCTCAGAAACATCCGCGGTCACTCCTGCAAGCTCCAAAGCTAATTGAGAAGATGGTAATTCCGTGGCCAACTCAGTCATAAGAGAACGATGAGGCTTATTGGCTAGGCAAGCAAAATCACTGGCTGATCATGTGTGCTTTACCATAGCTTCATAATCTCCCTGAGCGGGAGCATCACTTCGAATAGGCACATTAGCTCAAGGTGGCACATCAAATTGTGCAGCACATCTGCTTGTGTAGGCACATCAACCTGAGCTGGCATATCTGCCTAAGTAGACACATCTCCTTGAATGGGTGCCGAAGGCACAACCCCGTTAATATCTCCATCATCATCATCATCATCATCAAAAGAAAGAAACTCATCTATACCTCGTACACGAACCACCTTGGCATCTTTTCTTTGGGAATAGAGTGCCTCGATCTCCTTCATACATGAACGGTTGATCGAAAAAGAGATAGCTATAGTATTTACACTATGTTACCAGGAGCAAAATCTAAGAGACATATAAAGATTGGGAATCTTCTGTGGAAGAGAAAATTGAACTTACGTGCAGTCGGCGACAAAGTGATATCCCCTCTAGCATCTATGAACAAATTACCCTGAAATTGTAGCAGAATGTTGGGATTACAAACATAAAGTTGTGAATACCTGAATTGGCGTGCAAACCTATTGGGAAATACAGTTCAAGAAAACAGATTGATCCTTAGTGATACAACAAATATCTTGGTCTGATGTTGTCCAACCATCAAAGGCAGCCATAAAACAGATTGATGTAACCATTAGGACCGGTAGTATCTCTAAATTCTTCTCCATAGGTACCTCCAAAGAAGTCAAGAAAATATAAGTAGATATAATAGTTTTGATGACTGTGTACCGTCTTACGGATTGTGCATATATAATGGTTCCTCTAATCACATCCTTCATACCTCTGAATGAATGAAGCCCCACTACTATCTTCTGGGGCGAAATCATTAAGCTTGGACAATGCATTACGAACCACGCCATGAGATAGATATAAGGTAACTCCACTCTGTGATTAGGAGTTGATACTCAACTTCAGATTCAGTGCCTTTAGTCTTATTCTTTTTGCCTCCTAGGCAAAAGTCTGTAGCAAGATCTCGAGGACCATTATGCAATTTGCAACTGAGGGGTCTTCTGTGCGTAAGAAAAACTACTGGGTATAGTAACTCAGTAGCATTAGAAAACTCGCTATCAATCCTCTTTCAGAATAGGCATTTGAGTCTAATAATTGAAGCTCTGAAAACTCGTGCTGACTTTAAACCCATTCTCATCTGATTCCATTATATATGAAGTGGCCCCTAGGTTAGCTATCCGAGCCTCGACAGCAGCTTGGTTAAGAGAGTCCAGTTTCGTTACTGCAATCTCAGGTTGATATACATCTTGAACTAGGTAGTTAGCCCATAGTTTTTGGCTAATACCTTGGTTCCCTATACTTGAAACCTCCTAGTAGATGTAGAAGTGGAACATCACCTTCCAGTATGTCTCATATACTTGGAGGTCTTGTTTCATCTGTTGAAACTCCTCCATGGTCAGGACTATCTCCTACTACGACCGCTCTCCTATTGATATTAAAGAAATCTCGAACATCTCGTGGAGAGCAAATCCGAGTTCGTCGACGGGAGTAAAGAGAATTTGGTGCCATTTATCGGTCGGGAGCGAGAAGAGGGGCTGCCCCGGTCAACTAAAACCTTCTTTGGTGCCATTTATTGGTGAATAGCAGAAGAATTCGAAGAAGGAATGAAGAGAATAGAAGAAATTCAACGGAATTCGTAGGAGTTCTTGAAGATGAGAAAATAAATTTCTTTTCAATGAATAAGAAAAAGAAGATGAAGTGGCATTCTTTTAAAAGGGAAATGACACCCAGTGGGGCTTGATTTGCAGCCAAAATTTTGCAAGGCAGTTAAAACTCCGTGAGACTATTAGCCATGAGAGGCTATTCGCCCCGCGAGGCTATTAGCCTCGCGAAGCTAATTAGCCTCGCATACAAACAAAGCTTGTGTGGTGGAAAATTTGAATAATTAAATTCCAAAGTATTTCAAAACTCGTTAAAAATTAGTAAACATGCTTTTATATACTTTGAAGGAGGTCTTATAGAATGAAAAAATTGAACTCAAAGTAATTTAGCCACACGAGGCGAATGGCCTCGCGCACATGAGACTAATAGCTCCTTGCGAGACTAAATAGCTCCTTGCGAGGCTAAATAGCTTCGCACGAGGTTAACAGCTCGCACGGGGATGATAACCTTTCGTGCATGGGACTGAGTTAGCAAGGAGATGGTTTCGTTTTGGATTTTCACTAGAATTTCAAACACAATCATATCTAAATACCTCAAATTGAAGATTCTAAATCCAACTGAAATACAAGATCAGAGATTAAATTGTATTAGAATTTCATCCCTATCTTCTAAGAAAACCCCTATAACTAACTCATAAGTATAAATACAAGTTAAGAGAAGAGTTTCGTAAACCTTTGGCAAATTGATTTACGTGCAAAGGTATGCCGACTAGCAGCAAGAAGCCGTCGACCAACGGTTGTTCTCCATTGTTTCTTCACATTCAAGATCAATTCAAGTATCAAATCGTCAACAGAGTACGTGGTTGGCACTCTATACCCACTTTAAGAATCCATACTTTTTGTGAAAGAGAGTGATAAATTTAAAAATCCTCTCGTTTGATTTTTCTACTTCTTTTTATTGTATTTTGAGATTATTTTAATCATAAATCAATGACAATGAAAGGAAGCGCAAGTTTTGCAGGAAAGAATCATGATTTCCCCATTAGGGTTTCAACATAAATCATGTGAATTTATGATTGCTTATTGATTTAGTTATAATTTTATATTGGGATCGTTGTTTGCTACTAATCTTTCTAGTAATTAAAATTCAAGTAATCCCATTTTTTCACCCCCTACTATATATAAACATATATTTTACAGTTTCAAAAAGGTTAAAATTTGATTCTTGAGTTTCATGAAGAATTTAAAAAATTTTGCGTATTATTTTGTTCATGTGTATAATTCATGTATCTGTCATGCTAGTTAATAAGATATGTAAATTATTCACAAAATTTGGAACAACTAGCCAAATTCTAATGCGTGCGTCCATTGCCATCCATATATAAGCGTTGAGCTAGCGTATGCTAGAAACAGGTTTGGATGGTGATGGTTCCAACTATTAATGCATGCGTTCTGAATTTGGACAAGGCTAATTTCCTATTTTCAGTTTAAGCAAATTTAAGTCGAATATGGTTGACCGTGCTGAATTCCATCAAAATACCTTTCCACTTGAAATTCATTCACTTGCTTATTAAACTCTTGACTGGACCATTTCAAAGCATTTAAACAAGCCCTACGAAGGTAGCATAGATGATCACTCAATACCATAACAGGCGACGAAGTACATTCTTACATATCCAAACCACATCGGACTAATTTCCACATATCATTATTCTCGTATATGTGGATATGAACGACTAAAAGCCACCACCACGAAGTACGTTTCTCATAATTACTATTCTGGGAAAGCCTCGATGATGGTCCAGATGGTCGGGATCTTGATGATGTTCAGGCGAGGGAAGCCGGCAGACTTCAAGAGCGTCTTCCACTCTTCCTCAGTCCTCTCTTTTCCGGTTATCAACATGTCAAACTTTGCTTGTATTTCTCCCAGCGGACTGTCGTCCTTCGAATACAGCACCACCTCCATGATGACCACCTTACCGCTCTTCGGTATGACGCTGCGGCAGTTGTTCAGCACCTTTGCGCAATCTTCATCCCCATAGCCGTGCAGCACGGTCTTCATTAACACAGCATCCGCCTGGGGAACAAACTCGAACATATCCCCCGCAACATGAGTGACTCAGGGATACTCCGGCGCCGTCCCCACAACAAATGGCAGGTCCAAGTTGATCCCCTTGAGCCCCGGATTCAACCTCACGATCTCGGCCATTGTTGCACCGGTCCCACCACCGACGTCCACCAAGGACGACAGCCCGCTGAACCCGTCCTTGTAGGACGACAGCATTGCATCCATTGTCCCCTTGGCAGTGCACGCCATGGCACTGTTGAAAATATCGTTGAATTCGGGGTTGGTCGCTGCAGTCCCGTACAGCATGTCCATGCCGTTGGCGGTGATGTAGGGAGTGCCACCGGACTGGACACAATGAGAGAACTTGTGCCATGCGGCAATAGGCAGAGGGTGAGTCAGGAACATGACCATGGGGACGAGGTTGAGGTCGGAGGAGCGGACGAGGGCAGTGGAGGCCGGGGTGAGCCCATAGTGGGGCTCCCCCGACACATCATCGACCGTAGAGGAGAAGATGCCATTGTGGGAGAGGAAGCGCATGATGCGGAGGAAGCTTGTGGATGATGTCAGCGATCCGGAGCTCCACGGCGCATCGGAGGACCATCGAGTTGACGAAGGAGAGCATGGACTTCCATACTTGAGTCTGGCCGTCCATGGACACGGTGTCCTTCTTTTGCTGCACTTGCTCCCCGGCCTCCGACACCATTCTCAGTAGTTTGTTTGTGAACTTTGAGTACTACTGGAAGTATTAAGAATAAGTACAACTTGACTAGATACTCAAGTGTGGGATGGAAAATGAATAGTAAACGAGGGTATTTGTAGATGAATGTGGGGAGGGGAACATGGCGTAGTTTGACCGTCATCTGCTTTGATTTTTCAACTACGGTTTACTATTTGGTGTTATTAGGGGACAAATTTGTTCTCCTTCATCAATAAATGAAAAATCAGACTAATAATTAGCATAACGTTACTCATCCAAAGACAACAGATGAATAGTTGCTGAAATTGACGCGCACCTGCAACATCTGATTGTTACGTTGTCGGTAGGTGCACAAGCTAATAAATAAGTAATTATAATAAATCAGTAAGAGTTATATCCATAAAAACAATATACATAAAAAACATATTTATAATAAACCAGTAAGAGTTATATCCTAACATGATAATAAATAAGTCATAGAAAATAATAAGTTAATATGTAATAATAATATTAGCTGATATAAGTTAAACCTAATGCCTTCTAGTGTAGTTACAATTATAATAGGTATATTCTTATTAAAGATGACATATAATTGGAACAGGATACCACTATTTCGCTTATCTCCGGTATACATCCGAAAATGATCACATGGATTGTCTCGTACCAAATTAGGCCTACTGTTAGGCAAATAGGAATAATCAGGTGCGATCCACGAAATCACCATGCACTCTTGGTATGCGAAATATTTAGTTGTATACTCAACAAGTTTATAGCGCAAACAAAATATATTTCCATCATTCAGTTTAATGTCATTTAAGTAAAGTTCATGTCAAGTCAAATTCTAGTTGTCATAGTTTATATATAGATCATATTATATACAATATTTCAATTCAATTTTATTAGTTTGTTAACAATATAGTTTAAACAGTTCGTTCGATTTATACTTTATTAAATAAATTAAAATTAGCTAAATCAAAGATTTACTAATTTAAGATATCATAGAGATATATCGGCCAAGAAAATATATGAATGGTGGTGGCTTTCCGTGTTATGCACGTTTCTTAATTATGTAACCAATATACAAGAGAACTTTTATAGATACTGATACAAAATAATATCATAAACAGTATTTTTTCATGATTATAACTTTTATGTGATTTACCAAATATTGTATATCGATTATTCAAAAATCTAACTATATTGTGCGATTTAACATATTTAATAACAAGTGTATAACAAAAATAACATGATTTCGATAATATGAACAATTGTAAGTAGTTGATGGATTCATTTAAGATAATAAATTAATTTATAGAAATAAATAGTGTAATTAAAATAGCAGCTAAGAAGAATAACGTGATTAGTGAGTTCAAAAATAAAGTCACCTCGATTTGTGTCGCGTTATCGATCAATTAGTAAACACATGAAACAATCTACACATAAAATTATAAAATAATTGTTAAAAATTGTTTAATATGAATTTAGGTGATTTTTAAGAATTTTTCTAATATTCATAAACCACTAAAAATTTAATTTTAAACTTAAATAGTATTAGCGGGACTGAAATCAATAAATGTGTCTGAATCCGTCTAATTGGGTTTATAAGATAGTGGATGTTATTTTTAAGTTATTATGATTGTTGGATCATGGGTGAGCTAACTATATGATCCAATGGGATAAATCTAGTGAGAAATAAAGAAAATAGGTTAACCAACCTTAATTAACGGAGATCCAAGAGAATGAAAAAGATAAAGGTTCCTCCAATGAAATCCGGTGAGGGGAGTGATGCCTTCGGCGAGAGGGTGGCGCTCTGGCATCATGCCAATGAGATGGTCCGGCAAGGTGAGTGAGCAAAAAGAATTTTAGAGAATTAATGTGAGGATTTAATTGAGAACAGAGGTTGGATTTAAATAGTATTGGATTTACGAGTTATATGATATGAAAGATTTGAGAGAATTAAAGAGGATAGTGGGGATTTATTATTAACAATTAAAAAGAAAAATTTATTCTAGAGATTTCAAATGATTGAAGTGATGGAGAAGATGAAAATTTTGAAAGTTAGAGAAGATGAAATAACTGGAGGGTTAGGGAAAATAAATAGTCAAATTCATTATTTTGTTTATTTATCTATTTATTAATTTACTTATGGCTAAAAATATACTGGTCATTAAAGGATGCCTAGAAACATAATGTTTTAAGGACATAAATAATTCATTGAACCCCACTAACAAGTCTTCTATATATTTATGATGAAGATGGATTATATGTAGCAATCATTAGAGAATGCTACAGTATCTATCAATATCTAGAAGGAAAACATGATTAATATGAGCAAGTTATAAGATGTTGATAAACGATGGGCCAAAGATAAATTGTACAGGTAGAGAAGTATAAAGATAAGGAATTGCATTATTTGTACTAAACTTCTTGACACTCTCCAAACACACTACAAATAACCCATATATATAGTTGTACAAATAACCATTCATCTCCCTAATTAAATGCAGATACACCCTCTCTTTCTATGACACTTGAACTTTCTAAATGACCCTTTAGATTCTCAAGAAATACAATGCTTCAATAATAAATTGACTTAAATAATTAATTTCAATATCCTTCCTTAATTTTGATTCATCTTTCCAATTCTACTCCTTAATAGAGAGAATATTTCAAACTTCAGAGATTTCATAAATATGTCGGCAACTTGATCTAATGATTTCACATGAATGAGCTCCACTTCTTTATTCTTCACCTGCTCCCGAATGAAATGATAGCAAGCATCGTTGTGCTTGTTTCCTCATGGTCTACTGGATTCTATGAAAGTGCAATTGCCGACTTATTATCAACATAGATCACTTCGGGTTTGTCTTGAGAAAACTGAAGATTTTTGAGTAAATTTCTCAGCCAAAATGTATGACAAACTTTTGATGATATAACTACATATTCAGCTTCATAAGTAGAAAGAGTAACAATGGGTTGTTTCTTTGATGACCAAGTGAATGCAATATTGCCCATAAAAAAGTATATCTGGTTGTACTCTTCTGATCATTAATATCTCCAACTAAGTCACTTTGATGTAGCAAAGAATCCTCTTTGCTGGTAGTAAATGTGAAGATTTTGGATCTTCTATGAATCCAACACTATTTAAAATATCTGGTCTCGTACACGTTAAGCAGTAAAGGCTGCCAACCAAACTTTTGAAATGTATTGCATCAACTTTGCTTTTAGAATCATGTTTAGACAATTTAATTCCACAATCAACAAATATGCATACAGAATTGTAGTCTTTCATATTAAACTTTTCAAGAGTAGTTTTGGCATAACCTTCTTGAAAGATAAAAGTATCCTTTTTACCTTGTCTCACCTTAATACCAAGATAGTAAG
This sequence comes from Dracaena cambodiana, assembly GCA_036321105.1. Taxonomy (NCBI): domain Eukaryota; kingdom Viridiplantae; phylum Streptophyta; class Magnoliopsida; order Asparagales; family Asparagaceae; genus Dracaena; species Dracaena cambodiana. Next base: position 16,016,579 of record JAYEPQ010000010.1, read on the forward strand.
ATATTAGCTTGATGCCTATCATCTCAAATTCTTGAATCATGGAGTTCTTAAACTCTTCGAACATGTTACCTATAAAGACAAGGTCATCCACATATAAGCATACAATAAGGAAATCCCATCTTCATTTGTCTTAGTGTATAAGGCATGTTCAGAAGGACATCGGCTAAAATTATTATTCGGAAAATATTTATTAATTCTACTTTTCCAAGCCCTTGGTGCTTTGTTTTAGGTCATACACTGTCTTTTTCAGCTTCAATGCCTTTGATTCTTCTCTTTTTTTGGATGTAGCCAAGACATTGATCTACATGTACCTCTTCTTCAAGAAATCCATTCAGGAATGCCGCCTTCACATCTTGTTGATAAATTGACCATTTGTTTTGTGCAGTTAAAGATATAATCAATCTAATAGTTTCAAGGCTAGTAATAAGAAAAAATACCTTGTTATAATCAATTTCGGTCTTTGATTGTATCCTTTAGTGACCAATCTGACCTTGCACCTCTCAGTTTCTCCCTTCACATTCTTCTTTTTTTTAAAAACCCACTTTACTCCAATTGCATTCTTGCTCTGTTGAGGTTTTGTAAGTTCCCAGATATTATTCTTTTCGATTGCCTTGATATTTCCATTGATAGTTGCTCTCCATCTTTGATCTTGAATAGTCTCTTCGAAGTCTATAGGCTCACAACCAATGAATAAGCAAAATAGAGTCAAATTATTCTGATTTTTAGTTACCTCATACAGTTCAGTCAAGATTCTGGATTTTTGACTTTTGGACTTGATGATGATGAGGATGATATGAAAGAAGTTATTGATGGTGGTGAGAGCGGTGATAATGGAATGTGTGTTAGAATATCTTATATAATCTCCTTATCTTCATCAACAAGTATGATTAAATTGTTGCTAATTTCTCCCTTGCTCCAGTTCCACGATTTATTCTCATCGATTTATACATCTCATCTCACAATTAGCTTATTGCATGGATCATATAGCTTGTAACCTTTAGTTTTTGAATCATGGCCAATAAACACATATGGGGTACTTCTGTCATCAAGCTTGCTTCTCTTATGTTCTGGAACATGAGCCTAGAAATTGCTGCCAAACACCTTGAACTAAATCAAATTAGGCTTGTACCAAGTCCAATCTTCTTGAGGAGTGAAATTATATAGGATCTGAGTTGGATTTCCATTAAGAATATAAGTGGCACAAGCAACTGCTTCATTTCAAATGTCTTTGGTACTTTCTTGCTATTCAGCATGCTTCTGACCATGTTCAGAATAGTTTGATTTTTTCTCTTGATAATCCCATTTTGTTGTGGTGAATAAGAGGCTGGAAGAAAATATCGAATGTCATGTTCTTTGCAGTAGGCTTCATACTCCTTTGAAGTGAACTCTCCACCTTAATCTGACCTGATAGTTTTGAGATAATAGATAGCCACTTTCTTTTTCAACATTGCTTTAAACTTTTTAAACTTTGCAAATTTTTCAGATTTGTTCTTTAGAAAATGCACCTAGGTTTTGTGAGATAAATAATAGGTAAAAGTAAGAAAATCTCACTAAGTGAAGTAGGAGTAGATGGTCTGCAAACATATGTCTGCACAAGTTGTAGGGGTTTCGTTACAAGAAATGAAGCTTCTTTGGGAAATGTGGAGGTGATGCTTTCCAGCAAGACATCCTTTACATGGTTGTTCTGGATGATCAATGAGCAGCAATCCTTTAAGCATATTCTACTTGCAAATGATTTGAAACCTCCAAAATTGAGATGCCTGAACCTTAAGTTCTACAGCTAAGATGGATAATCAATGGAAGCCTTTAAACATTATATATCCCCACCTTGAAGATTTAACTTGAACATCCGGTTCTTTGATATTTGTAACTTAACAATCAGTCTATTCTATTAATCTTAAAGAAAAAGACTACAATCTTTCAAATTGTAGATACAAAAAAAAATTGCTTAATGGGTGCACTGCGGGTGCACCCGCAGGTGTCACCCACGTGTTGCACCCGCGGGTGGCAACCTTCGGGAATTTCCTGCGGGTTACACCTACGGGAGCTTCCCGCAGGTTACACTCGAGGGAGCTTCCCATGGGAGCGTTCTGCGGGTCCCACACCCTCGAGCGCCATCCACAAGATGCATCCATGGGGTTGCCCACCTTGACGCTTCGGTTACGTGGATTAGTTACGAGGATTGGGTCCCGATTTTCAGGGAACGGATACACTCGATCTCGGTGTTTTGTTACCAAATTTGGCTCGATCTTATCCCAGCGGTTACTCCCCTCAATATATAAAAAGGGGTAGAGTTCAGATGGAAAGGGAATTTTTGCAGAGACTAGAGTCCAGAGGAACGGAGAATTCCTATAGAGCGGGTCTTTTTCCAAAGTTTGCAGAGAGGAGTCTCTTCCCAATTCAGATTGGATCGTCAACGGAGTGCATCAACGAAGCTCCACCATTACCAGATCCCACCAATTAAAAAAAAAGGGAATCAAATTAATTTTTCTATTCTTGTAATCTTTATTTTTTATTGTAATTTTCTTTTACCATTATATTTAAAATCAAAATCTCAATGGAAGGAAATCTACATTTTTTGGGCGTATAAGAATTGGCGACCACAGTGGGAGACTCTCTGTTCGCAATAGAAAACTTAGTGGCACAGTCCGACTGGAAATCTATCGGATCGATGGTTGAAATCTTGGTCGTCAAAGTCGACCAACAAAGGTATAAAAAATTTCTCTCTTCAAATTCCTCTGTTCGGAGCCCAGGCATCATCGCCGGGCAACAATCAAGAAAGGTGAGGCGTTATCGCCCACCAAAACTGAGAAGGCGTCATCGCCTGTCAAAACAAATGAGGCATCATCGCCCACAAAAACTAATAAGGCGTCATCGCCTGTCCAAACTTAAGAGGTATCATCGCCCATGAAAACTGACAAGACATCATTGTCTATCAATAAAAATACGGCGTCATCACCTCTAAAAGGAGATATGGCATCATCGCCTATCCCGAAGTCGAACTGGACTTTAACACGGTCACAAAAAAGAAATCAAAATCGTCAGAGAAGATGCAAGGCCCAACGAGTATGCCTCAACATTACAAAAGAGGCGTTGGAGAATACCCCTCAAGAGAATGGCAGTGCAACCCGATGGGTGCAACCTGCGGGTGCAACCCACGGTGCACCCCATGAGAAACACCCCGCGGGTGCACCCCGCAGGAAGTGCCCCGCGTGTGCACCCTACGGGTGCAACCCGCGGAGGCATCCCGCGGTGCAACCTGCAGGAGGCGCCTTGTGAGTGCACCCCACGAGTGTAACCCGTGGAGGCATACCGCGGGTACAACCTGCAAGACACCCCATGGGTCCAACCTCTTCCTTTGCGCGCACCAGATTCCTTGGTACAACAACTGCCTACGATTCCCCGTGCGCCTTTAGGCTCACGTGCAGGGAGCGCACAACGCTCACCTCCTTTTTGGTCACGCTGTCAGGCGTTCCCTCTGGTTCCTCCATAGAAACATACAAAGATGTGCTCATGTGCACATCTTCGAAATCTTCTTCAGATGATGAATATACTCAAAATAAAACTCATCAAAATCTTCTAAAGCATAATTAGATGTACGCGGGGCCCGCACAATTACAGGCCAACACGCACTCCAGAAGACTCTAAAAAAGAGCTAGAGATTGTTCTAACACTAAAAAATTGCCTAACTTTGAGATCCTTCAGACTATTTAGTATTATGAGCAGAACTTGTGACGCAAAAGGCGTCAAATTGTAAATATGAAGGAAAATAAGTTTCAAAACGTAAGAGAATATCTCACTCAGAAGAGGAACAACCCACTCCTCAATGTCAATGTGAACGGTTGATTTCGCCCGTTTTATCAAACTGTAATTTCAAATCAAAGTCGTCCATTTTTTATTGGATTACCGAACCGAAAAGAAGACGTACAGTAAAGAAGATATACTCCAGAACTGATTTGCCTACTGCCTCATCCCATATGGTTAGTAAAGGCAAACAAGTTACTGAGAGCGACCCCTCAGATAAAAAATTCACTTCAAAATTAAAAGGTGTCTATTGAGCCAGAGGGTGTGTCACTGGAGCCAGAAGAGGAGTCGTTATACCATTAGATCATAAATGGTTGGCTGGAGGATCTGATGAGGAAGAAGATAGACATTCTTCTATTTTGTCCTCATCTTCTTCAGATTCAAACAAAGAGTCTGTGGCTACAGTGAATATGACCAACCTTCCAGAGGAAGTCTCCAAGAGACTTGAGAGATAGGAACAACGTCTCAAACAGTAAGAGGAGACTATAGAAGAAATGAAACAACTCCTAACTGAGTTATTGGTTCAAACAAAGAGGACCAATCTGTGTCGTTCTCTTTCAATAGACGGGAAGGAAAATAACCTTTCAATGTAGATGAAGAGAACGAAGACGAGCATGAAAAACCACCTCCTCACTCAGAAGAGGATGAGGAGGTGAAGGTTATCATCAACCCTCATGCTGAAAAGATAAAAAAGATGGAGAGCCAATTGCAAGCACTGTTTCATCGCAAAGAGCTACAAGAAGTTCGGATAGTACGTCCCTATCCTATAAAATGGGAAACTATGCCCTATCCTGCGAACTATAAACCATTGAACTTTTAGTCATTCGATGGTAAAGGTTCGCCACAGCAACATATCTTCTACTTCCTGTAGCAAACGGGACACCTAATACGGAATGATCCAACTTTAACAAAGATATTTGTGAGTACTCTACAAGGACTCACATTTACTTGGTTTATGCAACTACCCCAAGGGATAATTAAATCATGGGCTGATGTAGAATACGAGTTCTTAGCCCAAATTTTCGAAGATGATACTGAAGTCTCTGTGCCATCCTTGCTATCAGCAAAGCAAGGGGAAGGTGAAATAGTAAAAGCCTTCATTGAGTGGTTTCGAGAACTTTCCGTGCGATGTCCATATGGCATGCGCAAGAAACTCTTGTAGAGACTTGCATGCAAAATTTACTGACTAATGTTCTAGTCAAAGTGGGTTTGGTTGAGTCAAAGTCTTGGAAAGACTTGCTCAAACAAGGTGAGAAAGCCTAAGACATACTTCGACGCTTGAAGAGTAGGGAACTGCGAAAAGAGGCGCTACAAATAAAACTCCATACCACTTCTCCCGCTCCAAAGGGAAAGATGTAATGGCAGTCGAAAATACGCCGAAGCCAAAGGAAGTATCAGCTAAAAATAAGGCTACAAAGCCATCCGGACCTTAGAGGCAGTATTCATTTAAAGATGAACATACTGCTACCGTTTTAAATTTGCTCATCAAGCGCAGCTTGATCAAGTTGCCAGAGAGCAAGAGACCTGAAGAAGTTGCGAAAACTAACAATCCAAACTACTGTTTATATCACCGGATTGTGGGTCACCTTACTAAAGACTGCTTCATTCTGAAAGACAAGATTCAGGCATTGATCGATACTGATACTTCCTTGGAGCAGTTCAACTCAAAACAGAATAAAAAAGAGTTACAGCCAACTCGACTACCTTTAACGTGGGTGGTCTAGAAGTACCACTTGGGCTCATGCCTATTCCGAAAGGTGAGCTTAGGGTGGTTAATTTAGACCCCCCACAACCAGCAAAAGAAAGGGCTAATCCCTTTTAAGACTGAGAAGTATAAGATTCTTTGGGTGCATCCAGACCTTCTCAAAGATAAACAATGGACGATAGTGACGTCCAAAAAGAAAGCCAAAGCAAAAACAAGACATCACATGTGCAATACTGTATCGGAAATAATTGAGAAGGAACTAGATGACACATCTCTGTTAATAGATTCTGAAAACAGAGACGACTACTCTAGCAGTAGAGCATGAACCCACACCCCTTTCAGGAACCAGTCTAGAAGACAATATCTGAAGGACCATGCAAATGCAGAGTTGGTCCGTCTAAATCAACAAAGGAGGCCAATGAGAGGACCATTAAGCAGACTTCGGACAAAGAAAAACAGAAGGAGCTCAAATATAATCGGGCTCTGCGGAAGGATGCTGCTGAAGAGCAAGGCTCTTCTTTTCAATTTGATGTTATAAGTTATTGCACTTATTCAAGTCTACAAGAGATGCTCTAAGGGAAGTTTTAGCAGACTTTGAAGTTTTTCTAACCCATTTTCCAGGAGAAATTGAGGAGGCGTGCCCACACTACATCTCAGTGTCGAGGCGTGCCCCTTACATTAATTTCGCGCTAGAGGATGTGAAGTTGAAGAACACCAAGCACAATAGGCCTTTATACTATATAGGGTACATAGGCTCAATAGAAGTTTGCTGAATTAAGATTGATCCAGGGTCTGCCCTGAGCATTATGTCACGAAGGCTTATGCAGTTCTTTGGAATTCCTTCCCATTGATTGACTTCAACTAATACTACCATCTTTGGTTTCAATACCAATGGTAGTTAGCCCCTGGGAAAGATCAAACTCAGATGTCAAATTGGAGATCTCAAAAGTGAAGTGACTTGCTATGTGATTGAAGCAAACACTTCTTACAGCCTTCTTCTAGGGGCGACCATAGATTCATGCTAACATGATTGTCCTGTCCACTATACATCAATGTACGAAGTACGTAGATGAAGATGGAGAAGTGCACACCCTAATTGCTGACAATTACGTAAATTCGAGGCTTTAGCAACCATGCACTTGCCAATTAGATCATAAATGATGCTACAATCAAGCATCGATAATGCAGATGGGGTGATGTTGAAGGTGCATGCCCGTCAGGCCGATAAAAAACCTATTCTTTTCAGAAGCGTTCAACCACATATGGCCCCATCCGATGATAATGAAGATGAAACTCAGGAAGCCCCTCAATTCTATCATTACGGACCAAAGTCATTCTGAATGATGGAGAAAATGGGATATGATTTCATATATAGACCCGGGTTAAATTTCGTCAAAGGATGTCGAAGTTTACTTCACTCGTTCGTGCCTAAAGGAAAAGAGCCGGATTATTATCACAAAACTGACAAGGGGTAGAGATACGTCACAATATCTGATCCTTAGGATATCGAAGAAATGATCTGCCAAACTGCTAAAGATTCTGATTGGGATTCAGATATCAGTCAGGGAATATTATCAAGCAGCTGACTGCCAACATGACGTCTGTCAGCTCGATTCCAGATAAAGATGATGAACTAACTCTTATCCAATATGAAGTGTTAGTTAAATATCATGATGTCCAATGAAATATATGCTTCAAACAGTGCGAACCTCCTACAGAAAATAAAGTGATTCAAGTAAATATGGATGATGAGACCAATCCTAAGCCCATATTTATAAGCGAGAGTTTGTCACCTAAGGAAAGAGAAGACCTTTAACTCTCGCTCGAGAATACATAGACGTCTTTGCCTAGAATTATGAAGACATATCAGGCTTGGATACTCAAGTTGCTATGTATAAGCCAGATGCAAAGCCAGTAAAGCAACAACAAAGAAGATTCCATCCAGAGTTAATGGAATCGATCGAGAATGAAGTAAAGAAGCTTATATGATAAGTATCATATATTGTATTTTTCCATCCATACTTTATCTATTTTTGTATATAAATAATTCCTACTCGGGTATCTTTAGTGTGTTTTTATAGGTAACAAAGGATTTGTATGGAAGAGAAGAAGATAAAGCGAATTTGTTAAGAATACGAGCAAAAAGAGTCAATCATGGTGAAGACAGAAACTCAAGAGCAGCAGTAGCAGATTCAAGAGCATACTCGGCCAAGATAAAGTTTAAACTGGAAAATTTCATATAGCGAACATTTGTAGGTCTCAGAATTATCTTCGAAACGTGTCCAAGAACAGATCAATCTGAGTTTGGATGCAAACGTTATGGCCATTTTATTGAAGCACTATAGAGTGGAAAATCCAATCCAGCGGGTTACGGGTGTGCTGAACTTAATTTCGGGGTTTGGACCCGAAAATTAGTATTTTATGCCATCTAATATCAACCATTGGTTTCTAATACCTATGGATTGGATTAAGATTATATATTTTGAGATTAGTTTGTGTTGGATTAGGATCATATCTTTTGTATTGAGTTTGAGTATGAGTAGGATTGTATTCGGGTTATAAATACCCCATGAATCCTTGTAAATTAGGGGAGAGCTTTTTAGGTGTAATTGTAGATTAATTTTTATTAATAAAATTAGGGTTTTGCTGAAGGGGTGGCGGCCACAATACCATACTCCAGAGGTAAGCCATTGCTTTTAATTCTTTATTCGCTTTCTAGTATAGATTTATTTGCTTTCTAATATAGATTTATTTGCTTTCTAGATTAGATTTAATTGCTTTTAGAATCATGAGTAGCTAATTAGTTTAGCTCTAGGATGTAGATGGAACTAGAATTCACCATGTAATTGTTTTCTAATATTTTTCTTCTTAAATAAAATAAATAAAGACATGATTTTTCTATAAAAAGAATAAAATACAAGGATTCGAAGATTAAAACTTTGATAGGTTTCTTGATAGCCTATGCTTAGTTAGGGTTTGGGGTTGTTGATTTTATCTTTCTCATCGAACTATCTAAAGATTTAGTTTGTTTTTATGAAAAGTAGTATTTTTGATGAGTTATACTTGCACACCACTTGATAGCTCATGCTTAGGGCACTTTAAATAAGATTAAACTAAAAACATCAAATTTTTATGAAAGAAGAAGATAATAGAAGTAAATACATGGCTGAAAACTAGTGGATTCTAGATCCTAGACTAATTAGGATAACTCTCATCTTCAACCTAGAACTTTGTTAATCCGATAGACTATAGAATTAGTAAGAATCGCAAAACACCTTAGATCCCTGTGGGACGACCTGTACAGCGGTACACCGATACTGTACGCTTGCAGTAATTTATAACATCAAGTTTTTGGCGCCGTTGCCGGGGATCGACGAAGTTTTTCTTTCTTTTTCTAACATTTTACGGCTTAATAGTGTGTGTTGAGTGCGTATAGATCTGGAACTTTAGATACAGAAAGTACAAAGTGAAGGAAAGCATTGTGGAAGTGCACTGCAATAATCCGAGAGGTAACCTCCCAGATTTGGCCGCTAAATAGCGGTAAATACCGCTATTTAGCGGCAATATCTTTCCGTTTCTCCCTCACATTTTGTGTATTTCTGTATTTATCGTTCTTAATTCTACAAAAATATAATAAAAAATTATAAAAACCATATTTCAACTGTTTTTATTTTTTCTTTTCCATCTCTTTCCCTCTCCGCCTTCTTCAAAACAAACAAAAAAAAAATTAAAAAAAATGTTTCAAAATCAAACTGGTTGCAATCATTGTCGTGATCCATACCATATTATTATCAGTGTCTATGGATAGGAAGTTCGCTAGGACTAGGTCATAATCAAATTCACAATACATATAATGAATCTACGAGCACTTCTTATACACAAAATTACAATTATGAATGGATGAATAATTCTAATTTTGCATATAATCAAGAGCCATATCAAGAGAATCCTCCATCTGATCCTTTCTTTATGGGCTATTCATCTTCATGTTCTACATTCAATCATGAACAAGATATTCAATTGAACATGTTAGATGAAAGATTAAAAAGATTAGAAGCGAGATATGTATGTCATGAGAATCTACCTCCAACCACTTCATATCTGTCATCAAATATGTACATGGATCTATCATATCATTCTTCAAATTTCACTCATGATCTCGAGATGCAATCATTTGAGAAAAATAAGGAAAATTACGATCATGAGTCTGAGGAACGAAAACGTAGAATAGAGGAAGATATGGAAGTTTTGCTAAAATCATCATCTCAAAAATCATTTTCTAAAATTGAATCTTGTATGGAAGATCTTTTCAAAGCGATTTCTCAAGCTAAACTTTTTATAGATCAACCATCTAATAGTTTGAACATATCTGACTCCAACGAGCAATCACTCCAGTCATCTTCTGAAGTAGATATGATTCAAAATGAATTAAATAGTTTTGTGCATGATGAGTCTATTCAACATTGTGATCAACCTATTTTAGACCATTGTGGCAATAATTATGAAGAAACCAGTGATAAAGAAAATATTTTGCTTGACGGTAAGCTTGCTAGTGACACATTATCATTTGATTCTTTTGATGGAAATTGTGAAGAAATTTGTGAAGAAGAATTTTTATCCATTCATAATAACTTGACTAATGATAAGTCTACTAGTATGGCATTTTCTTTTGAGAATTTTGATAACAGGTTTGAAGAAAATTTGCATGACAAGCCCCTAATAATTGAGGAAAGGAAGGAACATCAAAAAGAAGAGGTCATGGTACCTGATGATTTAAAAGAGCCCTCCAAAATTGAGCTAATGATTCCACAATACCAAAGTGAGTATGTTATTTCACACATTGATAAAACCAAAATACTTACAAATATGAAAGATGCTCGTGGATGGAATACCAACGATGGTAAAGGTACGCTTTCCAACCTCAAAATTTTATTATTGAATAAAAAAAAATTAGAAAAAAATTGAGAAAAGTCAAAAACAAGATGGAGAGATTAAATGCAAAACTGACAAAAATGCTAAGTTCATCCATATCAAAACATAAAAGGACACATTATGAGAGTGGAAAGCGATCAAGAGGTCGTAACCTTTTGAATTTTCTAATAAGTGTATAATATTTGTATAATAGTTTTCTTTTTTTTATTTTACCACCCTTGGTTTGTGTATGAGGACATACACAAGTTTAGGTATGGGGGAGTAGATTAGGAGATTTTTATTTTTTAGGATGTTATTTTTGTTTTTAGGATTTTTTTTTTTTTTTAGATTTTTGGGTTTCTTTATTTTACACTTTATGTAGTTTTTAGGGTAACTAACTGAAAAAATGAAAAAAAAAATTAAAAAATTAAAAAAAAACTGAAAAGAAAAATAAATTAAAAAAAACTTATGTATTTTTATCAATGATCAAACTACTTATAGATAAAAGAATAAATTTAGATTTGAAATTGGATAGGAGAGTAGATTGGATGATACACTTTGAATTTTATGAAAAAGATCAAAATCCAAAAAAATAGATATTGCTAACAGTAGTTTTGAGGCAAGTATACATCTATTTTTCACTTCACAATAGTTTATTAGATTAAGGACAAAAATGATAACGATTGAGTAAGTTTTCTCTCTCTAAACAAAAAAAAAAGAAAAAAAAATAAAAAAAGAAAAAAAAGTGAGAATAAAATAATGGGGTGAGCCTAAGGCAACAGCCTCGAGAGTGATAAAATAATGGGGTGCGCCGGTATTAAGGCAATAGCCTCAAGAGTGAAAAAAAAGAGTATGATCTGAGTAATCGGGTACTTTGCGCCTAAGTAAGCGTAAATATTCGCATGAAAGGTGAAATATTCTAAAAAAAAAAGAGAAACAGAAAAAAAGAAAAGAGTATGAACCAAGTAATCGGGTATGTTGCGCCTAAGCAAGCGTGAATATTCGCATGAAAGGTGAAATATTCTTAAAAAAAAAGAAAAAAAAAGAAAAAAAAGAAAAAAAATTCTTATGAGAGAGGAGATGAATCATGAGTTAGAGTTTGAGTCTAAGGCCGAAATAAACTATCACACGTGCACGTAGTTGTATAGGAGCCAATGAATTATCTGTTAGTAGGTATTGAAAGATAGGATTTAAATTTTTGATTAAAATGATAAGTGTATCTGATATGATGCTCGATTTGAAAATTGATAATCTAAATGCGTTATTGAGTTTGTATATTAGTTGGATTAATTGATGAAAATATCATAAAAAAAAGAGATTTTTCTTTCTTTTGTATAAAATTTCTATTTTTCTTGATTTTTGGTTATCCTTATTTTTTTTCTTTATTCCTTAATCTATTTTCTTCATGAATTTTGTGGATATATTCACTGCAAACCCTCACGAGATAACACTCGTCCACTAGGGTAACCTAGGGGTTTAAAGGCTTATTGCACGTGCTAAGTGCAATCGCGATTCCTGCGAAAGTGAGTTAGGAGTTTTCTTTTTCGTTTTAGGTTTAGGTTTTGCTCGAGGACTAGCAAAAGATACAATCTGGTTTCATCCGAGAAGAACAACATCTTGATTGGGTAGCGAATATCATTCTAGTTTCCAAGAAGAATGGAAAAATCCGAATCTGCATTGATTTTCGAGATATCAATGCGGCATGTCCTAAGGATGAATTTCTTCTTCCAATAACAGATGTCATGATTGACAACACATGCCGATTCGAAAGGATGTCTTTCATGGGTGGATTATCTGAGTATAATAAAATCAAAATGTACCCTGAAGACGAGAAACACACTACTTTCAGAACACCGTTAGGTGTGTACTGTTATACGTTTATGCCATTCGATTTAAAGAATGCAGGTGCAACATATCAATGTGCTATGAACACAATTTTTCTCGAGCATCTTCGTAAAACGGTAGAGTGCTACGTGGACGACCTTGCTATAAAGAGTCGTAGTAAAGGCGATCATCTCCAAGATTTGAAAATGGTGTTTGTTATTATGAGAAAAAACCAACTAAAAATGAATCCGACTAAATCTTTTCTTGGTGTCTCTAGTGGCAAATTCCTTGGTTTCATTGTTACATCCAAGAGTATCCATTTAAACCCAGAAAAGGTAAAAGCAATTCAAGAGATGCAGCCACCAAAGAATCTCAAAGAACTTCGGAGATTATAAGGGAGGCTAGCATATATTCGTCGATGTATTGCTAATCTTTCAGAGCGATGTCAACCCTTCACCAAGTTAACAAAGAAAGGGGTGTCGTTCATTTGGGATGAACCTTGTCAACAAGCTTTTGAGGACCTCAAAAAGTACCTTACAAAACCTCCGGTACTGGTAGCCCCTGTATCAGAAAAACTATTCTTGATATATGTTCAGGTGATAGACCATTCACTTGGTGCCCTATTGGCCCAAACCAATGACTCAGGCCACGAACAAGCCATTTACTACCATAGTAGAACTATGGTAGGTGCCGAGTATTGGTACACTCTAGTAGAGAAAGAGTGTTTGACCCTAGTATTCGCAGTTTAGAAAATACGACACTACTTAGTAGGCCAAACAATTCATGTGATTTCTTTGGTAAATTCCCTAAGAGTGCTCATGACCAAGCCTGGGTCACTCAATTGCAGGCTAGCCAATTGGTCGATCCAACTATCGCAGTATGATATGTGATTTATGCTGCAAAGGGCAATCAAATGACAAGCAATTGACTATTTCTTAGCAGAACATCCTGTCTCGGAATTCCCTAAACTTTATGAGGATATTCCAGATGAAATGATGGAAGTCAACATGATTTCCAAAGAACCGGTTTGGTTGTTGTTCTTTGATGGAGTGGCTCGAAGAAACTCTGTCGGAGTGGGGGTAGTCTTAATATCCCCACAGAATCATGTAATCCTGCAAGGATACTCACTAACTCGGCCTTATTCTAAAAATGTGTCTGAGTACAATGCATTATTAACAGGACTGCAAATTGTCTGACAACTGAGAATTCAGCATTTATAGGCCTATGGAGACTCCAAACTCGTAGTAAATCAAGTAAGAGGGAATACGAGGTCAAGCATGAAAATCTCATGCCCTACTATGAGGCAGCAACCAAACTTGCCAACTCTTTCAAGGAGTTTTATATTGACTACGTGTTACGACACAAGAATGTATACGTTGATGCCCTGGCTTCTCTCGCAGCCACATTAGCGCTCCCTGCTAAATCAAGCAAAGACATTGAGATTGGAAGTCGTGAACTTCTTTACCCTAAAGAGGTACTTGAGGCAAATAAAGTCCATATACCAGGGATGAACTTCGAATCTAGAGATTGGCGATTCATCTTCGTCGACTTCGTACTCCACGGGATACTACTCGAAGATCCCAAGGAAGCCGCCCGAAGATCCCAAGGAAGCCGCCAAAGTAAAAAAAGAGGCAGAAAAGTTTCATTATAATTCTGAATTTGGAACCATGTATCGGAAAATGCTATGTGGAGTTTTACTTCGTTGTTTATTGTTACAAGAAGCACAAGAGATGCTTAAAGAAGAACATGATGGAGCCTATGGTGCTCACCAGCTAGGACCTAAATTAGGAGACCAGATAAAAAGAATAGATTTCTATTGGCTAACAATGATGTCAGACGCCATGGCCTATGCAAAGAAGTGCCATGCCTGTCAAATGCATGCAAACTACATACATCAGACTACAAAGCACATACATCCAACCACGATTATGTGGCCATTTGAGATGTGGGGAATGGATATCATTGGTCCCATCACTCCACCATTTTCTCGTGGGCATCGGTTCATACTAGCTATAACCGATTACTTTTCAAAATGGGTAGAAACTATCCCTCTAAGAGAAGTGAAAACTAACGATGTGGTTAAATTTATCAAACACCACATCATCTATCGCTTTGGTGTTTCTAAACGAATCATCAGCGATGACAGCCTGCAATTCACTAGAAAGGCCTATACTAATTTCTGTGACAAGTTCAGAATACAGAATGTATTTTTATCTCCATACAATTCGGCTACAAACGATCAAGCAGAAGCATTTAACAAAACCATTGTGAAGCTTCTGCATAAGTTTGTCACTACAAGTCAGCATTACTGGGATGAGAAATTGGGAGGTTGTCTATGGGCTTACCGCATAACGGTAAGAACACCGACAAAAGCCACACTATTTTCTTTAGTATATAGTTGCAAGGTTGTGCTACCTTTGGAAATTCAAATTCCTTCTCTTCGGGTGGAATTAGCTACAAGAATGATCACCGAAGTAAAGCAAAATCAACGACTTCAGGAATTAGAAGTGTTGAATGAAAAGTGCTTGAAAGCTCAGCAACAAACAGAGCTCTATCAAGTGCGAATATCCTGAGCATTCAATAAGAAACTGAAAGAACGAACTTTTAACGTGGACAACTTGGTCTTAGCAGTCAGACGACCAATGATCCTGACACATAAGACTAAAGGCAAATTTCAGTCGAAATGGGATGGCCCATTTGTAGTAGAGACGGTCTATTCAAATTGAGCATATCGATTGATCAATCAATATGGTGATCAGATGATGATACCAATCAATGAAAAATTTCTGAAAAAATATTATTCTTAATGGAATGAAATCATCCAACCTCTTCTTCATTACAGTAAATGAAGAAATACTGATTTGCCGCCAGCGCACAGTTCCACACCCCAACTTGGGCCACAAAATGAAAATGAATTCTACGTTTCTACGACTATAGATAGGGGAAATGTTTGGCATGTAAGTCCAAACAAAGTCTTTACTAACCCTATCATGCTAAGAGTAAAAGCATGAACTGCCCAATACCATCAAGGTAACGGGAAGATAACTAGTTTCTCACCAACCCATCATGCCGAGGGTAAAAGTATGAACTGCCCAACACCATTAAGGTAACGGGAAGAGAATCAGTTTTTTGCCTAACCCATCATGTTGGGGAGTAAAAATATGAACTGTCCAAAGCTGCTAAAGTAAAGGGAAAAGGAAAAGTTTGGCATTTAAGCCCAAATAAAATTCTCGATAACTTACCATGTTGAGGGGAATAGAATAGGTAGCCAAACTCAAACGGTAGTTGGTAAAGACAAACCAAATCTGTTGATAGCTGGGAGTTTGCTAGAAAATCCTATAATAAATCTGTCACAACAGTTTCCTCAGTCGGTTATAAGGATATACCATTGCCTGAAGCTGCTAAAGCAAAGGAAAGAGGAAAAGTTTGGCACATAAACCCAAACAAAATTCTCGATAACTTACCATACTGAGAGGAATAGGATGGCTAGCCCAATTTAAACGGAAGTTGATAAAGCCAAACCAAATCCATTGATAGCTGGGGTTTTACTAAAACCCTAATGAAATCAAATCTCATATCACGTTAAGATTTTATCTCTAACAGCAAGACCTTTCTTCTCACTTTTAACTAGCAGAACCAGAAACACTTCAAAATATTTGTCAAGTTAAGATCATACCTCTGACATCAGAATTTAAAATTGAATCAATTTTCTCTATGAGATCAAATCCAACTAAATCTCCGGTCACATTAAACTTTCACGTCTGATAGAAAAGAAAACTTACATTTCATCAAGTCCAACATTACAATCTCTGATGAACTTATTTTTGATATCGTTAAGTTAAAGATTATCTCTGATGAAATTCATCTTCCTATCAAATTAACAGTTATCTCTGATAGTCAAACTCCAAGGCTAAATACATTAACCGTCACCTCTGTTTAATTAACTCATTCGTATCATGACCAGATCCTCTGAATAGGTCGAGTTTTGAGACATGTTTAATGACACCTTTGTCATTTCCTAATCTGCCATACTAGATATTACTGAACGGTTAGGACATACCTCTGCTTGTCATCTAATGAGCACGTTAACATCATACCTCTACTTATCATCTGATGAGAATATTAACATCATACCTTTGCTTCTCATCTAATGAGCACGTTAACATCATACCTTTGTTTGTCATCTGATGAGCATGTTAACATCATACCTCTGCTTGTCATCTAATGAGCACGTTAATATCATATCTCTGCTTGTCATCAAATCAGCACGTTAACATCATATCTCTGCTTGTCATCTAATGTGCACATTAACATCATATCGCTGCTCATCTTCTATAAGACAAGTTAACAATTATCTATGTCTATCAAATTCAATACAAGTTGTCTGTCATGCTCTTAGTCTCGGAACAGATAAAAAAAATGATGACGACACCAAACCAAAATCAAAGAGTCCAAAGTGTTTCAAAATTCGTTACAAATCAACACAGAATTTCGAAAACTTTGGAGAGGGTTATGTAGATAAAAAAAATTGCTTAACGGGTGCACTACGGGTGCACCCGCAGGTGTCACCCATGGGAATTTCCTGCGGGTTGTACCCATGGGTTGCTCCTGTGGGTTACACCTGTGGAAGCTTCCCGCGGGTTGGCACCCGCGGGTCACTCCCGCGGACCCCACACCCTCGGGCGCCACCCACGGGATGCACCCACGGGGTTGCCTGCCTTGGTGCTTCGGTTATATGGATTTGTTACGAGGATTGGGTCTGAATTTTCAGGAAACGGAGACGCCCTATATCGATATTTTGTTACCGGATTTGGCTCATATCTTATCCGAGCGGTTACTCCACTCAATATATAAAAAGGGGTAGAGTTCAGATGGAAAGGGGATTTTTCCAGAGACCAGAGTCCAGAGGAACAGAGAGTTCCCAGCGAGCAGGTTTTTTTTCCAGAGTTTGCAAAGAGGAGTCTCTTCCCAATCCAGATCGGATCGTCAATGGAGTGCATCAGCGAGGATCTACCACTACTAGATCCCACCAATTAAAAAAAAGGGAATCAAATTAATTTTTCCTATTCTTGTAATCTTGATTTTTTTTATTGTAATTTTCTTTTACCGTTATATTTAAAATCAAAATCTCAATGGAAGGAAATCTATAATTTTCGGGCGTACGCAAATGAATATTATAATCCTTTTCCAAGAGTTGGCTTATACTCAATGTATAGTTTTTCATATTAGGCACATAATACACATCAGAGATGAATTTATCTTCACCACTTTTAAGATGAATGAGAACTTTACCTCTCTCTTCACGGAGTTTTGGAGAAATCATCATATGTCACCTTGCCATTTTTAGTTTTGCCCATGTCCACAAACAAACTTCGCTTACTACACATATGGTTGTTGACGCTAGTGTCGAAGTACCATATATCTGCTTTGTTATCATAATCTTTATATGCAAATAAGAGAATATTATCTTCATCTCCTTTTTAGCATAATTCAACTTCTCCTTAACTTGATTTCAAGTATTTGCAAAACAATTAGAAGCAAAGTGACCATACTTCTTATAGTTGAAGCATAGAACTTGTGATTTCCATCGACCGCCATTGAATCTACCTTGTTCACGACCTCCTGTAAACTTCTGATTTTTGTTGTCCTTCTCTTCAGGATTATTGTGGTCTCCTCTTCCATATAAGCGTCGTCATCTACCTCGACCTCGTCTTTGAGCTCCTCTATATCCACAAGCATTATAATCTTCTTTTGAATCCTCTTACCATCCTTTAAAGAAAGTGTACTTTGGAGAACTGTCTCTACTGATTTATACTTCTTGTTGGATCTTTTCTCGTGGCCAATCAATGATTTTGAGAGTTCATCAACTGTCATATTCTCTAAATCTTTAGGCTCCTCGATGGCGCATACAATATAATCAAACTTCGAAGAAAGTGATCGAAGTAACTTCTCTACAACACAAACATCTTCACTCTTCTCGTCATTTCTTCTAAGTTGATTCACCATGGCCAGGACTCAAATGATGTAGTCTAAAACTAATTCACTTTCCTTCATCTCTGAATCTTCAAACTCCTTTTGGAGTGTTTGGAGTCGAACGTTTTTCACCTTCTCCCCTCCTTTATAGGAGTTTTAAATTATCTTCCATGCCTATTTCAAAGTCATTGCTTTAGAAATCTTCTCAAATGCCGATTCTTTGGCTCCTTGATAGATAAACTTGAGGGCTTTACTCTCTTTCTTTCTAGATTCTCCAAGTGAAACTCTTTGTGTTGCCATCAGGGCTTCTTCATTCTTTGGCTTCTCATAGCCTTTTACCTCAATGTCCCAACAATCCATTTTATCCAACAACACCTTCATTTGGATGCACCAATTTTCATAATTTTCTTTGGTGAGGCGAGCGGCGATGTAGGAGATCGTTCTATTAACATTCATTTTCTTCTAGCTCTGATACCAATTTGATAAACAATAGGGCAAAGATAAATTGTATAGGTGGCGAAGTATGAAGAGAAGGAATTATATTCTTTGTATTGAACTTTTTGGCACTCTCTAAACACACTATACACAACCCATATATATAGTGGTAAAAGTGACCCTTCATCTCCCTAATTAAATGTAGATATATCTTGAGAAATTCTATTTATGCACGACAAATTACTTTGGATACCCATGTTACTCTTTACATCAACCTCCCATTTTGATACATCACCAATTTGATCTCTATGCCCAATTTTTCCCAAATTTAACTCTCTCTCCACTATTTTTGTCTATTACAATTGAACCCTAAGTTTCCAAACTTTTCTTTTAGCCCTACTCCGTTGTCTGCCCACCACTTGCTGGCAAAATTTTGAGAAAAGAAAGAAAAATAATTCATCATTTTAGCCAAAAATTAGCTTACATGTGAATCATGTACCATAGAGAGGTCTGCCTTTTGAGACAGAAAAGGCTAAAATATGACCCTCACAGAGTCGCATTTTGTCTTTAAAATATCAGAAGAGTTAAAAAAAACACAAGACAGCCAAAACACAGATCCTCATCCAAAGAGTTCAGCATATTGGGCTAAGTAAAGGCTGACAAATATGGGCCCCTCAAGGTCGCGTTATGTCCTCAAAACCTTAAAAAAATGGTTATTCACATGGACTTTGAGTTGAATTTCAACCAAAATGTGGATCTAATCTGCAATTTAAATGCAAGATTGCATTGTGGACCACAAAGTCTTATAAAAAAACTAGTGATAACCCCGTTTTAGTATAAACGAGGACGCAGTTGAGAAGCTAACACGTGGATCATCAATTAAAGAGATATCTATATTGTTATCTATCTTTTAAGCTCACAATTAGAGCTAAATATAATTAAAATGCGAACCCCAAAGGGTCATATTTTCATAACAAAGTCTCAAAGGATAAAAACTATCCTCATTAGTACCCAAATGCAAGCAAGATATTGGGAGATAAAAATATGGATCATCTACCATAAAGAGATCTCCATTCTAAACCCATATTTGGAGCTAAGTATAGCCAACATATATACGGGCCCCGAAAGGTCGCATTTTCATTCCAAAGTCTCGAGAAGCAAAAATCATCTTCAACGATGAGCTATCAAGAGCTAAAACATGGATTTAAGGATTGAGTTCCGCATTTCAGTTATAAATCCAAAGGATTAAAGACATCAGATATAAATCCAATAGATTTAATACAAATCCAATGGATTAAAAGTGTAGACACCAAAAAAAAAAATTTACAGTGGGGTCCACCCGCAGGTGCCAACCAGCGGGAGGGATCCCGCGGGAGAATTCCCGCGACTCCCGGTGTCCGCGGGAATTCCTCCCGTGGGTAGGACCCGCGGGAATCTCTCCCGCGGGTGCCCACCCGCGGGAGGCTCCCGCGGGTGGCCACTCACGGGGGCGATCCCGCGGGAGCGATCCCGCGGGTTGCCACCCGTGGGAGCAATCCCGCGGGTGGGCACCCATGGGAGAAATCCTGCGGGCGCCAACCCGCGGGTTGTTTTCCGCTTCTGTTCCGTTTTGCATGGTGATTCGGATTTTTGGAGATTTAATCGGATTCGAGGGAAGAATTTGATCCGGATTAGAAGCGCTTAATATATAAAATTAGGAACGGAGTTCAGAACAGGGGAGGAAGAAGAGGAGATTCTTTTAGAGAGGGAATTTTTGACGAGGCAATTTTCCAGAGGACGGAGTCCAAAAATCTAGAGAGGAGTTTTTCAATCCAGAGAGATCGGATCGTCAACGGAGTGCAGAATCAAGACTCCACCGCTGGCAGAACCCACAAAAATAAAAGGGAATCGAAATCAATTGATCCCCATTCTTATAATCTCGAATTTATTTTGTAATTTTTCTTTTATTGCTGTAATTCAAAATCAAATTGGCAATTTAAAGAAGATTCAATTTTTCGGGCATACAAGAACTGGCGACCACAGTGGGAGTTTGGGCGGTGCAATCCGATCTTTAATTTTTTTTTTCTTTTTTACTCGGAGCCTAGGCGTCATCGCCGAGTTACGATAAAAAATTATGAGACGTCATCGCCCATAAAATAAAGACAAGACGTCATCGTCTGTAAAAAAAAAATTATGAGGCGTCATCGCCCATAAAATAAAGACAAGACGTCATCGTCTGTCTAAAAAAAAAAATTATGAGACGTCATCGCCCATAAAAAAAATTGACAAGACGTCATCGTTTGTCAAAAAAAATTATGAAGCGTCATCGCCCATAAAAAAAATGACAAGACGTCATCGTCTATCAAAAAAAAATTATGTGGCGTCATCGCCCATAAAAAAATGGCAAGACGTCATCGTCTGTCAAAAAAAAAAAATGAGGCGTTATCGCCCACAAAAAAAAATGACAAAACTGGATACAACCCACGGGATGCAACCCGCAGATGGAATCGAGGGAGACGCAACCCACGGGGATGCAATCCACATATGCAATCGCGGGATGCAACTCGCGCGATACAGAATCCATAAGACAAAAATAATAATAATAATAATAATAAATAAGTAATAATAATAATAAGATAGTAATAAATAAAAATAAATAAAATAATAAATTGAAATTGCCTCAATTACAATAAAAAAGTTAATAAATAAAGAAAAACGTGAGGCGAGATTAAAAAAAAAGTACTATGCTCGGGTGGAGCCAACCTGGGCCACCCGCACTTTTCTCCCTCTCCCTCGCACGAAAAAATAAAAAAATAAAATAATAAATAATAAATAATAATAATAATAATAATAAAAAAGCAAAAAAATAATAAAAAAGAAAAAAAAAAAAAAGAGAAAGGGCGTTATCGCCCACAGAAAATTGACAAAGATATAAAAATAATTAAAAAAACATACGGTATGAGTGTTCTATCCATGGTTGTATCCCGCGGATGCACCCGCGGATGCAAAAAAAAAATAAAAAATTAAAAATTAAAAAATAATAATAATAATATAAAAATAAAAATAAACAAAAAAATATAAAAATAAACAAAAATAAATAATAAATAAAAATAAATTTGCAAGGCCTCATCGCTTACCAAAATAAATAAATAAAAAAAAAATTAAAAAATCTAAGTGTCATCACCTAAAAAAAAAATTTCAAAAGGCGTCATCATTTATAAAAAAAAAAAAGGACGTCATCGCAAACAAAAAAATAAGAGAGAGATAAAGAAATATATATATATATATATATATATAATAAAATAAAATAAAAAAAATGATGAACTACCCAATGTCGTCAAGGCGAAGAGAAGAGAACCAGTTTCTCGCCAACCCCACCATGCTCGGGGTAAAAAGCATGAACTACCCAACACCGACAAGGTAACGGGAAGAGAATAAATTTCTTGCCAACCCCACCATGCTGGGAGTAAAAAGTATGAATTACCCAATGCCGACAAGGCTACAGGAAAAGAATAAATTTCTCACCAACCCTATCATGCTGAGGGTAAAAAGCATGAACTACCCAACACTGACAAGGTAATGGGAAGAGAATAAATTTCTTGCCAACCCCACCATACTGGGGGTAAAAAGTATGAATTACCCAACGCCGACAAGGCTACGGGAAGAGAATAAATTTCTCGCCAACCCCATCATACTGGGGGTAAAAATATGAATTGCCCAATGCCGCTAAGGCAAAGGGAAGAGGAAAAGTCTGGCATTTAAGTCTAAACAAAATTCTCGATAACTCACCATGCTGAGGGGAATGGCATGGCTAGCCCAACTCAAACGGTAGTTGGTAAAGGCTAATAAAATCCGTTAATAGCTGGGGGTTTGCTAAAAATCCCATGACGAACATGTCACAATAGTATCCTTATTCGAATATAAGGATACATCGCTGCCCTACGCTGCTAAGGCAAAGGGAAGAGGAAAAGTTTGGCATTTAAGCCCAAACGAAATCCTCGACAACTCACCATGTGAGGGAAATAACATGGCTAGCCCAACTCAAACGGTAGTTGGTAAAGGCAAATTAAATCTGTTAATAGCTGGGAGTTTGTTAAAAATCCTAATCAAATAAATCTTTTGTTACGTTAAGATTTCACCTCTGACAACGAAACTTTTCTCGTCATTTTTCTCCAGCAGAGCAAGCGACACTCCAAAATATTTGTCAAGTTAAAATCATACCTCTGACATCATAATTCAAAATCAAATGAGATAAAATCCGATTAAATCTCTTGTCATGTTAAGATTTTACCTCTGACAGAAAAGAAAATTCACACTTCATCAAGTCCAATATTACAGTTTCTGATGAACTTATTTTTGATATCGTTAAGTTAAAAATTACCTCTGACGAAAATCATCTCTCTATCAAGTTAACAGTTACCTCTGATAGTCCGATTCCAAAACTAAATACGTTAACCGTCACCTCTGTTTAGTCAGCTTGTCCCTATCACGACCAGATCCTCTGAATAGGTTGAGTTCCAAGACACGTTTAATGACACTTATGTCTTTCCCTGATCCGTCATATTAGATGTCACTGAACGGTTATGATTCTAATGAGCACGTTAACATGATAACTCTGCTTGACCTAAAATAAGCATGTTAACATCATACCTCTGCTTATCACCCAATGATTACGTTAACATCATACCTCTACTTGTTATCTGATGAGCACGTTAAAATCATACCTCTGCTTGTTATTGAATAATTGAATATTTTAATAGTTATCTCTGTCTACAAAATCCTTTAAAACTTCTTATAGCCAAAATTAAATAATCTAAAGTGTTTCGAAATACAGTACGACTCAATACAGAACTTCGAAAACTTTGGAGGGGGTTATGTAGACACCAAAAAAAAATTACAGTGGGGTCCACCCGCGAGAACTCCTCCCGCGGATGCCAACCCGCGGGAGGGATCCCGCGGGTGAATTCCCGCGACTCCCGGTGTCTGCGGGAATTCCTCCCGCGGGTGGGACCCGCGGGATTCTCTCCCGAAGGTGCCCACCCGTGGGAGCGATCCCGCGGGTTGCCACCTGCAGGAGCGATCCCGCGGGTGGGCACCCGTGGGAGGAATCCTGCGGGTGCCAACCCGCGGGTTGTTTTCCTCTTTCGTTCCGCTTCTGTTCCGTTTTGCATGGTGATCCGGATTTTTGTGGATTTAATCGGATTCGAGGAAAGAATTTGAGTCATATTAGAAGCGCTCCTCAATATATAAAATTGGGAACGGAGTTCAGAACAGGGGAGGAAGAAGAGGAGATTCTTTTGGAGAGGGAATTTTTTACGAGGGAATTTTCCAGAGGCCGAAGTCTAAAAATCTAGAGAGGAGTTTCTCAATCCAGAGAGATTGGATCGTCAACGGAGTGCAGAATCAAGACTCCACCGCTGCCATAACCCACAAAAATACAGGGGAATCGAAATCAATTGATCTCCATTCTTGTAATCTCGAATTTATTTTATAATTTTTCTTTTATTGCTGTAATTCAAAATCAAATTTGCAATTTAAAGAAAATTCAATTTTTCGGGCATACAAAAAGATAAACAAATAATTCTCAAATCAGGGAGGCCATTAATTGGACAGTTATACCAATTTAAAAGTCTCCAGAGCTCTATAAATAGGTAAAGACTGGGCTAGAGAAGGGTTAGTCAGTTAATCATCTCTACTTGAGTACTTGTGCTAAAAATCTAGAGCCCTCGCACCCAAGAGCCTTAATAACTGTCAACTGAAGAACTTGTTTGGAGTGTCAATGGAGAGCAAGATCATTTTCTACGACTACAACAGAACCCAACATTAAATAAAGAGAAAATTAGATATTCCTAATCTTCTATAAATGGGGAGCGGCTCTAATTATAATTTTTTATTGAGATTTTCAATAAAATTTCAATTTCATGGAAAACAAAAAATTGGCGACTCCGCTGGGGGACCCCTATAATCTCCGATG
This sequence comes from Dracaena cambodiana, assembly GCA_036321105.1. NCBI lineage: Eukaryota > Viridiplantae > Streptophyta > Magnoliopsida > Asparagales > Asparagaceae > Dracaena > Dracaena cambodiana. The sequence goes on from JAYEPQ010000010.1 coordinate 16,041,184, forward strand.
ATATGGTCATAGCCCAATCTGATAAAGTTTCAGTCAGCACCATGGTTGAGTCACTCATCATCAAGTTCTACCAAGAGAAATATGAAGAATTCCTCTCATTTGGCTCCATGAGCCCATGATCCTTGCAGAAACACCGCAAGGTCTCAACCAATTTAGCCTCTAACGAGGTTCTAAAAATTGCAGTCCAACCAAGGGACTCTTTAGATCAGTTTGGTCTCAAAGGAGAGATTTCTCCTCTTTCAGCACAAAGCTTCAGGTCTGTCCCACTTAAGATGATCCCAAGGAAATGGATCAGGATCCTTGCAATAACAATGAAAAATAACCATTCTCTAATATTCAAGGAGATGATGCCGAAGACAAGGTCCCTCTCACCCACACCATGAAGAGGAACCTAAAAAAAAGCAAAGCTCGAGCCTTCCATAGAGCCATGCAAGAAAAACCAACTGTTATCAAACAACTATGTGAAATTCCAATTTGCATATGGTGACCAAAGAGCAGAGTCGTGGTCTCCAACAAGAAGCTAGACCAAAATGCGGATAGGTTTATTCACGTTTCTTACAAGAAATACTGCTCGCCCACCAAGTACATCTTCGACTATAAACGTGGAGTTTACATCTGCGTTTTCCATGTCAAATGTGGGTCTCAGACTCATATTTTTGAAGCCAAATGCAGACCTTAAGGTTGCATTTCAGAAACAAAACACGAACCTCAGGTCACATTTTAGAAGCTAAACGCGGGTAACAGACCCGCATTCTTGAAGCTAAGCGCGGATCTCAAATTTGCATCTCAACAGAAGCCAAACTGCAGCCCTAGATCCACATTCATGAAGAAAATTTACCCTCTAGGGCTTATAGACTATCAATCATAGTCATACCAGCTTCATCAGAAGCTCATTCTCCAGTTGTAATGGCTAAAGTAAAGTTTGCTTCTGGGATTTTCAAGGGGTTAGATTCTCCTATCTCGAAAATACTACTTGGAGGGAATGTTGCCTTTGCCAACAGTCTCACAAGTTCCTATACATGGGACCTTAGGGTATTTCTTGAAAAGAAAAGAGAAAACTCTCAAGTATCTCACAGTCATTGCAATCAGTTAATCAATAATGCTGTCTCACAGCTCCTGTTTTGCAACTCTAGCAAAGCTGTCTATCTTCAACAAACTTGCATCGTCTCCAGTCTAACCTTCAAAGAGAAGACAACGTGCCATAAAACAAGAATTCTCTGAATTAGAGTATCTTGAAGTATCATCCAACATGATATCTTTAGAAGGAAAGAAGCAAAAGAAGATGAGTAGTGTTGCTCGAACAGATTCGTCAGACTTTGAGCACTCTTCTAGTTTGAAAAGTATATTCAGTGATATTTAAGGTGTCTTTCGAAACACTTGACTTTAGAAGGAGGTGACAGTATCTTTAGATTACCAGAAGATGGCCGGAATCTCCTCTAATGAAGAAGAAACAAGAAACTTCGCTATCGCAAAATCTCAGACTTCTGACTCATTCCTTGAAGATTCTGCCTCTACGAATATGACGCTGGAAAATCCTAAAGAGTTTATGAAAAGAATGGATGAGGAAGAGAAGATCATCCAGAAATAGTAGGAGATTATAAGAGAGATCAGGAAAATAGGCTCAGAAGTAGCCTCCTGAGTAGAGACAATGGGCTCAGAAATATCCACGGCTACTCCTACGACCTCCAAAGCTCATTAAGGAGATGGTAATTCCGTGGCCAACTCAGTCGTAAGAGAACAATGAGGCTTCTTGTCTAGGCAAGCAAAACTACTGGCTGATCATGTGCGCTTTACCATAGCTTCATAATCTCCCCGAGTGGGAGCATCTCTTCTAATAGGCACATCAGCTCGAGGTGGCACATCAAATTGTGCCGGCACATCTTCCTGTATAGGCACATCAGCCAGAGTTAGCACATCTGCCTGAGCAAGCACATCCCCTTGAACGGGTGCTGCAGGCACAACCCCATTAATATCTCCATCATCATCATCATAAAAAAAAAAAAGAAACTCATTCATACCTCGTACACGAACCATCTTGGCATCTTTTCTTTGGGAATAGAGCACCTCTATCTCCTTCATACATGAATGGTTGATCGAAAAAGAGGTAGTTATAGTATTGACACAATGGTACCAAGGGCAAAATCTAAGAGACATATAAAGATGGGAGTCTTCTTAGTAAGAGAAAATTGAACTCCCGTGCAGACGGCAACAAAGTGATATCCCCTCTAGCATCTACGAGCAGATTACCCTAAAATTGTAGCAGAATGTTGGGATTGCCAACATAAAGTTGTGAATACTGGAATTGGCGTGCAAACCTACTGGCAAATGCAGTTCAAGGAAACATATTGATCCGTGGCGACACAACAAATGCCCTAGTCTGATATTGTTCAGCCATCAAAGGCAGCCATAAGAAAGAGTGATGTAACAATTAGGACTGGTAGTATCTCTAAATTCTTCTCCATAGGCGCCTCCAGAGAAGTCAAGAAAATATCAGTAGATATAATAGTTTTGATGAGTGTGCACCATCTTACAGATTGTGCACATATAATGGTTCCTCCAATCACATCCTTCATACCTCTAAATGAATGAAGCCCCACTACTATCTTCTGGGGGGGCGAAATCATTAGGCTTGGGCAATGCTTTAGGAACCACGCCATGAGAATTGTATAAGGTAACTCCACACTATGATTAGGAGTTGACACTCAACCTTAGATTTAGTGCCTTTAGTCTTCTTCTTCTTCTTTTTGCCTCCTAGGCAAAAGTCTGTAGCAAGTTCTTGAGGACCATTATGCAATTTGCAACTGAGGGGTCTTCTGTGTGTATGAAGAACTGCTGAGTATAGTACCTCAGTAGCATCAGAAAACTCGCTATCAATCCTCTTTCAGAAATAGGCATTTGAGCCTGATAGTTGAAGCTCTGAAACCTCGTGTGTACTTTAAACCCATCCTCATCTGATTCCATTATATATAAAGTGGCCCCTATGTTAGCTATCCGAGCCTCGACAACAGCTTGGTTAAGAGAGTCCAATTTCGTTACTGTAATCTCGGGATGATCTACATCCTGAACTAGGTAGTTAGCCTATAGTTTTTGGCTAATATCTTGGCTCCCTATGCTTGAAATCTCTTAGCAGATGTAGAAGTGGCACATCACCTCCCAGTATGTCTCATATACTTGGGGTTCTTGTTTCATCTATCGAAACTCCTCCGTGGTCGGCAGCTTTCCCATTGATAATAAAGAAATCTCGAACATCTCGTGGAGAGCAAAGCCGAGTTCATTGACGAGAATAAAGCATATTCCAGAATTAGGATTGTATATCTCCAGAATGCTTAACAAATAATAGGCGCTTTGAGAAAAATCATACTGTACGTTTCTAATGGCCTTATACAATCCAATATCTTTCAGGATAGATTCAAAGTTTGAAAGAACGAAGCCAATCATCCTTCTCCACGACATCTTGTCGACAGAGTAAATACATCCCGAATTGCGAAAGTTATGGGCAGGATATTTTCCTTTCGACTTGAAAAAATTGTTGAGAAAGGTGCTAGTAAGCTGAGGTGACTCGCCGAGAGGGAAGTCCTTCCCCACTCACCCCAGAAGCAGACCAGTCAAGCATCTACTAGGACCATCTTGATATGGATCTTGGCTGTCAAAGTTGCCGATGGGGATGCCATCTTGGTTCTTATTTGACAAGAGACGGATATATTTTGAAGATAAGTCAATGAGCAACTCCTCGCCATCTCCGGAATGAACATTGTCACATCTCCCACTTAACGAAGCCACTTGCATTCCTCCTTGAACAGAGACTCGTCCGAGACTAATATTGAGTCACCAAAGACGAATACCGACTTCTCTAGTTCTTCTCTATTTGCACCCACAAGTATGGCATCGCTTAACAACTGTCCTAAGATGGATGGGCTATAGCTGGATAACATATCTCTTTGGTCGCCGCTGCTATTCGGAGTGAAAGACGGGATTGGGCCACGGAATCCGAGTTGAATCCCACCATCAGGACATCCTGTAAACCCAAAGTGACACTTCATTAGAGAAGTTGTGTAATTCACTGCCAGGAAAACAAAAAAGAAATCAGAAGCTCATCAAGAAAATGACAGAAAATTCTCTTAGTAAAGAAACGCGAGGCTAATAGCCCCATGAATGGAGAAGTAAACGCGAGGCTAAATAGCCCCGCGCAAAAGAAGGGTAACATGAGGCTAACAGCCTCGCATGGCTAAATGCGAGTCTGTCTGCCTCGCATACTATATGAGAGGCTAACAGCCTTGGTGGCTTTATGTGAGGATGTTCAGCCTTGCATACCAAATGCGAGGTTAACAGCCTTGTGTGGCAAAAATCATCATTTTGGTCAAATTTCACCCAAAAATCATAGCAAAAATACTCAATTGAAGCTTCTTAATTGATTTATACTCAGAAAAATAATGGAAGAGAATGAGATTTAAAAAGGATTTTACCTCCAAAAATGGAAAGAACGGCTTCAAAGCTAGTGACCGATGGTCGAGAGCGAGAAGAGGGGCCACCCCGGTCAACTAAAACCTTCTTTGGTGCCATTTATCAGTGAATAGCGGAAGAATTTGAAGAAAGAATGAAGTGAATAGAAAAAAATTGATGGAACTCGTAGGAGTTCTTGAAGAGGAGAAAATGAGTTTCTTTTCAAGAAGATGAAGTGGCATTCTTTTAAAAGGGAAATGACACCCAGTGGGGCTTGAGTTGCAGCTAAAATTTCGCAAGGCAGTTAAAACCCTACAAGGCTATTAGCCACCTGAGGCTATCCGCTCCGCGAGGCTATTAGCCTCGCGTACAAACAAAGCTTGTGTGATGGAAAATTTGAAGAATTGAATTCCAAAGTATTTCAAAACTAGTTAAAAATCAGTAAACGAGATTTTAAATACTTTGAATGGGGTTTCGTAGAATGAAAAAATTGAACTCTAAGTAATTTAGCCACATGAGGCGAATAGCCTTGCGCATGCGAGGCTAATAGCTCCTTGCGAGACTAAATAGCTCATCGCGAGGCTAAATAGCTTCGCACGAGGTTAATAGTCTCACACGGGGATGATAACCTTGCGTGCATGGGGCTGAGTCAGCAAGGAGTTGGTTTCGTTTTGGATTTTCACTAGAATTCTAAATCCAATCATATCCAAATATGTCAAATTAAATGTTCCAAATCCAACTGAAATATATGATTAGAGATTAAATTATATTAGAATTACATTCCTATCTTCCACGAAAACCTCTTTAACTACCTCATAACTATAAATAGAAGTTAAGAGAAGAGTTTTGTAAACCTTTGGCAAATTGATTTACGCGCGAGGGCAGCCGACTAGCAGCAAGAAGCCGTTGACCAATGGTTGTTCTCCATCGATTCTTTACATTCAAGATCAATTCAAACATCAAATCGTCAACATAGTACGAGATCGGCGCTCTATAGCCACTTTAAGAACCCATACTTTTTGTAAAAGAGAATGCTAACTTTAAAAACCCTCTCGTTTGATTTTCCTTTGCTTCTTTTTATTGTACTTTGAGATTATTTTAACCATAAATTAATGACAATGAAAAGAAGCGCGAGTTTTGCGGAAATAACTATGATTTCCCCATTAGGGTTTCAACATAAATCATGTGAATATTGCTTATTGATTTGGTTATAATTTTATATTGGGATTGTTGTTTGTGATTTCATTTTTGATTTTCACTAGAATTCTAAATCCAATCATATCCAAATACCTCAAATTGAAGATTCCAAATCCTACTGAAATATAAGATCAAAGATTAAATTGTATTAGAATTACATCCCTATTAGAATTACCTCCTTATCTTATACGGAAACCCTATAACTATCTCATAATTATAAATAGAAGTTAAGAGAAGAGTTTTGTAAACCTTTGGAAAATTGATTTACGCGCGAGGTCATGCCGACTAGCAGCAAGAGGCCGTCGACCAATGGTTGTTCTCCATCGATTCTTCATATTCAAGATCATTCCAAGTATCAAATCGTCAACAGAGTATGAGGTCGGCGCTCTATAGCCAATTTAAGAACCCATACTTTTTGTAAAAGAGAGTGATAACTTTAAAAATCCTCTCGTTTGATTTTACTTTCATTCTTTTTATTGTACTTTTAGATTCTTTTAATCATAAATCAATGACAATGAAAGGAAGTGCAAGTTTTGCGGGAAACAATCATGATTTCCCCATTAGAGTTTCAACATAAATCATGTGAATTTTTGATTGCTTATTGATTTGGTTATAATTTTATATTGGGATTGTTGTTTGCTACTAATCTTTCTAGTAATTAAAATTCAAGTAATCCCATTTTTTCACCCCCTACGATATATAAACATATATTTTACAGTTTCAATAAAGGTTAAAATTTGATTCTTGAATTTCATGAAGAATTTAAAAAAATTTGCGTATTATTTTGATCATGTGTATAATTCATGTAATTTCAGGCTGGATAATAAGATAAGTAAATTATTCACAAAATTTTGATCAACTCGCCAAATTCTAATGCTTGCGTCCATTGCCATCTATATATCAGTGTTGAGCTAGCTTATGCTAGAAACAGGTTTGGATGGTGACAGTTCCAACTATTAATGCGTGCGTTCTGAATTTGGACATGATTTGGACAAGGCTAATTTCCTATTTCCAGTTTAAGCAAATTTAAGTCGAATATGGTCGACCACACTGAATTCCATCAAAATACCTTTCCACTTGAAATTCATTTACTTGCTTATTAAACTCTTGACTGGACCATTTCAAAGCATTCAAACAAGCCCTACGAAGGTAGCATAGATGATCACTCAATACAATAACAAGCGACGAAGTACATTCTTACATATCCAAACCACATCGGACTAATTTCCACATATTATTATTCTCGTATATGTATATATGAACGACTAAATGCCACCACCACGAAGTACGTTTCTCATAATTACTATTCTGGGAAAGCCTCGATGATGGACCAGATGGCCGGGATCTTGATGATGTTCAGGCGAGGAAAGCCGGCAGATTTCAAGAGCGTCTTCCACTCTTCCTCAGTCCTCTCTTTTCCAGTGGAGGTGTGGGCGTACATCAACATGTCGAACTTTGCTCGTATTTCTCCCAGCAGACTGTCGTCCTCCGAGTATAGCACCACCTCCATGATGACCACCTTACCGCTCTTCGGTATGACACTGCGGCAGTTGCTCAGCACCTTTGCGCAATCTTCATCCCCAAAGCAGTGCAGCACGGTCTTCATTGTTGGATAATCTTGTTACATTGCCTCAGCGTTTTTAGATAAGAAGATTAGTTCAGTTTGGTTTTGAATTAGTCAAGATAAGAAAATTAGTTCAGTTTGTTATTTGAATTAGTGATCCGCTTTATACGGTTAGAGGCGTGAGTTTTGTACTCTCTATATATAGATGAAATAATCAAGAGGAAGTTTCAAGCCCTCTTCTAAAAAAGAAAATCTTCTTCTATTTCTGTTGTTTTTCTATATTTGGTATCAGAGCTCGTGTTGTATGCCAAAGATCATGCCGCGAAGCATCATCACCAGCGGAAATGACGGGGCTGCCTCGGGTGCGCTGGCGAAGGAAAGCACCGGCGTCTCCCTCCACTACCCGATACTGACGAATACGAACTACGCAACCTGGGCTATCAAGATGTGCGTGTACCTACAAGCACAAGGTGTGTGGGACGCCATCCAGCCCGGGACCGACGTGGAGACAAGGAAGGACAAGATGGCACTCGCCGCCATCTATGAAGCTATCCCTGAGGAAAACCTTCTTCTCATAGCGGAGAAGGAGACGGCAAAGGAGGCTTGGGAGACGCTCAAGACAAAGTACATGGGTGCTGATCGAGTGAAGCAGGCGAAGCTCCAAACTCTAAAGAGTGAGTTTGAAACCCTCCGCATGAAAGAAAAGGAGACGATAGATGACTTCGCCGGGAGGCTGACAACCATAGTCAGCAAGTCCGCCGGCCTCGGCGGCAAGATCGAAGAAAGCACGGCCGTCAGGAAGTTCTTGGTCGCCGTCCCCAACAAATTCCTACCCATTGTCACGTCGATCGAGCAGTTTGCCGATCTGACGACGATGACATTGGAGGAGGCGATTGGTCGCCTCAAGACTATCGAGGAAAGGATTCGTGGTGCCAATGGCAAGGACGATGAACATCTTCTACTCACGAAGGCAGAGTTGAAGGCTCGCTTGAAGCAGTCCGGTGAGAGTTCATCATCGAACGCGTCAAAGGGGCGCAGCAAAGGAGCCGGGCGCGGCCAGGAGCGCGGCCAGGGGCGCGGTTCTAGACGCGGCCGCGGCACTGGGCCTGGAGAGGAGAACCGTAATGAAGAGCAAGGTGAGGAGAAGAAGAAGTTCGACCGGATGAAGGTCAAGTGCTTCAACTGCGGCATTCTCGGGCACTACGCAAGAGAGTGTCGCAAGCCGCGGCAAGAGCGCAAGGAGCAGGTGAATCTTACGCAGGCTCAGGACGATGAACCCACGCTGCTGATGACGCAGGTCTACGCGCTCACGGAAGCCCCGACCGTTGACATCATGCTCAACGAGGTTCACGCACGAGTGCATCGTGGCCGGGAGAAAGAGTACCACGACGACATCTAGTACTTGGACACCGGGGCTAGCAACCACATGTCCGGGTGCAAGGCGAGCTTTGTCGAGCTGGACTCCAACATAAAGGGCTCGGTGAAGTTTGGAGACGGCTCCATCATCGACATTTGTGGACGCGGAACGGTGCTTTTCACTTGTCACAACGGCAAGCACCGTGCGCTGACGGACGTCTACTACATCCCAAGGCTCCGCAGCAACATATGAGTCTTGGGCAGCTTGACAAACACGGCTACCAGATGCTCATCGAGGACGGTATGCTGTGGATCCGCGACCGGCAACGGCAGCTGCTTGCCAAGTTTAAAAGGACCAAGAACCGCTTGTATGTGCTTAACCTTGTTTTATAACAGCCTGTGTGCTTGGCGGCAAGGTGCAGTGAAGATGCGTGGCGGTGGCACGCGCGCTATGGACACCTGAATTTTCAGGCCCTCCGTAGGCTGGCGCAACATGGCATGGTTCGTGGGCTGCCACAGATTGATCAGGTGGACCAAATCTGTGACGGCTGCCTTGTGGGCAAGCAACGGCAGACCCCGTTCCGGCAGGAGGCGAACTATCGTGCGGAGAACGTGCTGGACCTGGTACACAGCGACTTGTGCGGGCCTATCACGCTGGCCACACCAGGAGGCAAGAAGTATTTCCTGCTCTTGGTGGATGATCTCAGCCGCTACATGTGGCTGACACTCTTGGAGTCTAAGGACAAGGCAGCGGCAGCCATCAAGCAGTTCCAGGCGGGAGTTGAGCTGGAAGCTGGCCGCAAGTTGAGGGCCCTCCGCACCGATCGCGGCGGTGAGTTCACGTCCGCGGAGTTTGGAAATTACTGCGTAGACCGTGGCATCAAGTGCTTCCTCACAGCACCATACTTGCCGCAGCAGAACGGCGTCGTTGAGCTGCGAAACCAGACGGTGGTCGCAATGGCCAGGAGCCTGCTCAAGTCCAAGGGGATGCCAGGAAGGTTTTGGGGTGAGGCTGTCACAACGACAGTACATATCCTCAACCGCGCGCCAACCCGCAGCGTCGACGACAAGACGCCTTACGAGGCGTGGTACGGGAGACGTCCGAACGTACACTACTTTCGTACATTTGGGTGTGTTGGACACGTGAAGGTGGTGAAGCCAAACGTAAAGAAGCTGAACGACAGAAGCACGTCCATGGTGCTCATTGGCTACGAGTCCGGCTCCAAAGCCTATCGGATGTATGATCCGGTCGGCAGAAGGGTACATGTGACCCGGGACGTCGTGTTCGACGAGGAGGCGAAATGGGAGTGGGGTGCGTTAGGGGGTGACGAGGAGAGGACTGCCCTTGGTGAGATATTCACCGTAGAGTATACTTTCCGTTCTGTCACAGATGATGGTCGTGACGACATGCCGGCACATGCGAGTGGCGACGTGTCGGTACCTGCTTCGCCGAGTCGCGCACCTGACAACGGGCCGCTGACGTTTTCTCCAAGCGTGCCCACACCGATGGCAACCCCAGCTGCACCCGGTGGCGTGGAATTTGCAACCCCGCCAAGCAATGCTTCGCCCACCTCGGACGGTGTAGTGCCGCGGTACCGCACATTGACGAACATCTATCGGAACACATCCGAGGATGAGCACGAGTATAGCGGGCTGTGTCTCATGGCGGCTGAAGAACCTGGGAATTTTGTAGAAGCCGCAAAGCACAAGTGCTGGCGGCAGGCGATGCAAGAGGAGATAAAATCTATCGAGAAAAATGAGACTTGGCATCTCACCGATCTGCCGAGCGGGTGTCGACCCATAGGCCTGAAATGAGTCTACAAGATCAAGAAGGACTCGCATGGTGCTGTGGTGAAGCACAAGGCACGGCTCGTTGCCAAAGGGTACGTGCAATGGCAGGGCGTGGATTTTGAGGAAGTGTTTGCTCCGGTTGCTCATCTCGAAACGGTGCGGCTGCTCATAGCATTGGCAGCACATGAAGGTTGGGAAGTACATCACATGGATGTCAAATCGGCATTTCTCAACGGTGATCTTGAAGAGGAGGTCTACGTAACCCAGCCGCCTGGTTTCGTGGACGAGGATAATGAGCAGAAGGTGTTGAAGCTCAAGAAAGCGCTCTATGGCCTGCGCCAAGCGCCTAGAGCATGGAACTCGAAGTTTGACAGAGTCTTATGTCACTCGGGTTTGAGAGGTGTCCATCGGAGCATGCTGTGTACAAAAGAGGTATTGGCTCATTAAGTTTGCTTGTGGATGTGTACGTTGATGATCTTATTATCACAGGACCACATCCGCAAGAAATCAGCAAGTTCAAGGAGGAGATGAAGAAATTGTTCAGCATGAGCGACCTGGATTTGTTGAGCTACTACCTGGGCATAGAGGTGCAACAGACCGGTGATGGTATCACTCTGAACCAGTCGGCCTATGCACTAAAGATCCTGGAGAAGTGTGGCATGGACGGCTGCAACCCGTGCCAAGTTCCCATGGAAGCAAGGCTCAAGTTGAGTAAGGAGAGCACCAGTCCTCCTACTGATGCCACATTCTATAGAAGTGTCGTGAGGAGCCTGAGATACCTGGTGCATACGCGACCGGATATTGCCTACTCGGTAGGGTACGTAAGTCGTTTTATGGAGGCTCCAACCACTGAGCACCTAGCAACCGTGAAACATATTCTGCGGTACATCTGTGGTACTCACAATATGGGCTGCTACTTGTTGGCAGTGAAAATTTCTAAGTTAAAAGGATTTTCCACAATAGAACGCGGAGCTAATTCAAAAGCCCCGCGTTTGGTTATATTAACCCTGCGTTTGAATAAAACACGGAGATGTTTAATAGCTCCGCGTTGATTCCGCAGTCTGGCTTGTATTAGCCTCGCGTTTGAGTAAAACGCGGAGATGATCAATAGCTCCGCGTTAGCTCCGCGTTTTGGTTATTTAGCGTCGCGTTTTGATGCGATTAAAGCTCCGCGTAAGCAGATAACCAGAATCTCATATTGATTGAGATTATGATTTTGGGCTTATCCAAATACCCGAATCAAGTCTAATCAGGATTCCATCAAAACTAAGATATTTGATTGGAATCCTTGATGAATGCGAGTTCTATTTAGATAGAAACTCTTGCATTAACCTGGGGCTACAAATACCTTCTTGGTGAAACCCTAAAGGATCTTTTGGAAGTTTTGGTAAAATTTAAGTACGCGCGAGAGCCTTGAACTAATCAAAACCAGAGATCAGGGAGCTTCTTCTTCTTTTTGGCATCGGAAGCCTCCTATCGATCCTTTGGCAATTCAAGTACGCGAGAGAGCCTTGAAGCCTTTGCTGATCATCTTCTGAAATCTTAGAGAATTCAAGTTACGCACAGAGCCTTGAGTTCGTGAAGATCAGAGAAAATCACCATCTTCTTTCTGGAGTTCTTGAGAAGTTCGAGTTACGCGAGAGAGCCTTGAATGAATCAAAACCAGAGAAGATCGTCTATATTCGGCCGATATCTTTAAAAGAGAAGATTTCAACGTACCGATCGTCCAAAGGAACTGCTTGACAGATCCCATCGCCACAGATCCCACAACTATTGTAAAAGAGAGAGATTGAACTATAAAATCCTCTCGTTTGTTCTTTTTTATATCTTGTTCACTTTCATTGTAATTTAAGTTAATTCAATGGGAGGAAGCGAAGGAACTTTTGCGACGAACAAACTGGCGACCACAGTGGAAGTCATCTCTTTCACTGATGAAGAGATAGTGGCGCAATCGGACGTTGACTTGATCGGATCCGAAGTAGACACGCTGGTCGTTGAAATCGACCAGCAGAAGTACGAGGAGTTCCTCTCCTCCGGATCAGGTGACTTGGATGAGACACAGCACTATCGCCGTATGTACTCCAATGCCCGAGTGACGGGTAGAAAGGTATCCACCGAGAGACGGGGATCCTTGGAGACTACGGTTATAACGCCGGAGTCCACACAAGAAATCCTAACCGAGGAAGAGCTTCCGATTGCCGAAGAAGACATGGGAACTGGATTGACCAGGACCCAACTCCGGAACAGGAACCGGAGAGCGAGGCGTAGAGCCCTCAAAGCCCGCCTTGGACGCGGAGCTAACTCTAGAGGACGCGAGGTTATGGTCCCTCGCAAATTGGCTCGCGCTACCCGCGAGACCAATCTCTACCGCGTTAAACGCGAAGATACAACTTGCCTTAAAAGCAAGGAAAAGCCAGCGTGTGATTTTCCACGCGAGGCTGGTAATACTGGCGAGTTACGCAAAATTCCTGACACTCGCGAGTTACGCGAGTATAAAAACTATTCCAAGCCAGCGTGTGATTCTCCACGCGAGGCTATTACTGTGCCTAGCGAGAGACGCGAAGCCAGTAAGGGTTGCGCTAGTCGCAGAATACCCAACACTTGTGAGTTACGCGAGTATAAAAATTATTCAAAGCCAGCGTGTGATTTTCCACGCGGGGCTATTACTGTGCCTAGCGAGAGACGCGAAGCCAGTGATACTTGCAATAAACGCAAGACTTCTGATACCCGCAAGGAACGTGAGGGTGATTGGCAGATAGTTGTCAGTCGTAAAAACCGCGCTAAGCGCGAAGCTATGATCTGCGTTAATCGCAAAAATAAGCCAGCGTGCAAGAACTTCCCTTCACGCGGGGCTATTATTCCAGAAGCTCAACTTCCAAGAACACACCAAGCCAGCGAGAAACACTAGGCTAGTGTGGATAAGCGCGGAACTATTCTTCAGGTCCGCAATGTGAAACGCGAGGCTATTCCTAAGCCACGCGAGGATCAGTCCGACCCCAGAGCCAGGGTTGATCAATCAAAGAAGCTTCAGTGGATTCCTAAACACTCTCAAGAGTTGAATGGACCTCTTGATTTCATGTCTAGAGGCACTGACCTCAGGGAGCATCTTCATAAGAAGAGAGGCATAGACCAACTTCAAGTTGAACATAGTTGCCATTGCCAGCAACTCATGACGACAGTATCAGCCGTGATGAATAACTGTGGCTGCAGCAAGAACAGGATATCTGTGTTCAACCGATTAAATGAGTCAAACCAGAATCCTGCTAAGAAGACAAGAACCACTCCCCTGAAACAAGGGAGAGCTGTAACTTCCAACATGGTAGGAAAAGGGAAGAAAATTGCAGAGATGGATGATGATTCAGAATCGAGCGATGATGAACTTCATCATGTTACTCGACTAAGATCAGGAGCCGTCCCACCCCGAAATTATAAAAAGCTCGCAGGGGTTTCTTACGACGAGGACAGCGATAATTCCGCTATAGCCTCGCCTCCATCCTCTACATCATCTCGACTGCAGAAGTCAGCGTCGCACATGGCAGATAAATCTGGTGATATCAATCAGAGATTTGAAGCTCAAGAAAGAATGATTCGAGAGCAACAGAAAACGATTGAAGACCTTAAGATGCTACTTTTAAAAGTTGTTGAAGATAATGCTAAACAGGGCAAGAAGACTCCAAATGAAGATGAACAGGAGGAGAAAGCCCACTCGATGCATGAGGAAGAAGATAGATTTTCTTTCCATGATCCGCATGAAGAAAAGCTTGAAAAGTTACAGAATCAACTCTAAGCCTTGATGCGTAAAAAAGAGTTGAAGGAGTCAGGAGTCTTTAGACCATATCCAGCAGAATGGGATGTGGTACCCTATCCTCCAAAGTATAAGCCGCTCAAGTTGGAGCCCTATGACGGGAAGGGATCGCCCAGTCAGCACATCTATTATTTCTTGTCCCAAGCAGGACACTTAATGGGTAATGATCCCATCATGACCAAAGTATTTGCAAGTACTTTGCAAGGGCCTGCCTTTACTTGGTTCATGCAGCTGCCCCCAGGTACTATTAATACCTGGTTAGATGTTGAGAAATCATTTCTCTCACGTTTCTTCGAGGATGACACCGAGATAACGGTTCATTCCCTCCTTGCAACTAGGCAAGGGGAACAAGAAGCGGTTAAAGATTTCATAGAAAGGTTCCGGGAGAAGTCCGTACATTGTAAACACGGAATGATCCAGGAAACTCTAGTCGAGACATGTCGACACAACCTTAAGACCAATGTGCTCCTCAAAATGGGGGCCGTAGAATCTAAGACGTGGAGGGACCTGCTCAAACAAGGAGAGCAAGCTGAAGACTTGATTCGCCGAGTTGAAGAGTCCCGCGGGCCAAGAAGTGCTGGGGGTAGTAAATCATATACCCAAAACAACAGCAACAAGAATAAAGGGAAAGCAGTAATGTCATCAGAAACTGCTCCTCAGAAAACCAGTCCTCTGCCAGAGCCGAAATCTCAAGGTCAACGAGGGTCAAGGCAAATTAGACCGCAGCAAGAAAGGAATTACACTTTCAAAGCTGAACAGACACCAGTCCTCTTTCACCTGCTCCAAAAGAAGGGAATGCTAAAACTTCCGGAGAATAAGAAGCCAGAAGATGCGGGTAAGACTAAAGACCCAAATTACTGTCTTTATCACCGGAATGTTGGGCACCCTACCAGAGATTGTTTTTCCCTTAAGAACAGAATCCAAGCACTAATAGAGGCTGGAGTTTTGACGCTTAAGGAAGAGCAGAAGAAAGTCACTGCCAATATGGCAGCCATAGTGGTTGGAACCCACGAGTTCCCCGCAGGAGTGACCCCAATCCCAAAGGGTGAGGCAGTAACAAAGAATCTTGATCCTTACAACAAAGCCCAAGAAGGACTTGTCCCCATAACAACCCAAAGAGGGGAAATTATGTGGGTTCACCCTGATTTGCTGGAAGATGAACAATGGACTACTTCAAGAGGTCCAGAGAAGAAGCGGGCTATCAATGCCATTTCTGCGGATATAAAAGGAGAATATATAGCTTCGGGGGTCTTCACAGATTCTGAAGAAGAACCCGAAACTATGGCCACCCATCAAGATGGGGCAGGCCCTTCCGGTACTCGATCTGGAAAGACATATCTTAAGGACTACACCAGAGTGGATCCAAAAGATATCTATGCAGAACTCGCAAAGCCTGCGAAGCAGAAAAGACTTCGTTTCCAGAAGAATTCTACCAGAGATGAAGGAGCCAAAGAAACTCCCTTCGAATTTGACATAATCGCGCAGTTGGCTAATATCCCAGCGCGAGTGATGCTTTACGAATTGTTGAGATTATAAAAATCAACACGTAAAGCTCTAAGAGAGGCCTTGGCAGAATCTGAGTCGTTCCTAGCTCAGATTGTCGAGCCGGCCATCGAAGAGCGGGACTCTTGCCCCCACTGTCATCAAGTGAGGAGGCAGGTCCCACAAATTATCTTCTCTCCAGAAGACATGCAGGTGAGGAATATAAAGCATAATAGGCCTTTATATTTCACTGGATATATCGGGTCCACAAAAGGGGACCGAATTCAGATTGATCCAGGTTCTGCACTCAGCGTCGTGCCCAGTAGATTGATACAGCTGTTGGGGATTTCCCTTCATCGCTTGACACCTACACACACTACCATCTATGGATTCAACGCTAATAATAGTCATCCTCTTGGTAAGATCCGATTGCGATGTCAAATTGGAGACTTGAAAACGGAGGTTACATGCTACGTAATTGATGCTGATACCTCCTACAATATTTTATTGGGGCGACCTTGGATTCACTCTCACATGATAGTTCCGTCGACTCTTCACCAGTGCATGAAATATTGCGATGAGGAAGGAGAGGTCCGGACACTAATTGCTGACAAGCAGCCATTCAAAGGGTTGGAAAATTACTTCACAGATGCTGCACTCTACAAGCCAGCACATGAAGCCTCCAATGACAGTCTTAGCAAGTCTCCAAAACCCGACGACAGTGGCAATGAAGCCGACACTGAGTACGAGCTCCTTGGAGAAGATTACGGGGGTGATTACGAAATCAACCCTCACCTAGATCTTAGCTTAGGTCTTGATAATATAGTAGATGTAATAGAAAGTGAATGGGTTATTAATGAAAGTGTAAAGTTAGTCTATGAGCATGCAGTAGCTACTGAGTCTGAGCCCTCTTGTACCTCCACCGAAGCGGATGGCCTGACCGAACTTGAAGTTCTGGCGGCATACCATTTGCCCCTCAGGTCTTCCCTCCTCTCTCAATTAAAAATTACCGAGGATCAAGGGCACTTCTTTGAAGTGCCTACCCGACAGAAGTCCCAAAGGCCGATCATGTTCGGCAAAGTGGCCACGTCGCCTCGACAGAGACAAAGTAGTGAAAGTGATGAACAAACATCACCTCAATTTCACTTATATGAGCAAAGGTCCCGACAGATGATGGAGAAAATGGGATATAATTTTACCCAGAAGTCGGAATTAAACTTTGGAAAAGGGCGGCGGAATCTCATACCCTCGTTTAGACCGAGAGGAAAGAGCCCTGATTATTATCAGAAGACCCGCAGGGGGTTGGGTTATGTATCTACCCCACCTTCTTCACCATTAAAAGATGAAGAGAGTTCTTCGGATAAAGAAGAAACATCTTCACCAGATCATGATTCAGGTATAAGCACCGGTGCTTGGTTTCAATCTTTGACAATCAATATGGTTTCAGCCGCGCCAGAAAGCGACGAGGAACCAATTGACGTTCAAGATGATGCTTGGGCTAGGCATATGGATACTCTCTGGGATGTCCGCTTTGAACAGCGTGACCCACCCACAGAAGATAAATTAATACAGGTTAATATAGGAACAGAAGAAAATCCGAAACCCATTTTCATAAGCGACACACTAACTCCTTTGGAAAAGGAGGAACTTATATCCCTTATCAAAGAGTATATAGATGTGTTCGCATGGAGTTATGAAGATATGCCTGGGCTTGACCCTCAAATTGCCACACACCGGTTAAATATAAAAGAAGATGTCAAACCTGTTAAACAGCAACAGAGGCGTTTTCGACCGGAATTGATGGAGGCAATAGTTGTTGAGGTCAATAAGCTTATACAATCCGGGTTCATCCGTGAAGAACAGCATCCTGACTGGGTGGCAAACATAGTGCCAGTTCGCAAAAAGAATGGCAAAATCCGGATATGCATTGACTTTCGAGATCTGAATGCTGCATGTCCCAAGGATGAATTTCCGCTCCCCATCACCGACGTAATGATCGATAATACTTGCGGTTATGAGAGGATGTCCTTTATGGATGGCTTCTCAGGTTATAACCAAATCAAGATGCACCCGGATGATGAAAAGCATACAGCTTTCAGAACGCCACAGGGGGTATACTGCTATACGGTGATGCCATTCGGATTAAAGAATGCAGGTGCCACTTACCAACGCGCAATGAGCGCCATATTTAAAGAACACCTACGCAGAACAGTAGAGTGCTATGTGGATGACTTAGCAGTTAAAAGTAAAGACAAAGAAGATCATCTTCACGATTTAAGAGTGGTCTTCGATCTTATGAGGAAACATCATTTGAAGATGAATCCCACTAAGTCATTCATGGGGGTATCCAGCGGGAAGTTTCTAGGGTTCGTAATAACTTCAAAAGGAATTTTCCTCGACCCTGAAAAGGTAAAAGCGATTAGCGAAATGCCGCCTCCCCGCAACCTTAAGGAACTAAGGGGATTACAAGGAAAGCTCGCTTATATTCGGCGCTTCATATCCAACTTATCTGGACGATGCCAACCATTCTCCAAACTTATGAAAAAGGGAGTGTCTTTCATATGGGATGAGGCATGTCAGCAAGCATTTGATGACCTCAAGGAGTACCTTACTAAGCCTCCTGTACTAATGGCACCAACCCCTGGGCAGCCCTTCCTTATATATGTAAGGGCCATGGATAATGCTTTAGGAGCACTACTTGCTCAATATAATGAGCATGGCCATGAATATGCCCTCTACTATTTAAGTAGAACAATGATTGGGGCAGAACAGCGGTATACCCCGATTGAAAAAGAATGTTTAGCCCTAGTGTTTGCTGTTCAGAAAATGCGACACTACCTTTCGGGGCAAACAATTCATGTCATATCACGGGTTAATCCCCTGAAGATTCTGATGACAAAACCGGGATCCTTGAATGGCCGATTGGCAAAATGGGCGCTCTTACTATCGCCCTATGACATACATTTTGTCCCTCAAAAGGCCATGAAGGGGCAGGCAATCGCTGATTTCCTTGCAGACCATCCAATTTGGTCCAAATTAAAGCAGACATCAGAAGTCAACACAGTTACCGGAGAACAACCTTGGCAAATGTTCTTTGATGGTGTCGCGAGACGATCTGCTGCTGGAGTGGGGGTTGTGTTAATATCCCCACATAAACATATATTGCCTAACGGTTACTCATTAACAGAACCGTGCACTAATAATGTAGCAGAGTACAATGCGCTCATTATCGGCTTAAAAATAGCCCTGCAACTGGGGGTGAACCATCTAGAGGCATATGGAGATTCTAAGCTCATTGTCAATCAGATGACAGGTGAGTATGAAGTCAGACATGAAGCCCTCATCCCCTATCATCAGCTAGCTATTGAGCTAGCAGGATATTTTGAACAATTCTACATATATCATGTATCTCGAAACGAGAACATTTATGCAGATTCTCTTGCCGCATTAGCCGCAACGCTGGCAATCCCGCCAGGTGAAGCTAAAAGCATCACCATTGGTAGCAGAGAACTCCTCCACCCAGATGTGGTATCTCAAACCAAAGAGGTATGCCAGATTGGCTTAAACTTAGAGCCCCGTGATTGGCGATTTCCATTTGTGGATTATGCTTTGTATGGGATATTACCAGAAGATCCTAAGGAAGCCACCTCAATAAAGAGGAAGGCCCAAAGATTTTATTATGACCATAAACTTCAGACTTTGTATAGAAAGTCAAGAGATGGTCTATTGCTACGCTGCATATCGAAAGCAGAAGCGGAACAAGTGCTGAAAGAAACACATGATGGAATATGTGGAGCTCATCAGCCCGGTCCCAAACTTGGAGACCGTATAAGAAGGCTGGGGTAATACTGGCCGAGCATGGTTACGGAAGCAATGGCATACGCTAAACGATGTCATGCATGCCAAATACATGCCAATTTTATTCATCAACCCCAAGAATACTTGCACAATACCATCGCAAGCTGGCCATTTGAAGCCTGGGGAATGGACATTGTGGGGCCAATAACTCCCCCGTCATCCAGAGGACATCGGTTTATTCTTGCAATAACCGATTATTTTTCAAAATGGGCCGAAGCCGTGCCCATGAAAGAGGTGAAGACGACAGATGTGATCAAGTTCGTCAAGCATCATGTCATTTACCGATTTGGCGTCCCCCGACGGATTATTCATGATAATGGTCCGCAATTCATCAGTCAGGGATTCTCCAGATTCTGCAATAAATTCAGAATCAAAGATATCGCTTCTACACCATATAACCCTGCGGCTAATGGGTTGGCCGAAGCTTTCAACAAGACGATCATCAAACTCCTTCGGAAGTTCGTCTCCTCCAATAAACGAGATTGGGATGAAAAGTTGGGAGAATGTTTGTGGGCTTATCGCACCACCGTTCGCACCCCGACCAAAGCTACCCCGTTCTCTTTGGTTTATGGAAGTGAGGCTGTTCTACCTCTTGAAATCCAGATACCATCATTAAGAGTGGCTTTAGCCACAAAGATGACGACAGAAGAGCGCCATCAGCAAAGGTTGCAAGAACTAGAGGCGTTAGATGAAAAACGTCTCAGGGCTCAACAACAAATTGAGTTGTATCAAGCCCGAATATCTCAAACGTTCAATAAGAACGTTAAACCAAGGACCTTTAAACAAGGAGACTTGGTTCTGGCTGTTAAAAGGCCAATGGTGCTAACCCACAAGACTAAGGGTAAGTTTGAACCCAAGTGGGAAGGACCGTTTATTGTGGAGACAGTCTACTCCAGTGGAGCTTATCGCTTAATGAATCAAGACGGCGATAGGATGATGATGCCGATCAATGGCAAATTTCTGAAGAAATACTATGCTTAATATCTCTGGGAGTATAAGCCTCCAATTTATCCAAGTTACGCAGATGAGCACTTGGACTTCTTCTATTCTGGTGATTTTAACCCACTAAACCTGGTGCGTCTGGTTCTCAAGTTTGAACCACCATCAGTCTTTTCTTAGGCATGCGCATTGTGCGCCTCTGACCTAAACCTGATGCGTCTGGTTCTCAAGTTTGAACCACCATCAGTCTTTTCTTAGGCATGCGCATTGTGTGCCTCTGACCTAAACCTGGTGTGTTTGGAGTACCCAGTTCGAGTTACGCGAGAGAGCCTTGAACCGCCTCCAGTTTGGTTCTCAAGTTTGAACCACCATCAGTCTTTTCTTGGGCATGCGCATTGAGCGCCTCTGACCCAAACCTGGTGTGCTTAGTTCTCAAGTTTGAACAGCCCCCAGTCTTCTTTTAGGCATTGTAATTAAGCGCCTCTGACCTAAAAAGTATGAATTGCCCAACGCCAACTAGGCAATGGGAAGAGAACAAGTTTCTCGCCAACCCATCATGCTGGGGTAAAAGTATGAATTGCCCAAACGCCAACTAGGCAATGGGAAGAGAACTAGTTTCTCACCAACCCATCATACTGGGGTAAAAGTATGAATTGCCCAACGCCAACTAGGCAATGGGAAGAGAACAAGTTTCTCGCCAACCCATCATACTGGGGTAAAAGTATGAATTGCCCAACGCCAACTAGGCAATGGGAAGAGAACAAGTTTCTCGCCAACCCATCATACTGGGGTAAAAGTATGAATTGCCCAACGCCAACTAGGCAATGGGAAGAGAACAAGTTTCTCGCCAACCCATCATGCTGGGGTAAAAGTATGAATTGCCCAACGCCAACTAGGCAATGGGAAGAGAACAAGTTTCTCGCCAACCCATCATGCTGGGGTAAAAGTATGAGTTGCCCAACGCCAACTAGGCAATGGGAAGAGAACTAGTTTCTCGCCAACCCATCATGCTGGGGTAAAAGTATGAGTTGCCCAACGCCAACTAGGCAATGGGAAGAGAACTAGTTTCTCGCCAACCCATCATGCTGGGGTAAAAGTATGAGTTGTCCAACGCCAACTAGGCAATGGGAAGAGAACTAGTTTCTCGCCAACCCATCATACTGGGGTAAAAGTATGAATTGCCCAACGCCAACTAGGCAATGGGAAAAGAACAAGTTTCTCGCCAACCCATCATACTGGGGTAAAAGTATGAATTGGCCAACGCCAACTAGGCAATGGGAAGAGAACAAGTTTCTCGCCAACCCATCATACTGGGGTAAAAGTATGAATTGCCCAACGCCAACTAGGCAATGGAAAGAGAACTAGTTTCTCGCCAACCCATCATGCTGGGGTAAAAGTATGAATTGCCCAACGCCAACTAGGCAATGGGAAGAGAACTAGTTTCTCGCCAACCCATCATGCTGGGGTAAAAGTATGAGTTGCCCAACGCCAACTAGGCAATGGGAAGAGAACTAGTTTCTCGCCAATCCATCATGCTGGGGTAAAAGTATGAATTGCCCAACGCCAACTAGGCAATGGGAAGAGAACTAGTTTCTCGCCAACCCATCATGCTGGGGTAAAAGTATGAGTTGCCCAACGCCAACTAGGCAATGGGAAGAGAACTAGTTTCTCGCCAACCCATCATGCTGGGGTAAAAGTATGAATTGCCCAACGCCAACTAGGCAATGGGAAGAGAACTAGTTTCTCGCCAACCCATCATGCTGGGGTAAAAGTATGAGTTGCCCAACGCCAACTAGGCAATGGGAAGAGAACTAGTTTCTCGCCAACCCATCATGCTGGGGTAAAAGTATGAGTTGCCCAACACCAATTAGGCAATGGGAAGAGAACTAGTTTCTCGCCAACCCATCATACTGGGGTAAAAGTATGAATTGCCCAACGCCAACTAGGCAATGGGAAGAGAACTAGTTTCTCGCCAACCCATCATGCTGGGGTAAAAGTATGAATTGCCCAACGCCAACTAGGCAATGGGAAGAGAACTAGTTTCTCGCCAATCCATCATACTAGGGTAAAAGTATGAATTGCCCAACTCTAACTAGGCAATGGGAAGAGAACTAGTTTCTCGCCAACCCATCATGCTGGGGTAAAAGTATGAATTGCCCAACGCTAACTACGCAATGGGAAGAGAACTAGTTTCTCGCCAACCCATCATGCTGGGGTAAAAGTATGAGTTGCCCAACGCCAACTAGGCAATGAAAAGAGAACTAGTTTCTCGCCAACCCATCATACTAGGGTAAAAGTATGAATTGCCCAACGCCAACTAGGCAATGGGAAGAGAACTAGTTTCTCGCCAACCCATCATGCTGGGTTAAAAGTATGAATTGCCCAAAGCTTCTATAGCAATGGGAAGAGGAGATTAAATTCCTCTCCAACCCATCATACTATTCCTCGCCAACCCATCATACTGGGGTAAAAGTATGAATCGCCCAATACCGATAAAGTAAAGGGAAGAGGAAAAGTTTGGCATTTAAATCCAAACGTGGTCCTCGACAACTCACCATGTTGAGGGGAATAACATGGCTAGCCAACTCAAACGGTAGTTGGTAAAGGCTAATCAAATCCGTTAATAGCTGGGGGTTTGCTAAAAATCCCATATTAAACGTTAATTGTTATTTCGGTTTAAGAAATTGAGCATAAAACGGTACCGAGATAAATCATTTTGACGACAGGTTATTTGTTGGGCAAGCAAATCTGTTTTGAAGCCGGCAAATAAAAGAGTCAAGAGAATCATCTTTATTAAGGGGAAGATACAAAAAGAATTTCAAAGAAACATAGTAAAGTTTTCTCTCTCCTGTTTACAAAGTTCTTATTACAAGGAAGATAAAAGTGTAAAGAGAGATGAAACTATTGGTCTCCCAGAAGTCTCAATTGGTTTATTGTCTCGTCCAAATTTCTACGATGAGAAGCCTCCACGGTTTGCTGAGCTTGCCTACGCAACTCATCATCACTTATTGAAAGTTGTTGCTGACGAGATTCTTCTATGGCACGATTCCTGGCCATCTCTTCCTGCTGAATCTGCTCCTGCTGGACAAGCAACATCTCCCGTTTCTTGACAGATTCTCCTAATCGGAGTTCATTTTCTATCAAGGTGGCCCGAGCTCTCGCAATCGTCTCCTGGGCTTTAGAGATGGCCGCCTGACTTTCCTCAATTCCGAAGTTTACCCTTTGCAGATCGCCAATAACGGACTCCCGACTGGCCTGGAGCTCTGTCAGCTCCTGAGACCATCTCTCCTCCTGCTGCCTTAAAATATTTCTTCGAGATAAGGATTCTGCTCGAAGCCGCGCCAGCTCTATCTCAGTGATCGCCTCCACATCCGCCTGACGGAGTGTGTGTAGCATGGTCACCTGCTCTTCTAAAGCTGCAAGGCGGGCCCGGTATGGAGCTGCTCGATCTTGTCCACCGAATTTTTCGATATTTCCTAAATACCGGAGTAACAGTGGACGTGCGAAGTTGAAGGAATCATGGCCAGCAAGAACCATCTCGACACATCTTCTTAACAAATACATAAAATCCTCGACAGTGAAGCCAAAAAGTCTTTCAAGAGGATTTGCAGTGTCGGTAGGCAAAGTAGGCAATGCCAAAAGGGGTGTCGTGAGCAAGGGAGCAGTAGTGGCTGGGATTGGAGAAGAAGAAGCCCGTCCCTGCATTAAATTCATGATCTGAGGGACCAGTAGAGCCAGTGCAGATCTGGAAGAACTGGAGACCCCAGACGAAATACCGTCGGTACAGATCACTTGGGTACCCCCACCAACAGGAAGAGAAGATGGGACCACTTCGCCTGAAACTCCTTCGGTGGGAGAAGGATCTTCGAACGAGAATTTTAAATTATTCTCCTCCCCTGCTGGAAGGCTTGGAGTCGGAAGAGTTGCAGGTATCTCAGCAGCCACGACAACAGACGACGTTAAAATCGCTGACTGAGAAGGCGCTCCAACGACCGTGGGAAATGTCTCAGAAGAGCAAACGGGTGTTGGAGATGGCATGCTAGGAGAAGGTGTAGCCTCATTAGCAGCAGCTGCAATAATAATCTCAGTTCTCTCGTCACTTCCCAATTCGTCAATTGGAGGAATTGAAGAGGAAATAGAGGCAGGAGCCGGTGTGGAATAATCAGTCGCAAACTCACTAGCAAAGCTACCTACACCACCAACACAGCCAGAATGGTCCATTCTATCGTCAGACTCTACTTGGGTAGTCGAGTGCATTGGCGAAAGAAGTTGATCACCTACATTTCAGAAGACCAGAAAAGCAGTGTTACGTCAAAATAATAACGGGCAAAAGATAAAACGCTAAAGGCCATACCAGGCGATACAAGTCCAGTTGTCGGACTTGAAGGGGGAGCCATTGTTGTTTCCAGCAGTGTACCCGTCTCGCTACCCGTTAGTTGCGCCTCAGGTTCTGCCACAGGCTCTACGGCCGAAGGAGCTGAAATCTCAGCAACACTTGAAGCTTTGGCAGGTTCATCCTCCCTTGCCAATGCTGGGGGTACAGCTGAAGCCAACAAGTCGGAAGCAAGTTTAATAGCCACTTCTTGGGGGGCTATCAAGGTTTCTTGTGTCAGTTTTTACTTCTTACCCGGCCTTTTCTTTAAAGTACCGCGGCGTTTGAGAGTTGGACTCAGGGAACGACTGACAATAGGCTGAGGAACTCCACCAGCACCAGCATCATCATCATCATCATCACCGACATCATCGTCTGATTTGCTGATGTCCGAAGGCTCAGCCGCTGCGCCAAGGAATTCTTCCATTCCTTTTATCCTTACCCTAGAAGCACCCTGGCGGCTAATATAGAGAGCTTCAATATTTTTGCAACAACTGCGATTGAGAGAGAAGCCGGGCACGTCAGCATTCGCAATGTTGAACCAATTGCAGAAGCTGAGGGTCATGGCCAATTCTGGCACCTTCTGGGGCAAGGAGAATTCAGCTTCGGTCCCGCCCGCTGCAAAATGGAACCAGCCACGAGCACCTTCGTATAAATTCCCCTCGTAAGCAAGATCTTTATTTGGATTGCCCACATAAAGTTGAGAATATCCAAACTGGCGAGCAAAGCGACTCGGAGTATATGGCTCAATCTGACACCTGAGATCTTGACGATACACCAAGTGTCCGGGACGGATGTTGAGAAGCCACCAGAACGCTCCTGCAGATAAAGTAGTGAACTTATCTGCTCCCATGACATCCTTTAGCCTCGTCCCATATCCTCCACCGGGAAAGTCAGGAAAACACCGGAAGATCTCGTAATTCTGAAAGCTACGAAGAGTCTTCCGAATCTGGGACATATAATTCTGCCTCCATGAAGAACGTTCATATAGTTCTACAAGGAAGCACTTTTCGCCCGAACGACGCTCTGGCGCACTCATTAAAGAGGGACAGTGCAAGACAAGCCACGCCATCAAATAGGTGTAGGGCATCTCCACCCTAGGGTTTGGAGTTTTCGGTTGGGCAGTCTCTTTCGACTTGCCCTTTCCTTTCCCCTTGACCTTAATAGTGGGGAGGAAATCACGACAGAATACCCTCAGTCCATACTGCAAATTGCATACCATAGCGGGAAGGAGTCCAAGGGGTCGGCCGTATGCAAGAAGAACCGCTGGATATACCACGGTCACTGCAATCGCTTCCTTGGGCAATGACGGCACGACGCATCTTTTGAGCCACAGCATCAGAAACCCGGCAATGAGACCTCTGTTGGAGATCGGAAACTGGGCTTGATAGTGATAGCTCTTAAATGAAGTACCAGGACCGTATCCATTCTCATTGGATTCAGTGGTATAATATAATAGATGGCGGCCCTTAGCAATACGGTGATCAATCTCTGAGCCATAGATGGGTGGATGACCATGGATAGTGGCCGAGCTATCCTTAGAATTTAGGTTGGCAAAGAGGTATTCGGCCCACTTCTTGTGGCCAATACCATGATTACGTGCACCTGTCAGGTCAGCGCAAATATGATAATGGCACATCATCTCCCAGTATGTGGCATGGATGCGCTCGTCCCTCGCCAATAGTATGTTCAACTCATCGGTGGTGGGGATATACTCCTCGTAAGGGACTTCGCCCATCGAGAGCCCAGAAACCTCAAACATCTCGTGGAGAGCGAACCCTAGCTCACCCACTGGTGTAAAGAAAGTACAGGTTTCAGGGTTATACATCTCCAAGAGGTAGTAAAAGTGATAAGCACTCTGGGGAAACCCGAATTGGACATTCTTGATGGCTTTATACAAGCCAATATCCATTAAAATGGGCTCGTGGGAATCCAGCATGTACTGAACAAGGCGTGCCCACCACATATTGTTAGAAGAATGAACCCAGCCAGGCATCCTGAAGTCGCTAGCCGGGTACTGACCATCCTTCGCCAGAAACTCACTTAAGAAAGTTCGGGCACGAGATGGAACTTCTCCCACTGGAAGCTCCTTGCCAAATCGGCCTGGAAGCAAGCCAGTAATGCATCTTGGGGAACCATCTTGATAAACCCCTTTGGCACCAAATTTGCCTGTTGGGACGCCATCTTGCTCCTGAGTCAGTCCCCACTTTAATTCTCGAGGCATCGCTAGCCTCTGAAGATAGACCAGAGGATAGCTACGATCCATCCTAGGCAGAAACATCAGCATTTCGCCTGAGTTGTATAACTAAACATGCTCCTCTTCAGAAAGGATCTTATCTGAGTGGTTCATCTGGTCTCCAAAGAGGAAGACGGGTTTCTCCATCGCCTTTCTGTTCACATCTTCAAAAGCTGCGTCAGTTATGATTTCTCGCGCAGTAGTAGGGTGGTACTTGATCAGCTTCTCCTTGCGTTCCTTCGGGTCTGGTTTGTATGAGGGCAAGATGGTAGTGAAACGGAATTGGCCGGAGGGATCAGAACCCCCAGCAAAGCCGAAGTAATTCTTGTGGGGAAGAGATTCCATCGAATACCCTACTACAAAAAGAAAGCAGAGTGAGAGAAGTTTCTATAAGATAGAAAAAATTCTCTAAGTATGGACGCGCGAAGCTAAAAATTAGAACGCGCGAAGCTGAGAATAGCGCCGCGCGAAGCTAAAAATTAGACCGCGCAGAACTTAAAATAGTATCGCGTTTTCAGCGCGACTGCTACTTAAAAGAGCCTCGCGTTTTCAGCGGGACTGCTACTCAAAATAGCCTTGCGTTTTCAGCTCGACTACTACTTAAAAGAGCCTCGCGTTTTTAGCGGGACTGCTACTCAAAATAGCCTCGCGTTTTCAGCGCGACTGCTACTCAAAATAACCTCGCATTTTCAGCGTGACTGCTACTCAGAATAGCCTCGCGTTTTCAGCGCGACTGCTACTCAAAATAGCCTCGCGTTTTCAGCGCGACTGCTACTTAAAAATAGCCTCGCGCTTTAAACGCGAGGATGACGCGATAACTCCGCGTAAGAAGGCAGTCAGAGACTTTTCTTCTTCTCCAAGCCTTACGGCAGGAGTACGGCGATCTCGCCGGTAAAGGAGTTGATTGATCAGTTAAAATTAAGTCAAATCACTCTAGAAATGTTCTAGAGAGTCTCGATGGAGAGATTCTTACCCCCGATAGGCGAAATGTGGGCTGGCGCGTCGCTGCCTTGGCCGCCGCGTCGCTGCCTTGGCCGCCGCCACCACTGCTTGCGCCAGTCGCCGAAGATGGAGCCGCTCGAGAAGTAGCACGAGTTTTGGGTGCCATTGCTGAGAAAGATCGACTGAAAATTTGGAGAAACTCGGTCGGAAGAAGATTGGGTCGTCTGAACTCTGATCGCCTAAATCTCTAAGTTTCTGGAAAATTCTCAAATAGAGTGAGAAGGATAAGAAATAGAGATTTCTTTTAAATCGAAAGAACCGCCTCTTGGAATTCGGCGCGAGTTTCGGAGAAAGTGACTGATCAGTTACTCTCTAAAACGCGAAGCTATTAGCCTCGCGTGACTAAGAAAAAGCGAGGTTGATTAACTCCGCGCAACTATACAAAACGCGAGGATAGCCTGTGCCTTAGCTTCGCGTTTTCATGGAAAAAAAACTTAGATTTTTGACGAGTGCAATTAGGCGCTTCCATCTAAGTTAAAGCGATCCTTATCCGATCATCTAAGTTGCGCAGAAGTGCCTTAAACTATTTTACCAAAATTATTGACCATCTGTTTGTTGAGCAAGCAAAATTCTTGAAGCTAACAGATAGAGAGGAAAATAATTTATCTTTATTCATGAAGCAAAAGATTACAAAGAGGGAGTTATAGCTCTCCCAAAAGCTTTTACATGATCAAACTCATCAAATAAGCAAAAACAATAAGATTTCTCTACGGGGTGTTGAAGCTCAGTTCCCTGTTCACATGCAAAAGGAATCCAGGACTTCTCTACGGAGTGTTGAAGCTCAGTTCCCTGGTTCACATACAAAAGATCTCCTCTGCAAATGTCAACTAGGATCTGTCATCTGAAATGAAGCACGAGAGGAAAGGAAAGTGCTGCACTGAAGCGCAATTCTGCACTGCAAGTGCTGCAGCTCCTTATTTACAGCCCCTTCTGGAGTTTATCTCTCGGAGCCAGAGTTTGAAACTTGCAACTATGTTGTAAAGCATATGCTTCTGACTTCCTTAGAGTCACTTCTGCTGATGAAAATCGATAGACCCACATACATTCCTCTTCAGAAAGGATTGGACTTACTGCAAAAGGAACAGAGTTTCCAAAAGAGTGAAAACGCGGAGCTAAGCTAACTCCGCGCACAAATAAAGAAATAGCCTCGCGCTTTAAACGTAGAGGATGATGCGATAACTTCGCGTAAAGGAGGACAAGATTTCTTTCAGCTCTTTCCTTCTATTTCGGATTCATCGCGACTGCTAATCAAAGATAGCCTCACAATTCATAGCGACTGCTAATCAAGGATAGCCTCGCGGATTCATTGAGACTACTAATCAAAGATAGCCTCGCAATTCATAGCGACTGCTAATCAAGGATAGCCTCGCAATTCATAGCGACTGCTAATCAAAGATAGCCTCGCAATTCATAGCGACTGCTAATCAAAGATAGCCTCGCAATTCATAGCGACTGCTAATCAAGGATAGCCTCGCAATTCATAGCGACTGCTAATCAAAGATAGCCTCGCAATTTATAGCGACTGCTAATCAAAGATAGCCTCGCAATTCATAGCGACTGCTAATCAAATATAGCCTCGCAATTCATAGCGACTGCTAATCAAAGATAGCCTCACAATTCATAGCGACTGCTAATCAAGGATAGCCTCGCGGATTCATTGAGACTACTAGTAAAACCCCGCGTTTCAAGCGCAGGGACGACACAATAAAACGGCGATCTCGCCAACAAGACAAAGCAATCGTCCAGAATAAACCAAGCCAAAATATCTCAAAATGGTTCTTAGAAAACCAAGAGATGAGGTTTTTACCTTCGAAAGACGCTGCATAGACTGGTTCGCTGTTGCGTTTACCTTCACGGCTGCTGCCATTAACGCCGGCCAACTTGCGAAAAGCCAGACTCCTCTGGGAGACATCCTATGAAGAATTAAACGAAGATCAGTTGAAGATCATTCGTGAGTTACTCGAGTTCTCAGAAATTCTTCAGATGAGATGAAGAAGAAGACGAGCCGGGAGCTCTATTTAAATAGAAATTCCGTCGCTTGGTATTCGGCGTGGAAACTCGGGGTAATTAATGACATAATTACTCATTTCACTGAAGACGAAGTGAAGCTGATTAGCTCCGCGTAAGTGAGCGTAACGCGAGATAGACTTGGTATTCTAACTCCGCGTTTCAGTTTAGATATCCAAAGTATTTCAAAATCTGCTGAAGTCTAAGCCATTTTGAAAACTTTGGAGGGGGTTCTGTTGGCAGTGAAAATTTCTAAGTTAAAAGGATTTTCCACAACAGAACGCAGAGCTAATTCAATAGCCCCGCGTTTGGTTATATTAACCCTGCGTTTGAATAAAACACGGAGATGTTTAATAGCTCCGCGTTGATTCCGCAGTCTGGCTTGTATTAGCCTCGCGTTTGAGTAAAACGCGGAGATGATCAATAGCTCCGCGTTAGCTCCGCATTTTGGTTATTTAGCGTCGCGTTTTGATGTGATTAAAGCTCCGCGTAAGCAGATAACCAGAATCTCATATTGATTGAGATTATGATTTTGGGCTTATCCAAATACCCGAATCAAGTCTAATCAGGATTCCATCAAAACTAAGATATTTGATTGGAATCCTTGATGAATGCGAGTTCTATTTAGATAGAAACTCTTGCATTAACCTGGGGCTATAAATACCTTCTTGGTGAAACCCTAAAGGATCTTTTGGAAGTTTTGGTAAAATTCAAGTACGCGCGAGAGCCTTGAACTAATCAAAACCAGAGATCAGGGAGCTTCTTCTTCTTTTTGGCATCGGAAGCCTCTTATCGATCCTTTGGCAATTCAAGTACGCGAGAGAGCCTTGAAGCCTTTGCTGATCATCTTCTGAAATCTTAGAGAATTCAAGTTACGCACAGAGCCTTGAGTTCGTGAAGATCAGAGAAAATCACTATCTTCTTTCTGGAGTTCTTGAGAAGTTCGAGTTACGCGAGAGAGCCTTGAACGAATCAAAACCAGAGAAGATCGTCTATATTCGGCCGATATCTTTAAAAGAGAAGATTTCAACGTACCGATCGTCCAAAGGAACTGCTTGATAGATCCCATCGCCACAGATCCCACAACTATTGTAAAAGAGAGAGATTGAACTATAAAATCCTCTCGTTTGTTCTTTTTTATATCTTGTTCACTTTCATTGTAATTTAAGTTAATTCAATGGGAGGAAGCGAAGGAACTTTTGCGACGAACACTACTATGAAAGGAGGAGAGAAGAAAGGCCACACTTGATTGGGTATAGCGACAGCGACATGGCAGGAGATGTAGATGACCGCAAAAGCACAACGGGTGTGCTGTATCTGCTCGGGAAGAGCCTTATCAGCTGGCAATCTCAGAAGCAGAAGGTGGTGGCACTGTCGTCCTGCGAGGCGGAGTACATTGCTGCCACAACGGCGGCATGCCAAGGAATTTGGCTAGGGCGCCTATTCGGTGATTTAACAAAGAAGGAGCCCAGCAGCATCACACTCAGAGTGGACAACAAATCAGCTATATCCTTGTGCAAGAACCCTGTTTTCCATGATCGAAGCAAGCACATCGATACCCGCTATCATTTCATTAGGGAGTGTGTTGAAGGAGGGAAGATTGCGGTTGAGTACATTAGCTCGGATGATCAGTTTGCCGACATCCTAACGAAGCCTCTCGGGCGCATCAAGTTACTGGAGATGCGCAAGAAGATTGGGTTGATTGTAGTTAAGAAAGTGCAACAAGATTAGGGAGTGATTGTTGGATAATTTTGTTGTATTGCCTCAGCGTTTTTAGATAAGAAAATTAGTTCAGTTTGGTTTTGAATTAGTCAAGATAAGAAAATTAGTTCAGTTTGTTAGATAAGAAAATTAGTTCAATTTGTTTTTGAATTAGTCAAGATAAGAAGATTAGTTCAGTTTGAATTAGTAATCCGCTTTATACGGTTAGAGGCGTGAGTTTTGTACTCTCTATATATAGATGAAATAATCAAGAGGAAGTTTCAAGCCCTCTTCTAAACAAAAATTCTTCTTTTATTTCTGTTGTTTTTTCTACAAATACCTTTCCACTTGAAATTCATTTACTTGCTTATTAAACTCTTGACTGGACCATTTCAAAGCATTTAAACAAGCCCTACGAAGGTAGCATAGATGATCACTCAATACGATAACAGGCGACGAAGTACATTCTTACATATCCAAACCACATCGGACTAATTTCCACATATTATTATTCTCGTATATGTATATATGAACGACTAAATGCCACCACCACGAAGTACGTTTCTCATAATTACTATTCTGGGAAAGCCTCGATGATGGACCAGATGGCCGGGATCTTGATGATGTTCAGGCGAGGAAAGCCGGCAGATTTCAAGAGCGTCTTCCACTCTTCCTCAGTCCTCTCTTTTCCAGCGGAGGTGTGGGCGTACATCAACATGTCGAACTTTGCTCGTATTTCTCCCAGCGGACTGTCGTCCTCCGAGTATAGCACCACCTCCATGATGACCACCTTACCGCTCTTTGGTATGACGCTGCGGCAGTTGTTCAGCACCTTTGCGCAATCTTCATCCCCAAAGCAGTGCAGCACGGTCTTCATGAACACAGCATCCGCCTGGGGAACAAACTCGAACATATCCCCCGCAACATGAGTGACTCCGGGATACTCTGGCGCCGTCCCCACAACAAATGGCAGGTCGAAGTTGATCCCCTTGAGCCCCGGATTCAACCTCACGATCTCGGCCATAGTGGAACCGGTCCCACCACCGACGTCCACCAAGGATGACAGCCCGCTGAACCCGTCCTTGTAGGACGACAGCATTGCATCCATCGTCCCCTTTGCAGTGCACGCCATGGCACTGTTGAAAACATCGTTGAATTGGGGGTTGATGGCTGCAGTCCCGAACAGCAAGTCCATGCCGTGAGCGGTGATGTAGGGAGCGCCACCGGACTGGACACAATGAGAGAACTTGTGCCATGCGACAAAAGGCAGAGGGTGAGTCAGGAACATGGCCATGGGGACGAGGTTGAGGTCGGAGGAGCAGACGAGGGCAGTGGAGGCCGGGGTAAGCCCATAGTGGGGCTCTCCCGACACATCATCGACCGTAGAGGAGAAGATGCCATTGTGGGAGAGGAAGCGCATGATGCGGAGGAGAGCGGTGGAGTCGGGAGGGGTGGGGCCAGGGAGGAGGGAGGCGATGCGGGAGAGGGAGAGGTGCCCAGTACCTTTGCTGTGCTCGTGGATGATGTCAGCGATCCGGAGCTCCACGGCGCATCGGAGGACCATCGAGTTGACGAAGGAGAGCATGGACTTCCATACTTGGGTCTGGCCGTCCATGGACACGGTGTCCTTCTTTTGCTGCACTTGCTCCCCGGCCTCCGACACCATTTTCAGTAGTTTGTTTGTGAACTTTGAGTACAACTGGAAGTATTAAGAATAAGTACAACTTGAATAGATACTCAAGTGTGGGATGGAAAATGAATAGCGAACGAGGGTATTTATAGATGAATATGGGGAGGGGAACATGGCGTAGTCTGCTTTGATTTTGAACTACGGTTTACTAATTGGTGTTATTAGAGGAGAAATTTGTTCTCCTTCATCAATAAATGAAAAATCAGACTAATAATTTGTCTGATTCTAGCATCCGAAGACTAACAGATGAATAATTGCTGAAATTGACGCGCACCTGCAACATCTGATTGTTACGTTGTGGGTAGGTGCACAGGCTTGCGGGCTCTGGGTGGGTGAGACTCGCATTCGGCGCTTTGGTGTTACTTTTTTCTACGTCAATGACATAACCTCCTGATCCTCTCCCCCCACATAATATGTGTTAGGACGGCCCATGTCTAATATATCTTAATTGTTCATTAGTTCGTGAATGGTTCAATTTTTACATAAATTTAAATCTATTAAGTTGTGCCATTGCACTAAAGAAGGATCAGGAAAAACGAAATCAAATAACGATGGGAACAACAAATATGGTAATGAAATCATCAATATCTATATGCATTCATATAGATGCAATCTCCGACTTAGGATCAATCATAAGTCAACTCAATCTCGGTGGGTCAACTTATTGTTGAACATGATACTGATACCACTAAAATACAAGTCATATCTGCTTCCGATATATAGAATACAAGCACGTACAACAAGTACCGGCAATATGTTCGGTTTGAATCGGCTAAATCCCAATTATCATATCGCAACAACTGATAATAAATACATATAGATAAATAAAGTGACATTCATTATATCATGAACTTTATCATATAACTAGAAATAAGAAAATGGTAAAGGAAAATTTAAGATAACTTTCACTAGGGAATGATAAGTTCGAAAATGTAAAAAGATAATATAGCTAAATAACTACTGATCTTCGACCACTTCTATAAAATACTCTAAGTCTTCAGCAGTAGGATCAACATTATCTATTTCAGGCTCCGAACTTGCATATTCAGGTCATCAAATAGCGACAAAAACAATATACATAAAAAACATATTTATAATAAACCAGTAAGAGTTATATCCAACATGATAATAAATAAGTCGTAGAAAATAATAAGTTAATATGTAATAATAATATTAGCTGATATAGGTTAAATCTAATGTCTTCTAGTGTAGTTACAATTATAATAGGTATATTCTTATTAAAGATGACATATAATTGGAATAGGATACCACTATTTCGCTTATCTCCTGTATACATCCGAAAATGATCACATGGATTGTCTCGTGCCGAATTAGGCCTACAGTTAGGCAAATAGGAATAATCAGGTGCGATCCATGAAATTACCATGCACTCTTAGTATGCGAAATATTTAGTTGTACAATTAATAAGTTTATAGCGCAAACAAAATATATTTCCATCATTCAGTTTAATGTCATTTAAGTAAAGTTCATGTCAAGTCAAATTCTAGTTGTCAAAGTTTGTATATAGATCATATTATGTACAATATTTCAATTCAATTTTATTAGTTTGTTAACAATATAATTTAAATAGTTCGTTCGATTTATACTTTATTAAATAAATTAAAATTAGCTAAATCAAAGATTTACTAATTTAAGATATCATAGAGATATATCTGCCAAGTAAATATATGAATGGTGGAGGCTTTCCGTGTTATGCACGTTTCTTAATTATGTAACCAATATACAAGAGAACTTTTATAGATACTGATACAAAATAATATCATAAACAGTATTTTTCCCTGATTATAGCTTTTATGTGATTTACCAAATATTGTATATCGATTATTCGAAAATCTAATTATATTGGGCGATATAACATATTTAATAACAAGTGTATAACAAAAATAACATGATTTCGATAATATGAACAATTGTAAGTAGTTAATGATAATAAATTAATTTATAGAAATAAATAGTGTAATTAAAATAGCAGCTAAGAAGAATAACGTGATTAGTGAGTTCAAAAATAAAGTCACCTCGATTTGTGTCGCGTTATCGATCAATTAGTAAACACATGAAACAATCTACACATAAAATTATAAAATAATTGTTAAAAATTGTTTAATATGAATTTAGGTGATTTTTAAGAATTTTTCTAATATTCATAAACCACTAAAAATTTAATTTTAAACTTAAATAGTATTAGCGGGACTAAAATCAATAAATGTGTCTGAATCCGTCTAATTGGGTTTATAAGATAGTGGATGTTATTTTTAAGTTATTATGATTGTTGGATCATGGGTGAGCTAACTATATGATCCAATGGGATAAATCTAGTGAGAAATAAAGAAAATAGGTTAACCAACCTTAATTAACGGAGATCCAAGAGAATGAAAAAGATAAAGGTTCCTCCAATGAAATCCGGTGAGGGGAGTGATGCCTTCGGCGAGAGGGTGGCGCACTGGCATCATGCCAATGAGATGCTCCGCAAGGTGAGTGAGCAAAAAGAATTTTAGAGAATTAATGTGAGGATTTAATTGAGAACAGAGGTTGGATTTAAATAGTATTGGATTTACGAGTTATATGATATGAAAGATTTGAGAGAATTAAAGAGGATAGTGGGGATTTATTATTAACAATTAAAAAGAAAAATTTATTCTAGAGATTTCAAATGATTGAAGTGATGGAGAAGATGAAAATTTTGAAAGTTAGAGAAGATGAAATAACTGGAGGGTTAGGGAAAATAAATAATCAAATTCATTATTTTGTTTATTTATCTATTTATTAATTTACTTATGGCTAAAAATATACTGGTCATTAAAGGATGCCTAGAAACATAATGTTTTAAGGACATAAATAATTCATTGAACCCCACTAACAAGTCTTCTATATATTTATGATGAAGATGGATTATATGTAGCAATCATTAGAGAATGCTACAGTATCTATCAATATCTAGAAGGAAAACATGATTAATATGAGCAAGCTATAAGATGTTGATAAACGATGGGCCAAAGATAAATTGTACAGGTAGAGAAGTATAAAGATAAGGAATTGCATTATTTGTACTAAACTTCTTGACACTCTCCAAACACACTACAAATAACCCATATATATAGTTGTACAAATAACCATTCATCTCCCTAATTAAATGCAGATACACCCTCTCTTTCTATGACACTTGAACTTTCTAAATGACCCTTTAGATTCTCAAGAAATACAATGCTTCAATAATAAATTGACTTAAATAATTAATTTCAATATCCTTCCTTAATTTTGATTCATCATTCCAATTCTACTCCTTAATAGAGAGAATATTTCAAACTTCAGAGATTTCATAGATATGTCGGCAACTTGATCTAATGATTTCACATGAATGAGCTCCACTTCTTTATTCTTCACCTGCTCCCGAATGAAATGATAGCAAGCATCGTTGTGCTTGTTTCCTTCATCGTCTACTGGATTCTATGAAAGTGCAATTGCCGACTTATTATCAACATAGATCACTTCGGGTTTGTCTTGAGAAAACTGAAGATCTTTGAGTAAATTTCTCAGCCAAAATGTATGACAAACTCTTGATGATATAACTACATATTCAGCTTCATAAGTAGAAAGAGTAACAATGGGTTGTTTCTTTGATGACCAAGTGAATGCAATATTGCCCATAAAAAAGTATATCTGGTTGTACTCTTCTGATCATTAATATCTCCAACTAAGTCACTTTGATGTAGCAAAGAATCCTCTTTGCTGGTAGTAAATGTGAAGATTTTGGATCTTCTATGAATCTACTAATGAGTCCAACACTATTTAAAATATCTGGTCTCATACACGTTAAGCAGTAAAGGCTGCCAACCAAACTTTTGAAATGTATTGCATCAACTTTGCTTTCAGAATCATGTTTAGACAATTTATTCCACAATCAACAGATATGCATACAGAATTGTAGTCCTTCATATTAAACTTTTCAAGAGTAGTTTTGGCATAACCTTCTTGAAAGATAAAAGTATCCTTTTTACCTTGTCTCACCTTAATACCAAGATAGTAAGATATTAGCTTGATGCCTATCATCTCAAATTCTTGAATCATGGAGTTCTTAAACTCTTCGAACATGCGCAGTTTGTTACCGATAAAGACAAGGTCATCCACATATAAGCATACAATAAGGAAATCCCATCTTTATTTGTCTTAGTGTATAAGGCATGTTCAGAAGGACATCGGCTAAAATTATTATTCAGAAAATATTTATTAATTCTACTTTACCAAGCCCTTGGTGCTTATTTTTAGGTCATATACTGTTGTTTTCAGCTTCAATACCTTTGATTCTTCTCTTTTTTTGATGTAGCCAAGAAATTGCTCTACATATACCTCTTCTTCAAGAACTCCATTCAGGAATGTCGCCTTCACATATAGTTGATAAATTGACCATTTGTTTTGTGCAGTTAAAGATATAATCAATCTAATAGTTTCAAGGCGACCAATAGGAAAAAAATACCTTGTTATAATCAATTTCGGTCTTTGATTGTATCTTTTAGTGACCAATCTAACCTTGCACCTCTCAGTTTCTCCCTTCACATTCATCTTTTTTTTTTTAAAACCCACTTTACTCCAATTGCCTTCTTGCTCTGTTGAGGTGTTGTAAGTTCCCAGATATTATTCTTTTCGATTGCCTTGATCTTTTCATTCATAGTTGCTCTCCATCTTTGATCTTGAATAGTCTCTTCGAAGTCTATAGGCTCACAACCAACAAATAAGCAAAATAGAGTCAAATTATTCTAATTTTTAGTTACCTCATACAGTTCGGTCAAGTTTCTGGATTTTTTGACTTTTGGACTTGATGATGATGAGGATGATATGAAAGAAGCTATTGATGGTGATGGGAGCGGTGATAATGGAACATGTGTTAGAATATCTTATATGATCTCCTTATCTTCATCAACAAGTATGATTAAATAGTTGCTAATTTCTCCCTTGCTCCAATTCCACGATTTATTCTCGTCGATTTATACATATTTGCTCATAATTAGCTTATTGCATGGATCATATAGCTTGTAATCTTTAGTTATTGAATCATTTGACTCAGATCTTATCCCAGCGGTTACTCCCCTCAATATATAAAAAGGGGTAGAGTTCAGATGGAAAGGGGATTTTTCCAGAGACTAGAGTCCAGAGGAACGGAGAATTCCTATAGAGCGGATGTTTTTCCAGATTTTGTAAAGAGGAGTCTCTTCCCAATCAAGATCGTATCGTCAATGGAGCAAAACAACGAAGATGCCAAGGAAGCTGCCAAAGTAAAAAAAGAGGCAGAAAAGTTTCATTATAATTCTGAACATGGAACCTTGTATCGAAAAATGCTAGGTGGAGTTTTACTTCGGTGTCTATTGTTACAAGAAGCACAAGAGATGCTTAAAGAATCACATGATGGAGCCTATGGTGCTTACTAGCCAGGACCTAAATTAGGAGATCAGATAAAAAGAATAGGTTTCTATTGGCCAACAATGATGTCAAACGCCATGGCCTATGCAAGAAAGTGTCATGCCTGTCAGGTACATGCAAACTACATACATCAGACTGCAGAGCACCTACATCCAACCACGATTATGTGGCTATTCGAGACGTGGGGAATATATATCATTGGTCCCATCACTCCACCATTTTCTCATGGGCATTGGTTCATACTAGTTATAATCGATTACTTTTCAAAATAGGTAGAAACTATCCCTCTAAGAGAAGTAAAAACGAACGATGTGATCAACTTTATCAAACACCACATCATCTATCTCTTTGGTATTCCTAAACGAATCATCAGCAACGACGGCCCCCAATTCACTAGAAAGGCCTATACTAAATTATGTGATAAGTTTAGAATACAAAATGTATTTTCATCTCCATACAATCCGGCTGCAAGCGACCAAGCAGAAGCATTTAACAAAATCATTGTGAAGCTTCTGCAAAAGTTTGTCACTACAAGTCAGCATGACTGGGATGAGAAATTGGGAGCTTGTCTATGGGCTTACCGCATAACGGTAAGAACACCGACAAAAGCCACACCATTTTCTTTGGTATATGGTTGTGAGGCTGTGCTACCTTTGAAAATTCAAATTCCTTCTCTTCAGGTGGAACTAGCTACAAGAATGATCACCAAAGAAAAGCATAATCAACAACTTCAGGAATTAGAAGCATTGGATGAAAAGCGCTTGAAAGCTCAGTAACAAACAGAGCTCTATCAAGCGCGAATATCCCGAGCATTCAATAAGAAAGTGAAAAAACAAACTTTCAAAGTGGACAACTTGGTCTTAGCAGTCAAACGACCAATGATCCTAACACATAAGACTAAAGGCAAATTTCAGCCGAAATGAGAGGGCCCCTTTGTAGTAGAGATGGTCTATTCAAATTAAGCATATCGATTGATCAATCAACATGGTGATCGGATGATGATACTAATCAATGAAAAATTTCTGAAAAAATATTATTCTTAAGGGAATGAAATCATCCGACCTCTTCTTCATTACAGTAAATGAAGAAATACTGATTTGCCGCCAGTGCACAGTTCCACACCCCAACTTGGGGCACAAAATGAAAATGAATTCTACGTCTCTACGACTATGGATAGGGAAAATGTTTGACATGTAAGTCCAAACAAAGTCCTTACTAACCCTATCATGCTAAGAGTAAAAACATGAATTGCCCAACACCATCAAAGTAACGGAAAGAGAACTAGTTTCTCGCAAACCCATTATGCTGGAGGTAAAAGTATGAACTGCCCAACACCATCAATATCAAGATAACAGAAAGAAAACCAGTTTCTCGCCTAACCCTTCATACTTGGGAGTAAAAATATGAACTGCCAAAAGCTGCTAAAGCAAAGAGAAGAGGAAAAGTTTGGCATTTAAGCCCAAATAAAATTCTCGATAAGTTACCATGTTGAGGGGAATAGAATGGCTAGCCCAACTCAAACGGTAGTTGGTAAAGGCAAACAAATCTGTTGATAACTGAGAGTTTGCTAAAAATTCTATAATAAATTTGTCACAACAGTTTCCTTATTCGGTTATAAGGATATACCATTGCCTGAAGCTGCTAAAGTAAAGGGAAGAGGAAAACTTTGGCATAAAAGCACAAACAAAATGCTTGATAATTTACCATACTGAGAGGAATAGTATGTCTAGCCCAACTTAAATAGAAGTTGGTAATGCCAAACCAAATCCGTTGATAACTGGGGGTTTGCTAAAACCCTAATAAAATCAAATCTCCTGTCACGTTAAAATTTTATCTCTAACAGCAAGAACTTTCTTGTCACTTTTATCTAGCAGAACCAGTAACACTCCAAAATATTTGTCAATTAAGATCATACCTCTGACATCAGAATTTAAAATTGAATCAATTTTCTCTATGAGATCAAATCCAACAAAATCTCCTGTCACATTAAGCTTTTACCTCTGACAGAAAAGAAAACTTACACTTCATCAAGTCCAATATTACAATCTCTGATGAATTTGTTTTTGAAATCGCTAAGTTAAAAATTATCTCTGATGAAATCTATCTCCCTATCAAGTTAACAGTTACCTCTGATAGTCAAACTCCAAGGCTAAATACGTTAACCGTCACCTCTGTTTAGTTAACTCATTCCTATCATAACCAGATCCTCCGAATAGGTCGAGTTTTGAGACATGTTTAATGACACCTCTGTCTATTCCGAATATGATATACTAGATATTACTGAACGGTTAGGACATACCTCTACTTGCCATCTAATGAGCACGTTAACATCATACCTCTGCTTGTCATCTGATGAGAATGTTAACATCATACCTTTGCTTGTCATCTGATGAGCACATTAAAATCATACCTCTGCTTGTCATCTGATGAGCATGTTAACATCATACCTCTACTTGTCATCTAATGAGCAC
Organism: Dracaena cambodiana; assembly: GCA_036321105.1. Taxonomy (NCBI): domain Eukaryota; kingdom Viridiplantae; phylum Streptophyta; class Magnoliopsida; order Asparagales; family Asparagaceae; genus Dracaena; species Dracaena cambodiana. The sequence continues at coordinate 16,082,528 of JAYEPQ010000010.1, forward strand.
GTTAACATCATACCTCTGTTTGTCATCAAATCAGCACGTTAACATCATACATCTACGTGTCATCTAATGAGCACGTTAACATCATATCGTTGCTCATCTTCTATAAGACAAGTTAACAATTATCTCTGTCTATAAAATTCATCACAGATTATCTATCATGCTCTTAGTCTCTGAACAGATAAAAAAAATGATGACGACTGCAAAGCCAAAATCAAAGAGTCCAAAGTGTTTCAAAATTCGTTACAAATCAACACAGAATTTTGAAAACTTTGGAGAGGATTATGTAGATAAAAAAATTGCTTAACGGGTGCACCGCGGGTGCACCTGCAAGTGTCACCCATGGGAATTTCCCGCGGGTGGTACCTGCGGGTTGCTCCCGCGGGCCCCACACCCTCTGGTGCCACCCACGGGATGCACCCACGGGGTTACCGGCCTCGGTGCTTCGGTTATGTGGATTTGTTACAAGAATTGGGTCTGAATTTTCAGGAAACAGATACCCCCGATATCGATGTTTTGTTACCGGATTTGGCTCATATCTTATCCGAGCGGTTACTCCCCTCAATATATAAAAAGGGGTAGAGTTCAGATGGAAAGGGGATTTTTCTAAAGACCAGAGTCCAGAGGAACAGAGAGTTCCCAGTGAGTGGATTTTTTTCCAGAGTTTGCAACAAGAAGTCTCTCCCCAATCCAGATCGGATCATCAACGGAGTGCATCATTGAGGATCCACCACTACCAGATCCCACAAATTAAAAAAAAAGAGAATCAAATTAATTTTTCCTATTCTTGTAATCTTGATTTTTTTTATTGTAATTTTCTTTTACCATTGTATTTTAACATAAAATCTCAATGGAAGGAAATCTATAATTTTTGGGCGTATGCAAATGAATATTATAATCCTTTCCAAGAGTTGGCTTATACTCAATATATAGCTTTTCATATTAGGCACATAATACACATCAGAGATGAATTTATCTTCACCACTTTTAAGATGAATGAGAACTTTACCTCTCCTCTTCACGTAGTTTTGGAGAAATCATCCAATGTCACCTTGCTATTTATAGTTTCACCCATGCCCACAAACAAACTTCGCTTACTACACATAAGGTTGTTGACGCCAGTGTCGAGGTATCATATATCTGCTTTGTTATCATAATCTTTATATGCAAATAAGAGAATATTATCTTCATCTCCTTTTTAGCATAATTCAACTTCTCCTTAACTTGATTTCAAGTATTTGCAAAATAATTAGAAGCAAAGTGACCATACTTCTTATAGTTGAAGCATTGAACCTGTGATTTCCATCGACTGCCATTGAATCTATCTTGTTCACGACCTCTTGTAAACTTCTGATTTTCGTTGTCCTTCTCTTCAGGATTATTGTGGTCTCCTCTTCCATATAAGCATCGTCATCTGCCTCGACCTCGTCCTCGAGCTCCTCCATGTCCACAAGCATTATAATCTTCTTCTGAATCTTCTTAACATCCTTTAAAGAAAGTGTACTTTGGAGAACTGTCTCTACTGATTTATACTTCTTGTTGGATCTTTTCTTGTGGCCAATCAATGATTCTGAGAGTTCATCAACTATCATATTCTCTAAATCTTTAGGCTCCTCGATGGCGCATACAATATAATCAAACTTCGAAGAAAGTGATCGAAGTAACTTCTCTACAACACAAATATCTTCAATCTTCTCGCCATTTCTTCTAAGTTGATTCACCATGTCCAGGATTCAAATGATGTAGTCTAAAACTAATTCACTTTCTTTCATCTCTAAATCTTCAGACTCCTTTTGGAGTGTTTGGAGTCGAATGTTTTTCACCTTCTCCACTCCTTTATAGGAGTTTTAAATTATCTTCCATGCCTATTTCAAAGTCATTGCTTTAGAAATCTTCTCAAATGCCGATTCTTCCGCTCCTTGATAGATAAACTTGAGGGCTTTACTCTCTTTCTTTCTAGATTCTCCAAGTGAAACTCTTTGTGTTGCCATTAGGGCTTCTTCATTCTTTGGCTTCTCATAGCCTTTTACCATAATGTCTCAACAATCTATTTTATCCAACAACACCATCATTTAGATGCACCAATTTTCATAATTTTCTTTGGTGAGGCGAGGGCGATGTAGGAGATCGTTCTACTAGCATTCATTTTCTTCTAGCTTTGATACCAATTTGATAAACAATAGGGCAAAGATAAATTGTATAGGTGGCAAAGTATGAAGAGAAGGAATTATATTCTTTGTATTGAACTTCTTGGCACTCTCCAAACACACTATACACAACCCATATATATAGTGGTAAAAGTGACCCTTCATCTCCCTAATTAAAATGCAGATATATCTTGAAAAATTCTATTTATGCATGACAAATTACTTTGGATACCCAGGTTACTCTTTACATCAACCTCCCATTTTGATACATCACCAATTTACTCTCTACGCCCAATATTTTCCCAAATTTAACTCTCTCTCCCCTACTTTCGTCTATTGCAACTGAACCCTAAGTTTCCAAACTTTACTTTTAGCCCTACTCCGCTGTCTGCCCACCTATTGCTGGCAAAATTTTGGAGAAAAGAAAGAAAAAGAATTCATCATTTTAGCCAAAAATTAGCTTACATGCGAATCATGTACCATATAGAGGTCTGCGTTTTGAGCTAGAAAAGGCTAAAACATGACCCTCACAGAGTCATATTTTATCTTTAAAACATCAAAAGAGTTAAAAAAACACAAGCCAGCCAAAACACAGATCCTCATCCAAAGAGTTCAGCGTATTGGGCTAAGTAAAGGCTGACAAATATGGGCCCCTGAAGATCACGTTCTGTCCTCAAAACCATAAAGAAATATGGTTATTCAAGTGGATTTTGAGTTGAATTTCAACAAAAATGCTGATCTAATCTGCAATTTAAATGCAAGATTGCATTGTGGACCACAAAGTCTTATAAAAAAAACTAGGGATAACCTCGTTTTAGTGTAAACGAGGACCCAGTTGAGAGGCTAACACATGGATCATCAATTAAAGAGATATCTATATTTTTATCTATCTTTTGAGCTCACGATTAGAGCTAAATATAATTAAAATGCGAAGCCCAAAGGGTCGCATTTTCATAACAAAGTCTCAAAGGATAAAAACTATCCTCATTAGTACCCAATTCAAGCAAGATACTGGGAGATAAAAATATGGATCATCTACCATAAAGAAATCTACATTCTAAACCCATATTTGGAGATAAGTATAGCCAACATATATACGGGCCCCGAAAGGTCGCATTTTCATTCCAAAGCCTCGAGAAGCGAAAATCATCTTCAACGATACTTAAATGCGGGTATGAGCATGCCACATGAGCTATCAAAAGCTAAAACATGGATTTAAGGATTGAGTTCCGCATTTCAGTTATAAATCCAAAGGATTAAAGACATTAGATACAAATCCAAGATTTAATACAAATCCAATGGATTAAAAAATAAACAAATAATTCTCAAATCAGGGGTCCATTAATTGGACAGTTATACCAATTTAAAGGTCTTCAGAGCTCTATAAATAGCTAAAGACTGGGCTAAAGAAGGGGTTAGTCGATTAATCATCTCTACTTGTACACTTGTGCTAAAAATCTAGAGCCCTGGCACCCAAGAGCTTTACTAAACTATCAACTAAAGAACTTGTTTGGAGTGTCAATGGAGAGCATGATCATCTTCCACGACTACAACAGAACCCAACGTTAAATAAAGAGAAAATTAGATATTCCTCATCTTCTATAAATGGGGAGCCGTTCTAATTATAATTTTTTATTGAGATTTTCAATAAAATTTCAATTTCATGACAAATAGAAGATTGGCGACTCCATTAGGGGACCCCTATCATCTCCAATGATATGGTCATAGCCCAATCTGATAAAGTTTCAGTCAGCACCATGGTCGAGTCACTCATCATCGAGTTCGACCAAGAGAAATATGAAGAATTCCTCTCATTTGGCTCCATGAGCCCATGATACTTGCAGAAATGCCGCAAGGTCTCAGCCAATTTAGCCTCTAACGAGGTTCTGAAAATTGTAGTCCAACCAAGGGACTCTCTAGATCAGTTTGGTCTCAAAGGAGAGATTTCTCCTCTTTTAGCACAAAGCTTCAGGTCTATCCCACTTAAGATGATCCCAAGGAAATGGATTAGGATCCCTGCAATAACAAAGAAAAATAACCATTCTCTGATATCCAAGGAGATGATACTGAAGACAAGGTCCCTCTCACCCTCACCATGAGGAGGAACCTAAGAAAAAGCAAAGCTCGAGCCTTCCATTGAGCCATGCAAGAAAAACCAACTGTTATCCAACAACTATGCGAAATTCCAATTTGCGTATGGTGACAAAAGAGTGGAGTCGTGGTCTCCAACAAGAAGCTGGACCAAGACACGGATGTGTTTATTCACGTTTCTTACAAAAAATACCGCTCGCCCACCAAGCACATCTTCGACTATGTGGAGTTTACATCTGCGTTTTCCAAGTCAAATGTGGGTCTCAGACTCGCATTTTTGAAGCCAAATGCAGACCTTAAGGTCGTATTTCAGAAACAAAACACAAATCTTATGTCACATTTTAGAAGCTAAACGCGGGCCATAGACCCGCATTCTTGAAGCTAAGCGCGGATCTCAAATTTGCATCTCAATAGAAGCCACGCTGCAACCCTAGATCCACATTCATGAAGAAGATATAGCCTCTAGGGCTTATAGACTATCAATCCCAGTCATACCAGCTTCATCAGAAGCTCATTCTCCAGTTGCAATGGCTAAAGTAAAGTTTGCTCCTGAGATTTTCAAGCGGATAGATTCTCCTATCTCGAAAACACTATTTGGAGGGAATGTTGCCTTTGCCAACAGTCTCACAAGTTCCAATACATGGGACCTTAGGGTATTTCTTGAAAAGAAAAGAGAAAACTCCCAAGTATCTCACAGTCATTATGAACAGTTAATCAACAATTCTGTCTCACTACTCCTGTTTTGCAACTCCATGAAAGTCGTTTATTATCAACAACCTTGCATCGTCTCCAGTCTAACCTTCAAAGAGAAAACAACGTGCCATTAAACAAGAATTCTCTGAATTAGAGTATCTTGAAGTATCATCCAACATGATATCTATAGGAGGGAAGAAGCAAAAGAAGACGAGTAGTGTTGCCCGAACAGATTCGTCAGACTTTGAGCACTCTTCTGGTCTGAAAAGTATATTCACTGATATTTGAGATGTCTTTCGAAACACTGACTTCAGAAGGAGGTGACAGTACCTTTAGATTACCGGAAGATGGCCGAAATCTCCTCTAATGAAGAAGAACCAAGAAACTTTGCTATCGCAAAATCTCAGACTTCTGACTCATTCCTTGAAGATTCTGTCTCTACGAATATGATGCAGGAAAATCCTAAAGAGTTTATGAAGAGAATGGATGTGGAAGAGAAGATCATCCAAAAATAGTAGGAGATTATAAGAGAGATCAGGAGAATGGGCTCAGAAGTAGCCTCCTGAGTAGGGACAATGGGCTCAGAAATATCTGCGGCCACTCCTACAGCCTCCAAAGCTCATTAAGAAGATGGTAATTCCGTGGCTAACTCAGTCGTAAAAGAACGATGAGGCTTCTTGGCTAGGCAAGCAAAACCACTGGCTGATCATGTGCGCTTTACCATAGCTTCATAATCTCCCTGAGTGGCTGCATCTCTTCGAGTAGGCACATCAGCTCGAGGTGGCACATCAAATTGTGCAGGCACATCTTCCTGTATAGGCACATCAGCCTGAGCTGGCACATCTGCCTGAGCAAGCACATCTCCTTGAACGGGTGCAGCAAGCACAACCCCGTTAATATCTCTATCATCATCATCATAAAAAAAAGAAACTAATCCATACCTCGTACACGAACCACCTTAGCATCTTTTCTTTGGGAATAGAGAACCTCGATCTCCTACATACATGAATGGTTGATCGGAAAAGAGGTAGTTATAGTATTGACACAATGGTACCAAGAGCAAAATCTAAGAGACATAAAGATTGGGAGTCTTCTGAGTAAGAGAAAAATGAACTCTTGCGCAGCTCGCGACAAAGTTATATCCTCTCTAGCATTTACGAATAGATTACCCTGAAATTGTAGCAGAATGTTCGGATTGCCAACATAAAGTTGTGAATACCTGAATTGGCATGCAAACCTACTAGGAAATGCAGTTCAAGGAAACATATTAATCCCTGGCGATACAACCAAATGCCCTGGTCTGATATTGTTCAGCCATCAAAGGCAGCCATAAGAAAGAGTGATGTAACCATTAGGACCGGTAGTATCTCTAAATTCTTCTCCATAGGCGCCTCTAGAGAAATCAAGAAAATATTAGTAGATATAATAGTTTTGATGAGTGTGCACCGTCTTACAGATTGCGAACATATAATGGTTCCTCCAATCACATCCTTCATACCTCTGAATGAATGAAGCTCCACTACTATCTTCTTGGGGGGGCGAAATCATTAGGCTTGGGCAATGCTTTACAAACCACGCCATGAGAATTGTATAAGGTAGCTCCACTCTGTGATTAGGAGTTGAAACTCAACCTCAGATTCAGTGCCTTTAGTCTTCTTCTTCTTTTTGCCTCCTAGGCAAAAATCTGTAGCAAGTTCTCGAGGACCATTATGCAATTTGCAACCGAGGGGTCTTCTGTATGTAAGAAGAACTACTGGGTATAGTACCTCAGAAGCATCAAAAAACTCGCTATCAATCCTCTTTTAGAAATAGGCATTTGAGCTTGATAGTTGAAGCTCTGAAAACTCGTGCTAACTTTAAACCCATCCTCATCTGATTCCATTATATATGAAGTGGCCCCTAGGTTAGCTATCCGAGCCTCGACAGCAGCTTGGTTAAGAGAGTCCAGTTTCGTTACTGTAATCTCGGGATGATCTACATCCTGAACTAGGTAGTTAGCCCATAGTTTTTGGCTAATATCTTGGCTCTCTATGCTTGAAACGTCCTAGCAGATGTAGAAGTGGCACATCACCTCCCAGTATGTCTCATATATTTGGGGGTCTTGTTTCATCTATCGAAACTCCTCCGTGGTCGGCAGCTCTCCCATTGATAATAAAGAAATCTCGAACATCTCATGGAGAGCAAAGCCGAGTTCGTCGACGGGAGTAATGAATATTCCAGAATTAGGATTGTACATCACCAGAATGCTTAAGAAATCATAGGCGCTATGAGGAAGATCTTACAGTATGTTTCTAATGGCCATATACAGTCCAATATCTTTCAGGATAGATTCAAAGTTTGAAAGCACAAAGCCAATCATCCTGCTCCACCACATCCTATCGACAGAGTAAATCCAACCAGAAGTACGAAAGTTACGGCAGGATATTGTCCTTTCGACTTGAAGAAATTATTGAGAAAGGTGCCAGTAAGCTGAGGTGACTCGCCGAGAGGGAAGTCTTTCCCCACTCACCCCAGAAGCAGACCAGTCAGGCACTACTAGGACCATCTTGATAAGGATGTTGGCTGTCAAAGTTGCCGATGGGGATGCAATCTTGGTTCTTATTAATACTCCACTCTATTTGACGAGAGACGGATATATTTTGAAGATAAGTCAATGAGCAACTCCTCGCCATCTACGGAATGAACATCCTCACATCTCCCACTTAACGAAGCCACTTGCATTCCTCCTTGAATAGAGACTCATCCGAGGCTAATATTGAGTCACCAAAGACGAATGTCAGCTTCTCTAGTTCTTCTCTATTTGCACCCACAAGTATGGCATCGCTTATCAACTCTCCTAAGATGGATGGGCTATAGCTGGATAACATATCTCTTTGGTTGTCGCTGCTATTCGAAGTGAAAGGCGGGATTGGGCCACGAAATCCGAGTTGAATCCCACCATCGGGACCTCCTGTAAATCCAAAGTGACACTTCGTTAGAGAAGTTGTGCAATTCACTGCCAGGAAAAACAAAAAAAAAAATTAGAAGCTCATCAAGAAAATGACAAAAAATTCTCTAAGTAAAGAAATGGGAGGCTAATAGCCCCATGAATAGAGAAGTAAACGCGAGGCTAAATAGCCCCGCGCAACACAAGGCTAACAGCCTCACATGGCTAAATGCGAGTCTGTCTGTCTCGCATACTAAATGAGAGGCTAACAACCTTGGCAGCTTTATGTGAGGATGTTCAGCCTTGCATACTAAACGCGAGGTTAACAGCCTTGTGTGGCAAAAATCATCTTTTTGGTCAAATTTCACCTAAAAATAATAGCAGAAAATACTCAATTGAAGCTTCTTAATTGATTTATACTCAGAAAAATAATGGAAGAGAATGAGATTTAAAAGAGATTTTACCTCCAAAAATGGAAAGAACTGGTGATCGATGATCGGGAGCGAGAAGAGAGTCTGCTCTGGTCAACTAAAACCTTCTTTAGTGCCATTTATCAGTGAACATCGGAAGAATTCGAAGAAAGAATGAAGAGAATAGAAAAAATTCGACGGAACTTGTAGGAGTTCTTGAAGAGGAGAAAATGAGTTTATTTTCAATGAATAAGAAGAAGAAGATGAAGTGGCATTCTTTTAAAAGGGAAATGACACCCAGTGGGGCTTGAGTGCAGCCAAAATTTCGCAAGGTAGTGAAAGCCCCGCGAGGCTATTAGCCACTGAGGCTATCCGCTCTGCGAGGCTAGTAGCCTCGCGAAGCTAATTAGCCTCGCGTACAAACAAAGCTTGTGTGATGGAAAATTTGAAGAGTTGAATTCCAAAGTACTTCAAAACTCGTTAAAAATCAGTAAACGAGATTTTAAATACTTTGAAGGGGGTCTTGTAGAATGAAAAAATTGAACTCAAATTAATTTAGCCACACGAGGCGAATAGCCTCGCGCATGCGAGGCTAATAGCTCCTCGTGAGACTAAATAGCTCCTCGCGAGGCTAAATAGCTTCGTACGAGGTTTATAGCCTCGCACAGGGATGATAACCTTGCGTGCATGGGGCTGAGTCAGCAAGAAGTTGGTTTCATTTTGGATTTTCACTAGAATTCTAAATCCAATCATATCCAAATACTCAAATTGAAGATTCCAAATCCAACTGAAATATAAGATCAGAGATTAAATTTTAGAATTACATTTCTATCTTCTAAGAAAACCCCTATAACTACCTCATAACTATAAATAGAAGTTAAGAGAAGAGTTTTGTAAACCTTTGGCAAATTGATTTACACGCGAGGGCATGCCGACTAGCAGCAAGAAGTCGTCGACCAATGGTTGTTCTCCATCGATTCTTCACATTCAAGGTCAATCAAAGCATCAAATTGTCAACAGAGTACGAGATCGTCACTCTATAGCCACTTTAAAAACCCATACTTTTTGTGAAAGAGAATGCTAACTTTAAAAACCCTCTCGTTTGATTTTCCTTTGCTTCTTTTATTGTACTTTGAGATTATTTTAATCATAAATCAATGACAATGAAAGGAAGCGTTAGTTTTGCAGAAACAACCATGATTTCCCTATTAGGGTTTCAACATAAATCATGTGAATTTGTGATTGCTTATTGATTTGGTTATAATTTCATATTGGGATTGTTGTTTGTGATTTCATTTTTGATTTTCACTAGAATTCTAAATCCAATCATATCCAAATACCTCAAATTGAAGATTCCAAATCCAACTAAAATATAAGAACAAAGATTAAATTGTATTAGAATTACATCCCTGGCTTCTAAGGAAACCCCTACAACTACCTCATAATTATAAATAGAAGTTAAGAGAGGAGTTTTATAAACCTTTGGCAAATTGATTTACACGCGAGGGCATGCCGACTAGCAGCAAGAGGCCATCGACCAACGGTTGTTCTACATCGATTCTTCATATTCAAGATCAATCCAAGTATTAAATCGTCAACAGAGTACGAGGTCGGTGCTCTATAGCCACTTTAAGAATCCATACATTTTGTAAAAGAGAGTGATAACTTTAAAAATCCTCTCGTTTGATTTTTTTTGCTTCTTTTTATTGTACTTTTAGATTATTTTAATCATAAATTAATGACAATGAAAAGAAGTGCAAGTTTTGCAGGAAACAACCATGATTTCCCCATTAGGGTTTCAACATAAATCATGTGAATTTGTGATTGCTTATTGATTTGGTTATAATTTTATATTGGGATTGTTGTTTGCTACTAATCTTTCTAGTAATTAAAATTCAAGTAATCCCATTTTTTCACCCCCTACAATATATAAACATATATTTTACAGTTTCAATAAAAGTTAAAATTTGATTCTTGAATTTCATGAAGAATTTAAAAAAATTTGCGTATTATTTTGATCATGTGTATAATTCATGTATCTTTCAGGCTGGATAATAAGATAAGTAAATTATTCACAAAATTTTGATCAACTCGCCAAATTCTAATGCGTGCGTCCATTGCCATCTATATAAAAGTGTTGAGCTAGCTTATGCTAGAAACAGGTTTGGATGGTGACAGTTCCAACTATTAATGCGTGCGTTCTGAATTTGGACATGATTTGGACAAGGCTAATTTCCTATTTCTAGTTTAAGTAAATTTAAGTCGAATATGGTCGACCACACTGAATTCCATCAAAATACTGTTGGATAATCTTGTTGCATTGCCTCAGCGTTTTTAGATAAGAAGATTAGTTCAGTTTGGTTTTGAATTAGTCAAGATAAGAAGATTAGTTCAGTTTGTTAGATAAGAAGATTAGTTCAGTTTGTTTTTGAATTAGTCAAGATAAGAAGATTAGTTCAGTTTGAATTAGTAATCCGCTTTATATGGTTAGAGGCGTGAGTTTTGTACTCCCTATATATAGATGAAATAATCAAGAGGAAGTTTCAAGCCCTCTTCTAAAAAAAAAAATCTTCTTCTATTTCTGTTGTTTTTTCTACATTTGGTATCAGAGCTCGTGTTGTATACCAAAGATCATGCCGCGAAGGATCATCACCAGCGGAAATGAAGGGGCTGCCTCGGGTGCGCTGGCGAAGGAAAGCACCGGCGTCTCCCTCCACTACCCGATGCTGACGAATACGAACTACGCAACCTGGGCGTATCTACAAGCACAAGGTGTGTGGGACGCCATCCAGCCCGGGACCAACGTGGAGACAAGGCAGGACAAGATGGCACTCGCCGCCATCTATGAAGCTATCCCCGAGGAAAACCTTCTTCTCATAGCGGAGAAGGAGACAACAAAGGAGGCTTGGGAGACGCTCAAGACAAAGTACGTGGGTGCTGATCGAGTGAAGTAGGCGAAGCTCCAAACTCTAAAGAGTGAGTTTGAAACCTTCCGCATGAAGGAAGCGGAGACGATAGATGACTTCGCCGGGAGGCTGACAGCCATAGTCAGCAAGTCCGCCGGCCTCGGCAGCAAGATCGAAGAAAGCACTGTCGTCAGGAAGTTCTTGGTCGCCGTCCCCAACAAATTCCTACCCATTGTCACGTCGATCGAGCAGTTTGCCAATCTGACGATGATGACATTGGAGGAGGCGATTGGTCGCCTGACGACTTTCGAGGAAAGGATTCGTGGTGCCGATGGCAAGGACGATGAACATCTTCTACTCACGAAGGCGGAGTGGAAGGCTCGTTGGAAGCAGTCTGATGAGGGTTCATCATCGAACGCGTCAAAGGGGCGCGGTAAAGGAGCCGGGCGCGGCCAGGGGCGCGGTTCTGGACGCGGCCGCGGCACTGGGCCTGGAGAGGAGAATGGTAATGAAGAGCAAGGTGAGGAGAAGAAGAAGTTCGACCGGATGAAGGTCAAGTGCTTCAACTGCGGCATTCTCGGGCACTACGCAAGAGAGTGCCGCAAGCCGCGGCAAGAGCGCAAGGAGCAGGTGAATCTTATGCAGGCTCAAGACGATGAGCCCACGCTGCTGATGACGCAGGTCTATGCGCTCACGGAAGCCCCGACCGTTGACATCATGCTCAACGAGGTTCACGCGCGAGTGCATCGTGGCCGGGAGAAAGAGTGCCACGACGACATCTGGTACTTGGACACCGGGGCTAGCAACCAATGTCCGGGTGCAAGGCGAGCTTTGCCGAGCTGGACTCCAACATAAAGGGCTCGGTGAAGTTTGGAGACGGCTCCGTCATCGACATTTGTGGACGCGGAACGGTGCTTTTCACTTGTCACAATGGCAAGCACCGTGCGCTGACGGACGTCTACTACATCCCAAGGCTCCGCAGCAACATAGTGAGTCTTGGGCAGCTCGACGAACATAGCTACCAGATGCTCATCGAGGACGGTATGCTGTGGATCCGCGACCGGCAACGGTAGCTGCTTGCCAAGGTAAAAAGGACCAAGAACCGCTTGTATGTGCTTAACCTTGTTTTATCACAGCCTGTGTGCTTGGCGGCAAGGTGCAGTGAAGATGCGTGGCGGTGGCACGCACGCTATGGACACCTGAATTTTCAGGCCCTCCGTAGGCTGGCGCAACATGGCATGGTTCGGGGGCTGCCACAGATTGATCAGGAGGACCAAATCTGTGACGGCTGCCTTGTGGGCAAGCAACGGCGGACCCCGTTCCCGCAGGAAGCGAACTATCGCGCAGAGAACGTGCTGGACCTGGTACACGGGGACTTGTGCGGGCCTATCACGCCGGCCACACCAGGAGGCAAGAAGTATTTCCTGCTCTTGGTGGATGATCTCAGCCGCTACATGTGGCTGACACTCTTGGAGTCCAAGAACAAGGCAGCGGCAGCTATCAAGCAGTTCCATACAGAGTTGAGCTGGAAGCTGGCCGCAGGTTGAGGGCCCTCCGCACCGATCGTGGCGGCGAGTTCACGTCCGCAGAGTTCGGAAATTACTGCGCAGACCGTGGCATCAAGTGCTTCCTTAGAGCGCCATACTCGCCGCAGCAGAACGACGTCGTTGAGCGGCGAAACCAGACGGTGGTCGCAATGGCCAGGAGCCTGCTCAAGTCCAAGGGGATGCCAGGAAGGTTTTGGGGTGAGGCTGTCACAACGGCAGTACATATCCTCAACCGCGCGCCAACCCGTAGCGTCGATGGCAAGACGCCTTACGAGGCGTGGTATGGGAGACGTCCGAACGTACACTACTTTCGTACATTTGGGTGTGTTGGACACGTGAAGGTGGTGAAGCCAAACATAAAGAAGCTGGACGACAGAAGCACGCCTATGGTGCTCATTGGCTACGAGTCCGGCTTCAAAGCCTATCGGATGTATGATCCGGTCGGCAAAAGGGTACATGTGACCCGGGACGTCGTGTTCGATGAGGAGGCGAAATGGGAGTGGGGTGCGTCAGGGGGTGACGAGGAGAGGACTGCTCCTGGTGAGATATTCACAGTAGAGTATACTTTCCGTTCTGTCACAGATGATGGTCGTAACGACATGCCGGCATATGGGAGTGGCGAAGTGTCGGTACCTACTTCGCCGAGTCGCGCACCTGACAACGGGCCGCTGACGTTTTATCCAAGCGTGCCCACACCGATGGCAACCCCAGCTGCACCCGGTGGTGTGGAATTTGCAACCCCGCCAAGCAATGCTTCGCCCACCTCGGACGGTGCAGTGCCGCGGTACCGCACATTGACGAGCATCTACCGGAACACATCCGAGGATGAGCACAAGTACAGCGGGCTGTGTCTCATGGCGGCCGAAGAACCTGGGAATTTTGTAGAAGCTGCAAAGCACAAGTGCTGGCTGCTGGCAATGCAAGAGGAGATAAAATCTATCGAGGAAAATGAGACTTGGCATCTCACCGATCTGCCGAGCGGGTGTCAACCCATAGGCCTGAAATGGGTCTGCAAGATCAAGAAGAACTCGCATGGTGCTGTGGTGAAGCACAAGGCACGGCTCGTCGCCAAAGGGTATGTGCAACGGTAGGGCGTGGATTTTGAGGAAGTGTTTGCTCCGGTTGCTCATCTCGAAATGGTGCGGCTGCTCATAGCATTGGCAGCACATGAAGGTTGGTAAGTACATCACATGGATGTCAAATCGGCATTTCTCAACGGTGATCTTGAAGAGGAGGTCTACATAACCCAGCCGCCCGGTTTCGTGGACGAGGACAATGAGCAGAAGGTGTTGAAGCTCAAGAAAGCGCTCTATGGCCTGAGCCAAGCGCCTAGAGCATGGAACTCGAAGTTTGATAGCAGTCTTATGTCACTCGGATTTGAGAGGTGTCCATCGGAGCATGCTGTGTACAAAAAAGGTATTGGCTCATCAAGTTTGCTTGTGGGTGTGTACGTTGATGATCTTATTATCACAGGACCACATCCGCAAGAAATCAGCAAGTTCAAGGAGGAGATGAAGAAATTGTTCAGCATGAGCAACCTGGGTTTGTTGAGCTACTACCTGGGCATAGAGGTGCAACAGACCGACGATAGTATCACTCTGAACAAGTCGGCCTATGCACTAAAGATCCTGGAGAAGTGTGGCATGGACGGCTGCAACCCGTGCCAAGTTCCCATGGAAGCAAGGCTCAAGTTGAGCAAGGAGAGCACCAGTCCTCCTACTGATGCCACGTTCTATAGAAGTGTCGTGGGGAGCCTGAGATACCTGATGCATACGCGACCGGACATTGCCTACTCGGTAGGGTACATAAGTCGTTTTATGGAGGCTCCAACCACTGAGCACCTAGCAGCCGTGAAACATATTCTGCGGTACATCTGTGGTACTCACAATATGGGTTGCTACTATGAAAGGAGGAGAGAAGAAAGGCCACACTTGATTGGGTATAGCGACAGCGACATGGCAGGAGATGTAGATGACCGCAAAAGCACAACGGGTGTGCTGTATCTGCTCGGGAAGAGCCTTACCAGCTGGCAATCTCAGAAGCAGAAGGTGGTGGCACTGTCGTCCTGCGAGGCGGAGTACATTGCTGCCATAACGGCGGCATGCCAAGGAATTTGGCTAGGGCGCCTATTCGGTGATTTAACAAAGAAGGAGCCCAGCAGCGTCACACTCAGAGTGGACAACAAATCAGCTATATCCTTGTGCAAGAACCCTGTTTTCCATGATCGAAGCAAGCACATCGATACCCGCTATCATTTCATTAGGGAGTGTGTTGAAGGAGGGAAGATTGCGGTTGAGTACATTAGCTCGGATGATCAGTTTGCCGACATCCTAACAAAGCCTCTCGGGCGCATCAAGTTACTGGAGATGCGCAAGAAGATTGGGTTGATTGTAGTTAAGAAAGTGCAACAAGATTAGGGAGTGATTGTTGGATAATCTTGTTGCATTGCCTTAGCGTTTTTAGATAAGAAGATTAGTTCAGTTTGGTTTTGAATTAGTCAAGATAAGAAGATTAGTTCAGTTTGTTAGATAAGAAAATTAGTTCAATTTGTTTTTGAATTAGTCAAGATAAGAAGATTAGTTCAGTTTGAATTAGTAATCCGCTTTATACGGTTAGAGGCGTGAGTTTTGTACTCTCTATATATAGATGAAATAATCAAGAGGAAGTTTCAAGCCCTCTTCTAAACAAAAATTCTTCTTTTATTTCTGTTGTTTTTTCTACAAATACCTTTCCACTTGAAATTCATTTACTTGCTTATTAAACTCTTGACTGGACCATTTCAAAGCATTTAAACAAGCCCTACGAAGGTAGCATAGATGATCACTCAATACGATAACAGGCGACGAAGTACATTCTTACATATCCAAACCACATCGGACTAATTTCCACATATTATTATTCTCGTATATGTATATATGAACGACTAAATGCCACCACCACGAAGTACGTTTCTCATAATTACTATTCTGGGAAAGCCTCGATGATGGACCAGATGGCCGGGATCTTGATGATGTTCAGGCGAGGAAAGCCGGCAGATTTCAAGAGCGTCTTCCACTCTTCCTCAGTCCTCTCTTTTCCAGCGGAGGTGTGGGCGTACATCAACATGTCGAACTTTGCTCGTATTTCTCCCAGCGGACTGTCGTCCTCCGAGTATAGCACCACCTCCATGATGACCACCTTACCGCTCTTTGGTATGACGCTGCGGCAGTTGTTCAGCACCTTTGCGCAATCTTCATCCCCAAAGCAGTGCAGCACGGTCTTCATGAACACAGCATCCGCCTGGGGAACAAACTCGAACATATCCCCCGCAACATGAGTGACTCCGGGATACTCTGGCGCCGTCCCCACAACAAATGGCAGGTCGAAGTTGATCCCCTTGAGCCCCGGATTCAACCTCACGATCTCGGCCATAGTGGAACCGGTCCCACCACCGACGTCCACCAAGGATGACAGCCCGCTGAACCCGTCCTTGTAGGACGACAGCATTGCATCCATCGTCCCCTTTGCAGTGCACGCCATGGCACTGTTGAAAACATCGTTGAATTGGGGGTTGATGGCTGCAGTCCCGAACAGCAAGTCCATGCCGTGAGCGGTGATGTAGGGAGCGCCACCGGACTGGACACAATGAGAGAACTTGTGCCATGCGACAAAAGGCAGAGGGTGAGTCAGGAACATGGCCATGGGGACGAGGTTGAGGTCGGAGGAGCAGACGAGGGCAGTGGAGGCCGGGGTAAGCCCATAGTGGGGCTCTCCCGACACATCATCGACCGTAGAGGAGAAGATGCCATTGTGGGAGAGGAAGCGCATGATGCGGAGGAGAGCGGTGGAGTCAGGAGGGATGGGGCCAGGGAGGAGGGAGGCGAGGCGGGAGAGGGAGAGGTGCCCAGTACCGTTGCCGTGCTCGTGGATGATGTCAGCGATCCGGAGCTCCACGGCGCATCGGAGGACCATCGAGTTGACGAAGGAGAGCATGGACTTCCATACTTGGGTCTGGCCGTCCATGGACACGGTGTCCTTCTTTTGCTGCACTTGCTCCCCGGCCTCCGACACCATTTTCAGTAGTTTGTTTGTGAACTTTGAGTACTACTGGAAGTATTAAGAATAAGTACAACTTGACTAGATACTCAAGTGTGGGATGGAAAATGAATAGTAAACGAGGGTATTTGTAGATGAATATGGGGAGGGGAACATGGCGTAGTTTGACCGTCATCTGCTTTGATTTTTCAACTACGGTTTACTATTTGGTGTTATTAGGGGAGAAATTTGTTCTCCTTCATCAATAAATGAAAAATCAGACTAATAATTAGCATAACGTTACTCATCCAAAGACAACAGATGAATAGTTGCTGAAATTGACGCGCACCTGCAACATCTGATTGTTACGTTGTGGGTAGGTGCACAAGCTTGCGGGCTCTGGGTGGGTAAGAGTCGTATTCGGCGCTCTGCAACATCTGATTGTTACTTTTTTTCTACCTCAATGACATAACCCCCTGATTCCTCTCCCCCAACAAAATATGTGTTAGGACGCCCCATGTCTAATATATCTTAACTGTTTATTAGTTCGTGAATGGTTCAGATTTTTCATAAATTTAAATCTATTAAGTTGTTCCATTGCACTAAAGAAGGATCAGGAAAGACGAAATCAAATAAAGATGGGAAGAACAAATATGGTAAAGAAATCATCAATATCTATATGTATTCGTATAGATGCAATCTCCGACTTAGGATCAATCATAAGTCAACTCAATCTCGGTGGGTCAACTTATTGTTGAACATGACGCTGATACCACTAAAATACATGTCATATATGCTTCCGATATATAGAATACAAGCACGTACAACAAGTACCGGCAATATGTTCGGTTTGAATAGGCTAAATCCTAATTATCGTATCGCAACAACTGATAATAAATACATATAGATAAATAAAGTGACATTCATTATATCATGAACTTTATCATATAACTAGAAATAAGAAAATGGTAAAGGAAAATTTAAGATAACTTTCACTAGGGAATGATAAGTTCGAAAATGTAAAAAGATAATATAGCTAAATAACTACTGATTTTCGACCACTTCTATAAAATACTCTAAGTCTTCAGCAGTAGGATCAACATTATCTATTTCAGGCTCCGAACTTGCATATTCAGGTCATCAAATAGCGACAAAAACAATATACATAAAAAACATATTTATAATAAACCAGTAAGAGTTATATCCAACATGATAATAAATAAGTCGTAGAAAATAATAAGTTAATATGTAATAATAATATTAGCTGATATAGGTTAAATCTAATGCCTTCTAGTGTAGTTACAATTATAATAGGTATATTCTTATTAAAGATGACATATAATTGGAATAGGATACCACTATTTCGCTTATCTCCTGTATACATCCGAAAATGATCACATGGATTGTCTCGTGCCGAATTAGGCCTACAGTTAGGCAAATAGGAATAATCAGGTGAGATCCATGAAATTACCATGCACTCTTGGTATGCGAAATATTTAGTTGTACACTTAACAAGTTTATAGCGCAAACAAAATATATTTCCATCATTCAGTTTAATGTCATTTAAGTAAAGTTCATGTCAAGTCAAATTCTAGTTGTCATAGTTTGTATATAGATCATATTATGTACAATATTTCAATTCAATTTTATTAGTTTGTTAACAATATAATTTAAATAGTTCGTTCGATTTATACTTTATTAAATAAATTAAAATTAGCTAAATCAAAGATTTACTAATTTAAGATATCATAAAGATATATCGACCAAGTCAATATATGAATGGTGGAGACTTTCCGTTTTATACACGTTTCTTAATTATATAACCAATATACAAGAGAACTTTTATAAATACTGATACAAAATAATATCACAAATAGTATTTTTCCATGATTATAGCTTTTATGTAATTTACCAAATATTGTATATGTCGATTATTCGAAAATCTAACTATATTGTGCGATTTAACATATTTAATAACAAGTGTATAACAAAATGACATGATTTCAATAACATGAACAATTGTAAGTAGTTGATGGATTCATTTAAGATAATAAATCAATTTATAGAAATAAATAGTGTAATTGAAATAGTAGCTAAGAAGAATAACGTGATTATTGAGACCAAAAATAAAGTCACCTCAATCTGTGTCACGTTATCGATCAGTTAGCAATCGCATGAAGCAATTTACACATAAAATTATAAAATAATTGTTAAAAATTATTTAATATGAATTTAGGTGATTTTTAGGAATTTTTCTAATATTCATAAACCACTCAAAATTTAATTTTGAACTTAAATAGTATTAGCGGGACTAAAATCAATAAATGTATCTGAATCCATCTAATTAGGTCTATAAGATAGTGGATGTTATTTTTAAGTTATTATGATTGTTGGATCATGAGTGAGCTAACCATATGATCCAATGAGATAAATCTAGTAGGAATAAAGAAAATAGGTTAACCAACCTTAATTAACGGAGATCCAAGAGAATGAAAAAGATACAGGTTCCTCCAGCGAAATCCGGTGAGGGGAGTGATGCCTTCGGTGAGGGAGTGGCGCTCTAGCAGCATGCCGATGAGATGCTCCAGCAAGGTGAGTGAGCAAAAAGAATTTTAGAGAATGAATGTGAGAATTTAATTTAGAACAGAGGTTGGATTTAAATAGTATTGGATTTACGAGTTATATAATATGAAGGATTTGAGATAATTAAAGAGGATAGTGGGGATTTATTAGTAAGAATTAAAAAGATAAATTTATTCTAGAGATTTCAAATGATTGAAGTGATGGAGAAGATGAAAATTTTGAAAGTTAGAGAAGATGAAATAATTGGAGGGTAATGGAAAATAAATAGTCAAATTCATTATTTTGCTTATTTATCTATTTATTAATTTACTTATGGCTAAAAACTTACTGGTCATTAAAATGCCTAGAAACATAATGTTTTAAGGACATAGATAATTCATTGAACCCCATTAACAAGTCTTCTATATATTTATGATGAAGATGGATTATATGTAGCAATCTTTAGAGAATGCTACAGTATCTATCAATATCTAGAAGGAAAACATGATTAATATGAGCAAGCTATAAGATGCTGATAAACGATGGGCCAAAGATAAATTGTATAGGTAGAGAAGTATAAAGATAAGGAATTGCATTATTTGTACTAAACTTCTTGGCACTCTCCAAACACACTACAAATAACCCATATATATAGTTGTACAAATAACCATTATCTCCCTAATTAAATGCAGATACACCCTCTCTTTCTATGACATTTGAACTTTCTAAATGACCCTTTAGATTCTCAAGGAAGACAATAATTCAATAATAAATTGACTTAAATAATTAATTTCAATATCCTCCCTTAATTTTGATTCATCATTCCAATTCTACTCCTTAATAGAGAGAATACTTCAAACTCCAGAGACTTTATAAATATGTCAGCAACTTGATCTAATGACGTCACATGAATGAGCTCCACTTCTTTATTCTTTACTTGCTCCCGAATGAAATGATAGCAAGCGTCGATATGCTTGTTTCCTTCATGGTCTACTGGATTCTATGAAAATGCAATTGCCGACTTATTATCAACATATATCACTTTGGGTTTGTCTTGAGAAAACTGAAGATCTTTGAGTAAATTTCTTAGCCAAAGCTTATGACAAACTCTTGATGATATAACTACATATTTAGCTTCATAAGTTGAAAGAGTAACAATGGGTTGTTTTTTTGACAACCAAGTGAATGCAGTTTTGCCCATAAAAAAGTATATCTGGTTGTACTCTTCTGATCATTAATATCTCCAGCTCAGTCACTTTGATGTAGCAAAGAATCCCCTTTGCTGGTAGTAAATGTGAAGATTTTGGTTCTTCTATGAATCTGCTAATGAGTCCAACACCATTTAAAATATCTGGTCTCGTACAAGTTAAATAGTGAAGACTCCCAACCAAACTTTTGAAATATGTTTCATCAACTTTGCTTTCAGAATCATGTTTGGACAATTTAATTCCACAATCAACAGATATGCATACAGAATTGTAGTCCTTCATATTAAACTTTTCAAGAGTAGTTTTGGCATAACCTTCTTGAAAGATAAAAGTATCCTTTTTACCTTGTCTCACCTTAATACCAAGATAATAAGATATTGGCTTGATGTCTATCATCTCAAATTTTTGAATCATGGAGTTCTTAAACTCTTCGAACATGCGCAGATTGTTACCTATAAAGACAAGGTCATCCACATATAAGTATACAATAAGGAAATCCCATCTTCATTTTTCTTAGTGTATAAGGCATGTTCAGAAGGACATCGGCTGAAATTATTATTCGGAAAATATTTATTAATTCTACTATTCCAAGCCCTTGGTGCTTATTTTAGGTTATTAATTCTACTATTCCAATACCTTTGATTCTTCTCTTTTTTCGATGTAGTCAAGAGACTGCTCTACATATACCTCTTCTTCAAGAACTCCATTCAGGAATGCCGACTTCACATCTAGTTGATAAATTAACTATTTGTTTTGTGCAGTTTAAGTTATAATCAATCTAATAGTTTCAAGGTGAGCAATAGGAAAACATACCTTGTTATAATCAATTCCGGTCTTTGATTGTATCCTTTAGTGACCAATCTGGCCTTGCACCTCTCAGTTTCTCCCTTCACATTCTTCTTTTTTTAAAAACCCACTTTACTCCAATTGCCTTCTTTCTCTGTTGAAGTGTTGTAAGTTCCCAGATATTATTCTTTTCGATCGCCTTGATCTTTCCATTCATAGTTGCTCTCCATCTTTGATCTTGAATAGTCTCTTTGGAGTCTATAGGCTCACAACCAACAAATAAGCAAAATAGAGTCAAATTATTCTGATTTTTAGTTACCTCATACAGTTTGGTCAAGGTTCTGAACTTTTGATTTTTAGACTTGATGATGATGAGGATGGTGAGGATGATGTGAAAGAAGTTATTGATGATGATGAGAGTGGTGATAATGGAACATGTGTTAGAATATCTTATATGATCTCCTTATCTTCATCAAAAAGTATGATTGAATTGTTGCTATTTTCTCCCTTGCTCCAGTTCCCCAATTTATCGTTGATTTATACATCTCTTCTCACAATAAGCTTATTGCATGGATCATATAGCTTGTAACCTTTAGTTTTTGAACCATGGCCAAGAAACACATATGGGGTACTCCTATCATCAAGCATGCTTCTCTTATGTTCTGGAACATGAGCCTAGGAAATATTGCCAAACACCTTGAACTAAATCACATTAGGCTTGTACCAAGTCCAATCTTCTTGAGGAGTGATATTCTAGAGGATCTGAGTTGGACTTCCATTAAGAATATAAGTGGTACAAGCAACTGCTTCAGCTCAAATGTCTTTGGTACTTTCTTGCTATTTAGCATGCTTCTGACCATGTTTAGAATAGTTTGATTCTTTCTCTAGTAATTACATTTTGTTGTGGTGAATAAGAGGTTGGAAGAAAATATCGAATGCCATGTTCTTTGCAGTAGGCTTCAAACTCTTTTGAAGTGAACTCTCCACCTTGATCTGACCTGATAGCTTTGAGATAAAAGCCACTTTCTTTTTCAACATTTGCTTTGAACTTTTTAAACTTTGAAAATTCTTCAGATTTGTTCTTCAGAAAATACACCTAGGGTTTGCGAGAGAAATAATTGGTAAAAGTAAGAAAATACTTACTCTCACTAAGTGAAGTAGGAGTAGCCGGTCCGCAAACATATGTTTGCACAAGTTGTAGGGGTTTTGTCACAAGAAATGAAGCTTCTTTGGGAAATGTGGCAGATGATGCTTTCCAACAAGACATCCTTTACATGGTTGTTCTGGATGATCAATGAGCAACAATCCTTTCAGCATATTCTACTTTGCTAACGATTTAAAACCTCCAAAATTGAGATGCCTGAACCTTAAGTTCCATAGCTGAGATGGATAATCAATGCAAGCTTTTAAACATTTTATATCCCCACCTTGAAAATTTAACTTGAACATCCGATTCTTTGATATTTCTACTTTAACAATCAATCTATTCTTTTAATATTTAAGAAAAAGAGTACGATCTTTCAAATGAATATTATGATCCTTTTCCAAGAGTTGGCTTATACTCAATATATAGCTTTTCATATTAGGCACATAATACACATCAGAGATGAATTTATCTTCCCCACTTTTAAGATGAATGAGAACTTTACCTTTCCTCTTCACGGAGTTTTGGATAAATCATCCAATGTCACCTTGCCATTTATAGTTTCGCCTATGTCCACAAACAAACTTCGCTTACTACACATATGGTTGTTGACGTCAGTGTCGAGGTATATATCCACTTTGTTATCATCATCTTTATGTGCAAATAAGAGAATATTATCTTCATCTCCTTTTTCAGCATAATTCAACTTCTCCTTAACTTGATTTCAAGTATTTGCAAAACAATTAGAAGCAAAGTGACCATACTTCTTACAGTTGAAGCATTGAATTTGTGATTTTCATCGACCGCCATTGAATCTACCATGTTCATGACCTCCTATAAACTTCTGATTTTTGTTGTCCTTCTCTTCAGGATTATTGTGGTCTCCTCTTCCATATAAGCATCGTTATCTACCTCGACCTCGTCCTCGAGCTCCTCCATGTCCACGAGCATTATAATCTTCTTTTGAGTCTTCTTGACCATCCTTTAAAAAAAGTATACTTTGGAGGACTGTCTCTACTGATTTATGCTTCTTGTTGGATCTTTTATCGTGGCCAATCAATGATTTCGAGAGTTCATCAACTGTTATATTCTCTAAATGTTTAGGCTCCTCGATGGCACATACAATATAATCAAACTTCGAAGAAAGTGATCGAAGTAACTTCTCTACAACACAAACATCTTCAATCTTGTCGCCATTTCTTCTAAGTTGATTCACCATGGCTCGGACTCAAATGATGTAGTCTAAAACTAATTCACTTTCTTTCATCTCTAAATCTCAAACTCCTTTTGGAGTGTTTGGAGTCGAACGTTTTTCACCTTCTCCACTCCTTTATAGGAGTTTTAAATTATCTTCCATGCCTATTTTGAAGTCATTGCTTTAGAAATTTTCTCAAATGCAGATTCTTCGGATCCTTGATAGATAAACTAGAGGGCTTTACTATCTTTCTTTCTAGATTCTCCAAGTGAAACTCTTTGTGTCGCCATCAGGGCTTCTTAATTCTTTGGCTTCTCATAACCTTTTACCACAATGTCCCAACAATCTATTTTATCCAAAAACACCGTCATTTGGATGCACCAATTTTCATAATTTTCTTTGGTGAGGAGATGAGCGATGTAGGAGATCATTCTACTAGCATTCATCTTCTTCTAGCTCTGATACCAATTTGATAAACAATAGGGCAAAGATAAATTGTGTAGGTCGCAATGTATGAAGAGAAGGAATTATACTCTTTGTATCGAACTTCTTGGCACTCTCCAAACACACTATACACAACACATATATATAGTGTAAAAGTGACCCTTCATATCCCTAATTAAATACAGATATATCTTGAGAAATTCTATTTATGCACTACAAATTACTTTGGATACCCAGGTTACTCTTTACATCAACCTTCCATTTTGATACATCACTAATTTACTCTCTACACCTAATTTTTTCCCAAATTTAACTCTCTCTCTCTCTCTCTCTCCTACTTTCATTTATCGTGACTGAACCCTAAATTTCCAAACTTTTCTTTGAGCCCTGCTCCATTGTCTGCCCACCTCCTACTGGAAAAATTTTGGAGAAAAGAAAGAAAAAGAAGAATTCATCATTTTAGCCAAAAATTAGCAAACATGTGTATCATGTACCATAGAGAGGTCTGCGTTTTGAGCTAGGAAAGGCTAGAACAAGACCCTCACAGAGTTGCATTTTGACTTTAAAATATCAAAAGAGTTAAAAAAACTAAAGCCAGCTAAAATGCAGATCCTTATCCAAAGAGATTAGTGTTTTGGGTTAAGTAAAGGCTAACAAATATGGGCCCCTTAAGGTCGTGTTCTATTCTCAAAACCTTTAAAAAAAATATGGTTATCCATGTGGACTTTGAGTTGAATTTCAACCAAAATGCGGATCTAATCTACGACTTAGATGAAAGATTGCATTGTGGCCCACAAAGTTTTATAAAAAACTAGTGATAACCCCATTTTAGTATAAACGAGGACCCAACTGAGAAGCTAACACGTGGATCATCAATTAAAAAGATATCTATATTTTTATCTATCTTTTGAACTCACGATTAGAGCTAAATATAATTAAAATGCGAACCCCAAAGGGTCACGTTTTCATAACAAAGTCTCAAAGGATAAAAACTATCCTCGTTAGTACCCAAATGCGAGCAAAATACTGGGAGATAAAAATATGGGTCATCTACCACAAAGAGACCTACATTCTAAACCCATATTTGGAGCTAAGTATAGCCAACATATATACGGGCCCCGAAAGGTCGCATTTTCATTCCAAAGCCTCAAGAAGCAAAAATCATCTTCAATGATACTTAGATGCGGGCATGAGCATGCCATGCGAACTATCAAGAGTTAAACACAAATCTAAGGATTGAGATCCGTATTTCAGTTACAAATCTAGAGGATTAAAGACGTTAGATACAAATCCAATGGATTAAAAGAGAAAGAATTAATTCTCAAATTATGGAGGCCATTAATTGGATAGTTACACCAATTTAAAGGTCTCCAGACCTCTATAAATAGCTAAAGACTGGGCTAGAGAAGGGGTTAGTCAGTTAATTATTTCCACTTGAGCACTTGTGCTAAAAATCTAGAGCCCTTGCACCCAAGAGTTTTACTAAACCCGTCAACTGAAGAACTTGTTTGGAGTTTCAATGGAGAGCAGGATCGTCTTCCACGACTACAAAAGAACCCAACATTAAATAAAGAGAAAATTAGATATTCCTCATATTCTATAAACGAAGAGCCATTCTTATAATCTTTTATTGAGATTTTCAATAAAATTTTAATTTCTTGGCAAACAAAAGATTGGCGATTCCACTGGGGACCCCTATCATCTTCGATGATATGGCCATAGCCTAATCTGATAAAGTTTCAATCGGCACCATGGTCAAGTCACTCGTCATCGAGTTCGACCGAGAGAAATATGAAGAATTCCTCTCTTTTGGCTCCAAGAACCCATGATCCATGCAGAAATGCCACAAGGTCTCATCCAATTTAGCCTCTGACGAGGTTCTGAAAATTACATTCCTACCAAAGGACTCTCTAGATCAGTTTGGTATCAAAGGAGAGATTTTTCCTCTTTCAGCACAGGGCTCCAGGTCTGTCCCACTTAAGATGATCCCAAGGAAATGGATAAAGATCCCTACAATAACAAACAAAAATGACCATTCTCTAATATCCAAGGAGATGATACTGAAGACATGGTTCCTCTCACCCACACCATGAGGAGGAACCTAAGAAAAAGCAAAGCTCGAGCCTTCCACAGAGCCAAGCAAGAAAAACCAACTGTTATCGAACAACTATGAGAAATTCCAATTTGCATATGGCGACCAAAGAGTGAAGTCGTGGTCTCCAACAAGAAGTAGGACCAAGACGGGGATGGGTTTATTTGCATTTCTTACAAGAAATACCGCTCGCCCACGAAGTACATCTTCGACTATAAACGTGGAGTTTACATATGCATTTTCCAAGTCAAATGTGAGTCTTAGACTCGCATTTTTGAAGCCAAATGCAAAGCTCAAGGTCGCATTTCAGAAGCAAAACACGAACCTCATGTCACGTTTTAGAAGCTAAACACGAGCCACAAACCTACGTTCTTGAAGCTAAGCGCGGATCTAAAATCCGTGTCTCAACAGAAGCCAAACTGAGGCCCTAGATCCACATTCATGAAGACAATTTAGCCTCTAGGGCTTATAGACTATCAATCCCAGTCATACCAGCTTCATCAGAAGCTCATTCTCCAGTCGCAATGGCTAAAGTAAAGTTTGCTCCTGGGATTTTCAAGGGGATAGATTCTCCTATCTCGAAAATATTATTTGGAGGGGATGTTGCCTTTGGCAACAGTCTCACAAGTTCCAATATAGGGGACCTTAGGATATTTCTTGAAAAGAAAAGATAAAACTCCCAAGTATCTCATAGTCATTGCAAATAGTTAATCAACACTGCTATCTCATTGCCTTTGTATTGCAACTCTAGCAAAGCCGTCAATCTTCAACAAACTTGCATCGTCTCTAGTCTAACCTTCAAAGAGAAGACAACGTGCCATAAAACAAGAATTCTCTGAATTCTTGAAAAGCCGTCATCTCATAGTCATTGAAAACAGTTAATCAACAATGCTATCTCATTGCCCCTATGTTGCAACTCTAGCAAAGCCGTCAATCTTCAACAAACTTGCATTGTCTCTAGTCTAACCTTCAAAGAGAAGACAACATGCCATAAAACAACAATTCTCTGAATTAGAGTATCTTGAAGTATCATCCAACATAATATCTTTAGGAGGAAAGAAGCAAAAGAAGATGAGTAGTGTTACTCAAACAGATTCGTCAGACTTTGAGCACTCTTCTGGTTTGAAAAGTATATTCAGTGATGTTTGAGGTGTCTTTCGAAACACTTGACTTCAGAAGGAGGTGACAGTACCTTTAGATTACCGGAAGATGGACGGAATCTCCTCTAATGAAGAAGAAACAAGAAACTTCGCTATCGCAAAATCTCAGACTTCTAACTCATTCTTTGAAAATTCTGCTTCTACGCATATGACGCAGGAAAATCCTGAAGAGTTTATGAAGAGAATGGATGAGGAAGAGAAGATCATCCAGAAATAGCAGGAGATTATAAGAGAGATCAGGAGAATGGTCTCAGAAGTAGCCTCCTGAGTAGGGACAATGAGCTCAGAAACGTCTGCGGCC
Source organism: Dracaena cambodiana (assembly GCA_036321105.1). Lineage (NCBI taxonomy): Eukaryota > Viridiplantae > Streptophyta > Magnoliopsida > Asparagales > Asparagaceae > Dracaena > Dracaena cambodiana. The sequence goes on from JAYEPQ010000010.1 coordinate 16,110,151, forward strand.
ACTCCTGCGACCACCAAACCTCATTGAGGAGATGGTAATTCCGTGGCCAACTCAATTGTAAGAGAACGATGAGGCTTCTTGGCTAGGCAAGCAAAACCACTGGCTGATCATGTGTGCTTTACCATAGCTTCATAATCTCCCCAAGCAAGAGCATCTCTTTGAGTAGGCACATCAGCTCGAGGTGGCACATCAAATTGTGCAGGCACATCTGCCTGTGTAGGCACATCAGCCTGAGCTGGCACATCTGCCTGAGCAAGCACATCTCCTTGAACGAGTGCCACAGGTACAACCTCGTTAATATCTCCATCATCATCATCATAAAAGGAAAGAAACTCATCCATACCTCGTACATGAACCACCTTGGCATTTTTTCTTTGGGAAAAGAGCACCTCGATCTCCTTCATACATGAATGGTTGATCGAAAAAGAGATAGCTATAGTATTGACACTATGATACCAAGAGCAAAATATAAGAGACATATAAAAATTGGAAGTCTTCTGAGGAAGAGAAAAATGAACTCTCGTGAAGCCAACGACAAAGTGATATCCCCTCTAGCATCAACAAACAGATTACTCTGAAATTGTAGCAGAATGTTGGGATTGCCAACATAAAGTTGTGAATGCCTGAATTGGTGTGCAAACATACTGGGAAATATAGTTCAAGAAAACAGATTGATCCCTGGCGATACAACAAATGCCCTGGTCTGATGTTGTTCAACCATCAAAGGCAACCATAAGAAAGAGTGATATAGCCATTAGGTCCAGTAGTATCTCTAAATTCTTCTCCATAGGCGCCTCCAGAGAAGTCAAGAAAATATCAGTAGATATAATAGTTTTGATGACTGTGCACCGTCTTACGAATTGCGCACATATAATGGTTCCTCCAATCACATCCTCCATACCTCTGAGTGAATGAAGCCCACTACTATCTTTTGGGGGCGAAATCATTAAGCTTGGGCAATGTATTCCGAACCACGCCATGAGATAGGTATAAGGTAACTCCACTCTGTGATTAGGAGTTGACACTCAACCTTAGATTCAGTGACTTTAGTCTTCTTCTTCTTTTTGCCTCCTAGGCAAAAGTCTGTAGCAAGTTCTCGAGGACCATTATGCAAATTGCAACCATGGGGTCTTCTGTGTGTAAGAAGAACTGCTGGGTATAGTACCTTAGTAGCATCAGAAAACTCACTATCAATCCTCTTTCAGAATTAGGCATTTGAGCCTGATAGTTGAAGCTCTGAAAACTCGTGCTGACTTTAAATCCATCCTCATCTGATTCCATTATATATGAAGTGGCCCCTAGGTTAGCTATCCAAGCCTCAACAGCAGCTTGGTTAAGAGAGTCCAGATTCATTACTGCAATCTCAGGATGATCTACATCCTGAACTAGGTAGTGAGCCCATAGTTTATGGCTAATACCTTGGCTCCCTATACTTGAAACCTCCTGGCAGATGTAGAACTGGCAGTACGTCTTATATACTTGGGGGTCTTGTTTCATCTATCAAACTCCTCCATGGTCGGGACTATCTCCTCATACGGCAGCTCTCCCATTGATAATAAAGAAATCTCAAATATCTCGTGGAGAGCAAAGCCGAGTTCGTCGATGGGAGTAAAGAATATTCCAGAATTAGGATTGTACATCTCCAGAATGCTGAACAAATAATAGACGCTATGAGGAAGATCATACTATACGTATCTAATGGTCTTATACAATCCAATATCTTTCAAGATAGCTTCAAATTTTGAAAGCACGAAGCCAATCATTCTGCTCCACCACATTCTATTGACAGAGTAAATCCATCCAGAAGTGAGGAAGTTATGGGCAGGATATTATCTTTCTACTTGAAGAAATTGTTGAGAAAGGTGCTGGTAATCTGAGGTGACTCACCGAGAGGGAAGTCCTTCCCCACTCACCCCAGAAGCAGACCAGTCAGGCATTTATCAGAACCATCTTGATAACGATCTTGGCTGTCAAAGTTACCGATGGGGATGCCATCTTGGTTCTTATTAAGAATCCACTCTATTTGATGAGAGACGGATATGTTTTGAACATAAGTCAATGAGAAACTCTTCACCATCTCCGGAATGAACATCCTTACATCCCCCACTTAACGACGCTACTTCCATTCCTCCTTGAACAGAGACTCGTCCGAACTAATATTGAGTCACCAAAGAGGAATGTCGGCTTCTCTAGTTCTTCTCTATTTGCACCCACAAGTATTGCATCGCTTATCAACTCTCCTAAGATGGATGAGCTATAGCTGGATAACATATCTCTTTGGTTGTCGCTACTACTCGGAGGGAAAGACGGGATTGGGCCATGGAATCCGAGTTGAATCCCACCATTAAAACCTCCTCTAAACCCAAAGTGACACTTTGTTAGAGAAGTTGTGTAATTCACTGCCAAGAAAATCAGAAGTTCATCAAGAAAAAGACAGAAAGTTCTCTAAGGAAATGCGAGTATGTCTGCCTCACATACTAAATGCGAGGCTAACAGCCTCGTGTGGCTTTACGTGAGTATGTTCAGCCTCGCATACTAAACTCGAGGCTAACAGCCTCGTGTGGAAAAAATCATCTTTTTGGTCAAATTTCACCCAAAAATCATAGCAAAAATCCTCAATTGAAGCTTTTTAGTTGATTTATACTCAGAAAAATAAGGGAAGAGAATGAGATTTAAAAGGGATTTTACCTCCAAAAATGGAAAGAATGGCTTCAAAGCTGGTGACCAATGGTCGGGAGCGAGAAGAGGGGCCGCCCCGGTCAACTAAAACCTTCTTTGGTGCCATTTATCGGTGAATAGTGGAAGAATTCGAAGAAAGAATGAAGAGAATAGAAGAAATTCGGTGGAATTCATAGGAGTTCTTGAAGAGGAGAAAATGAGTTTCTTTTAAATGAATAAGAAGAAGAAGATGAAGTGGCATTCTTTTAAAAGGGAAATGACACCCAGTGGGCTTGATTTGCAGCCAAAATTTCACAAGGCAGTTAAAGCCCCGCGAGGCTATTAGCCACCTGAGGCTATCTGCCCCGCGAGGCTATTAGCCTCGCGAAGCTAATTAGCCTTGCGTACAAACAAAGCTTGTGTGATGGAAAATTTGAAGAATTGAATTCCAAAGTATTTCAAAACTCCTTAAAATCAGTAAACGAGATTTTAAAAACTTTAAAGGGAGTCTTATAGAATGAAAAAATTGAACTCAAAGGAATTTAGCTACACGAGGCGAATAGCCTCACTCACACAAGGCTAATAGCCCCTTGCGAGACTAAATAGCTCCTCACAAGGCTAAATAGCCTCGCACAGGGTTAAAAGCCTCGTACAAGGATGATAGCCTTGCATGCATGGGGCTGAGTCAGCAAGGAGTTGATTTCGTTTTGGATTTTTACTAGAATTCAAAATCCAATCATTGATATCCAAGGAGATGATACTGAAGACAAGGTTCCTCTCACCCGCACCATGAGGAGGAACCTGAGAAAAAGCAAAGCTCGAGCCTTCCACAGAGCCATGCAAGAAAAACCAACTGTTATCGAACAACCATGCAAAATTCCAATTTGCGTATGGCGACCAAAGAGCGAAGTCGTGGTCTCCAACAAGAAGCTGGACCAAGACATGGATGGGTTTATTCACGTTTCTTACAAGAAATACCGCTCGCCCACCAAGTACATATTCGACTATAAATGTGGAGTTTACATCTGCGTTTTCCAAGTTAAATGTGGGTCTTAGACTCGCTTTTTTGAAGCCAAATGCGGACCTCAAGGTCGCATTTCAGAAGCAAAACACAAATCTCAGGTCACGTTTTAGAAGCTAAACGCGGGCCACAGACCCATGTTCTTGAAGCTGAGCGCAGATCTCAAATCCGTGTCTGATTATCAATCCCAGTCATACCACCTTCATCAGAAGCTCAATCTCCAGTCGTAATGGCTAAAGTAAAGTTTGCTCCTGCGATTTTCAAGGGGATAGATTGTCCTATCTCGAAAATGCTATTTGGAGGGGATTTTGCCTTTGCCACCAGTCTCACAAGTTCCAATATAGGGGACCTTAGGTTATTTCTTGAAATGAAAAGAGAAAACTCCCAAGTATCTCACAGTCATTGCGAATAGTTAATCAACATTACTGTCTCGCTGCCCCCTGTGTTGCAACTCTAGCAAAGCCGTCTATCTTCAGCAAACTTGCATCGTCTATAGTCCAACCTTCAAAGAGAAGACAACGTGCTATAAAACAAGAATTCTCTGATTTAGTGTATCTTGAAGTATCATCCAACATGATATCTTTGGAATGAAAGAAGCAAAAGAAGACGAGGAGTTTTCCTTGAACAGATTCATCAGACTCTGAGCCCTCTTTTAGTTTGAAAAGTATGTTCAGTGATATTTGAGGTGTCTTTCAAAGTACCTGACTTCAGAAGGGGATAACAGTACCTTTAGATTACCGGAAGATAGCTGGAATCTCCTCTAATGAAGAAGAAACAAGAAACTCTGTTATCGCAAAATCTTAGACTTCTAACTCATTCTTTAAAGATTCTACCTCCACGCATATGACGCAAGAAGATCTTGAAGAGTTTATGAATAGAATGGATGTGCAAGAGAAGATCATCCAGAAATAGCAGGAGATTATAAGAGAGATCAGGAGAATGCTTCAATTCCTGATCAATGAGCAAACAAAGAATAAGGAAGAATATTCTTCCAAAAGTTCCCGCATCCTGAGGAAGGATAAAGGGAAAAGAAAAGAAAATGAACCTCGTACTCCTCCTAGAAGCACTGGTGGCGAAGAACAAAAAAAAGAAGGCAACCATTCTGAACACTCGCGCCATCAAGCCGAGAACTCAGAATATGAAGGCAACCCACATGCTGCTCTCATGAAAAACTTCCAGAATGTGCTCAATGCTCTGGTTCATAAGGCAACTTGCAAGAGTTGGGGGTCGTAAGGCCATATCCAATGAAATGGGAAAACATACCATTCCCAAAAAATTACAAGTCTTTGAAACTCAAATCATTTGATGATAAAGGGTCGCCAAATCAGCATATTTACTATTTCAAGTCACAGACAGGGCATTTGACTTGAAATGACCTGTTCATCATGCGAGTCTTTGTTAGAACCCCCACAGGTCTAGCATTTGAATTGTTTTGATGACTGGAACCGGAACCGTCAACTCGTGTAGCGACATGGAAAAGGCCTTCTTGACAAGGTTCTACGAAGATGACATGAAAATCTCAATGTCAGCACTCCTTGCCACATAGCAAAATAAGGGGGAGTCAGCTCGAGACTTCATTAAAAGATTCAGGCATGATTCTTTGAGATATCTGCATGGGATACCAGAAAAGACTTTAGCAAAAACCTGCAGACATAATTTTTCTACTAAAGTTCTCACCGGAATGGAGGCTGTAAAGTCTTCTACTTGGAAAGAACTTTCAACACAAACCAAAAAAGCTGAAGAAATTGCACAAAAGCTTAAGGCTAAAGAAGGAGGAAGATCAAGAAGAAATAATATTGGAACACCTCAATCGTCTCGACCTAAAGGGAAAGAGACGATGACGATAGATGCCCCAGGTCCCTCTAAATCTCTTCCTACAAGGACCCCTCCTCCATCAAGGTCCTCAGAAAAAATATTCCTTCAAAGATGAGCATATTGTCACTCTTTTCAATTTTCTCATGAAGAGAAATATGTTAAATTGCAAGAGGCGAAGCACTCCGAAGAAGTAGGAAAGGTTGATAATTACAATTACTGCATGTATCACAAGATCATTAACCATCCTATTAAGAACTGTTATGTCTTAAATGATAAAATTCAAGCCCTAGTGGATGCTAATGTCATCAAGTTGCAGCTAGAACAGAAGAAAGTGATAGCAAACTTGGTGTCTTTCAAATTTAGAAAAGCTCCAGATTGGATAGGATCAACCATTCAAGACAGAGTCTAACTAATTCCTAAAGGTACAATGGGAGTTGTAAATTACGATCCTTGTCAACAACAAAGGAGAGGATTATCTCCCTTTACAAAATTTAAAGGGGAGATAACGAGGGTACATCCAGACTTTCTTAAAGATGAACAGTGGATCTCAAGTTCATCCAAAAAGAAGTCTAAGGGAAAGGCATGCATCTCAAAAGCTATCACTGCAGTTCCTGAAGATGGCACAAGAGTTCATCCTCTTTCAGACTCAGAAGAGGAGTCCAAAAAATCGTTTGCGGTCAATGAAGACCAACAGTAACCTTCTAGAACGCGTTCAAGAAGAGATTATCTGAAAAATTATGATTAGATGGTTGAACCTAAGATTCCAGAGAAGAACAAGCATAAAGAGTTTAAGTTTGATAAAACTCTTAAAAGCAAAGAAAAAGAACCGACAGAAAGTTCTAAGAAACCTTTCTGGTTTGATGTGTTGGCACAATTGGCTAACATTCCTGCAAGAATTACTTTCCATGAGCTCCTAAGGCTATCCAAGCAAACCAGAGAAGTCTTAAAAGAAACTTTGCAAGATTCTGAAGTGTTTCTAACTCAGATCCCAGAAACAATAGGAGAAGAAGAAATTTGTGCAGTATGCCATTAAGCTTCCAAGATGATATCTTGCATAACATTTTCCCCAGAAGATATACAAGTGAAGAATAACAAGTCTCACTAGCCTTTGTACTATAAAGGCTATATAGGGTCAACAGAGATTGACCAATTCAAATTGACCCTGGATCCGCTTTGAGCATAATGCTAAGGAGAGTACTGCGATATCTCGGAGTCCCCTTGAATAGACTGGCATCAACAAACACAACCATTTTTAGATTCCACGCTAATAGTTGTAAATGCTTGGGCAAAGTGAAACTGAAATACCAAATCGGTGATCTTAAGACGGAAGTCATATACTATATGATAGATACTGACACGTCTTATACCCTCTTACTTGGAAGGCCTTGGATCCATCTCAATCTTATTGTCCCTTCTAAACTTCACCAATGTAAGAAATATGTGGACAAAGAAGGGAATATGAAAACTCTGGTAGCAGAAAAGCAACCATTCAAAGGGAATGAAAACTACTTTACAGATGTGTTGCTATATCAAGACACATTTGAAGCAGCTAAACAACCTACCCCAAAAGAATCAGATAACGATAATGAGGCGGATACTAATTCAGGATCCGAATATTAGAGATCCGATGATGAAAATTGGGGTGTAGAACCCATCGTAATAAGCTTTGAAGGTCTTAATGTAAATGACACTGCCAATCTTGATGGCAAGTGGGTAATCAACGAGAACATAGAGTTTGCTTATTTGTCTAATGTCGATTCAGAACCCTCAAGTACTAGTACAGATGTGGTTAGTGATCAACTTGATAAAATATACTCCTTAGTATCATTCCAAGTACCCATTCGTTCATCCTTTAATATACAAAGTGATGAAGATGAAGATGCAAGTGAATTGATCATTGAAGTCCCGTCCAAACATCAAAATCAAAGACCTATATTATTTGGAAAAGAAAACAATAATAATAAAGAAAAATACTTGGATTCTGAAAAAAAAACAAAAAAATCCCTAGTTCTTCCATTACAATAAAAATACCCATATAATGATGAAAAAGATGGGATATAACCTAACCGAAGATAGGAGATTGAACTTTGGAAAAGGAAGAAAAACTATTCCTCAACCTTTCATCCCAAAAGGAAAATGCCAAATCATTATGATAACACTGGCAGAGCATTGGGATATGTTGCCACTTCTGAAATCCTTTCAGAAACAAACTCTAAAGAGCTTCAGCATAGTCATTTATCCGAATCGTTATGTTAGGATTTAGATATAAGTGTTAGAGAAAACTTTCAAGAAGTCTCCATCAATATGGTCTCCGCATACCAAAAAGAAAATGATGATGAAGAATTTCCACCAATCAAAGACGATCCTGGGCAAAACATCTAAACATGAAATGGAAAGTTTAGTTTGAACAACGTGAACCTCCAACTGAAGATAAAGTGATCCAAATAAATATGGGCGATGAAACTAATCCTAAGCCCATATTTATAAGTGAAAATTTATCTTCTGAAAAAGAAGAATTAATTTCTCTTATTCGAGAATACATCAATATTTTTGCCTGGAATTATAAAAATATGCCAGAACTAGACCCAAAAGTACCAATGTACAGATTGAATATCTGGCCACACGCAAAACCCGTTAAACCACAACAATGGAGGTTTTGTCCCAAAATAATGGAAGCCATTAAAGCAACAACGAAGGTTCTGTCCCGAAATAATGGAAGTCATTGAAGCTGAAATCAAGAAGTTAATTGAATCTGGTTTTATTCGTGAAGAACAACACCTCGATTGGGTTGCAAATATAGTCCCCATAACTAAGAAGAATGAAAAAAATCAGAGTTTGCATCGACCTGAATGAAGCATGCCCAAAAGACGAATTTCCATTGCCAATCAAAGACGTCATGATTGACAATACTTCCATATATGAGCGGATGTTGTTCATGGATAGATTTTCAGGATAAAATCAAATTAAGATGTATCCCGATGATAAAAAATATATGTCTTTTCAAACACCACTATGGTTGTATTGTTATACGGTCATACCCTTCGGCCTAAAAAATACTGACGCCACATATCAACGCGCTATGAACACTATATCCCAAGAACATCTCCGGAAGATGTTGGAATGTTGCGTGGATGATTTAACTATAAAAAACAAAAGAAAAGATAACCATCTTCAGGATCTGAGAATGGTGTTCAATCTCATGCGAAAACACCACCTTAAGATGAATTCCAGTATCGTTCATTTGGGATGATACTTATCAGAAAGCTTTCGAAGAGATCAAAGAATATCTCACAAAGTCACATGTCCTTGTAGCTCCAATGATAGGAATGCTTTTCCTATTATATGTGAGAGGCATGGATCATTCTTTGGGAACCTTATTAGCCCAAAATAATGAATTTGGACATGAACAAGCTATCTACTTCTTAAGCAGAATAATGGATGGAGCTGAATATCAATATAACCTAGTGGAAAAAGAATGCTTACGTTTGGTGTTTGTAGTATAGAAAATGTGACACTACGTAGTAGGACAGACCATCCACATTATATCGAGAGTTAATCTATTGAGAATATTAATGACCAAACCAGTGTCATTAAATTCAAGACTATTCAATTGGGCAATCTTGATATTGCAATGTGATATGTACTTCACCCCACAAAAATCAATTAAGAGTCAAGTTATAATTGATTTCTTAGCTAAGCACCCAATTCTGGTATCTTCAAAACTGTACAAAAACATCCCTGACGAAATAACTAATGGATGCACAGCTCCAGAAGAAGGCACTCCACAAGAGACTGCTGAAGAAAATGCAACTACAGAAGAAGTCTAGTAAATTTTCGATGGTGCCTCCAAAATGGGACCCGAAGGAAAGGTGATAGTAGGAGTGGTGGTTGTCTTTGTCTCTCCTTACAACCATATCATCTCTTGAGCATATTCACTAATAAAGTCATGCTCTAACAATGTTGCTGAATACAATGCATTGATGATTGGCTTAAAGATAGCCAAATAACTGGGGGTAAAATATTTATAGGCATATGGAGATTCTCAGTTCATCATCAACTAAGTCAAGGGAGAATATGAAGTCAAGAATAAAGATCTCTTGTCATATTACTAAACAGTCACGAAAGTGGCTGATAGCTTTAGCGGCTTCTATATCAGTCATGTGCTGTGTACAACTATGTAGATTCATTAGCTTCTTTAGTTGTCACTCTAGCATTACCCAAGAATTCTAGCAAACACATAATAGTGGAAAGCAAAGAAATATTCTGTTCAAAAAATAAACTCAAAGTGGAGTTAAATTCAGGCAATAAATAAGAAGCATATAAAGTACATACTCTTGAGTCTGATCTCGAACCAAGAGACTGGTGATTTCCTTATATAGACAATGTTCTTTATGGGATATTGCCAGAGGATCCCAAAAAGCAGCAATAGTCTAAAGAAATGCTGTTTGATTATATTATAATGCCAAAATTCAGACATTATATAGAAAATCTTATGATAAAAATCTTGCTTCGCTGCCTTTCTAGCAAAGAAGCTCGAGAAGCACTTGAAGAAGCTCATAGTAACATCTGCAGAGCACATCTGGACTAAAACTCTAGAATAGACTCTAAAGAATGGGATATTATTGCTCAAAATGATGATAGATGCAGTTGCTTATGCCAGGAAATGTAGAGTCTGTCAAATACATGTAGATTTCATACATCAGCCACCAAAATATCTTCATCCAATAACTACGTAGTGGCCATTTGAAATGTGGGGAATGGACATTATCAAATCGATTTTGCCACCATCAACAAGGGGTCATCGATTTATATTGGCCATAACAGATTACTTTTCAAAGTGGACTAAAGCCGTTTCCGTAAGTGATGTAAAGATATCAGACGTGAACAAGTTCATTAAATATCACGTCATATATCGCTTCAGAGTACCTAGGAGAATTGTTCATGACAATAGACCTCAATTCGTGAGTTAGTCATTCTCTAGGTTTTGCAACAAATACTGAATTGAAAGTATAGCTTCATCTCCATACAATCCTGCAGCTAATGGTTTAGCGGAAGCCTTCAACAAAACCATTTTAAAGCTCCTTAAGAAGTTCGTTTCAACCAACCAATGTGATTGGGATGAAAACTTGGAGAATGTTGTTGGGCATACTAAACTACTATCAGGACATCTACTAATACTACACCGTTTTCTTTAATGTATGGATCCGAAGCAGTACTTTCTTTGGAGATCTAGATTCCATCATTGCGAAATGCATTAGCAACCAAAATGACATAGGAAGAAAAATATCAACAAAGACTATTAGAGTTGGAAGCCCTTGATGACTAGTATCTGGAAGCACATCAAAATATTAAACTTTACCAAGCGCGGATTTCCAAAACGTTTAATAAAAAGGTCAAGTAAAGAACTTTCAAGAAAGATGATTTGGTCCTTTCAGCAAAAAGACCAATTTAATCAATCAAAAATCTAAATAAAAGTTTCAGCCAAAATGGGAAGGATCCTTTGTTATTGATGCGGTCTATTCAAATGATGCATACCGGTTGGCAAAACCGAATGGCAACAAGATAATAATGCCAATCAATGAAAAATTTCTTAAAAAATATTACTCTTAATATAATATTCAAGAAATCCTTCACAAAAGGTCAATCTAATTATTCTGTCTCCGACGAATGTTGAAGGAGGTTTCGATGGGTATCAAGAAGAATCTCGAACCATTTAATAGTAAGAAGCAATCAAGTAAAATATTGAGTGGTTTAAGATACATATCCTCTTCAAAAAACCACAGTGGCGTCTTTGACCGAATCAATGAATCCCCGACCGCAACCCGAAGAAGCTGTAATAAGAAGATTTCATAGAGAAACTTCTTATAATACTCCCTCCAAAAAACGTGGCAAAGAATGAAGCAGTTTTTTGGTACAAGCTATTCGGTATTTCCCGGTCAGTATCTCGAAAAGGAGAATAGAAGAGTATCAAATCATTTGATATACATATTTGAATTTTTCCTTAATAAAAAAAATACAACACTATAACTTGATCATTGGTCTGCTTAAATGCCGAAGCATATAAAGACTCTAAAGAGATTAATAAATGTGTCTAATTTTTGACACTGTTATCTTCAAAATATGACCAATTTGTCCACCAATCAAATAGAGTTCACCTACAAGGGGGAAGCCCATTTCTTACTAGCTCTACTAAAATTTCATAATACAGGGTTTGTTTCAGGAGATTCAATCTTACAACGGTGCAACCAATATTTTGTAACCCATTATTTCATCAATTTTCCCAGCGGAGTACAGCGAATAAAGATATGCTAGTCTGCCGCTAACATGCAACTCCACACCCCAACTGGGGGTACCAAATAAAAATGAATCCTACATCTCTATGACTAATGATAGAGGAAAGGTTTGACATGTAAAGCCCAAACGAAGTCCTCGCTAACCCATCATGCTGGGGATAAAAGCATGAATTGCTCAATTCTACTAAAGAAATGGAAAGAGAACAAGTTTCTCGCCAATTCATCATGCTGGGAGTAAAAACATGAACTACCCTAAGCTGCTAAGACTAAGGAAAGAGGAAAAGTTTGACATATATAAGACCAAATAAAATCCTCGCCAACCTCATCATACTGAGAGAAATAGTATGGTTAGCCCAACGCAAACAGTGATTAGTAAAGAGTAACCAAATCCATTGATAGCTGGGAGTTTGCTAAAAACTCTAATGAGATTGATCTCGTATCAAGTAAAAAATTATCTTTGACAAAATTAAATTCTATTTCCACCGAAATTTGTCAAATTAAAAATTATTTCTAACAAAATCAAATCCAATTCCTTTCAAATTTGTCAAGTTAAAAATTACCTCTGACAAAATCAAATTTCATTTCTACAAAAATTTGTCAAATTAAAAACTACCTCTAAAAAATCAAATTCATTTCCACCAAAATTTGTCAAGTTAAAACTCACTTTTAACAAAACCAAATTCATTATTCTAAAATTTGCTAAGTTAAAAATTATCTCTAACAATTCAAAACGCTGCTATACTACAAGTCACTGAATTGCTAACATTACAACTTGCTCAAAAAAGTTAATGATTACTTCTATCCTATTCAAGAGAGTTATTCATTCATCGCAAATCCACTTGGGCATTTGAATACCGACTCTATATTGTCAAGTTAATGATTGCATCTGGATAATATGTAAAAGAGTTAATGATGTATCAAGTTAACAGATACTTCTGATCATCAACATCGAAATCATTCAACTAGTTAACAATACATCTAAATGAATGACAACCAAAATATTTCCATTCATCATAAATTCAACATTTCAAAAGTTTCTTGACAAAACATTCAACTTCCATACAAATTATCGGGATATAAGAGATATGATTCTTCCTTCAATATCTCTTATCTCTATTTGGATGGCTTCATAACTTGGATAGTAGCTTGCCTCCGCAACTCCTCTTCACTGACGGGCAAGTTACTCGAAGGGTCAGACTTGAGAGCCTCCATTTCTGCTTGTTTAGCTATAAAAACATTGTTGATATCCTCACGCTGTCTAGATAAGTCAGTGAGGGTCTTCATAGTTTCTTCATGGGTTTTAAGAGTCTTCTCAAGATAAGCTTGGGCTTTAGCAATAGTTTTTCGGGTCCTCATGATGGCTTGATCTTGACTCTTGGCTGAAGCAGCAATACTCTCTATCTGAGCACATATAAAGTCATTAGTAGATTGCATCTCATTAAGTTGAGCTTGATCAGTATCCATCTTCTTTCAAGCCTCCTCCTAAAGTCTAAGATGTTCCTCCATCAATGTTTTGAAAGTGACTTCAATAATTTCTGACTTATCAGTTTTACGAGCCATCGATAGAGCCTCGGCGTCACTTTGCAGTTGAGACATTATAACTCTATATAGAGCAGCTTTCTCCTCTCCGCCAATGCTTTCTATGCCAACAATATAATAATTCAAGAGACCAGCAATAGAAGTGAAGGACATTCCTTTTAAAATCATACTCATGCAATGCTCCAGAAAATTGAAAAAGTCCTTGATGGAGTACTAAAGTAAGTTATCAGCAAAATTATCCACTTCTGTGTCTTCCACTGATGGCAATGAAGAAGTCATAGGCTCATATGGTAGAGCAACAGATGTAGACGTAATCTCAGTAGTTTCAGTTGTTGAAGGCAGATGAGGGAGCAGACTTATAAAAATTGAAGCAATATGTATTGTAGTAACCTCAATAGGAGCAGCTTCAGGTGCAATCTCAATAGGAGGAATCGTTGCTACAGCAGAAACTTCAGCTATTGTTATTGAAAGAGACGCTAGTGCTGAAGAAGTAGCAGCTCCTAGTTCAGAAGCTGGAATAGGAGATGGTAATCCTAAAAGAAAATTTTTATTATTGGAAAACAAAGAAAGAGACCAAAATAAAGGGATAATAGAAATGATGTTTCACCTCGTGAAGAACACGAAGGTTGTGCACTCAGTTCCCCAGAACCAAATACTTCTGCTCTCTCCTCTGTCGTTAAGTAAGTGTATTTGTTGTGGTTTGGAGGAAACGACGAAGAACAAAAGCTGTCAGCATCGTCATCATCATCATCATCCACACTTGAATAATCAAGTTTTTCAGATGAATCAGAAGAAGTGACAATGTCCTTTACTAGAAATTTATCAAAGTAAAATCATCAATCTAATACGACTGGATGAATAAGAAAAAAGGGAAAATGGCCTTACGGTTTTGAAGTGGTCCAAGGGTGGGACAGAGGAACTGCAGTGGCCAGCATCATAACTAATGAAAAATTCAATCTTTGAGTTTCCCCAACAATTTGTACTTCATTTTCTTCAGTAGCTTGGGCTGTTTACTGAGTTGTGACCATAATTTCTACAGCAGTAGTAGTAGGAACAGTCTCAACAGAAGGAGCCTCTACAGGAACATTGGTTACCACTTGAGCATCTTCTACATTTTCTTGAGCAGTACTTGGACTGGGCTCAGCTACGCTGGTAGAAGATGTAGGAATTTCTCCTTCAATCCTTCTACCAGGATGGATAGTGCGAGGGCGCAACCTAGAAGCTTGATCTTCATCATCATTCCCTGCCTCTTCCTCTTGAAGTGTTGGATTCTCGAGGATAGCACCTGAAGCGGAGTCTTTCCGACTCTTTTTCCTACTTCTTTCACTTGGAGAATTCCGGGTATGCTTTGATGATCCTCTTCCAGGTGAAGAAATAGTGATCGCAGTGGCCACCTCATCAGTAGAAGCACCACCAATTTGTGCAGCAGAGGCTTCAATTTCAGGAGTATCCGCCTTAATAAGTTGGAATTTGTCTAGATCGGGTGTCCTGCTTGAGCTTATGATGAGTGCCATATATTGCATATTTATAGCCTCCATATTATCTATTTTTATATTTAAATATTGCTACTCGGGTATATTTAGTGTGTTTTTATAGGTAACAAAGGTTTCGTAAGTAAGATAAGAAGAAGATGCAAATTTGTCAAGAATATGAGCATAGAAAATCAATTTTGGTGAACACAGAAACTCAAGTGCAAAAGTAGCAACTTAAAGAGTATATTCGTCCAAGATAAAGCTTAAACTGAAACATTTTGTGTAGAAATAAATTGTATATCTAGGAATTATCTTTGAAACGAGTCCAAGAATAGATCAATCCAAGTTCGGATGCAAAAGTTATGGCAATTTTGCTGAAGCACTGTAGAGTAGAAAGTCCGATTTAGCGGGCTACGAGTCTGTTGAACTTAATTTCAGGTTTTGGACCCGAAAATTAGTATTTTATGCCATCTAATCTTAACCATTGGTTTCTAATACCTATACATTGGATTAAGATTATATAACTTGAGATTAGATTGTTTTGGATTAGGATTATATCTTTTGTATTGAGTTTGAGTAGGAGTAGGATTGTGTTTGGGTTATAAATACCCCACAAATCTTCGTAAATTGAGAGATCTTTTTAGATGTAATTTTAGATGTACTTTTGATTAATAAATAGTAGGATTTTGCCGAAGGGGTGACGACCGCCATACCGAACTCCAGAGGTAATTCCATTACTTTCTAGTATAGATTTATTTGGTTTGTAGTATAGATTTAACTTGCTTTGTAGGAAAATAGAAGTTTTCATGACTTTCATAATTAAATATAGGTTTTTGATAATTAGTAGTATGAGTAACTAATTTGCTTTAGCCCTAAGATGTAGATAAAATTAGTTTAGTAGATCTAACATGGATTTATCTCATCTTCTTCCTAAAAAGAAATAAAGTCATAATTTTTTTATAAATAAATAAAAGATAGATTTCGTAAATCATAATTCTTTGATAGATTATGCTTAATTCATATTTTGATAATTTATACTTAGATGAGATTTGGAATTTATATTCTTTGCTTTTATTTCTAGAACTATTAAAAAGATTTTCCTATAAATAAATTGAAGAGAATAAACTTGTAAATCTAATTTCTTTGATAGGTTATACTTAAGTTTGATCTTTTGATAGTCTATACTTAGATTAGGGTTTGAAGTTTATTTCTTTGCTTTTGTTTATATATTATCTAGTCGATATAATTTGTTTTTAAGAAAGATATTATCTTTGATGATCTATACTTGCATATCACTTGATAAGTCATACTTAGGGGCACTTAATTAAAATCAAATTAAAAAGATTACCTTTTTAGTGTATTACTTGATCGTGCATAATTAAAAATTTAGGAAGAAAGAGATAATTCATTATTAGGCTATTATTCTAATGGATTCGAATTCCTAGGCTAAACTTTATGAGTTAAAACTAATCCTCTCAATTTAGAATGTCATAGTTAACTTGATAGAACTAAAAAATTAGTGAGAATACCAAAACACCTTAGATCCCTGTGGAAACGACCTGTACAGCGCTACAACCGACATTGTACGCTTACAGTAAATTTATCACATCAAATTTTTGGCGCCATTGTCGGGGATCGACGGTATTTTTCTTGTTTTTTCTAACATTTTACTGGTTAACAGTGTGTGTTGTGTATGCAGAGAACTGGAAGTTCAGATACAGGAAGCAAAAGGGATGAGAAAAGTCTCAAGATTACACTGCAAAAAACCAGAGAGCAAAACTCTCTGCTTTTGCCGCTAAATAGAGGCAATTGCCGCCATTTAGTAGCACTTTTGGTGAGTTTCTCCCCCTCTTTTTCTCTATATTCTGGGTCCCTGGTTCTGTAAAAAAAATACAAAAAAAAATTAGAACATATAGGACATCACATTTTTCTTTGATCATATTTCTTCCACCGTTTAATCTTCACCACACCCCACTTCTTGCATTAGATTACGAAATTCACATATCCACTCACGGTCGCTGGTTCATGCCACATTGGTCCCATGATCAATTTGGTCGACTAGTAAGATCAGATTTGTTCATGGGAGACAAGATGGACCAATGGATCATGATTCTTCAGGATCGATATTACCCGTTGCGTACATCACTACCGTCATGCATAAAACTTCCACACGCAGCGGTAATCAATATGAATTGAAGCCGCAGTACATCAGTGTGCTTCCTAAATTCACTGGTTCAGATTCTGAGGATGCATATCTCTTGATTAGTGAATTTTAGGAAGTGTGTGTGATGATTAAACTGCAGCACTTGTCGGAGGACACAATTAAACTCCACTTCATCCCATTCGCTCTCAAAGATAATGCCAAGAAGTGGTTGTACAGTATGCCTACTGATTCAATCACTACTTGGCATGAATTCGTTGTAGTATTTCTTAAGAAGTATTATCCCACGTACAAGACAACAAGAATTCAGAATCAAATTAATCAATTCTGTCAAGTGCTGAGAAAACCCTTCTGGAAATACTTAGAACGGTTCAAAGATCTATTAGCTCAATGCCCCCACTATGCGATAGAAAAATGGCGGTTGCATCAAATCGTGTATGGAGGACTCGATTACACATCCAAAACTCTTCTTGAGTTCATGTGTCAGGGGGAGTTCATGAGAAATAATGAGGATGAAGCATTGAACTTCCTTGAGGACCTATCGTGGAAAACTATGCAGTGGGAGAGTCCCGCTGAGAAACCTAGTGCATCAACTTCTGCGCATAAGGGTGAGATTCATAGCGTCAACAGCTTTATAACTGTCGAAGCTAAGATTGTAGCCCTTATAAGAAAAATTGAGGCATTGGAGACTCCTAGCGCTCCATCGGTGGGTCAAGTAAATCAAATTCAAGTTCCTACATGCTTTAATTGTGGAACTCCGAATCATGTTATGGAGAAGTGTCCATTATTAATGAATCCCATGGGTCCCACATTTGAGCAGGCTAACGCCTTGTATTAACAATCCATGAACAATCCTTACGCTCCTACATATAATTTTAGCTGGAGGAACCATTCAAATCTCTCATGGGGTTAAGGGCAATATCAGGGGGGCCCTAACCCTAACATGCAATCTCTAACCAATGGTTAGTTCCCAGGATCAAAAGTTGATGCATATCAACACCCAAATGCTTCAAATTAAGGGAACAAGCAGGATAGACCACATGCGCATAATCAATCATATCAACATCAGGGATCTAATAATGATTATGACAGACAGCTAATAACACTTGAAAGGGATATGGTGAACCTTTTCAAGACGGTGTACAATTTGGACACACAAATACAAAATTTAATGAAAGTGTCTACTGAATTTATACAACGGACCGACTAATAGCTTCTTGCAAGTTCTCAATCAATCAAAAATATAGAGCAGCAGGTTGGACAGTTAGCCACACAACTGACAGAACGGGGGCTGGGTACCTTTCCGAGCAACCCAATAATAAACCCCAACTCTAGCTCATCTCAGTCTGTTTCATCCTATATTCACCAATGCAATGCCATTCACATACTCAGATCTGGCAAGCAAGTGGACAATAATATAGTCATGCCTCTTGATCTCACTCATTTCGCAGGCTATACCATCTTTTTCAATCTCTTTCTCCACATATATCTCAATCACCTCCATTACCATCACATGATCATTTGGAAGAACTTGGAAGAACATGTTCCTAAGTCGAAAGCACCATATCCCAATCAGTTTAGGAAGCTTTCACCGCAAGTAGAGAACATTCTCAAAATATTTCAACAGGTGAAAAATAATATTCCACACCTTGATAATATACAACATGTTCCTACTTATACCAAGTTTCTTAAGAATTTGTGTACCAAAAAACGAGCAAGAAATATTTCTGAGAAAGTTTTTCTTACTACAAATATATCACAAATCCTCTCTAACTCCTTGCCTGTTAAATACAAAGATCTAGGTTCCCCCACAATCTCATGCACTATTGGAAATACTACATTTGATAGGGGGCATTTCTTGATTTAGGGGCAAGTGTCAATTTGCTTCCTTACACTATTTATCAGCAATTGGGTTTAGAAAAAATTCAACCTACCAAGGTCACAAGAGACCACTTGGTATGGTTCAAGATGTGCTCATTAAGGTCGGCGAGTTCATCTTTCCTTTAAACTTCATTGTCTTAGAAACTGAGCCGATTTTCAATTCACGGAATCAAATTTCCATTATCTTGGATAGACCAATTCTTACAACATCAAATGTATTAATTGATTACAGGAGTTACAGGAGTGGCTTCATGAAGCTATCATTTAGAAATATGACTGTGGCATTAAATATATTCAATATGGATGAGCACACAACGAGCTCTCTCAATGGGGTAAACATGATTCACAGTTTGTACTCTCATTCTACCTCTTGCACTGATGATGAATTCTTATATGAGCAAATTTTCGAAAATGAGCTCATATTATTAGATGAATTGGCACATACTGACTTTATGTATGATGATACTTGTGCAAGTGTGCCATTGATTCATGAGCAAACTTTTGAGGATTTGTTTGCATAGGAGCTCGCATTACTTCGTGAGTTAGAAGAGCCACCACCACATTCACTTGATCATATAGCACTCTTCTCAACTCACGATATTTCTATATGTATGCTTGTTACTAACGATGATTGGCAGGTTTATAATGAAGAATTCTTTAACCCAATTATTAATGCTTACATGTAGACAAAGAAAAAGCGAGGACAGCATAAGAAGTAGACAAGTAATTTCATGACTTGTTCGAGAATGATGAGATACAATAAATCACCCATTTCACGTTTAAAATGCACACACTATGAAAGTGGGAAGCGATCGAGAGGTCATAACCGCTTTCCATGCGTTAATAGGGTGGCGATATTGAGATCGTAACTTTTAACGACTCTCATTATTTGTATAGTATTTGTACAATAGTTTTCATATTTATTTTACCACTTTTAGTTCGTGTATGAGGGCATACACGAGTTTAGGTGTGGGGGAGGGGGTTAGGATATTTTCTTCATATTTTTTTTAGGGTCTTTAGTTTTTGTTAGATTTTTTTTTATTTTTTTTTTGTTTCTTTATTTTACACTTCGGGTAGTTTTTAGGATAACTAACTAAAAAAAACTGGAAAAAATTATTATATATTTTCATCTATAGATCAATCTAATTACAAATAAAGGAATAAATTTATATTTGAAATTTGATAGGAGAGTAGATTTGATGATACATTTAGAATTTTATGAAAAAGATTAAAATTCAAGAAATAAATACCGCTAGCTAACAGTAATTTTGAGGTAAGTATACATCTATTTTTTCACTTCATAATAGTTTATTATGTTAAGAATAAAGATAATAACGATTGAGTAAGTCTTCTCTTTTTAAATAAGAAAAAAATGAGAAAAAATGGGTGAGCCTGGTATTAAGGCAATAGGCTCAGAAATGAAAAAAAAGAGGGTGCTCCTGGTATTAAGTCAATAGCCTTAAAAGTGATAAGAAAATGGGGTGCGCCTGGTATTAAGGCAATAGGCGCAAGAGTAAAAAAAAAAGAGTATGATCCAAGTAATCGGGTACTTTGCACCTAAACAAGCATGAATATTCGCATGAAAAGTGAAATATTCTTAAAAAAATTGTTATGAGAGAGGAGATAAATCATGAGCTAGAGTTGGAGTCCAAGGCCGAATTAGACTATCACACATGCATTTAGATGTAAATGGATTATCTGTTAGTGGGTATTGAAAGATAGAATTTGAATTTTTGATTAAAATAATAAGTGTATCTGATATGATGCTTGACTTGAAAATTAATAATCTAAATGCGTTCTTGAGTTTGCATATTAGTGAGATTAATTGAAGAAAATATCATTAAAAATAATTTTTTTCTTTCTTTTGTATAAATTTTTTATTTTTCTTGATTTTTAGTTATCCTTATTTTTCTTTTCTTTATTCCTTAATCTATTTCCTTTACGAATTTTGTGGGTATATTCACTGCAAACCCTCACGAGATAAAACTCGTCTACTAGGGTAGCCTAGGGGTTTAAAGGCTTATTGCACGAGCTAATTGCAATCGCGATTCCTGCGAAAATGAATTAGGATTTTTCTTTTTTTTTAGGTTTAGGTTTTGCTTGAGAACTAGCAAAAGATAGGTGTGGGGTGTGATGAGTGTCATATATTGTATATTTATAGCCTCCATAATATCCATTTTGTATTTAAATATTACTACTCGGGTATATTTAATGTGTTTTTATAGGTAACAAAAGTTTTGCAAGTAATATAAGAAGAAGATGAAAATTTGTCAAGAATATGAGTATAGAACGTCAATTTTGGTGAAGACAAAAACTCGAGTGCAGCAGTAGCAGATTAAAGAGCATAATCGGCTAAGATAAAGTTTAAACTGAAAACGTTTGTGTAGGAAAATGTTGTAGATTTAGAAATTATCTTCGAAAAAAGTCCAAGAATAGATCAATCCGGGGTCGGATGCAAAAGTTATGGTCATTTTACTGAAACACTACAGAGTGGAAAATTCGATTCAGCGGGCTACAGATCTGCTGAACTTAATTTCGGGTTTTGGACCCGAAAATTAGTATTTTATGCCATCTAATATCAATCATTGGTTTCTAATACTTATGGATTGGATTAAGATTATATATCTTAAGATAAGTTTGTTTTGGATTAGGATTACATATTTTGTATTGAGTTTGAGTAGGAGTAGAATTATGTTTGGGTTATAAATACCCCACGAATTCTTGCAAATTGAGAGAGTTTTTAGATGTAATTTTAGATGTACTTTTGATTAATAAATATTAGGGTTTTGCTGAAGGGGTGACGGCCGCCATATGAAGTTCCTGAGATAATTCCATTACTTTCTAGTATAGATTTATTTGTTATGTAGGATAGATTTATCTTGCTTTCTAGGAAAATAGAATTTTTCATGGCTCTCATGATTAAATATAGGTTTTTGAAAATTACTAGTATGAGTAACTAATTTTCTAGGATGTAGATTAAATTAGTTTAGTAGATTTAACATGGATTTATCTAATCTTTTTCCTAAAAAGAAATAAAGTTATGATTTTTTTATAAATAAATAGAAGATAAATTTCGTAAATCATAATTCTTTGATAGATTATGCTTAATTCATATTTTGATAATCTATACTTAGATGAGATTTGGAATTCATATTCTTTTATTTTATTTCTAGAACTATTAACAATATTTTCCTATAAATAAACTAAAGAGAATAAATTTGTAAATATAATTTCTTTGATAGGTTATACTTAAGTTTGATTTCTTGATAGCTTATACTTAGATTAGAATTTGGAGTTTATTTCTATGCTTTTGTTTGTAACATTATCTACTAGATATAATTTGTTTTTAAAAAAGTTATTATCTTTGATGATCTATACTTACACATCACTTGATAGGTTATACTTAGGGGTATTTAATTAAAATCAAAAGAAAAAGATCACTTTTTTAGTGTGTTACTTGATCGTGCATAATTAAAATGTTAGGAAGAAAGAGATAATTCATTATTAGGCTATTATTCTAATGGATTCGAATTCCTAGGCTAAACTTTAGGAGTTAAAACTAATCATCAGAATTTAGAATCTCATAGTTAAATTGATAGAACTAAAGAATTAGTGAGAACCGCAAAACACCTTAAATCCCAGTGGGAACGACCTGTACAGTGCTACAACCAACACTGTACGCTTACAGTAAATTTATCACATCAGCTGTCTGTCTCTTCTAGGAGTACCAAGATTTAATATCCCTAAGACATGTACTATTTACATTATAATTTTGGGGCTTTTAGCTGGCAATAAAATACCATTTACAAAAGCCAAAGGAAGTGTAGTAGTTTGGTTACTTCTGGGGCAAACTAAAGCGAACAAGAGTGCACCCTCTTATAAAGTGATACCAAGTCCTTGCTCCTTCGAAAAAATTGTTGATTGACTTCATATTCGAATTTGGATTCCCAATATACAACTGGCCATACCCAAATAGACGAGCAAAATGACTTTGGATAATATGGCTCTAAATAGCAAGTATTGTCTTGACGATACACGAGATGCCCCAGCCCGATATTGATTAACCAACAAAAATTCCCAGCAGACAGAAAAGTGAATTGGTCACCACCAGGCAGATCCATGAACTCTTTGGTATAATTTGCATTTGGGAAATAAGAAAAATAACTGTACAGATGAAAATTACTATGATGCTTAAGATGCTTTCTGATCATCGCCATATAATGCCCCTGTCATTGTGACATTTCATAACGTTGAACTATTGGAGCAGACAAATCAATGCTTTGGTGAATTGGCATCATCAAGGAGGGACAGTGCAAAATAAACCAAGCCATTAAATAAGTATAGGAAAGTTCGACTCTCGGATTTGGAGTTTTATATTTATCATTCCCTTCCTTATCTACAATCTTCTCCACTTTGAGAAACCGAATCGTCAAGGCTCTAAGACCGCTTAAAATATCATAGACCATAGGTGGTAGAAGGCCCAATGGATGACCATGTGCCAAAAGAACGGCAGAATAAATAACACTTATAGATAAGGCTTCTTGTTAGGTAGAAGGAATGACATAGTGTTTCAGCCACAATATCAAAAATCCCGCAAGTAAAGTTGTGTTAGACAAAGGATGCTTGGCTTGATGATGAAAACTTTCAAATGAAGTCCCAGCCTTAAATACATCTTCATCTGACATGCGCAACATAAGCCTGGTTCCCATACTGGGTTGTCCATTTTTCTATTTCAATATCTGTACAAGTAGAAAGGATAGAAAGCTCCTTCTTATCAGTACGTAAACTAGGGAGTAAATATTCCACTCAGGCTATTTGCTTCACTCCATTGTTTCCTAGCCCTTTAATTTGGGCACAAATGTGATAATAGCATAGAAGTTCCCCATAAGTATCGTAGGCCAGTGTATCTTGAGCCTTCAACAGATGCAATTCTTCTCCGGTCGGAACATACTCCTCATAGGAGATTTCACCCATGGGAAGGCCTGAAATCTCATGCATCTCATGAAGGGCTAAACCCATTTCACCAACAGAGGTAAAGAAAGTACCCGTCTTCAAATTATAAAGTTCTAAAATACTGAAGAAATGGAAGCGATTGGGTGATATTCCGTGTTGACAACCCGTATAGCTCGATAAAGTCCTATTCTTTTTAAGTGACTTTCAAACTTCTTCAAATGAAAACCGTCAGAAAAGGCCACCACGCTTTCTCCGATGAATGAACCCAATGGTCTGAATTCTTAGCAAGGAAACTTATCATGTGCTGCAGCAAAACAATGCAAGAAGGTACTCACAGTTATAGGGGTCACTCCAGTAGGGTACTCCTTCTTTAACGAATCTGGCAGCAGACCAGTTATATATTTGTCAATGTTCGTGGAAAATGCTGAGGTCGCTCCAAAATTCCCAAGAAGCACACCGTTTTGAGGTTTTGTTAAATGCCAATCCATCTTCCAGGGGATGGAGGCTACCTGAAGATATGAAAGAGAGTATGATCTTTCCATATTTGACAAAACTATATGTTCTCCGGATCAGCCTCAACCATTTATAATTACCATCGAAAAAGCAATCTTCTAGCAACTCCATCTTGTCTCCAAACAGAAAGCTAGCCTTCCTCATTTTCTTTCTGTCCTTACCTTCAAAAACTGCATATGTCATGAGTTTCCTCAAAGTGTTAGGGCTCAAGCTGAGTATTTTCTCAAGACGTTCTTTACTGGAATTCCGACGGCATAAAGGGAATTCCTCTCCGAGCATGAACTGCACTGTACGGTCATAGCCACCCATGTGCCCGAAGTAATTAAGTTTGGATGTTGGGCTCAAAGAATAGTTCACTACATGAAAGAAATGAACAATGTAAATATTTCAGTTAAGATAGAAGAAAATACATAAGTGACAAGTCATGAGGTGGTTGACTAAATGTCAAATGCGGATCACATAGTTGAGATCCACGTGATGAATTAAAATTAAAGATCGTAAAGCGATCTGTTGACTAAGTATAAAATGCGGATCACGTGATGGAGATCCACGAATGAAGTTAAGATTTGAGATCGCAAGGCAATTTGTTGGTTAAATGACAAACGCAGATCACAAGTGAAAATCTGCATTTTAAGCAGAAATGTTGGGTCACAAAGAAATCTTTTTATCAAATGCCAAATGCGGATCCCATAGTGGAGATCCACGTTTCAAAACTTGAAACAGAAAGATTGTGTTGTGTGACATCCAAAATCTCTACGAGATTATGATTTCTTTTAAGGTGAATTGATTAATAAATTTGAAATTGAGAGTTTGTCCATGACGACGAATCGCCTGCTCTAAATGAGTTTAACTCATTAAACCCACCAAAGATAGGAGGCTCCTCATGGGCCGGTGTGGGAAAAAAGGTAGAAGTGACTGAAGGTCTACTAGATCCACCGTCGGCTTGAGTTGAGGAAGACGATCTCTTCAACATCTTGACTTTATGAATGAAAGCTCGAAAGCTTGATGGGTTAAAAAGCTTGAACACTTGAAGGAGAGCTCAAGAGCTCAAAATTAGAAGAACTAATAGTTACGGCAAGCGTAACTCTTGAAAAGACTCTGTGTCCTTTATAGAAGAATCAACGACTGAGATTCACGGTCCAAATCTCTAAAAGATTTCACATCATTTCAAGTGCAGCAGCGCTTCGATTATTGTGCCAGAAAAATGGCAAAATAGCGGCTACGCTTCGTCTTAGTTGCTCAATTGCGGATTTGAAATTTTGAATGCAGAATCGCGTTTCCACGTGAACCCATGAATTAAACGAAGGGTCGCATTTGAAAGCAAACACACGAATTAAAAGTAGGTTCACATTTGAAAGAGAATCTGCATATTTAATACAGAATCGCATTCAAAACTTTTTTCGATACTGAATAAATTATATTTTATATATCCAAAATATTTCAAAACACCTTCAAAGTTATGGAATTTTGAAAACTTTGGAGGGGGTTTTGTTGGCAAAATTTTTGAGAAAAGAAAGAAAATGAAGAATTCATCATTTTAGCCAAAAATTGGGTAACACACGGATCATCTATTATAGAGTGATCTGCATTTTGAGCCAAGAAAGGCTAAAACACGACTCTCACAAAGTCGCATTTTATCTCTAAAATATCAAAAGAGTTAAGAAACTCAAGCCAGCCAAAATGTGAATCCTCATCCAGAGAGATATGCGTATTGGGCTAAGTAAAGGCTGATAAATATGGGCCCCTCAAAGTCACATTTTGTCCTCAAAATTTTAAAAAATATATAAGGTTATTCATGTGAACTCTGAGTTGAATTTTGACCAAAATGCGAATCAAATCCACGACTTAAACGCAATATTGCATTGTGGCCCGCAAAGTCTTATAAAAAAAACAAGTGCTAACCCCTTTTTAGTACAAACAAGGACCCAACTGAGAATCTAACACCTGGATAATCAATTAAAGAGAGATTTGTATTTGTCACTATCTTTTGAGCTCACGATTAGAGCTAAATATAATTAAAATACGAACCCCAGAGGGTCACGTTTTCATTACAAAGTCTCAAAGGATAAAAATTATCCTCATTTGCATCCAAATCCGGGTCTAATCGAGCAAGACACATTGCTAGGAGCTTAAAAATGTGAATCATCTACCATAGAGAGATCCGCATTCTAAACCCATCTTTGGAGCTAAGTATAACCAATACGCGGGCCCCAGAAGGTCGCGTTTTCATTCTAAAGTTTCGAGAAGCGAAAATCATCTTCAGTAATACTCAAATGCGGGTCTGAGCATGCCACACGAGCTGGTAGAAGCTAAAACATAGATTTAAAGGTTGAAATTCACATTTCAGTTATAAATCCAGAGGATTAAAGACATCAGTTACAATTCTGGGGATTCAATACAAATCCAATGGATTAAAAGACAAAGAATTAATACTCAAATCAGGGAGGCCATTAATTGAATAATTGCACCAATTCAAAGGTCTCCAGATCTCTATAAATAGCTAAAGACTGAGTTAGAGAAGGGGTTACTCAATTAATCATCTCTACTTGAATACTTGTGCTAAAAATCTAGAGCCCTTGCATGTAAAAGCTTTACTAAAACTGTCAACTGAAGAATTTTTTCCGACTATTAACGGAGAGCAGGATCATCCTTCACAGCTATAAAAGAACCCAACATTAAACAAAGAGTAAATTAGACGCTCCTCATGTTATGTAAATGGCCAACCATTCTAATATTGATTTTTTATTGAGATTTTCAATAAATTTTCAATTTCATGCTAAACATCTCTGTCGCCAAGCCAACTCCATCGCCACTCACCACCACTAGTGCCACCCTCTGCCTCTACCTCCAACCCTTTACTCCAACCAGTGACCGATCGTCATGCCAATAAAAAAAATTAGTAACAATCAATTGCAAACAAAAACGCATCAAAAACTAAGAAAAATTTTAATCTACACCTGAGATATGTCCTCCAACACTAATTGTATGTTGGATTTTTTTACTTAAAAAAATTCAAATTTTAAACTCTAATTTCGCTTGTCATAGTGAATTCAAAGAATTTAAAATTCTTCACAAATTTTTTAGGAACACAAATGTAAAAATTTTATAGAGTTAGAAAATCGATGAGTTTGTAGAAAATGTATTTTTGTAAGATTTAAATAGCACAAAAAATTTTTGGGTTTAGAGAGAGAACAGAGAAGCAAGATGATGACAGTATTTAAAATTTTTAAGAGGTTTTAGAATTTTTGGGATTTAAAAGGGTAATTTAGTCAAAAAATTATTGGCAAACTTGTAATTATTTGCAAGTTGCAAATCGATGTATCAAGAGTAAATTGTCGTGCATACATAGAATTTCTCATATATCTTCTCAATCCAGTGACTCTTAAATTTTCTAAATGACCCTTTAGATTCTCAAATAATACAATGAATCAAGAATAAATTGACTTAACTTATTAATTTCAACAGATGTTGCTAAAGAAGTTTATGTCAATGAATGTCGCCGAGAAGCATTGAATGAATGATATATATCATGAAGCATGAGAAAGATAGGTTTCTGGTGTAAATGAAAGAAATTTATATATCGAATAGTGGATATTACCAGTAATCACCACAGGTGCACTTTTCCACCTCTAATAGTGAAAACGACTTGCATCTCCCAGAACAATCTCACATAATAAGTTCGGAAATGTATTTGACTGCATTGTGGCAATCGCCACAAGTATTAAGATTCTTGATGATGCGAATTTTCTAGGGAGCTCGAATTTTCAAAATGTCCGTAAGTAATAGCTAGTTTCTCACTGTGACAGTACAAAGACTGCTCTTTCTCTTATTCCTCAACTTCTAAAAGAGAGAATTGCATGTCAGGAACATAGCCCTCCTCTTTGATCCTTCATATCAAATCCTGTAGCTCATCATATATCAATTTAGCCTCAAGATGCGACTTGTCATCGCCAACAAACAAATGCACTTTGTTCTTCACTTCAATCGAACTATAACCAAGATCTTTCCTCACATTCTTGCACTTCATGCTTCTCCTAGCATCAATCAGAGCATCGCATTGGTCGATAAAATAACTTAAGCAGATGAGTCATGGGGTTCCAAGCACAAGAGCTTTCTTGCTATCCACTGTCTAATTTAGATATTAGGTTGATTCTTGCAAGCACTAAGCAAAGCTCTATATGTTGATGCAGAAGCCTCGAGCGGCATTTTCTCTATAACCTCCTCTACCTCTATAAGAAGCCTCGCAACCAAGAGCATCAACTAAGAAGGAATAATGCTCAACGTCTGGCTTGATTCCATAATTTTTAAGCATAGAGTCAAAATA
This sequence comes from Dracaena cambodiana, assembly GCA_036321105.1. Taxonomy (NCBI): domain Eukaryota; kingdom Viridiplantae; phylum Streptophyta; class Magnoliopsida; order Asparagales; family Asparagaceae; genus Dracaena; species Dracaena cambodiana. The sequence goes on from JAYEPQ010000010.1 coordinate 16,138,781, forward strand.
ACTATAGGCTTTAGATACTAACCCCGAATGGTTGCGGCTGAGAGTACACCAAGAAAGGTTATTTTATCGGACTTTAATCCAATTTCCATAATAGGCTAAAATCTATTCAGTTTCAAACGTATCATTTATTCATCTGGATATGGTTGTAATTACGGTTATTCCAAAATTGTTTGACTATTGGGTAATCTAATATTGTTTAAGTAGTATTCTTCATTTTGGAAAATAGCTAAAAACGACAATATTATAAGGTGGTATCAGAGCTCAGATTTAGCTGACTACTACCAAATAAAAATATGTTTATAACTAATTCTTGTTATCTGCCTTTTTCTTTTGACCATCTATCTTATCCTTATCGTGCTTATCCATTTAATTGAATTTCTATCACTTAGTCGTTGATTTCTACCTGTATCTCATTTTTGAATTTCAAGAATGAAATTCTCTTATTAGGTGGATAAGATAGGATGTATTATTCTAAAATTCTTGCTATCCATATCTTTCTTTGGGGTCCGATCGTGCCTAATTAGTGCTATTAGGGGTCAAATTGGACATCAAAATAACTATCAATGAGCATAATTTAAAATTTATAACTCCAAATGATGTTCCGTCTTTGAGATTATGGTTTTTCTAATATTTATAATTTTTAAAAATTTTTAGTAGCCCCAAAAAATCTCCAAATTTTGCTAATTACTATCTCTAATTCTGAATATCAAACAAAAGTATAGAATTTTTTTTAGTACTTTTCTTATTGACTGCTACATTCTCTATTAATTTGGTATTATTTCAAAAATATTGGTTGGAGCCAGCAAACTATTATTTAAATTAGAAAATTATTTAATTAAAATAACCACATCTTTAATTCAGCTCCTGAACCTGGTGGAAATTGAGCTTATGTGTAGGAAGGAGAATTCCTGTGGCAATGAAAGTGGGTAAGTGTCATTTAAACAAATTTTGATATATATATATATATATATATATATATATATATATATATATATATATATATATATATATATAAGAACAAAACATTTCTTATTGTTTCACTCTATTTTTTCCTTAACCATTTTCACTCTCCTCTTAAGTACAACCGCATCCATATAAAGAGGAGAAGGCTAAAGGACGTTTCAAGCTTAAGGTAAGAAACACTAGTTTTTCCAAATGTGAAGAAAGTTTTTGAATGGTTCCTTTGTGTAATCCATCTTTGTTCTCATGGCTACAGTAATGAGTTGAAAGGTGGATAAATAATCGATATTTTTTAAGCTTGATTGGATAAATTCTAGTTGGCTTTGGATAGACTAAAACTAAGCTTGATTTAACTATACACAAATTTAGCACTTGTTTGTTCAATCGAATGAGTTTGGTTTGCTGAACTTATTAACCAATTGAGTTGTGATTTGAAATTTTCGTGCATTATTACGAGACAGTAGATGGGCTAGTTGAGGGATTGTGTAGGCATGTGGTTATAGATAAAAAAAAAGCAAAGTTTGTAAGAGGCTAAAACTAGTCAAGAAACAAAAAAAAAAAAAAAAAAAAAAAAAAAAAAAAAAAAAAAAAAAAAAAATCTGACAGGGTAGGTTCAAGGGCTACAATCTATGCATTACATACACTACATGGATAATTTTCTAGGGGTGTACTGAATGTTGTGGTTTAGTACTTTAGGGCTTACTTCGGCTATATATCATTTGGACTACTTGAGAGTCCAATCATGATCACAAGAAAATGTAAAAGGCAGTAGAAAGGAAGCCACATTGTATTTAAGTGGAAGAGTCTACGAAAGGTTGCAGCCTTGAACTTATTTGGTTATAGTAAGGATAATTGTCGTTAGGTAGCTTGCCAATACTGCCACAAGAAAAATGAGAAGTCTGATGCTTCAAATACAAAGTGAAAGAATGCATAGAAAACATTAATACTCTTCATTAGTTCAATAGAGCTTTTAGAAGGTCCTATATAATATGATTTGATATTTTGCGATAGAATTCCTTTCAGCCATTAAATTTACTGAAGTAACATGTGGTCAAATTTAATAACAAAGTTCTTGAAATATTATTCCATTACTCGAGAAAGAAGTTGTTTTTACACTTGCTAACTACCTTTCAAGCCTTTCAAGCAACATATGTAAGGATTTCTCTTTCAAGCAACATATGTAAGGATTTCTTTTTAAATTTTATTTTTAGAGTAACAAATGAGGATTACTGTAGGTTTGAAAAGAACTTGAGGTAGCCTATGCCATTAGGCCTCTAGGAGTTATGGTTTGGATGCTGGATTTGTGTTGCTTAGAATAAAGGAAACATTATCCTGATGAAAGACCCTGCAGGAATCGAACATGGATTGCTCTGGTATCATGATAAAAGACCCTTCCACTGCACCAGAACTCCAAAGTTGCCGAAGTTGTAGTAAGGGTTGAGAGAAATTATGCACCACAACTCCAAAGTTGTCGAAGTTGTAGTAAGGGTTGAGAGAAATTATGCACCACAACTCCAAAGTTGTCGAAGTTGTAGTAAGGGTTGAGAGAAATTATTTTATATTTTAACACGCCCCCGCAGGTTGAAAACCCATTTAATGTGTACCCAGCAGGGTTGTAGCAAGGTTTTAATGCAGTGATATAATTTTTTAAAACCCGCAATTAAATGCGTACCCAGCAGGAATCGAACCTGGGTTGCTCTGATACCGTGTTGAAAGACCCTTCCATTGCACCAGAACTCCGAAGTTATAGTGACTGTTGAGGAAAATTATTTTATATTTTAACAGAGTTATTTATTGATATAAAAATTCTAAAAATTAATAAAATTTATATACTATTTTAAATCTAGTTTAGAACTTAGGTAACCACTGAAGAAAGTATTATGGATAGTAAATAGTACTTTACATGAGCCAAAACCTAATTATATACTTAATATCGTTGAATAACTGAAATTTTTATTTATAGGGAAAAAAAAAATCCAAATTTACTATTTTGGGTTAATCACACTTAGACTCCGGGAGATTAAAACTCTCACTTATACTCCGGGAGATTAAAACTCTCACTTATACTTAATTATATTTTGGGTTAATTACACTTATACCATGAAGTTTAAAACTCTCACTTATACTCCGGGAGATTAAACTCCGTTTGTTTGCGGTCTGGACTGAGAGCACGTGAAATACACGTGATATTAAAAGTCGATTTTACCCCTACTGTAATTTACCAAGGAGGATCAGATCTCATTCAGTGACTACAGCAACCTCATCCGCCTCCTCTCCTCTCCCTTCCCGAACCCCTCCCTCCTAACCTCGCCCAACGCACCTCCACCCGCCTCAACCTTCTCCTCGATGATCGTCCATCCACCTAAAACCCTTCCTCCGACTAATCTCCACTGCTCGCTCCTTCTTCCCCTTCTCCCTCAGAACCCACGCTTTCCTTCTCCACTCCCTCCTCTCCTCCGACCTTGCCGTTGCCGCCTACCTCCACCTCACCTGCCTTATTGATGACCCTTCCCGTCCATTCAAAGCCCTTGTCCTCCCCATCGTTGACACCGACTAGGGATCCACCGCCGCCCTCGACCTCCTCCACCTCTGTTGCACCCAGTTCAAGTTCGACGGCCTCTGTCACGCCACCTTCGCGTTCCACTCCTTCACTGACCTCGGCATTGACCCCTCTAGCAAAGTCTACAACTTTCTGATCTCGGCCATGGTTAAGGCTTGGAGAATCTAGGACGCATGCTAGATGTTTGACGAAATGCTGGGGTCGTCCGGCTTAACGCATACTCGTACAGTACAATGCAGTGATCGACGAGCTATGCAAGAATGGGATGGTGGAGAGATAGAACTTGCTTCTTGTTGCTCAATAATGCGATGTCATTGTATAAATTGCATCATGCTGTATTTTTCAAGTATGAACATTGTTGGCCTATGATCAACATTTTTGACTGGATAAATTGTTGTTCAGTTCTATTTTGCACTTTGTAATGAATTATATGCATGAATGATAGAACCATGTATTTGTTTGGCAATGATCTCTTGTATGCCGACATGTGATTTTGCAGCCTAATCAAATTTTGTAGATCATAATTTGTATATCATAGATTGGAGTTTGGAATCAAAGGCTACAAGTCTCAGCTATGAATTAATTATAACTGCAGCTTTTGCATACCAAAATTTGCACTCCAAACTAATCAGAATTTGTATTTCAGAGATTGGACTTTGGAATCAAAAGCTACAAGTCTTATTTATGAATGAATTAAAACTGTTGCTTTGTATATCAGAATTTTTATTCCAAATTAATCAGAATTTTTATATCAGATATTGGAAATATGACCTTCTTTGTTGCTGCTACAAAATCTTGCATAGCAACAACTGCTCCGATTGCATCTTGCAGCAGCTGCTGCAAGCATGCATGGCAGCTGCTGCTGCTGCTGCAAGATGCATAGCAAATTACAAGATGTAACGACTTATTGTATCACATATATATATAATACAGATTATATATAACACAAAAAACTCCAACACAAAAAAAATGTAACGACATTGTATCACAGACATATATAACACAAACATATATAACACAAGCAACTAATTTTGGATTAAATACAATAAGGTTGCATCAACATAGTTTTAATGATACATATATAACCAGATAACTATATATCAATACAGTGTTCCAATACTCGTCAATTACAAAATTGGCTCCCAAATAGTAAGCCAATTAGTTACAAAGTCTTTACAACACTTTATCATTAGAATTATGTCGCAATCACACTTTATCATCCTTCGCTTCTCCTATGCACGTAACGATCTTGATCCATCTTGGATTATTTTTTTGTTTGAAGTTTACTGGCGTGATCTCTCTGCAATAGCATGTAGTCAACGTAATAATTATATATGATAAATAATATATTTGTGGGTTATGGAAAGAAAATAATAAATAATTTGAAAACACTTACACTGCTGACAAATCGGCCTACATCATCTGCACTTCCCACGGCCACCCCGCTTCTTGGAGGGACCATAGTTGTACCACCCAAATCCCTGCTTGATCCTGATAAAAACCAAATCTTTGTGTATTTCCTAGTCATTGAATCCACACCGTAGCGAGGACCTCTTTGAGGGGCCACTGTGCTTTTCTTCTGATGTTCTGCCACTGCCACATGTTCTCTTGCTTGTTGTTACTTGTTCTCATCCTCAACCCCATTGTTCTTTCCCTTCTTTGATAATTTCGCAGTCGTGTCGGGCTTTCTTCCCCTTTTCCTACTCCGATTTACTTCCAAGACCAATGTCACCCTCACCCCGAATGTCAGGCACTAGAGTTGACCTCTGTCTTATATCTACTTGCGCATTACTTTCCTTCTCCTTAACCATTCCCTCATTTTGCATATTTACTCCCGTACTATTGCATGTCCTAACATTATGGCCTTCACCCTTGCATTGAGTGCATCTCATTCGTATATATTTTTGTCATATTTGTTGGCTCATTCTTTTTTCTTTCTTGCTCTTCGAGGTCTTCCGGGTTGTTTCGGCTGCTTTGGAGGCATAATGTACTCCTCCTTAGGAATATCTCGCCATTGCGAAGGATCTGGTATTGGATGCACCATTGAGGCATATGCCATTTTGTATCTATCTATCGTGAAATATGGAGACACATAGTCCTCAATGTGTCGTCTATGCTTGTTGATTGTAGCAGCAGCGTGAATAAAGGAATCCCGCTTATGTCTCAACGTCGGCATCCACAAACTCGTTGTTCGAGGTCAACAATCCATGTGCAACCATGATGGTCAACTTCAAACTTTCCTGATAATAGGTAATACAACATGAATTAGAAAGCATTTGTTAAAAGTAAATTCCAAAAAAAAAAATTATAGTTTGCTTACCTTCTCCAACAAAACCCACTTCACAAGTTCTACACATCTCTTCAGCAACTTTGACCTTCTCTGTTATTCGTGGGCAAAGCTTACCATTCCACTTGCTAACCATTTCTTTCTTTACTTGAATTCTCCGCATAACCTGTTTTCATATGGTTTCGAGCATTGTAATAATGGGTTTATACCTTGCCGTTAGAATAAACTTATTCCACGATTCTGAAAGGTTGTTGGTCAACATGTCGCAAACAGGCCTTGGGCTAAAACCCCCTCTTCGTGTCCAAGTATATATGGGCTTCGCCGCGAGCCATTCATAAGCTTCTTTGTTTATATGCTTGATTTGCCTCATTGCAAGGTTGAAATCCCTTTCATTGTAGGCAGAAGCAGCCCTCCACATCATGTCCTTCAGTAGCTTGCCCACTTTGCACCTCTCTTTTTGGTTGGCATACATGTGTCTAACACAATATCTGTGGTCAGCATGTGGTATCATTGTATCGAAAACCTCAACCAACTGCTACAAAATGCATAACCAAACGTAGACATGTTTAGAACATAAACTTAAATCAAATGAACAACAAAATTAATCTAAGTCACAAAAGAAATTTATCTTTTGTTGATCTGATATGAAAGTCCATCATTTTTCCACTTGGCCTATAGCCTCAAGCAAATAATGTATGAACCATGCCCATGATGATTTGCACTCAACCTCAACCACCGCCCATGCGATTGGAAATAACTGATTATTCCCATCACGTCCTATTGCACTCAACAATATACCTCCACTCTCATGCCTAATATGGCATCCATCAAGCCCAATTATTGGACGACATCCATTTTAAAATCCATCTATGCATGCCTTTAATGAAACAAATATTCTAAGAAATTGGGGTGCTCTACCGGGATATGGCCTATCAACCATCAACTTAACCACACTACTTGGATTGGTTGATAGTATCATGTTGCAGTACTGCTTTATAGTAAGGTACTGCTTCCCCATCTATCCATGAATTATCTCATTTGCCTTTTGTTTCGTTCTATAAGCCTAACTTCTTCTAATTGTGATCCCCGTATCTCTTCTAATCATATTTACTATTTGAGACCAAGTTATATCGGGATCCTCTCTAATAACACCTAAATATTTTCAAGCATAAAAAGCGGATGTCGCATTTTTGTTGGCCTTTGCAGATGTACAACTGTGTCTACCGTTGTACGTCTTGATTTGAAATATAGTTTGGTCCCGATCCCATGAAGCATGGACTCTCCACTTACATCTCTCATCAATACAAACTACAGCCACCCTTGCTTTCTCATTCTTTACATAATGATACTTGTATCCCTTGTTCAAAGAATCATACCTGAGGGCCTCACGAAACTCAACATGGTCGCTAAATTCTAAGCCAACAAATAGTTCGGGGTCACGCATGTTCTTCTCGGCATCAAACTTGGGTTATCGAACATGCTTCTTTCGATGGGCTTCATCTTCCGAAGAATCGGATAGGCTCCTAAATTGGTGTCTATCAGAATTATCTGATTCACTATCATCATCTTCGATCTCACAATTATCCTGCATAGCTGAAAAGAGTAAAAATCCAAATCAGCAGCAATGTTTAACATGCGTATCAATGTAATAAAAAAATATTGTATTAAGTAAACTTAGCAATAATTACCTGTGGTCTTATTATCTCTTGGTTTTCCTATCCCTGAGCCTCTGCACATTTTTCAAAATCCTCATAATCCTCATAATCTCTTGAATGTTCATCCTCTAAATCTCCAAACGAACTGAAAGAGCTTCCACTTTCTTTCGCTTCACTGCTACTCCCACTATCACCCTCCTCTTCCACATATTCACTCTCTGATGGACTGTCTCGAGTTGCTTCTTCTTGTTGCTTCTGTACATTATCAATAGGGGGTTGCTCCACAAGTGGCTTATCCACTAAGTGCTCAACATATATATTCATCTCTTTGCAGAAACCTTTCTCCCTAACCATTTCCATAACCCCACCGTCATTGTTTACAACTTTCCACTCATCCCTACCGGACACCTTACAGTGCAATATATATCCCCCGCCATATTTCAAAATTCATACAATATCATCGAAATCAAACCATCCAAAAAAATCTGGGTCGATATTCTCAACCGCATTTTCTTTTCCTCCTACATATTCTATCTGTTGATTTTTTTTGTTACAAATTGACCCTCGTTGTGAATATGAAGATGAAACTTATCACTTGCCATTTGTTAACTGCAATAACATAACTTGTGTATCAGACAAGTACATGTAGATGCAACATCATTAACAATACACACACACACACACATATTAACGTAACATATACATATTAACAAGATGCTTTTTATAAACATTAACAACATATATATGTAGATGCAGTAGCAGCAGCTGCTGCTGTGCATGCTTGCAGCAGTTGCTACTGCTGCAAGATCTTGCACAGCAGCAACTGCTACAGTGCATGTTGTTGCGCCTCCTTGTACAAAAACAAATGGGGATCAAATGTAATTTTGATTACCAAATGTTATTAAAAATATGAAGAGTATGTTGTTCTATATCCTACAGTGATATTCTATTAGCAAAAACATATTATTCTATAATCAACTGTGGACCCCTACGGCATCCAACGCGCGACTATCCAAACATCCCCATGTGGCCGCAACCTCTTCATGGGCCACTGTCTAGACCATTCGGATCTGGTCCCCCCTCCACACAACCAACTTGTATATGAGAATTCTTTAAAAATAATCAACTTTGCAAGGAATCACAACAAAGTATATAAGAAAAGCTCACCATACCACTACCTTGCCTAGATTATATCTTCAATTTCTTCAAACCACAGCCGCTCTTCTTGATCGCCCTCCCTCTGCTCTTGCCACTCTTCAATTTCTTCAAACCACAGCGTTCCTCTCGCCTCCGATCTCTCCGTTCACCTTGGCGTTCCTCTCGCCTCCGAAAACCATAATTTGCTCTCGGTTTGATCCCTTTGTTCACCTCGACGTTCCTCACACCTTGATTTTGCCGTTGATGATAGTCGCCCCCCTCTTCTCTTGCCTTGATTTCGTGAGATCGAGTTCTTGGATGCCCTAGGTTGTTGGCGTTCCTCCAATCTCTCCCCTATTGGATTTCTCTCGGTTGTGAAAAAACAAACAAAGGGAAAAACATTTGGCTTAACCCTCTCTCTATTTGATCCCTGTTAGATTAGGGGTAATTTGGACTTTTGCTAGCACATGCACCTCACGTGTGCTCAACCTAACGGCAAACAAACGGATTTTAATCTCCCAAGGGGTCTAAGTGAGAGTTTTAAATTTCAGAGGTGATAAATTAGACAACCCTCATACTACAGGGGGTCTACTATTTTTAACCTACTTAGGAACACATATTACTTCGATAGGATATCATAACAATAGCATCAAAGAGCAATCACGCAAGTATTATATATATATATATATATATATATATATATATATATATATATATATATATATATATATACCTAGTTAAAATTTTGGAATTAATAATTTTTTTGATATTTTTAATGTGATTTAGGATCTAGACTATTTTTACTAAATAGTATGAATAATTAAGGAAAACCAGTGTCGAGATAGAATTATTTTACTTACTACATTATTGCTACTTTTGTTGCTCTTTCTTTCTTTGCTCTTGTTGCTCTACTAGAGATGGTGAAGAGAAAATTTTTTGTGAGAATAAGCAAAGAAAAAAGAGAAGACGGCAAAGGAAACATACTTGTATATAACTTTTTCCTCAATTCCACCTCATTCTTTCCCCTCAAACATTCCCTCTACACAAGCCAAGTCATGCTTGGCTTTCCCTTGCATGTCCCCTACAACCCCACCACCATCTAAGGAGAGAAAGATGAAAAAGATGTGTGAGAGAAAAATCAAAAGGAAATATAATTATCTAATATTGATTTCGGCTTCAAAACTCGATATTCTCATAAAATTCAAAGGAAAAAGCAAAAAATAGAATGTAATCAAAATCCAATCCAGAATATGAGATAAATAATGCAGAAGTTGGGAAATCAATATTATAAATTGGGCTAAAAATCAACGATTTTGAAAATTCTCTGAAAAATATAGTAAATCAAACATATTAAGACAACCCAAGGCTAAAATCAAAATTCTAATTCAAGATACAAAATTCATGATAAAATTATTGAAGCTTAAATCGGTATATATTATTTGACTCAAAATGACCAAAATAAAAGAATCGATAAGAACACCTTGAAAATCGTTATATGATAATTAACATAAGTTTATGTATATATGCTTTTTGTTGTGATCTAACGATCATGATCACTGGATGTGTATGTCCTGATTTAGAGTTGAATCCAATAAAATTGATTAAAGATATGGAGTATTTTGAAGAGTAAGTTAAGGCTCAGTAGAAAATTATGCTTGCTTGTTTATCTATATATATTTAATGGAAAGATCATTTTAGTTGTTTTCTATCATGTTTCGTGCATTCCTCTCTAGTATATCTAAACTTTGTTTCATGAATAAATGTTGTTTCATATAATGAGCATTATTTGTATTTATTACTTTACAATTGTGATCTTATATAGTTATTATATTGTACTTCATTATATTCTCTCCAAGTTTCCGATGTACGTACAGTATACTGTATTTTGGAACATGATGTGACAATTTTATTAATGTAGAAAACTGTTATGGGTGAGGGACTTTTAGCCTTATTTTTGAACTTATGGTGTTGTTGATGGAAACACAAGCCCTTATATACACAAGACTAAAAACCCTCTTTGGTAACTCCCAAAAAACTTCTAAACTACCCTCATTATTCGATTCATCAAAAAACAATAATGTACCTGATAACTTATTCACAATTAAAGCCAAGTATTCTATCTCAATAAAGTGGTAACTCGATAGCATTAGATACATGAACCACCATATAGGAAAAATCAAGGGTTGGCATGTAAACTACCACATGGAGAAAACCAAAATTTTTCTTACATTCTTCCACTTTGTTCACATATTATCAATTTTATGAGATAGTGAAAACTAGAATGTCCAAATGATCCCTTTTAATGTGAATATATATACTTTTACTTAATCAAGACATATATATATTACATATGAACCATGGCGGTATTGCTCTTGACAGTGAGCCTTCCATCCATGAGTCACGATGCATAACATTTCTTAATATAGTACTATAGACAAACTTTATGAATACTAATAAAAGTCATTGGGGTCCAATTTAATCACTTAGATGCATATAATGAATTCATCTCTTTATGTGCAAAAATTAAAAATGAATAAATATTTTATTCTTTGTGTTTTATCTAGCAACATGAGAGAGATTACACTTTAAATAGGCCAATATTATCCACATGACCCTGAAACTGTTCTAGCAGTAGACCTTTGGTCATGGGATCTGCTATTATCAAGTTTGTACTTATGTGCTCAATAGACACCAAATAGTTTTTGATGTTCTCTCACACACTCAGATACTTAATATCGATATGCTTGCTTCTGCTCCCTCTTCTATTGTTCTTCGAAAAGAACATTGCAGCAATATTATCATAAAGAATTTTTATTAGTTTTTCAATAGAGTCGACAATATTAAGACCGCCAATAAAGTTTTTCAACCAAATGGCTTGTGTCATAGCTTCATAGCACGCAATAAATTCTGCTTCCATAGTAGACATAGTAACAATTGTTTGCTTAGCACTCTTTCAGGATATAGCTCCTCCAGCAAAAAGAAAAATATATTCAGAAGTAGATATCAAGCTACCACTAAAGATGCATATGGTACACCTTTCATCTACTCTGGGAGCGACGCAATAATCCAACAGCCAAATATATGTCAGGATTGGTCTTGGGCATATATCAAGCTACCACTAAAGATGCATATGGTACACCTTTCATCTACTCTCTTGATCCAATGGATATTGTGGTGATTGACCTTTATGAAATTTATCACCTTTGATTATGGGAGCCACAGATGGTTTACAATTTTTCATACCAAATCTCTCTCAAACTTCTCCAATGAAAGCTGTCTGAGACAATCTCAAGATCCTTTGTTGTCTGTCTTTGTGAATCTCTATATCAATGACATAAGAGGCTTCACCCATATCCTTCATTTTAAAGTTTTGAGAGAAAAATTGTTTAGTCTCAAGAAGCAAACCATAATTACTGTTATTAAGAAGAATATCATTTACATAAAGGACTAAAAAAATATACTTGCTCCCATTGACCTTAAGGTATATACATTGATTAACAAGATTCTCAACAAAATCATATGAGGAGATAATCTTGTGAAACTTTAAATACTATTATCGTGAAGCCTGTTTTAGCCCATATATAGATTTCATCAATTTACAAACTTTCTGATTTCCATCACCAAAACCTTCAAGTTGTTTCATGTATACCTCCTCACAAAGATCCCCATTAACAAAAGTCATTTTCACATCCATTTGATGGAGCTCTAAATCAAAATGAGCTACCAAAACCATGATTATCCTAAATGAATCCTTCTTTGATACCGGAGAGAGTTTCATGATAATCAATGCCTTCTTTCTGAATAAATCCCTTAGCAACAAGTCTAGCTTTATATCTTTCAACATTACTAGAAGCATCTTGTTTGGTTTTAAAAACCCACTTTTGGCCTATGACCTTTGACCCTTCTAGTAAGTCAACAAGATCCCAGATTTGATTTTTATATATGGATTTTATCTCATCCTTCATGGCATCTAACCAAAGTGTGGAGTTATCTCCACTCATGGTTTGGAAAAATGTAACTGGATCTATATCAAGTCCAATATCAAAATTAGACTCAGTGATGTATACAATATAATCATCTGGAACTGCAGGTCTCCTTATTCTCGAGGACCTTCTCAAAGCCACCTCTTCGTCATTCTGTTATGACTTAGCTAGTGCAAATTGTATAGGTTGAACCTTCTCAACTTGAATATTTTCGATATGAACAGATTGACCTTGAGCTGGTTGTACCTCAAGATCGTTAGATCTATTTTGCCTTACTATAACCATACGACTTCCAAAAGAAGGCACTGCAGTTTGTTCACATTCTTGCTCAAAAGTAATCACAAGAGGATCCACACTCCCACTAAATTCAGCATCCTCAAGAAATTCTGCATTTATTGATTTGACAATTCTAGAATTATGTGAGGGACAATAAAACCTATATCCCTTGAAGTGACCTAGATACCCGATAAAAAAAACTGCTAATTGTCCTTGGATTTAGTTTCTTTATATTAGGATTATAAACCCTAACCTCAACAGAACAAACACATATGTGCATATGATTTAGACTGGACTTCCATCCTTTCCACAACTTAAAAGGCATTTTAGAGACTACCTTAAATGGAGCCATGTTCAATAAATACACTATAGTTTTAAGATCTTCACTCCATAGATACATTGGTATGTTAGAGTTGCTAATCATACTCCTCACCATATCCATTAGTGTATGATTCCATCTTTCTACTACACCATTTTGTTGTGGTGTGCCAGGCATTATGTACTGTGGAATAATACTTTCCTCCTGAAGGAATTTTGCAAATGGACCTTTCATTTGTCCCTGTTTTGTGTACAGCCCATAGTATTCCCCTCCTCTATCAGATCTGACGATCTTGATTTTTTTCAAATTGATTCTCAACTTCTGCTTTATAGATTTTGAAAGCATCTAGTTCTTCTACCTTCTTATTTAAAAGATTGAGATACATATACCTAGAATGCTTATCAATGAATGAGATGAAATATCTCTGACCATTTAGGCAAGGAGTACGAAATGGTCCACAGATATCTGTGTGATTACAAGGATGCTTAAGCTCCATTTAGAACCTTTAGGATTTTTCTTGATCTACTTGCCCTTTATGCAGTTCATGCAATCCTTAAAGTCAGTAAAATCAAGATCTCGTAGGACCCTTTCTTTTACTAACCTCTTCAGCCTCTTTATAGAGATATGTCCTAATCTCTTATGCCATAGTAGAGAGGAATTTTCTTTCATATAATTCCTTTTAGCACTAACTGTATACAGAGATAAATAATTCTGCTCAAAATCGGGATTGAGGTCAAATTTAAATAGGTTATCAATCAAAGTTTCAGAACCAACAGAAATTTTAAATTTGAAAATAGTCAAAACAATCTCAAATAAAAAACTATAATATTTTACAACCAGTTTGAAAATACAAATCAAATTTCTACTAAAATATGGAATGTAAAAGACATCATTCAAATTCAAAACATGTCCTGATTTCAAAATTATTCTAAAAGTCTCAACTACCACAACTTGTGAGTGCCTTTTGTTTCCAGAATAAACCTAAAGTTCACTATTTGTTTGCTTCCTTCCATTGAGAAATCACTACAAAGTATTCACAATATAGATTGAAAAATCGGAATCAATCCACCATGAATTCTTTGAAGCATCAATGAAAAACGATTTATGACACAATAAAAGTAGAGTTACTTTTCTTTTCGAGCCATTTCTTATATTTAATGCAGTTCTTCTTCACGTAGCCCTCTTTCTTGCAAAAGAAGCAGGTCATCTTTTTGCCATTTGATTTTAGTGGCACCTTATACTTCCCATTGATTTGAGGTCCATTCCCTTTTTTTCTCAGTTTTAGCCTTATTGTGAATGACCATATTAGCACTTTCAAGTCGGTCCTTCTTTATCCTTTCCTCCCCTTGCACACACATGGTCAAAAGATCTGTAGTTGATCAATTTTCCTTATATGTGTTATAAGAGATCTTGTAAGGTCCATACTCATATGGAAGTGAGTCAATTACGAAGTGAACGAAGAATGACTTAGATATCTTTATTTTTAACGCCTTAAGCTAAGAGACTGTGTCTCTTATTTCTGTAATGTAAGCATGCACACCCTTAGAATTGTCAAAAGTTTTGCTAGTGAGTTACTTCATAAGGGTACTAGCCAAGACTATGTCCGACTGAACAAATTGTTCCTCAATAGTCAACATAAATTACTTAATTGTAGTGCAGTCACTGATAGCACCTCTAATGCTCCTATTCATATGAAACTTTATGATCATTAGACTTAAGTGATTAGATCGCTCCCACCATTGGTACTTATCGATGACTTTTTGCATATATGTATTCGTGGGAGTAGGAGGTTGCTCCACAAGGAGCACATAGTCAAGGTCCATGTACCCCAAAGTAAATTCAATAGATTCTTTCTGGTCAGAAAAATTAGTACCATCAAGCATTGAAATAAAAGCACCCCATCAACTATAGAATGTAAAATAACTGCAAAATCCAAGGATAATTTTAGTGCTATGTACATAGTAAATTTTAACTTACCTGTGGGGCAAAGGTTGCAAAATGCATGAATTTACTTATCTTAATTTATAGGACAAATAAATTTTAAACACTAACGATAAAATTGTCCACTCCTGTAAGTAGAAGATAACTTTATCATCAATGCCTAAAACTCATTTTCCCATACTAATCAAATAATTAAAAAAATAAGTACTTCTCTGTAGAGAAAATCCTTAAGAATATAATTTAATTACAATTAGATACCAATTACTTATGAAGTTTAACTATATGTGATTTATCAAAACTAATGAGGATGTTGTGGCATTACCAATATTTTTTTCAAAATCACCACTTCTTGGCATCTATACTTATGAAATAGATTAAGCACATCAAACCTTCAAATGCTTAATAAAAAAAAAAAAGCTAAATAACCGAATATGTAGAATATATAATGCATTATTGGATTAATGCGGATAAATGATAATGACCTCTTTAAGTGAAGGAACTATCTAAAGTTTTTCACATAAAGATCATTAAAAATATTCCATATACAACTACCCATAGCAATAAAGTTTGACAATAAAAATACTTTAGGCTAGATGTTGGGCCATCCATTTTAGAAACAAGACAAATAAATATGATCATGTGCACTGGAAACAAAAATCTTTGTGCCAATTATCATTTTCACTATAAAAGTCCAACCATTAAAGAACTTTAAATGAATCGATGTCAAAACGACGTCCTGTATAGAGGTATAAAAATAATCCACATCTAACAAGTATAATTAATCAAACCTCCCAATTTTTGGGCAAAGAAAAATCAACGTTATGGTAAATCCAAATATTCACATTGGACAACCTAGGATAAAAATTACAGACATAGAAAACAAACAAATATGATCAATTTAAAAGATAAAATATCCATGTTTTGATCAAACACAATAGCCCAAAGGTTGCTCGATACCACATATAAAATACAAGTGGAAAAGAAAATAAGCAGCGGAAGAGATTTGTAATACCCCAGCCATTTGTGCTTGAAGTTTGTTGAAAAATATCACCTGTAAAACAAAAAGATTTTGTGTAGAAAACTATCATGGTGAGAGCCTTATAGCTTTGTTTTTGAACTTATGCGTGATATTGATGGAAACACAAGCTCTTATATACATAAGACTAGGGACCCTCTTTTGTAACTCCAAAAAAATCTTTTAAGCTACTCTCATTATTCCATCCATCAAAAAACAACAATGTACCTTGTAACTTATTCACAATTAAAAATAATTATTCTATCTCTATAAAATGGCAACTCAATAGTTTTAGATACATGAATCACTATATAGGAAAAGCCAAGAGTTAGCATGTGAACCACCACATTGAGAAAACCTAAAGTTTTTCTTATAATCGATACTTACAAGAAATCCATCACCAATACCAATGGCTAAGAGGAAAGAAATGACTTAAAAAAGTCTTTTATCGGTTAGAATTTTCTGATTGAGATTTTATTTTATATCACGAGGAGCAAACATACGTACAATAATGTTAATAATAATACAGTAGCGGTTACCCCAAAGGGTCATTTTTCCTTTAAAAAAGTTTTGGTGGTAATTTTTCATATTCTGCTCATTATTTTTGTTTCACTTTTTTTTATGGATCACGCAGTATTTTTTTTTTTTTATACTCAAGAGTGATTCATGTGCTTGCATTCTTTATAAATTGTTTTTTAGATATAAACTTCAATTTATATTACAAAATAGCCCTTGTTTCTTCATTTTTAACTCTTCCATTGTCATTTCTATTATAAAGGAAATTTCACCCAAAAAAAGACCCCAATATAAGCATGAGCGAGAAGATGCAAACAGACTATAATTATTTATTTTTAGGCAAGGAACCCCTCTAAATGTATGAGAAAAAAATTAAAAAAACTATACTTATTTTGTTTAGGTGATTTATCAATTACTGCTTCAAATTATAAGGCGTGAAATTTCAATTTTTAGATTAACTTATCAAAAGTCACTTGTCCCTGAATCTTGTTAAATGAAACTCAAAAATGGTCTTTGCAAATGCAAATATTAGATATGAATTCTAGAAAGAAAATTGAACAACATAAATGAAACTAGAAAGAATCCTGTAGTCTATGAATTTACTTCAACTTGAAACGTACCAATATGAAACTAGATAAAGTTAAATATAAAATCATATCAAAGTAATATACAGAGTAATTCCCGTTGACTTTAGATTAAT
This sequence comes from Dracaena cambodiana, assembly GCA_036321105.1. Classification (NCBI taxonomy): domain Eukaryota; kingdom Viridiplantae; phylum Streptophyta; class Magnoliopsida; order Asparagales; family Asparagaceae; genus Dracaena; species Dracaena cambodiana. The sequence goes on from JAYEPQ010000010.1 coordinate 16,156,130, forward strand.
CAACACATTCTCCCTCCTCTGCAAGTTTCTACTTGAATCAATGTGCTGAAGCTCCTAGCTTCCTATCTAGCATCTCCTTTTCTTCGTAAACTAGTTTTGCAAAAAATGCTTCTTTTTTCATTTTTGATTCAAAAAGAGAGCATATTTTTTGAAGGATTTTGTATTCCCTGTTCTAAGAAACTAGTGTTTGGCCATATGCATCGCATATTGACAATTTAAGGTTAGTGCTTTATAACATTAGAAGTCATAAAAGTTATTAACTATATATTATTTATTCAAAGAGTTATATGAGTAACCAATAATATGCAGAATGCTGGTAGAAAATTTTGGTGGTATACATAATACAATGTTCAATTTGGTTTGTCTAGAGTTCAGATAATATACGAAATTAGTAAAGTTTACCTCTAAAAAGATTTATTCACAAGAGGTAGTTTTATTGTAGCATGTGTCAAATAAAAAGAATATTTCATGTCATTTACTAGGATAAAAGTTAAATTGTAAATGCTCACTGGAGAAGATTTCACTTAAATGTATTGAACATCACGAAGATCTACCAGCTTTATTAAAAAGATAAACAAATTTAAGCAGTCTAATAGCAAGGCAAACAAATTTAAGCAGAACGATCAACGACATTTATATGTCAAAATAGAAAAACGAGAAAAGGTAAAATAGAGAGTAACAATACCTTATCCCCAATCATGCAAACATCAATCACATATTTCTCGCTTTCCTTCCACTTTTCTGTCATGAATACAATGAATATTGTGATAGGCACAACCAACACTGTGTACAGAAAGCCAATGCAGCTTGTAGCAAGCAGATACCTATATAAATTTCCAAGCCATAGCTGTTAGACGATGTAATATAAGTACAGTTTAATCAATGAATATTTGAAAGGTTTAGATGTTGGACTTGTATCTCGTATCCGTTAAGTATTCAGATGCGATAAAAGGACCACAGTGAGTCCTTATTGAACCTAAATCATATGACTGGTATACTATTTTTGGTTTGGAATACTAATTAGATGGAGATGGAGATAGTGCTATCATGTAGGATTAAAATAATAGTATTATATATATATATATATATATATATATATATATATATATATATATATATATATATATATATATATATATATATAGTATGGGATATGAGAGAGATGAACAACTTCATTATTATGAGAGATGAGAGAGTAGAGAGGTTTGCAAGATCTTATTGGGGGTTTCAATCCTCAACAAATGGTATTAGAGCCAGAATTATGGATTTAGAGTTGAGGCTGTGAGATAACGAATCTGATGTCGAGTTGATAAGGAAGCTGAAGGAGACATCAAGGATAAATATATCAAAAAGAAGAAGTAAAAAAAAAAAAAAAATGAGCCCAACTGGTGATGTGCAAGACCAAAGGATCCAGTGGTGCGCACCAAAAGGAGTGACTAAGAGCTGAAATGAATTTTGAGATACAAATCGATGTCTGTGATTAATCGGAGTGTAGATCGAGGAATCAGTACCCGATTAAGGTGATGCAGAAGTCGAATCCTATGTTTTTAGCATTCTGGATGCAGTGGTAGTTGCGAATTGAACAAAATTCGTTGTTTGGTGTAAATTTTATATAGATCAGAGGTGATCAATGGTGATTGAGGGGTCGATGTTAACCGAGATGCTAGACGACTGATGGTTGGTTGATTGTACAGTGATATGGTAAGGTGTAGTACTTCATAGTAATGGATATGGTTATTTCATGACATATTATAGCATATGGTAACGTATAATTGTTAATATTTGTCTTTTTAGATGGTCATGATTTTGGGATCAAGATGGTGTTCAGTATAGCGATTACTTTTATCTGGTACATGCCATGGGAAGTCATTGTGAGTACTAAATTGATTTTGGTGTTTTGATCAATGTGGAGCACGGTGCGAAAAGCATGGTGTAGTAACTGTGAGTGTTCAATGAAGTATGACGTAGTAATTATGAGCACTTGGTGAAGAGCATGGTATAATAATAATGAGTGTTCAAGAGAGCACAGTTTAGTAATCATGAGTGCTCGAAGGAGAGTATGCTTCAGTAATCATGAGTGCTCAAGTATAAAAACAATAATAATTGTATGCGTTGTTCCCGATATGTGGAATATGATGCATACGTAGTGGATGTCAGCGAAGTGGATTTTGCAAGAATAAACAGAGCTTTTCCAAGATGTATAGCTTATCGGATACGAGCTAAGGTGGAGATTGATGGACTTGTATCTTGTATCTAATTAGTATCTAGATGTGATTAAAGGATCATGGGGAGTCTCTGTTGGACTTGAATCAAATGATTGGTATTCTAATTGGTTTGAAGTACTAATTATATGATGATAGTGCTATCCTATTAGGATTAGAATAGTAGCACTATATATATATATATATATATATATATATATATATATATATATATATATATATATATATATATATATCTTGTACGTGATATGAGAGAGGTGAACAATGGAGAGAAAGACAACTTTTATTATTATGAGAGATGAGAAAAGTAGAAAGATAATTGGATCTCTTCTTATAACATTTTTCTCATAATAAATCTCTCTTGTTGTTTTCGTGGATGTAAATCGAAATTGGTTGGCCGAACCATATAAGTCTTTGTGTTCTTGTGGTTTATTATGTTCTCCTATCTAGATGACCTTGATGCATTGATCTCATGGGATTCGCGAGATCTAATTGGGGGTTTCGGCCCCCAACATTAGATATATAGTATAAACAACTATAACTATTTATGTGGGACTTGTAAGCAACCAAATAGTTTTTTTTTTTCCCGGTTTCGCAATTTATTCACATTTTTCTTTATTTTATTTTTCATGACAAAACTAACATCGTCATCTCCCTTGAGTTTTTTGGAAGGATATTTTCTCACTTTTAGCTTAAAGAGTTTCATTTTAACTTACAAGTTCTCAAAACCCAATGTATGAAGCCAAGATAAAGATTCAGATTAATTTAATTTCTCACCCAGTCGAAAACAACTTTTGGCATAATTTTCTTATACAATCACTGTTATGTCACGTAGAATTCTACAAAAATAAAATGAAAGAGCTAAGTTGGCTTCTTTTATGAACTCAACGCTATACAGTATACAGTCATGTTATTTTAATGATTGAAAGCCAAATGGTCAACCAAGGAAAAAAAAAGAGTAGTATTTACAATCCAAAAATTAGCCAGACATGAAGTAACAAGGAAAAGTAATACAGTGTCTGAAAACTTGCAATCAACACGAATAAGCAACTTATGATGCTTAGGGATGGTAATAGATATGTCCATAGGTCAATTTTAGGTTCGCTCTATACGAAATTTTAAATTAGAAATGAAAATTATTTTTCGAATTCAAAATTTTGTATAGAGAGGATCTAAAATTGGACCATGGACGCATCCATTACCATCATCGATGCTTAAACTCTGGTCCACCCTAATAATGTATCGTAGCCCTATAGCTTTTTTGGAATAAGAAGGAAAAAGGAAAATAAACGACACTTACCTAAATCCAATAATTTCTAGGAATTTGAGTTCAAAATTGGGGTTGAAGCTGAAAGAAATAGTGGCTGTAACAATAAGATAGATGGAGATGGCCAACGTAATTGTTAAAAATACAAAATAATTTCTCTCAACGATCACCACAACTTCGGAGTTTTGGTACAGTAGAAGGATCTTTCAATATGACATCAGAGCAATTCAGGTTCAATTCCTGCCAGGCGCGTATTTAATTGCAGATTTAAAAAAAAAAATTATATCGCTGCGTAAATACAAAATAATTTTTCTCAACCCTCACCACAACTTCAAAATTTTGGTGCAATTGAAGGATTTTTCAACAGTAATCATAGTCAAAAGTCTGAGCATCGGCATGCAATAGCAAATATCTTGTGATTTGCCATTCACTTTCTTTTGAGACCTCTCTCTGTCAATCAAAATAGAGGATCTTAGATATAGAGAATTGTCTTGGTTTTGTCGGATATTTCTGGCAATGCAATGGAATGTCATATAACAAAATATGAATGATTGCCTCTCATTGGTCTTTACAAACGTTTTGGCAGCATATCAGTACAATATTGCATTGTAAACCTCTTTGAACAAAACAACAAGTGTTACTTACGACCACTAAATGTCTCTTCAAGCCATAGACAAGCTAATCCATCAAAGTTGCCAGATCTGATCCTAGCCTGGCTCGAGGTATGGATAGAAAAGCTTGTCTTCCATTCGAACTAATACTTTCAAATAGTAAAATCAAGAAATCAGCAATAGAAATACAAAAATGTTGAGGATCGACTCTCCTTCAAGATAGAATATAGTCCATTTCTTATATAGTGTTCCACAATATTGCACTTTTTCCTAAATAACTTTATGCATTGGAGAAAAATGAATGTCAAATATTACGACATTTAGAAATATTTTAAATTTTAAATCTAGATAATCTATTAGGTATGTAAAATCACGGTTGCCAAACTGGAAATATTTGAATCCCCATTTTGAGTCCTTTTAAATTTACCATAGATTTACAAAAATAGTATTTTATGGTTTTAGGAGGACAATAGTGTAGCTTAGCAAATGTGTTGCTAATTGAGCCCTCTTGCCGCAGCGGGTTTCCGTCCGCCGAAATGGGTCCAAAACCGGCCCAAACCCGTTATGATATATATATATATATATATATATATATATATATATATATATATATATATATATATATATATATATATATATATATATATATATATATGGGGTTGTGTGCTAGGGTTTGTATTTGCCGAGAAAAAAAAAAACAAATAGCCAAGGGTTTTCTCTTTGTGGCGGCTTGTCGTGTTAAAATTATTTTGGTGAAATAATTTAGTAGGCTACTGTTGCTGCTGTTGTTTTGGTTTCGGCCAGAGAAAATAGAAGAAGGAAGCTGGTTTTTTTTGTTGTTGCGGCCGGAAGAAGGTGAAATTTGCTGCTCCTGTTGCAATTTTTTTTCGGCCGAAGCAAAGAAGAGTTTGATCTCAAATTCTTGTGTGATTTTATTGCCAATTTCTCTTGTGGTTGAGGAAGAGACTTATAATCTCTTTTGATATAGTGGAAGTTATTTGATCGTGTCTCCGTGGACGTAGGCACATTGCCGAACCACGTTAAATCTGCGTATTCTCTGTCTCTACTACTTTTTTCTTCGGTTAACTATTTGATTCTGCTGGTTGTTGCATTAGTATTATTCTGCTATTTTTACTAACAATGGGTATCAGAGCTCTGGTTTGGATCAGATTTCACTCAGATCGATGTTGATTTTGAATGGGAGTTATGGCGGAAGATAGAAAGGGAAATATTGAAAATTTTGATGGGACAGATTTCCAATGGTGGAAATTGCAGATGGAAGATTATTTATATCAAAAAAATTTATATCAACTACTGTTTGGAGAAAAGCCAGAAAAAATGACTGATGAGGAGGGGGAATTGTTGGACAGGAGAGTTTTGGCGCAGATTCGATTGTGCCTGACAAAACAGGTTGTGTTCAACGTCTCCAAGGAGAAGACCACTTCAGGTTTGATGTCAGCGTTGACTAAATTTTATGAGAAGCCGTCTGCTTCAAATAGACTATTTCTAATGAAAAAATTATTCAACTTGAGGATGCCTTCTGATAGTTCAGTTGTTAATCATTTGAACGAATTTAACACATTATGGGTACAACTTAAATTCTTAGATTTTGTCTTTACTGATGACATTAAAACTTTGATATTTATGTGTTTGTTACCGGATAGTTGGAGTAATATTGTTATGGCCATCAGCAATGCGTCCAATACTGCTCTTAAATTTGATGATATTGTGAGTACAATCATGAATAATGAATTGATGAAAAAGAGCATGGGTGAGGGTACAATTTCTACAAGTACTGCTATATCTATTGATAATGACAGAAGGAAGGAAAGGGATAGAAGTTTAAGCAGGGAGTCAAAGTAAAGAGGAAGATCAAAATCTAAGGAAAATTTCAAGAAAAAATTAGTGTGTTGGAAATGTAAGACAAAGGGCCATATGAAGAAGGATTGTCCAAACAAAAACAAGTAAGGAGCGAATGTGGGGAATCCAAGTAAAAAGTATAATGACTTGTGCTTGTCTGCTCATACAGATTCAAGGTCAGATCTGTGGTTTGTGGATTTAGAGGTTTCGTTCCATTGCACTGCTCGCAGAGAATGGTTAGAGAATTATGTCCAAGGTGATTTTGGGCATGTGACTATTGGTAATGGGCAGGAATGTAAGATTGTCGGTAAGGGGACAATTCAGTAGAAGTTGCACAATGGTGGAAAGTTGCTTTTACAAGAGGTCAAGCATATACCAGATTTGAAGAAGAATTTGATATTTGTTAGCAAGCTGGATGGCGAAGATTATCAAATCTCATTTGAGAGGAAACAGTGGAAGATCAGTAAAGGAGCAATGGTAGTGGTCAAGGGTGAGAGAGTGGGAACTCTATATTTACTCTCAAGCTCGATAGATCAAGTTGTTTTTTTGGCCACCATGAAGAATGAGAAGGTTACCTTATGGCATTAGAGGCTCGGTCACTTGAGTGAGAGCGGCATGAGGGTATTGCAATATAGAGGTATATTGACAGATATGAAAAATGCTAACATTAATTTCTATGAGAACAGTGTGTTTGGAATGTAGAAAAGAGTTAGTTTAATGAAGGATGGGAAGGAGAAGAAAACCGAGAGATTGGAGCTGGTACATACAGATGTATGGGGGCCTTCTTCGGCGAAGTCTCTTGGAGGTAATTCTTATTTTATTACTTTCATAGATGATGCAAGTAGGAAAACATGGGTTTTTGCACTTAAGCAGAAATTCGATATCTCAAGATCTTCAAGGTATGGAAAGCTCTTGTTGAGAATGAAACAGGTTTGAAGGTGAAATGTCTGTTGTCAGACAATGGTGGAGAATTTTGTAATAGAGAGTTCAATGACTATTGCTCTACCCACGGGATCAGGAGAGTGAAGACTGTACTCAGGACACCACAGCAAAATGGCGTGGCTGAAAGGATGAATAGAACCATTTTGGAGCGAGATTGGAGAATGAGACATGTATGTTTGCCTTTGCAACTTTGGGGAGCCGCTATAGATACGGCAGTCTCTCTGATCAACAGGAGTCCAGCTAGAGTTTTAGATGGAGGAATTCCAAAGGAGGTATGGTCTGATAAGACTGTGAATTATTCATTCTTAAAAGTGTTCGGTTGTATAGCATATGCACATGTGGATCATGAGATAAGAAAGAAGCTTGATTCTAAACCTCAGAAGTGTGCATTCATTGGATACGGTGGCGACGAATATGGTTATCGCTTGTGGGATTATGAGCATGACAAGATGATTCGTAGCAGAGATGTAGCATTCAATGAGGGTTGTATGTATAAAGATCGAATGGAAAGTAAGAGTAAGAAAACAATTGATAAAGAGCACTTGGAGCTGGATGAGCCATAGGATGGGATGGATCTCTTGGATAAAAGAAAGGAAGAAATACCTACATCTGAAGGAGAAGAAATGGCTACACCTCATATGAGACCGAACAGGAGGGAGAACCACTGACTGAAATAGATGGTTCCAGTACTTCATCAGAGAGTGTTCCCACTTTGAGGAGGAGCACGAGGATAAGGAAGCTAACCCAAAAACTTTATCTTCTTTTATATCATGTTTTGTATACTGATGCAGGTGAACCAGAGAGTTACCAAGAGGCTATGCAGGATAAGTTTTGTTTTAAGTGGGAGCAAACCATGCGTGATGAGATGTCTTCTTTGGAGGAGAATCACACATGAAAATTGGTGAAGTGATCAGAAAAGATGAAAATATTGCATAACAAGTGGGTATATAGGGTAAAACATGAGACAGGAGGGACACAAAGGTTCATGGCTAGATTTGTGGTGAAGGGATATAGTCGGAGAAAAGGTATTGATTTCAATGAAATATTTGCACCTATTGTCAAGATGATTTCTATCAGAACAATACTAAGTATTGTGCTGTGAAAGGATTATATTTAGAGCAGCTCGTTGTGAAGAGTGCTTTCCTTCATGGTGATTTGGAGTAGGAAATATACATGGAACAGTTAGAGGGATATGAAGTTAAAGGAAAGGTAAATTGGATATGTCGACTGAAAAGGAGCTTGTATGGGTTGAAACAAGCGCCGAGGCAATGGTACTTGAATTCGACAAATTTATGTTGGATTAGGTTTTTGCCAGATGCAATTCAGATCATTGTGTATATCTACAAAATTTTAAGGATGGTAGCTTTCTTATACTTACTTTGTATGTAGATAATATGCTTGTGGCAGGTACATGTATGAAGAAAATTAATGATCTGAAGAGGAAGTTGGGAGGGAGATTCTCTATGAAGGACATGGGTGAGGCAAAAAAACTTCTTGGAATGCAAATTATCCGAGATAAGAAAAGCAAAAAATTGTGGTTATCTCAGGAGGGATACATCAAGAAGGTGTTAGAGAGATTCAACATGGAGAATGCAAAATCAGTAACTACAACTCTTGGTGGTCAGTTTAAACTATCAAAGAAGTAAGGTGCAAAGACAGATGAGGAGATGAGACACATGGAGAATGTACCTTATTCATCAGCCATTGGGAGTCTCATGTATGCAATGGTGAGTACAATACCAGATATTGCATATGCAGTGGGAATAGTGAGTAGATTCATGACGAACCCTGGGAAGGAATATTGGCAAGCAGTGAAGTGGATTTTCAGGTATTTGAAAGGTACTTCAAAGTATTGTTTGTGTTTTGGGGGTGATAACATTGATGTCCAAGGTTTTGTAGATTCGGACCATGCGAGTGATAGAGACAATGGCAGGAGCACCACATGTTATGTCTTTACTGTAGGAGAGACAGCGGTAAGCTGGGTTTTAAGATTACAATCAATTGTTGATTTATCTTCGACAGAAACTGAGTATGTTGCAGCTGCAGAAGCAAGTAAGGAGTTTATTTGGTTGCAGCGATTGATGAGTGAGTTGGGTTTTGATGGAGTGGATTGCAGGTTATTCAGTGACAGTCAGAGTGCAATTCATCTTGCTAAAAACTCGGCATATCACTCACGGAATAAACATATTCACTTGAGATATCACTTCATTAGATTCTTGTTAGAGAATGGCCAATTGAAGTTGGAAAAGATTGAGGGCAGTAAGAATCCTGTAGATATGTTGATAAAGCCGGTTGATGGGAAAAAGTTGAGCTATTGCTCAACTTTGGTGCATTTGTGTTGAATGCTGAAATTGGGACTTTAAACAATCGAGGTAAGTGCTTTGGACACTAGAATTATCATGTATAGAGATTACAATTTTTGTAATAGGTCTCCAAGTGGGAGATTGTTGCTAATGGAGCCCTACTTCCGCAGTGGGTTTCGGTATGTCAAAACGGGTCCAAAATCGGCCCAAACCCGTTATGATATATATATATGGGGGTGTGTGCTAGGGTTTGTATTTGCCAAGAAAAAAAAAAGGAAAAAAAAACAAATAGCCAAGGGTTTTCTCTTTGTGGAGGCTTGTGGTGTTATTAAAATTATTTTGGTGAAATAATTTAGTAGGCTACTGTTGCTGCTGTTGTTTTGGTTTCAGCCAGAGAAAAGAGAAGAAGGTGGCTGGTTTTTTTTGTGGTTGCGGCCGAAAGAAGGTGAAATTTGTTGCTCCAACTGCAATTATTTTTCGGCCGAAGCAAAAAAGAAAATCACTGTAACAAGAGGCTAGATTTTGACATCAAATTCTTGTGTGATTTTATTGTCAATTTCTCTCGTGGTTGAGGAAGAGACTTGTAATCTCTTTTGATATAGTGGAAGTTTTTCGATCGTGTCTCCAAGGAGGTAGGCACACTGCCGAACCACGTTAAATCTGTGTGTTCTCTGTCTCCGTTATTTTTCTCTTCGGTTAACTATTTGATTCCGCTGGTTGTTACATTAGTATTATTCCGCTATTTTTGCTAACAAAATGTACAATGGCATACCTGAACAGAAAGTAGTGAAGGAGATTCTCCTCCAAGAAGGGTTAGTTGCAGGTTTTCTTGAAGGTCAAGGGGTTGCCGGATGCAGTTGCCTTGGCTTAGACTAGAGAATTCTTATTTCTCACATCTTTGGCTTGGACAGGCTAGGCTTTATGATCGAATATTGAGACTGGCAGTCCAACCATATTATCAAACTGCTAACTTTAGGAAATAGACAGCACAGAACATGATTGCACTCGGTGTATATTTCTCTCCAAAATGTCCGTTGGCTACCAAACTACAAGAAAATGGGTTTTTAGTGACGATATCTTAGTGACAAGTATTAAAATTGTCACTGAAATTGAGTATTTGTGACAAAAATTAAATGTATTCACAAATATTATGTTTTCAGTGACGGAGATAAATAATTGCCACAAAAATATAATTTTTTGTAACAACCAATAAAAACTTGTCATAAAAACATAGTTTTCAGTGATGAGAATGAAATATCGCTACTAAAATATAAATGTTTTAGTGACGACGACTAAAACTTGTCACTAAAGAATAGTTTTCAATGACGTTAACTAAAACTTGTTGCTAAAGCTTAAATATTTGAGTGACAACAAAGAAAAATTGTCACTAAACATAATTTTCAGTAACGAAGGCTACAAATCATCACTAAAAAGTAAATTTTTTCTATGACAACTAAAAAATTTATCACTAAAACTGAGTATTCAGTAACAGAAACTATATGTCGTCACTAAAACATAAATATCTTTTGTGACAATGAAAAAACCCGTCACTAAAATTGAGTATTCAGGAAGAAAACTATAGTTCGTCACTAAAACGTATATTTTTTTTGTCACAAGTATAATAATTGTCACCAAAACTAAGTGTTCAGTGAAGAAAACTAAATACCATCACTAAAACATAAATTATTTTAGTGAGAACTTAAGAACTTGTCACTAAAACAAATTGTTCAATGATGAAAACTAAATATTGTCATTAAAACATAAAATGTTTTAGTAGCAATAGATAAACTTGTCACTAAAAATGAGTTTTCAGTGACGAAAATTAAATATTATAACTAATACGCAAATTTTTAAGTTACAACGAAATAGAGTTGTCACTAACACATGAAAATCAATTACAACTATTTTTAATGGTCACATATAATTTTTTGTGAGGGATTATACTGTCACAAAATTTATTTTTAATTTTTTATATAAAATTATGAACTTATAACAATCATGAGACTTCAATTATTTATTTACTTTTTTATGCCTAATCTCGATCGTCTATCCATATCCTATGATATAATAACTCCTTGATCTATTAAAAAAATAATATAAATAGAATTATAGTGTTTAACCTAATGTATATATATTTAACCTAACATTATCTCGGCCATCTATTCAAATACTATATGATAAAATAAGTTCTTAATCTATTGTGATTGTAATACAAATAGAATTATAATTCTTAACATAATCTATATACTTAACCTAAACCCTATCTCAGCCGTCTATCCAAATCTTATGATAAAATAACACTCAATCTATTATAATTATAATACAAATAGAATTATAATTATAATAAAAATATAATTATTATCATTATATAAAACCTAACCAGCCGCAAAAACATAAATTATTTTTGTGACAATTTAAGAACTTGTCACTAAAACAAATTGTTTAGTGATGAAAACTAAATATTGTCATTAAAACGTAAAATGTTTTAGTTGCAACAAATAAACTTGTCACTAAAAATGAGTTTTCAGTGACGAAAATTAAATATTATAACTAATTCACAAATTTTTAAGTTACAAAGTTGCCGCTAACACATGAAAATCAATTACAACTATTTTTAATGGTCACATACAATTTTTTGTGAGGGATTATATTGTCACAAATTTTTTTTTAATTTAAATATTTTATATAAAATTATCAATTTACAACAATCATGAGACTTCAATTATTTATTTATTTTTTTATGCCTAATCTCAATCGTCTATCCATATCCTACGATAAAACAACTCCTTAATCTATTATAAAAATAATACAAATAGAATTACAATGTTTAACCTAATGTATATATATTTAACCTAACATTATATCGGTTGTCTATTCAGATACTATATGATAAAATAAGTCCTTAATCTATTATAATTGGAATACAAATAGAATTATAATTCTTAACATAATCTATATATTTAACATAAACCATATCTCAGCCATCTATCCAAATCTTATGATAAAATAACACTCAATCTATTATAATTATAATACAAATAGAATTATAATTATAATACAAATATAATTATTATTATTATATAAAACCTAACCAGCCGCAACAAATTCCACGTAAACTTCGCGATATCTGATTGACCTTAACACGTTCGGCCCCTCTCCAACTGATCCGCTCTCCCTATCCCGTTCTCTCTCAGATCCGCAAGGCAACGCCTCTCTCCCTCAGATCCGTAGGGAGCAGTGGCGCGCTCTCCCTTAGGTCCGCAACAAGCAGCGCCCACTCTCCCTCCAGTCCGCAACAAGCAGTGTCCGCGCTCTCCCTCAGGTCCGCAACAAGCAACACCGCTCTCCCTCAAGTCTGCAAGAAGCAGCGCCCGCTCTCCCTCAAATCCGATCGGTAGTGGTTCTCCCTCAGGTCCGCAATAAGCAGCGCGTGCTCTCCCTCAGGTCTGCAACAAGCAGCGCCTGCAAGTAGCAGCTCCACCTCAATGCGCGCTCTCCCTCAACAAGCAGCGCGCATAACAAGCAGCAAGCAACAAGCAGCGTGCGCAACAAGCAGCAAGCAACAAGCAGCGCACGCTCTCCCTTAGATCCACAACAAGCTGCAGCGCGCGCAAGCAACGGCTCTCCCTTAGCGCATGCTCTCCCTTAACAAGCAGCGCACACAATAATCAGCGCGCAACAAGTAGCATGCGCTCCCCCTCAGGTCCGCAACAAGCTGCAGCGCGCGCAAGTAGCAGCTCTCCCTCAGCGCGCTCTCTCACTCAACAAGCAGTGCGCGCAACAACAGCACACAACAAGCAGCGCGCGCTCTTCCTCAGGTCCGCAACATGCTGTAGCGCACTCTCCCTCAGGTCTGCAACAAGCTGCAGTGCGCGCTCTCCCTCAAATCCGCAACAAGCTGCAGCGCGCGCAAGCAGCGGCTCACCCTCAGCGCATTCTCTCCCTCAACAAGCAGCGCACGCAACAATCAGCACACAACAAGCAGCGTACGCTGTCCCTCAAGTCCGCAACAAGCTGCAATGCGCGCAAGTAGCAGCTCTCCCACAGCGCCGCTCTCACTCAACAAGCAGTGCGCGCAACAAGCAGCGCGCAACAATCGACGCGTGCTATCCCTCAGGTCTGCAACATGTTGCAGCGTGCGCTCTCCCTCAGGTCCGCAACAAGCTGCAGCGCGTGCTCTCCCTCAGGTCGGCAATAAGCTACAGCGCGCGCAAGCAGCGGCTCTCCCTCAGCATGCGCTCTCCCTCAACAAGCAGGGTGCAACAAGCAGCGCGCGCTCTCCCTCAGGTCCGCAACAAGCTGTAGCGCTCGCAAGCAGCGGCTCTCCCTTAGCACTCGCAAGCAACAGCTCTCCCTCAACAAGCAACGCACGCAACAAGCAGCGCGTGCTCTCCCTCAAGTCCGCAAGAAGCAGTGCCCACTCTCCCTCAGGTCTACAACAAGCAGCGCCCGCTCTCCCTCCAGTCTGCAAGAAGCAGCGTTCGCTCCCCCACTCTCAAATCCGATCGGCAAGGAGCAGCTCCCGCTCTCCCTCAGATCCGCAAGGAGCAGCTATCTAGGTTACTCCGCTCTCCAACAGATCCGCGAGGAATCGCTAGGTATGAAGTCACACGAAAACAATTATGCCTTAGTGTCAACTTGAATTCACAATTTATAAGCTGATGGTTTTTTATCTCAAAGGATTAAGAATGTTTAGACGTGCAGGCTATATCCCTTTTTCTGTTACAGTCATGTCTACAGTGTACCCCTTTTTGTTTTCCTTATTCCCTTCAAGCAGCAGGAAAAATACACAAGGACTTCAGTTTAATAGTACAAAAGATCATGACGGATAGATAACAAAATATAGATAATGACATCCAAAAATGTTACCATGAATATGGTTTATGATCGAAGCTAAAGAAATATAAAAAACAAAATTTAGATATGGCATCAAATGCACTTACAAATGTTTAACAATTCCAATAGGTGGCCACCTAGATGAGTGTTAGTTCTAGTATGTTTAAATATACCAGTCAGGTTAACCAAATTGCTTACATCTTGACAACTTGAACCATCTGAACATAGCATCTTCCCTAAAGCGATCAATAGGGAAGTTAAATGGTGATAGCATGAGTTATTGACATGACTGGTTTGGCATAGTATTGCAAAGAGTCATCAAGGGTCTTAAGTCATCTAGTTTGTCGCTAAACTAGAGTTTTGAAGTCTCTCATTAGTGCTAACAGTAGTTGGTTTCTCCTATGTCTTAATCACCATCATGTATGCTAACAAATGATGATATACAAAGTTTGTCTGGACTAATTCATCTAGTGAACTTTTTGTCGTTGGGATATATTATGGAGGATGTACTGTGAAATATTTTTTTTGAAGAAATTAGTCTGGTTATGCTTAATTTGATTCAGTTAGAGGTGCCCTGAGTTTGAGGATCGGAAGTAGAAACCGATACTGCTAATTTGCCAATATTTTACCAATATATGTGTACGATAATGTCCAACATTGTCAATTTCTGATACTACAAAATATTCGGTTTTAAACCTTTCTTAAAATTTGTCTTTTGCTTGTAGAAGTCTTTGAAAAAGATGTTCTGGGTATATGGCAAGTCATTGCTTTAGAAGTGTGTTTTTATACTCTAAAAAAAAATCACAGTAGTTGGTTGACATTTTTACTGACAACTAGATATATTTCTTAGTTGCGCCCATATCTGTCTGGAGCTTGAGTTGTGCACTTTATTTTGTAGAAATTGTATAAAATTAACATGAATCATATTGAAATTTTATATTCTATTTTAGGAGAATGTTTTACACTCTCATGAAAATTTCACATTAATTGGTTGTGATTTTGAGCTCAAACTTAATATTTTCTCAGCTGTACCGGTATCGGTTTGGTGCATTAGTTGTGCACTAAATTGAGTAGAAATTATACCAAATCACCATGGATTGCTTTAAAATTTTATATTTTGTTTTAGGAGTGTGTTTTTATACTCTCAAAAAAATTTCACACTAGTTGGTTAACACTTTTGCTGATAACTAGATATATTTCTCAGCTGCGTCCATATCTATTCGGAGCTTGAGTTGTGCACTTTATTCAGAAGAAATTATACCAAATCACTATGAATCACTTTGAAATTTTATATTATATTTTAGGAGAATGTTTTTACACTCTCATGAAATTAATTGGTTGTAATTTTGATCTCAAACTAAATATGTTTTCAGCTGCACCAGTATTAGTCTGGTGCATGAGCTGTGCACTAAATTAAGTAGAAATTATATCAAATCACCATGGATTGCTTTATAAATTTTTATTTTGTTTTAGGAGTGTGTTCTTATACTCTCAAAAAAAATTCACACTAGTTGGTTGACATTTTGACTAACTAGATATATTTTTCAGCTGTGCTCATATCTGTCCGGAGCTTAAATTATGCACTTTATTTAGTAGAATTTGTACCAAATCACCATGAATCACATTAAAATTTATATTCCATTTTAGGAAAATATTTTTACACTCTCATGAAAATTTCACATTAATTAGTTGTGATTTTGATCTCAAACTTAATATTTTCTCAGCTGCACCAGTATCGGTCTAGTGCATTAGCTGTGTACTAAAGTGAGTAGAAATTGCATCAAATCACCATGGATTGCTTTAAAATTTTATATTTTGTTTTAGGAGTGTGTTTTTATACTATTGAAAAACTTTCACACTAGTTGGTTGGCATTTTGACTGACAACTAAATATATTTCTAAGCTGCGCCCATATCTATCTAGAGATTTAGTTGTGCACTTTATTCAGTAGAAATTATAACAAATCACTATGAATCACATTGAAATTTTATATTCTATTTTAGAAGAATGTTTTTACACTCTCATAAAATTTATACATTAATTGGTTGTGTTTTTTATTTCAAACTTAATATTTTCTCAGCTGCACCAGTATTGGTCTGGTGCATTAGCTGTACACTAAATTGAGTATAAATTATACCAAATCACCATCGATTGCTTTAAAATTTTATATTTTGTTTTATGAATTTTTTTTTATGCTCTCAAAAAAATTTCACACTAGTTGGTTGACATTTTGACTGACAAATAGATATATTTCACAACTGTGCCCATATCTTTCCGGAGCTTGAGTTGTGCACTTTATTCATTAGAAATTGTACCAAACCACCATGAATCACATTGAAATTTTATATTCTATTTCAGGAGAATGTTTTTACACTCTCATAAAAATTTCACATTAATTGGCTGAGATTTTGCCCTCTAACTTAAATTTGTATTTTGTTTTTTAGAGTTTGTTTTGACCATTGTTACTAATACCTTTAGTTATTATTATTGAATTGCAGGAAAAACTACATGAGCTTGTCGTGAGACAAACACAGGATGTTGAACCTCATATGTCTCGTGATGACATATTGCTTCATGTGCTTGATGAGAAATCAAGATATTTTCAAGGAAAAGGAGCGGGGAAAAGGCCTCCAAGTAAAAGACCTCGGCAAGATATTTAGGAGCAAGTAGAGAAGGCTATAAGTGATGCCAGAGAGACAATGATGGTTGAAGTGGCTCAAAAGATTAGAGAAGAAGTTCAGGCTAAGTCGAATGAGTAAATAAAGAAACAGCTAGCTGAGTCGGATGAGAAACTAAAGACATAGCTAGCTAAGTCAGATAAGAAATTGAAGACAAAACTACAAGAGGTACAAGCTAAAATTAGAGCTGAGATGCAAGTTGAGTTCGAGTCCATGTTTCAAGAGCGGATGGCTTCTTTTTTTGGTTATATATCACAATCAAAAAATTAATTTTTATGTGTTTATATGGATTTAATACTTTGCTTCGAACAAAAACAAGTCACAATTTGTACAAGACGTACTGGATTGTTTTTCTTATGAATATTTTAGCATGTTTATGTAATTAATTTTATTTTTCTATTGTACATCATTGATATATATATATATATATATATATATATATATATATATATATATATATATATATATATATATATATATATTAGCTAATTATAAAACATCTCTTATGAATATGGTGTTTGAAAATATTAATAATTGTATATATTGTATTTGTAACAGCTATTTGTATTAGCTATTTAAAGATGAAGTAACAATATGAATAAATTATCACTGATAAATTTATTTGTGACAATTAATGGTGTAATAGTGACAATAAACATTATTGCAAATTTTAACTTTTAGTGACACTATTAAAAACTTGTCACTAATAATTACTTATTTGTGACAATGTTTGTCGTCACTAATTTTATAGTTAATGTCATTATATAATATTTTATATGCATATAGTGACAAATAGTCATGTCTTCAGTGACACGTAGTATTATCACAAATACAATTTAGTGATAACGAACGTCATCACTAAAGAGTCATAACAGTGACTATATAATAACTTTTCTGTAACAAGTTTTATTATCATAAATATGATTTAGTCATGTTGAAAGTCGTCACTGAAAAGTCGTAATAGTGACTATATAATAACTTTTTAGTGACAAGTATTATTGTCACAAATGCTAACTAGTGACGATATCAGTTGTCACAAAAAAATATTATAGTGACAATCTAGTTAGTGTTTTGTGACAAATCATAGTTATCACTGAAAACTATTTTTAGTGACAGACACTAAAGTCGTCACAAAAACCTTCAGTAATGGCCACATAAGCTATAATACTTAGTCGTCACTAAACTCGTCACTGAATATTTTCAGTGACAACTTGAAGACGTTCAGTGACGACTTTTGTCGTCACAAAAAATCCATTTTCTTGTAGTATACACCAGTTGCTTCATTATCCTTCTTTAAATCCGTTTGGAAATGCAGCTCCTTTCATCTCATCGACGATTCTTCATTTTCTATCAAGGGTTCGTCAGATTGCACTTTTGAGTAGTCTTTAAGATAGCTTTTACCCGATCAGGTTCCTGACAGGCCTGCCTCATCGTGATGAGTGGCCAAAACTGACGCTACAGTTTCTGAATCTGTCAGTGCATTTGCCTCGTCATGGTGTTCTTCCATGATTGCGGAAGTCGCATGACAAGTTTTTCCTTTATCCTTCTTCTGTTCACTTGACAATGACCAATGTTCATCGTTCAACAGATCTGGGTGTACTCACATAATTTTCCATTTCTTTGTGGTGACGGGAGAGAGTTCTTTTTCTCTCATATTATGTGGATCATGATTAACTAGCACCATCTTTCCAGCAGGTATAGGAAATACTCCTACAGGAAATTTGTTTGTTCCAACTGTAAGGGTGACCATGTTAGCCGTAACCCTCTTTTGTTCGGATTTCCCGCTTCCTCCGGTCTTGGATTAGTGGGAAAGTGAATCATTCCCCTTTTGTTAAGCAAATGAAGTGTTACTGTGTGATCATGTTTGAAGTCATATGTGGGTGTGGAGCGCTGTTTGAACACACTGTTTTCCTTCTACTCCTTAGGCTTCTATTGCAGAGTTGTTCCTACCGCCATAGCCTATTTCCCTTTTGTCGAGAGGTCTGTGGATATTGTTTTTCTGCCGGAGCACTCTTTGTAGAGCGTTGTTCTCCCAAATGGTAGATAATGTTTTCTGCCAGTTCACCTTGTTTAACCAGCTCTTTCCAGTTTTCAACTCCACAACTTCCATCTTGACCAATATCTTAGTTTGCAGTTGTGCCTGCATATTTCTACCAATGTCTCCTGAGACATGACGTGTGGGCATCGTACTAACATTTCATGGAAGCACTTGATGAAGCTTTTAATAGTTTCCTCTTCCTTTTGTTTAGTTGCTAGAAGAGAATGGACTGACACCTCGGTATCTGATGTGATAATTTACTACAAGCGTACAGTATCGGTTGTAGCGCTTTACAGGTCATCTCACAGAAATCTCAGGTATTTTGCAATTCTTACTAATTCTATAGTCTAACGGACTAATAAAGGATTCTAGGTTATATTTGGGAGTTAATCTAATTAGCCTAGCATCTAAAATCCACTAGTTGCCAACCATATATTTAATTCTATTATCTTTTTCTATAAAAAATTGATCTTTTAGTTTAATTTTTATTTAAAGTGCCCTAAGCATGAGTTATCAAGTGATGTGCAAGCATAACATATCAAAAATACAACTTTTCATACAAGCAAACTAAATCGTTATATAATTTGATGAAGAAGATAAAAATCAACAATCCCAAACCCTAACTAAGCATAGGCTATCAAGAAACTCAACTCAAGTATAACCTATCAAAGTATTAATCTACGAGTTCTTGTATTTTAATTTTTTCATAGAAAAATCATATCTTTATTTATTTTACTGAAGA
Source organism: Dracaena cambodiana (assembly GCA_036321105.1). Lineage (NCBI taxonomy): Eukaryota > Viridiplantae > Streptophyta > Magnoliopsida > Asparagales > Asparagaceae > Dracaena > Dracaena cambodiana. Next base: position 16,175,628 of record JAYEPQ010000010.1, read on the forward strand.
AAATTCTAGAGAGTAATTACGTGGTGAATCCTACCTTCATCTACATCTTAGAGCTAAGCGAAATTAGCTACTCATATTTCTAACAAGCAAAATCAAATTTTTATTCATAGAAAGCAATTAAATCTAATCTAGAAAGCAAATAAATCTAAATTAGAAAGCAATTAAAATAAATTAACTAAGGAAAAATTGAATAACAAAGAGAATTACCTCTGGAGTCCGGTATTGTTGCCGTCACCCCTTCAGCAAAATCCAAATTTTATTAATAAAAAGTACATCTAGAATTACATCTAAAATACTCTTCCTAATTTACAAGGATTCATAGGGTATTTATAACCCAAATACAATCCTACTCAAACTCAATACAAAAAATATAATCATAATCCAACACAAACTAATCTCAAGATATATAATCTTAATCCAATCCATAGGTATTAGAAACTAATGGTTGAAATTAGATGGCATAAAATACTAATTTTTGGGTCCAAAACCCGAAATTAAGTTCAGTACACCCGTAACCCGTTGGATCGGATTTTCCACTCTGCAGTGCTTCAGTAAAATAGCCATAACTTTTGCATACGAACTCAGATTGATCTGTTATTAGACTCGTTTCGAAAATAATTCTGAGCTCTACAAATGTTCTCTACATAAAAAATTTCAGTTCAAGCTTTATCTTCACCGAAAATACTCTTGAAGTTGCTACTGCTGCACTTGAGTGTCAGTTTTCGCCTTACTTAACTTTCTTTGCTCATATTCTTGATAAATTTACATCTTCTTCTTTTCCTTGCAAAACCTTTGTTACTTATAAAAACACACTAAATTTACCGGAGTAGTAATTATTTATAAACAAAAATAGATAAAAATATGTGAGGAAAAATACAAATATTATACTAATCACACCCCTACATCTATCTTTTGCTAGTCCTCGGACAAAACCTAAAAAGAAAAAAGAAAAAACCTAACTCACTTTCACAGGAATCGCGATTGCACTTAGCACGTGCAACAAGCCTTTAAACCCCTAGGTTACCCTAGTGGACAAGTTGTGTCTCATGGGGGTTTGAAGTAAATATACCCACAAAATTCGTGAAGAAAATAGATTAAGAAACAAAGAAAAGAAAAATAAGGATAACCGAAAATCAAGAAAAATAAAAAATTTATACAAAAGAAAAAAAATCTTTTTTTTATAATATTTTCATCATTTAATCTCACTAATATACAAACTCAAGAATGCATTTTGATTATCAATTTTCAAATCGAGCGTCATATCTGATACACTTATCATTATAATCAAAAATTCAAATACTATCTTCCAATACCTACTAACAGATAATCCATTGGCTCCTATATAACTACGTGCATGTGTGATAGTCTATTCCGGCCTTCAACTCCAACTCTAACACATGATTCATCTCCTCTCTCACAACAATTTTTTTTCTTTTTTTTCTATTTTTCTTTTTTTAAAGAATATTTCACATTTCATGCGAATATTCCCACTTGCTTAGGCGCAAAGTAACCGATTACTCGTTTCATACTCTTTTCTTTTTTTCTTTTTCTTTTTTTAGAATATTTCATCTTTCATGCGAATATTAACGCTTACTCTAGCGCAAAGTACTCGATTACTTGGATCATACTCTTTTTTCACTCTTGAGGCTATTGCCTTAATACCAGGCGCACCCTATTATTTTATCACTCTCGAGCCTATTGCCTTAATACTAGTCTCACCCCATTATTTTATTCTCACTTTTTTTACAGAGAGAAGACTTATTCATTCGTTATCATTTTTGTCCTTAACCTAATAAACTATTGTGAAGTGAAAAATAGATTTATACTTGCCTCAAAACTACTATTAGCAGTATTTATTTTTCGGATTTTAATCTTTTTCATAAAATTCAAAGTGTATCGTCCAATCTACTCCTCTATCCAATTTCAAATCTAAATTTGTTCCTTTATCTGTAATTAGGTTGATCTATTGATAAAAATACATAATTTTATTGTTAAAAAATTTATTTATTTATTTATTTTAGTTTTTTTAAAAATAAATTTTAATTTTTTTCAGTTAGTTACCCTAAAAACTACCCAAAATGTAAAATAAAGAACCTAAAAATTATCTAAAAATAAAATAAAAACTCTAAAAAAACCAAAATCTTAGAAAAACACAAAGAAAATATCCTAACTCACTCCCCACACCTAAACTTATGCCCTCATACACAAACCAAGTGCAGTAAAATAAATATGAAAACTATTATACAAATACTATGCAAATAATGAGAGTCGTAAAAGTTACGATCTCAATATCATCACCCTATTAACGCATGGAAAGCGGTTACGACCTCTCAATCGCTTCCCACTTTCATAGTGTGTGCATTGTAAATGTGAAGTGGGTGCATTATTATATCTCATCGACCTCCTACAAGTCACGAAATTACCTGTCTGTAGCTTATGCCGCCCTCGCTTTTTCTTTGTCCACATGTAAGCATTAATAATTGGGTTAAAGAATTCTTTATTATAAACCTGCCAATCATCGTTAGTAACAAGCATACATGTAGAAATATCATGAGGTGAGAAGAGTGCTATAGGATCAAGTGAATGTGGTGGTGGCTCTTCTAACTCACGAAGTAATGTGAGCTCCTTTGCAAACAAATCCTCAAAATTTTGCTCATAAATAAATAGCACACTTGCACAAGTATCACCATACATAGAATCAGTATGTGCTAATTCATCTAATAATATGGGCTCATTTTTGAACATTTACTCAAATGAGGGTTCATCATTAGGGCAAGAGATCAAATGAGAGTGCAAACTATGAATCATGTTGACCTCAATGAGAGAGCTCATTGTGTACTCATCCATATTGAATATATTCAATGCCACAGTCATATTCCCAAATGATAACTTCATGAGGCCACACTTGCAATCAATTAATGCATTTGATATTGTAAGGAATGGTCTACTCAGGATAATGAGAATTTGAATCCGTGAATTAGAAATCGGCTCAGTTTCTAAGACAATGGAGTTTACAGGAAAGATAAACTCATCGACCTTAATGAGCACATCTTCAACCATACAAAGTGGTCTCTTGATTGAACGATCAGCTAACTGTAATGTGACATTGGTAGGTTGAAGTTTTCCTAACCCCAATTGTTGATAAACAGTGTAAGGAAGTAAGTTGATACTTGCCCCTAAATCAAGCAACACCCTATCAAATGTAGTGTTCCCAATGGTGCATGAGATTGTAGGGAAATTTGGATCTTTGTACTTGATAGACAAGGAGTTATAGAGGATTTGCGATATATTTGCAGTAAGAAAAACTTTCTCAGGAATGTTTCTTACTCATTTCTTAGTACACAAATCCTTGAGGAACTTAACATAAGTAGGAACCTGTTGTATAATATCAAGGAGTGGAATATTAATCTTCACCTGCTGAAATATTTCAAGAATCTTTTCTACTTGCTGTGAAGACTTCCTAAACCGATTGGGATATGGTACTTTCGACTCAGGAACAGGTTCTTCTAAATGATCATGTGACGGTGATGGAGGTGATGGAGATGGTGCAGCCTGCGAAATAGTAGTAGTGGGATCAGGGGGCATGGCTATATTATTGTCCACTTGCTTGGTAGATCTTAGTGTGTGAATGGCATTGCATTGGTGGACATGCGAGTGATTGGAGTTTGAGGAACTGCCATTAGGGTTTATTATGGATTGATTTGGAAAGGTACCATGTCCACGTTTACTCATCTGACTCGCTAATTGTCCAACCTGCTGCTCTACATTCTTAATAGATTGAGAGTTCACTGACATATACTTTGAATAAAATCAATTGACACTTTCATAAGATTTTGCATGTGTGTGTCAAGCTTGGACATATACGTATCAAACTTGGAATGAGATATGAGAAGATTTTCAATGTGCTTCTCAAATGACTGAAGTTGCTTTTCTTGTTCATTATTAGACCCCTGTTGTGGATGTGAGTGGTTTTGTGTAGGTGGTCTATTCTGGTTGTTCCCATAATTTGATGCATTTGGGTGTTGATAAGAATCCATATTTGGTCTTGAGAACTGACCATTGGCTGGAGGCTGTATGTTAGGGTTAGGGGCCCCGTGATATTGCCCTTAACCCCATGATAGATTTGGATAGTTTCTCTAGCCAGGATTGTATGTAGGAGCGTAAAGATTATTCATGGGTTGTTGATACAAGGCGTTGGAATGTTCAAGTGTGGGACCCATGAGATTAGTTAATAATGGACACTCCTCCATAACATGATTCGGAGTTCTGCAATTAAAACATGTGGAAACTTTTATTTGATTTACCTGACCTACCTGTGGAGCACGAATGGTCTCCAATGCCTCAGAAAAACACCGTCGATCCCCAGCAACGGCGCCAAAAAATTGATGTGATAATTTACTGCAAGCGTACAGTGTCAGTTGTAGCGCTTTACAGGTCGTCCCACAGAGATCTCAGGTGTTTTGCAATTCTTACAATTCTATAGTCTAACGGACTAACAAAGGATTCTAAGTGTATTTGGGAGTTAATCTAATTAGACTAGGATTTAGAATCCACTAGTTTCCAACCATATATTTACTTCTATTATCTTCTTCTATAAAAAATTGATCTTTTAGTTTAATTTTTATTTAAAATGCCCTAAGCATGAGTTATCAAGTGATATGCAAGCATAACACATCAAAAATACAACTTTTCATAAAAGTAAACTAAATCGTTAGATAATTCAATGAAGAAGATAAACATAACAACCCCAAACCCTAACTAATTATAGGGTATCAAGAAATTTAACTCAAGTATAACCTATCAAAGTATTAATCTACGAGTTCTTATATTTTAATCTTTTCATAGAAAATCATGTCTTTATTTATTTTATTTCAGAAGAAAATTCTAGAGAGTAATTACATGGTGAATTCTAACTGCATCTACATCCTAAAACTAAGAAATTAGCTACTCATATTTCTAACAAGCAAAATCAAATTTTTATTCATAGAAAGCAACTAAATCTAATCTAGAAAGTAAATAAATCTAAACTAGAAAGCAATTAAAATAAATTAATTAAGGAAAAATTGAAAAACAAAGAGAATTACCTCTGGAGTCCGGTATTGTGGTCGTCATCCCTTCAGCAAAACCTTAATTTTATAAGTAAAAATTACATCTAAAATTACACATAAAAAACTCTCTCTAATTTACTAGGATTCATAGGGTATTTACAACCCAAATACAATCCTACTCCTACTTAAACTCAATACAAAAAATATAATTCTAATCCAACACAAACTAATCTCAAGATATATAATCTTAATCCAATCCATAGGTATTAGAAACCAATGGTTGAGATTAGATGACATAAAATACTAATTTTTGGGTTCAAAACTAGAAATTAAGTTCAGTTCACCCGTAACCTGTTGGATCGGATTTTCCACTCTGCAGTGTTTCAGTAAAATAGCCATAACCTTTGCATATAAACTCGGATTGATCTGTTCTTGGACTCATTTCGAGATAATTCCGAACTCCACAAATTTTTCCTACATGAAATATTTCATTTCAAACTTTATCTTCACCGAAAATACTCTTGAAGTTGTTGCCGCTACACTTGAGTGTCAGTTTTCGCCTTAGTTAACTTTCTTTGCTCATATTCTTGATAAATTTGCATTTTCTTCTTCTTTCCTTGCATAACCTTTGTTACCTATAAAAACACACTAAATATACCGGAGTAGCAATTATTTATATACAAAAATAGATAAAATATGTGAGGAAAAATACAAATATTATACTAATCAGTATCATCTTCAAAGAAACGGCTCAGAAACTTCCTTTCTACATCAGACCAAACTTTAATAGTTTCTAGGGGAGCTACATAAACCAGGTGAAAGCAAGTCCTCGCAGAATACTTGCAAAAATTTTGGTCATTACTGGGTCATTTCCTATTAAATGGTCAGTCTTAGAGAGAAAGTAATATATATAATGGTTCGGGAATCCTTTTCCATCATATGACTCCAGCTTCAAGAATTTGTACTTTGCTGGAAAAGGTGCGGACTCCCATTCTATCGGGTATCATCTCGTAATCCCTGTTTCCTATAATGCTTTCTTGTGCATCAACGCTTCTACTTGATTTTGGAGCTTTTCTATCTTTTCTGCATGACGGTCAATAATGTATTCTTCTTCCTCGCCTTCTCCTTCGGCATCTAAATTTGATACATACTTGTCTTTCTTGTCTTTGTCAGAAGAAGAACCCCCTATTCTATTTTTTGTGTGTTTTTGAGTATTCTCTATAACTTTCACGAGCATTACCTTGAGCTCTTCAATATTCTTTGGTTGTTCTTGGATAAGCCGCTCTTGTACTTCTATCCTTTGATTCATTTCAGCAAACCGTTCGGTCATATGAGTTGTTCTTCACCTAGATCGAAAGGAGGCGTGAGATCGTGGTGTTACTATGGCCGAATGATCACTAAGTTCTTCATACTTTTCATCTGAACCCCCTGCCAATCTTTTATAGTCATGGGGAGCCATTACGCCCGTCCTAAGGTATGTGTGATAATGTATTTTCTCTGTCTCTGTATCACAGGAATACTCTTCAATAATTGGTTTTTTTCTTTTATTCACCATATTTGATGCGATGGCCGGCAGGTCTTCATCTAAATCAAAGTCCTGCCATTGTAGGTATCTTCTTTTTGGGATATTAGATTCTGGTGTTGATAGTCAGCTAAACACAGACGGTCTTGGGGTTTCACAATGATAATGGATCAGGATTGTTGTGATCAATTGCTTGCAACAGCATGATTGATGGGATTATACAGCCCTCTTTTTGTTTGTCAAGTACTCTCGTAAATATAGAGTTTCTTTTTTATGTGTTGAGATGACCATCTTTTGTGGGCGAATCCTATTTCTACCGCAAAGCCTATTTGTCTATGTATGTGACTCTGAGAAATCTCAGGGATCACATTTGTCAGGCCCAAGGTTGCTCTGATATGCAGTGTTGACTTTGGTATGTTTTGCATAGTACTGTTCATTAGCCTCGCGTTCCATATTTCTCACACACGATTGAGACTTAACTTTAACCTTGCGTGTTGGTTTAGCCTCGTGCATTGGATTAGCCTCGCATACTGGCTTAACCTCGCACACTGGCTTAGTTTTATTAGTCTCGCGTACTAGCATAGTCTCGCACACTGGCTTGGTTTTATTAGCCTCGCATACTAATTTAGCCTCACACACTGGCTGAGACTAAGTCTAATTTTCAATTTTGCCTACACTAGGCTAAGACTCAATCTTTTTTACGCTAGGCTGTAACTTAGCCTGGCGTTTAGTCACATCTATGTTGGGCTAGAACTTAGCCTAGCATTCAGTTTCATTCACGTTGGGCTGAAATTTAGCCTGGCATTTAATTTTGTTTACACCAGGCTGAGACTTAGCCTGACATTTATTTACCTAAGTTGAGACTTAGCCTGGCATTCAACTTTGCTCATGCTAGGCTAAAACTTAGCTTGGTGTTCTATCTTGTTTATGCTAGTCTAAAACTTAGCATGCCGTTCAACTTTGTTTATACTAGGCTAAAACTTAGCCTGGCGTTCTGTTTTGTTTACACTAGGCTGAAACTTAGCCTAGCATTCAACTTTGCTTCCAAACACTGTACATTTTCCAGGTTACCATATAACTTTGTACTTTTGTTCAGCCTTATTTTGAAAACAGGCTTTGAGTGCCCTACGGCGAGCTCTCCAATTCTGGTTGCGGATTTGGATCCGCTTTTGTGCAGCAATTGGTTCTCCTTTGGCATAAAATGCAGCAAGTTCCCTAAAGGTTGGAAGGAACACCATTTGTTCTAATGAATTGACGTTTGAAGATCCAAGTGGCTCTTGATGGATAAGGACCTCATTGTCATTCAAAGCTATAAAATATTCTTTTAATTCAAGTGATTCTTGATGTTTTGGGTTCTTTTGTGTCCTTACCATGAGGATCTCCTCTTAGTTTGACTAGATTAGTCTGAGGATAAGTATTCCTTATATTTCTGTGGATCAACTTTATTAACCAACATCTCCACTATCTTTCCAATCTGGTTAACATCGGATTGGACCACCATCTCTTCTTTAGTGTAGGAGATTTCTCTCACTGTGGTCGCCAATCTGTTTTTTATGAATTTCGATTCTCTTTCCATTGCCCTAAAAAATATTATAATATTTTGATCGATTACATTGAAAAAGATATATAAAAGAAAACAAACAAGAGCACTAATAAATCGTCGCTTTCTTTTACAGAAGTGATGGGATCTACAGTAACTATGAGATTTGCTTCGACGTACACTTGTTGACGATCCGATATTGAAGATTGATGACGGTGGATATTCTAGGGCCAGCTCTTCCTTTCAACTGCTAGTCAGAGGAACGTCGCATGCTTTTGCGTGAGAGAGATCTTACCAAAGGTTTATCTTTTAGTCTCTTGTATGGGTATTTATGGCATAAAGTTGTTATGGATGTTTCTTTGTAGATAAAAATGGAATTCCATTGTAATCTTCATCAAATATATGACTTTCATTTTAATTAGATTTGGTCCAGAGATTCATTATATTTAGTCTTGATTCTATACCCAAATCAATTATAGATCTGATTGAAATCCTGATTGCAGTGTAGCATAATCGCGAGGCTAGATAGCCTCGTGCCTCGCGAGGCTAGCGTGGCTTCGCGGGACTGGTTTCTTGTGGGTTCCTTCAATTTTTCTCGTTCTACAAAAAAAAATGAGAAAGCAAAATGTGACCTGCATTTTTGAATGAAGAAAAAAAAACAAAGGAGATTCCCTTATAAAACCAAAACACAGACCTTTAAATGTCGCATTTTGATCTTACAACATCAAGAGATACAAGATCTCTTCAAATACAAACAAACCTAAGCCTCAAAAGCCTTGGAAATGGTTAAGCAGCTAAAATGTGGATCCTCAATTAGAGAGATCCGCATTTAAAAAGCCCATATTTTGAGACAAATGAAGATTTAACGTGGGTCACATTTTGCTCTTAAAACCTTAGAAAGTCAAGGTTTTTCCTTTTTATCCCCAAGACCTAAACAAGCAACATTAATTGCTAAGAGGCAAAATGTGGATCATGGTCGCATGGAGACCCACGTTAAAATGTGAACCTTTTAGGGTCGTGTTTTTATGAAAGTTGAAAATCATCCTTAATTAAATGCAAATCTAGCCTGCATTTCAAAAGTTTTAGATGCAAGGTTACGTTTTGATCACAAAATCTTAAAAAATAAAAATTATCCCTGTTTGAATACAAATGAGATTTAATTAACCAAAATATATTGCTAAGAACCAAAATGCAGATAATTGATCACAGAGACATTTACATTCTGAGTCAGATTTAGAACTAAGTATAGCTAAAATGTAGACTCCATTGGATTTCATTTTTATTTCACAACTTCAAATGATAAGAATTTCCTTATTTACACCCAAATGCAAATCTGAGCATGATATTGAGCTGCGAAAAGGCAAAACATGAATCTAAAAGCTGATATTCACATTTCAGTTATAAATCTAGAGGATTAAAATTTGCAATTACGAATCCAATGGATTAAAGATAATAAATTAACTCTCCGTTAAGGGCTATTAATTGGATAGTTACATCAATTCAAAAGCTCCTAAACCTCTATAAATAGCCAAGATTTGGGCTGAAAAAGGGGTTGGATTATCTCTATTTGAGCACTTATGTTAAGAATTTAGAGTTCAAAGGAGTTCTTTCGGCTTAAAACTTTTCAAAAACTGCCAACTCAAGAGTTCGTGTTCGGATCATCAATGGAAAACAAGATTGACCTCCACGGCTAAAATAGGACCCCAGTTTTAAAGAAAGAGGAATCATTTTCCCGTTTTCTATAAACGGAAAACCGTTCTTATTGTAAACTTTTTTTTCCAAGTTTCGATAAAATCAAATTTTATGGAAAATACCTTTTGGTCTGCGTTCATCTTGGAATTTCAACTTCGGAAATTCACCTATCTTATAGAGGTAATATGTGGATCATGCTCAAAGTTTTAAGTGGAGGATAGCTTTCTACTTCTTTCATGGATGGTCTCTAGATGACCTGCGTTTTGTATAGCTTCATTCTTTGATTGGGATCACGTTTTTATCAAAGTATGAATCAATCTTGATGATTTGCATTTTCAATTTGATTACAAGTGAAAAATATAATATTTTCTATCTATTTTTTGCACTTATAATCCAGATTTTATAATTGATATGAGAAATTAATGATAAATTATTTTTCTTATTAAAACTCCCTACTTTAACATTCTTTAATTTTCAAACTCTCCATTTAAAATTTTTCTAGTATTTTATGATTTTTTTTACATGGTTTTAGATGGAAGGTAATCGAACAAGAATAATATCTATGCATGTAGCAGCCCAAGAAGTGAATTTTCTTGTCTGACTATTAACAATTACCTAAAGGGCTGTTGATAGCAGGCAATCCCTAAATGATGATTTGATATGAGTTTTTATTTATTATCATGAATTAATTTGTATGATTATTTGATTTTTAGTTCCCTATTATATTATTAGGCGTTAGATATGATTTATGAGACTGTTATGATTTATAATTTGATGATATTCATTACTTAGTTTTTGATATACCAAACACTCTTTAAGCATAATGTATACTTAAACTTTGAACCATTATTTTAATTATACATATATCATTTTTAGCATTATCTCTAAAATTCATATAGAATTAACCAAGGGAAATTAATCAATTAGCAGGATCATATATAACTTTATTTAATCTAGTGCTTTGATGATTTATTTTCCGGTTGTATGAGACTACGTGATATATATTACTAAAATAAAATAATTACCAACTCATCCAATAATTCAATCTTGAAACATTAATCCATCTATCCAATACAACTCTCTAGTTTATGTTATAGCCACTTCTTAGTTAATTAGTATTCAACCAATTCAAAATCTTTAGTTTCGAAACATATATTTCTTAATGTCAGAATATAATCTCAAAGTATTATATTCTTGAGAGAATAATCTTGGATTTACTATCCGAATACTACTTGTCGATATTCTACGCTTGGAAATGCACGTTTCGGGTCGCATCACAAGCCAAAACGTGACTCTGTCGTTGATCCAATACAATTCATCCATGATTTGTGTTAGATATTTCTTTTTTTCTTGTCAACAAAAACAAACTTAGATGGTTATATAGATTCAAATATTGCCCGTAATATTGATTCTGGAAAATGTACCTCAGAATATGATGACGTTTGCAAGAAGTAGTGTTATGATAATCCAACTTACAAAAATGTGCTAGTTTATCTACAGCATTTGAAACTTGTAAGGCAGGCTTTTAAAGTTTTAAGCAAGAGTACTGTATTATCTAGTACAAAAATCAAAATGTCATCCGTTTCAGTTATAATTTGGGACACCTTTCGAAATCCAAGCATATTAATATTCAATATCAGTGGATCTGTGATGTGTTAGTGATGAAGTTGTTATTATTTATGAAAATTCAGACCGATAGAAATAGATCAAATATGATGATTAAAGCATTGGCTAAGGTGCAACTAAACCTTTACATAAAAGTTACAGGGTTAGGAGAACCCTCCTCTTGAGTAGGGATAATAATGGACACGTCCATGGTTAATTTTTTGTCCACCCTAAATAAAATTTTAAATTAAAAAAAAATTTAAATTCAAACATTTATATAAAGAAAACTAAAATTTAGTCTTTGGACGCGTCATTTCCATCCTTATTCTTGGGTCTGCGGATTTTCGAAGTGGCCAAGCCTGATGAAGTGACCAGGCAATTCTTTTCAACCAAGTCATTATGGCTGAAGACTTCATTCTATGGCTATTTAATTTTTTTTTTATCTCTTTGTTGCTAAGGAAGGGTGTGTATCTCTTTGTTGCTAAGGAAGGGTGTGCGTGTGTGTGGGAGAGGGAGAGAGGGAGCGAGGGAGAGAGGGAAGTGGAAAGAGAGGGACAGAGAGAGAGAGACTTTGTTTCTAGGGCTAAACTGAATGATAGAATGCCCAATTTGCAGCGTAAGATTAACCGTAGAGAGAGAAGAGAAGAGTGAGAAAGCTCAATATGCCGGTTGATCGAGCGGTCACATGTGGTTCGATTTGGCTAAAATTTCACGAGCATATTTTCGAAAGCGAGATCTAGTCATCTAACAGTTTTGATCTTGATTTCGCTCTCCTACAAGGTGGATCCATTCTAATCACTCTGTGATGTTTTTGTTGAAATATACCTTCTATGCTTATTTAATCAAATTTGATATTTTGATAATGTGATTCTCTAGTGTAATCTAGAGAGTGAAATTATGTATTCCGTTTCTTTCCATATACTTGAAGAAGATAGATGCCAACCATGGTTTTTCTTGCTAGGGTTTCAACGTAAATCATGTGGGTTTATAATTGCTTATTGATTTAATTATAATTTTATATTGGGATTGTTGTTTGTTACTAATCTTACCATAATTAAAATTCAAGTAATCCCATTTTATAACCACTATAATACATAAACATATATTTTACAGTTTCAAAAAAGGCAAAATTTGATTCGTGAATTTCATGAAGAACCTAAAAAAAAAAAATTGGCGTATTATTCATGAATAATTCGTTCTAAGTTTGTTCATGTGTATAATTCATGAATCTGTTAGGCAAGTATTAAATATGTGAATTATTCACAAAATTTTGAACAATTTGCCAAATTTTTTGTGACTTTGCCCATAGATATGTGACTTTGCTCATATATATATATATATATATATATATATATATATATATATATATATATATATATATATATATATATATATATATATATATATGTGTGTGTGTGTGTGTGAATTATTAGCCAGGTTTCGAAGGCGACAGTTCCAACTATCAGTGCGTGCGTGCTGCTAGGTACAAGTGCAACATGGGACATGATTTGGACAATGCTAATTTCTTATTCAGGTTTAAGCAAACTTAGGCGCTGAATTCCATCAAAATACCTTTTCACTTCTAATTCATTCACGTGCTTATTAAACTCTTCACTGAACCATTTCAAAGCATTCAAACAAGCCCTACAAAGGTAGCATAGATGATCACTCAATACGATAACAGGCGACGAAGTACATTCTTACATATCCAAACCACATCGGACTAATTTCCACATATCATTATTCTCGGATATGTATATATGCACGGCTAAAAGCCATTACCACGAGGTACGTTTCTCATAATTACTATTCTGTGAAAGCCTCGATGATGGACCAGATGGCTGGGATCTTGATGATGTTCAGGCGAGGGAAGCCGGCAGACTTCAAGAGCGTCTTCCACTCTTCCTCGGTCCTCTCTTTTCCGGCAGAGGTGTAGGCGTACATCAACATTTCGAACTTTGCTCGTATTTCTCCCAGCGGACTGTCATCCTCCGAGTACAGCACCACGTCCACGATGACCACCTTACCGCTCTTCGGTATGACGCTGCGGCAGTTCTTCAGCACCTTTGCGCAATCTTCATCCCCAAAGCAGTGCAGCACGGTCTTCATGAACACAGCATCCGCCTGGGGAACAAACTTGAACATATCTCCCGCAACATGAGTGACTCCGGGATACTCTGGCGCCGTCCCCACAACAAATGGCAGGTCGAAGTTGATCCCCTTGAGCCCCGGATTCAACCTCACGATCTCGGCCATAGTGGCACCGGTCCCACCACCGACGTCCACCAAGGACGACAGCCCGCTGAACCCGTCCTTGTAGGACGACAGCACTGCACCCAGCGTCCCCTTGGCAGTGCACGCCATGGCACTGTTGAAAACATCGTTGAATTCGGGGTTGGTCGCTGCAGTCCCGAACAGCATGTCCATGCCGTGAGCGGTGATGTAGGGAGTGCCACCGGACTGGACACAGTGAGAGAACTTGTGCCATGCGGCAAGTGGCAGAGGGTGAGTCTCGAACATGATCATGGGGACGAGGTTGAGGTCGGAGGAGCGGACGAGGACAGCAGAGGCCGGGGTGAGCCCATAGTGGGGCTCCCCCGACACATCATCGACCGTAGAGGAGAAGATGCCGCTGTGGGAGAGGAAGCGCATGATGCGGAGGAGAGCGGTGGAGTCAGGAGGGGTGGGACCGGGGAGGAGGGAGGCGAGGCGGGAGAGGGAGAGGTGCCCAGTACCGTTGCTGTGCTCATGGATGATGTCAGCAATACGGAGCTCCACAGCGCATCGGAGGACCATCGAGTCGGCGAAGGAGAGCATGGACTTCCATACTAGGATCTGGCCGTCCATGGACACGTTGTCCTTTTGTTGCACTTGGTCCCCGGCCTCCGACCCCATTTTCAGTAGTTTGTTTGTGAACTTTGAGTACTACTGGAAGTATTAAGAATAAGTACAACTTGAATAGATACTCAAGTGTGGGATGGAAAACGAATAGCGAACGAGGGTATTTATAGACGAATGCCTGACTCAGCTTTACTCACCCGACTTAAATATTTTGGTCATAGACTGATGTAATTCTGCACGTTCAAAGTTCTCGCTGCCAAGATAGTCAAAGTTGTCCAACTGCTAAAGAAAGATATATAGTCCCAGTTTTCAAGTGTGACTTCCCAGCCCCAGTACCAATTATCGGTTAAATACATACCAGAATAATGGTCGCCGAAAATGACGGGCACCTGCAACATCTGCTTGTCACGTTTGGACCTCCGTTTTGTGGGTTGCTGCACGTGCATGCTGGCTCAGGGTTGGTAAGAGTCGCATTCCTCGCTTCGTTTTTCTAAAATTTTATATTGGTCGTGGCGTTTCTTTTCTAAAGGGAATTTCTAAGTGCGCCCTCATATTTTTCCAAGTGCCCTGTTTTAAGACATATCTCTTTTTTCTTAGCAAACTCTATATTTTTTTTCCTAAGATTGCTCCTGCAACCACCAACTATATACTTGAGTGGAAAAATAGAGCTCACTAAGAAAAAAGAACCCACTAAGAAAAAGATAGGTCTCACTAGGAAATTGGGGCTCACCAAGAAAAATAGGGTCGCATTAAGAATTTCTTCCCTAATGATCACTTTCTTCCGCTCCGGTTTTCCCCTTCTCCTTCAATTTCCTCCACCCAGTTCGCCCCGATCTAATGTCAAGAGCAGCACCTTCTCTTCGGCTCGGTCATCCGCCACAAAGAGCAGCCTGCATCGCCGTGAAGACGACGTTTTGCCCCAGCCAGTAAGCTTTGCAACCCGAGTTGGTAAGTCGATTGGACGGCGTGGCAGTCCCATCTAGAGAGTAGTCTGGCCGGTGTGGAGACACCGGCCAGACTCAAGTTGGACTCCACACCGGTCAGACTCAAGTTGCATTATTGTGCAAACCATGCTGGTCATGGTGTACACTCCGGTTTGGGGTTTTGCTGGACAACATGTACACCCCGGCCTGGCCTTCTTTTGGCTGAGGTTACAGCCCCGACCAGAGAATATTATCAATAACCACAGGCCTATATAAATGGTAAAAATCGTTTGAACTTACAAAATTAGTTATTTAAACAACTAATTGTTATATCGATAACCGCGTATGATAATGATCAAGCAGATTACTTGTGTATGGTACAAATGAGCACAGTAAGGAAAAATATAAAATTCTTAATACATTAGTTGTTCAAACTTATAAAATTATCAAATATAAAGTTTACTGATGTTATAAAATTGGTAGCACTATTTACAACCTAGTTCTTATACGGCTCCAACTATGTTGACGTCATGTAATCAACTGCAGCGGGGTATGTCCGAAAATCATTCTTAAGATTTTTCACAAGTTTGTTGTATTCCTCTTCTATATCTGACAATATAATAAGCTTCCAGTGAAATTAAAACTTCGTCCACTCTGATTGCTAATCAAACAACATTTTATAGTTTGCCAACACACTCTTGTTGATATTGCCATCTACATAGAAGATGTCTAATTGATGGGAAGGTGGATTCCATAGTCTTTATAAGTGCTAAATCCCTATCCATTGTAGATACCAAAAAAAAATAAAAATAAATAAATAAATCTTTTTTTGCTAAGTGGGCACACCCGCGGGTTGCAACCCGCGGGTGCGCCCGCGGGTCGCCCGCGGGTTACAACCCGCGGGAGCACTCGCGGGTTGCCACCCGCGGGATGCAACCCGCGGGAGGATTCCCGCGGGTGGCAACCCGCGGGTTGTTTTTCGTTGTTTTCCGTTGTTTTATTTCCTATTTTATTTTCCTGATATCCCGTGATCCGCTTTTTTAGGAGGAATTGAGCCGGATTTCAAGTCTCTTCGGTCTATAAAATACAGAAATTTAACCGGAGAGGGGACTTTTGACTTTTGGATTCTTGGACTTTGGGAAGATTTCGGGCGAGCTCGTGAGATCAAAGAAAGGAGCAGAGCCATCTTCTCCTGGTCGGACGGTCAACGGAGGCAGCAACGAGACTCCACCGCTACCCGAACCCACATAAAAAAGGGAATCCATTAATATTCCCGTTCTTGTTATTTCTCGATATTTTTTGTAATCTCAATTTCCTTGTAATCAATCAATTTTGCAATGGAATCAAAGATTCAATTTTCGGGCGTACAAGAACTGGCGACCACAGTGGGAGCCCCTCTGTTTACCACAGAGAATTTGGTGGCGCAGTCTGACCGGGTGCCAATTGGCTCAATGGTTGAGACGCTGGTCATAGAAGTTGACCAGCAAAAATATGAGGAATTTCTTTCCTCCTCTGACTCGGAGCCTAGGTGTCATCGCCGGGTGACGATGAAAAAAGGTGAGGCGTCATCGCCCGTTCGAACTGACAGGACGTCATCGTCTGTCAAGAACACGGCGTTATCGCCCATTCCAAAGTCAAGCCAAAAGTCAAACCGTCCCTGACCCGCTCTCAGAAGAGAAACCTGAGGCGTAAGGCACAGCGGGCCCGCCTCAACAGTGCCTCTGGAAAATTGCGCTCAGAAAATCCAGATCAGAAAACATCGGAAAGAAAAAATTCCAAAAATAAAAATTCCAAAAATAAAAATCCGCAGGCAGAAGTGCGGGTTGCACTGCACGGGGGCAACCCCGAGGTTGCAACCGCGGGTGGAAACCCGCGGTTCCAACCGCGGGTTGCACCCTGCGGGGGCAACCCCGCGGTTGCAACCGCGGGTGGAAACCCGCGGTTGCAACCGCGGGTTGCACCCCGCTGGTGCAACCCCGCGGTTGCAACCGCGGGTTTCCAACCACGGGTTGCAACCGCGGGTGGAAACCTACGGTTCCAACCGCGGGTTGCACCCCGAGGGTGCAACCCCGCGGTTGCAACCGCGGGTGCAAACCCGCGGTTCCAACCGCGGGTTGCACACCGCAAGTTGCAACCCGTGGGATGCACTCCGCAGGAAAAATCAAGGGTTGGTTCTGGTATCTATTCGGGCACACGCGCAGTGAGCACACAACGCACATCTAACTTTTTGGTTACTCTCCCAGGTGTACCATCCCGTTCCTCTACAAACAAATATAAGGATGTGCTCATGAACTCACCTGAGGATAGGTCTTCAAATTTCTCTTCGGATGAACATATTTATGATAGAATCCTCCAAATCCCGAAGAACAAGTCAGATGCGTACGAGGCCCGTACAACTGCGCAGGCCAGCACACACTCTAGAAGAATTCGCAAAAGGGTTGGAGAACAATCTAATGCTGGAAAAGAGCTCAGCCCCGAAATATTGCAAACTCTCCAGTATTATGAACCAAGTTTGCAACGCAAGCGGCGTCAGGTTGCAAATAGGGATAAAGAAGTATCTCAAGACTTGAGAGAATACCTCAATTGGAGAACTCTGCACAGAATACTCCTCAATGCCAATGCGAACAGTTAATCTCAACTGTTCTATCAAACTGCGAGTGCCATCCGAGACGGTCCGTTTTTGAGCGGATCACCGAATCCAAAGGAATACGGACAATAAAGAGGGTGTGCTCTGGAACCGATCTACCTGCTGCCTCATCAAATATGGTTAATAAAGGCAAAAAGGTGGTCGGAAACAACCTCTCGGATAAGGAAATTACTCCAGGGTTAAAAGGAGTTTCTATCGAACCAGAGGGCGCGCTTCTAGAAGAAGTCTCTGAAAGGCTTGAGAGACAAGAAAAACGTCTCGAACAGCACGAGGAGATCATAGAAGAAATGAAACAACTTTTGATTGAGTTGCTGGCTCAAACTAGAAAGAACCAATCATCGCCGTCCATTTCTAGTCGGCAGAAAGGAAAACGGCCTGTCCAAATAAATGAAGACAGCGAAGACGAAGATGAAGAAGTGCCTCCTCATTCAAGAGAGGAAGAGGAAGTGAAAGTTATCCTCAATCCTCACGCAGAGAAAATAGAGAAGATGGAGAACCAATTACAAGCTCTTCTTCATCGCAAAAAGCTACAAGAGGTGGGGGTAGTCCGTCCATATCCTGTAGAATAGGAGACCGTACCCTATCTTGCAAAATATAAACCATTGAATCTTCAATCATTCGACGGTAAAAGTTCGCCGCAGCAACACATCTTCTATTTCCTCTCACAGACAGGACATCTCATGGGGAATGATCCAACTATGACTAGGATATTTGCGAGCACTTTACGGGGGCCCGCATTTACCTGGTTTATGCAACTTCCCCAGGGAACAATTAAATCTTGGGCTGATGTAGAACGTGAGTTCCTAGCCCGATTCTTTGAAGATGATACAGAAGTCTCCATATTATCTTTGCTAGCAGGGAAGCAAGAAGAAGGCGAAACGGTCAAAACTTATGTCGAGCGGTTCCGAGAACTTTCCGTTCGATGCTCACATGGCATGACGCAGGATACGCTTGTGGAAACCTGCAGACATAACTTGTTGACCGATATTTTAGACAAGATGGGTTCGGTCGAATCCAAGTCATGGAAGGATCTGCTTAAGCAGGGCGAACAGGCCGAAGAAATACTTCGACGTCTCGAAATGCAACAGTCTGCAATCGGAGACGGTGCAAACGAATCTCCATTCCATTTTTCCCGTTCAAAAGGGAAAGACATAACGACAATGGTGGTAGAAAGTACACTGAAGCAGAAACTATGGCCAACTACAAGCAACACAGCAAAGTCGCCCAGACTTCAAAAGCAGTATTCGTTCAAGGATGAACATACTGCTACTATGTTCAATCTGCTCACCAAACGCAAGATGCTTAAATTGCCGGAGAGCAAGAGACCTGAAGAAGTAGGGAAAACTAACGATCCGAACTACTGCCTGTACCATCGGATTGTAGGTCACCCCACAAAAAATTGTTTTATCTTAAAAGATAAAATTCAAGCGTTCATTGACGCTGGAGCAGTTCAGCTCAAAGCTGAACAAAAAAGGAGTTAGAGCTAACTCCGACACATTTAATGTGCGTGGTCTAAAGGTACTACTTGGGCTCACAACAATTCCCAAGACGAGCTCAAGGCGGTTAATTTAAACCCCCACAAAAAAAAAAAAAAAAAATGGGCTCAAGGCGGTTAATTTAAACCCCCATATATATATATATATATATATATATATATATATATATATATATATATAAATCACCCAACGCCGACAAGGCTACGGGGAGAGAATAAATTTCTCGCCAACCACATCATACTGGGAGTAAAAGTATGAATTACCCAACGCCGATAAGGCTACGGGAAGAGAATAAATTTCTCGCCAACCCTACCATGCTGGAGGTAAAAGTATGAATTACCCAACGCCGACAAGGCTACGGGGAGAGAATAAATTTCTCGCCAACCCCATCATACTGGGGGTAAAAGTATGAATTACCCAACGCCGACAAGGCTACGGGAAGAGAATAAATTTCTCGCCAAACCTACCATGCTGAGAGTAAAAGTATGAATTACCCAACGCCGACAAGGTTACGGGAAGAGAATAAATTTCTCGTCAACCCCACCATACTGGGGGTAATAAGTATGAATTACCCAACGCCGACAAGGCTACGGGGAGAGAATAAATTTCTCACCAACCCCACCATACTGGGGGTAAAAAGTATGAATTGCCCAACGCCGCTAAAGCTACGGGAAGAGAATAAATTTCTCGCCAACCCCACCATACTGGGGGTAAAAGTATGAACTACCCAATGCCGATAAGACTACGGGAAGAGAATAAATTTCTCGCCAACCCCACCATGCTGGGGGTAAAAAGCATGAATCACCCAACGCCGATAAGGCTACGGGAAGAGAATAAATTTCTCGCCAACCCCACCATACTGGGGGTAAAAAAAAGTATGAATCGCCCAACGCCGCTAAGGCTACGGGAAGAGAATAAATTTCTCGTCAACCCCACCATACTGGGGGTAAAAGTATGAATTTCCCAACGCCGCTAAGGCAAAGGGAAGAGGAAAAGTTTGGTATTTAAACCCAAACGAAACCCTCGACAACTCACTATGCTGAGGATAATAGCATGGCTAGCCCAACTCAAACGGTAGTTGATAAAGGCAAAATCAAACCCGTTGATAGCTGGGGGTTTGCTAAAAATCCCACGACAAATCTGTCACAACAGTATTCTTATCCGAATATAAGAATACATCACTGCCCTAAGCTGCTAAGGCAAAGGGAAGAGGAAAAGTTTGGTATTTAAACCCAAACGAAATCCTTGACAACTCACCATGCTGAGGGGAATAGCATGGCTAGCCTGACTCAAACGGTAGTTGGTAAAGGCAAATCAAACCCGTTGATAGCTGGGGGTTTGCTAAAAATCCTAATCAGATAAATCTCCTGTCATGTTAAGATTTCACCTCTGACAGCAAAAACTTTTCTTGTCATTTTGCTCCAACAGAGCAAGCGACACTCCAAAATATTTGTCAAGTTAAAATCATACCTCTGACATCATAATTCAAAATCAAAAGAGATAAAATCCTAATTAAATCGATCCCCTGTCACGTTAAGATTTCACCTCTGATAGAAAAGAAAATTCACACTTCATCAAGTTCAACATTACAACCTCTGATGAACGTGCTTTTGATATCGTTAAGTTGAAAATCACCTCTGACGAAAATCATCTCCCTATCAAGTTAACAGTTACCTCTGATAGTCCGATTCCAAAACTAAATACGTTAACCGTCACCTCTATTTAGTCAGCTTGTCCCTATCACGACCAGATCCTCTGAATAGGTTAAGCTCCAAGACACGTTTAATGTCAGCTCTGTTTTTTCCTGATTCGTCATACTAGATGTCACTGAACGGTTAGGATTAAAATAAGCACGTTAATATTATACCTCTGCTTGACCTACAATAAGCACGTTAACATTATACCTCTGCTTGTCATCTAATGAGTACGTTAAAATCATACCTCTGCTTGTTATGGAATAAGTAAATATATTAACAGTTATCTCTATCGACCAAATCTTTTAAAAGGTCTATAACCAAAATTAAAGAATCCAAAGTATTTCGAAATTCAGTACGGTTCAATATAGAACTTCGAAAACTTTGGAGGGGGTTATGTAGATACCAAAAAAAAGAAAAAAAAAAAAATCTTTTTTTGCTAAGTGGGCACACCCGCGGGTTGCACCCGCGGGTTGCAACCCGCGGGTGTTGCATGCCGCGGGAACCCCCGCGGGATGCAACCCGCGGGTGCGCCCGCGGGTTACAACCCGCGGGTTGCCACCCGCGGGAACCCCCGCGGTATGCAACCCGCGGGAGCCCCCGCGGGTTGCCACCCGCGGGAGGATTCCCGCGGGTGGCAACCCGCGGGTTGTTTTTCGTTGTTTTCCGTTGTTTTATTTCCTATTTTATTTTCCTGATATCCCGTGATCCGCTTTTTTAGGAGGAATTGAGTCGGATTTCAAGTCTCTTCGGTCTATAAAATACAGAAATTTAATCGGAGAGGGGACTTTTGACTTTTGGATTCTTGGACTTTGGGAAGATTTCGGGCGAGCTCGTGAGATCAAAGAAAAGAGCAGAGCCATCTTCTCCTGGTCGGACGGTCAACGGAGGCAGCAACGAGACTCCACCGCTATCCGAACCCACATAAAAAAGGGAATCCATTAATATTCCCGTTCTTGTTATTTCTCGATATTTTTTGTAATCTCAATTTCCTTGTAATCAATCAATTTTGCAATGGAATCAAAGATTCAATTTTCGGGCGTACATCCATGACAATGACTTTGAGTTGCATATTGTCAACAAATAACCCCGCAGAGCTTGCCCAGTTCCCCAAGCATAATTTGTCTCATTTTCTTGGTCAAGGAAGGCGAAAGCAATAGCAAATATCATATTAGTTGATGTCACCCTTAATATCTCCAACAATGAGTAGTTGCACCTACTCATTGTTGGCAGTGAAAATTTCTAAGTAAATAGAGTTTTACACAACTGAACGCAGAGCTAACTCCGCAGCCCCGCGTTTGGCTACTTTTGCCTCGCGTTTGAGTAAAACGCGGAGATGTTTAATAACTCCGCGTTAGCTCCGCATTCTGATTTCTTAGCTCTGCATTTTGATGTGATTAGCTCCGCGTGAGCAGATAACCAGAATCTCAAATTGATTGAGATTATGATTTGGGCTTATCCAAATACCCAAATTAAGTCCGATCAGAACTCTAAATCAAGATATTTAAATCAAAACTAAGATATTTGATTGGAATCCTTGATGAGAGCAAATTCTATTTAGATAGAAACTCTCAAATCATCCTAAGGCTATAAATACCCCCTTTGAGGAAGCCCTAGGGATTTTTTCGGATCATCTTTCTAGCATCTTGGAGAATTCAAGTTACGCATAGAGCTTTGGATTCGTGAAGAGTAGCGAAGAAAAGATCATCTACAGTCGGCCGCCATCTTCGAGAGAGAAGAATTTGACGTCAGATATTCCAAAGGAGCTGCTTGACAGATCCCATCGCCACAGATCCCACTATATATTGTAAAAGAGAGAGATTGATATATAAAATCCTCTCGTTTGTTCTTTATTGTTCACTTTCGTTGTAATCTAAGCTGAATTCAATGGAAGGAAAGGCGAATATAATTTCAGCCGAGAACAAACTGGCGACTATAGTGGGAGCCGCCTCTTTCACCAAAGAAGAGATTGTGGCGCAATCCGACATCAACAAGATCGGATCCGATGTAGAAATGTTGGTTGTTGAAATCGACCAGCAGAAATATGAGGAGTATCTCTCCTCCGAATCAGATGACCTGTCTGAGACACGCCGCTATCGTTGCATGCTGCGCTCCAATACCCGAGCAACGGGTAAAAAGGAATCCACTAATAAATGGGGATCCTTGGAGACCGCGGCTATAGAGCCGCTATTTGGCCAGGAAATCCTAGCGAAGGATGGCCTCCTTACTGTCGGAGAAAGCTCGGGAACTAGATTAACCATAACCCAACTCCGAAATAGAAGTCGGAGAGCTAGGCGGAAGGCCCTCAAAGCCCGCTTTGAACGCGAGGCTAGCTTTACAGAACGCGAAGCTATGGTCCTTCATAAACTGGCTCGCGTTAAATGCAAGACCAGTTATGATCGCGTAAAACGCGAAGTTGCAACTTGCGTTGATCGCAAGGTTGAGCCAGCGTGTGATTTTCCACGCGAGGTTATGACTCGGCTGAGCGATAAACGCAAAGCCAATAGTACTTGCGATAATCGCAAAAATTCCAACACTCGCGAGAAACGCGAGTATAAAATAATCTTGAAGCCAACGTGTGATTCTCCACGCGAGGCTATTACTGGACTAAGTGATAAACATGAAGCCAGTATGACTTGCGATAAACGCAAGACCTCTGACACTCGCGAAAAACGCGAGGATAAAGACTCCTTACAGCCAGCGTGTGATTTTCCACGCGAGGCTATTACTGAGCCTAGCAATAAACGCGAAGCCAGTAACACTTGCGATAAACGCAAGATTCCTGACACTCTCGAGGAACGCGAACATGATTGGCAAGTTGTTGTCAGTCATAAAAATCGCTCTAGACGCGAAGTTGTAACCAGAGTTAATTGCAAGGATAAGTCAGCGTGCAAAAATTTTCTTCCACGCGAGGCTAATATTACAGAAGATAAACTTCTGAAGAAACGCCAAGCCAGCGTAAAACGTGAGGCTAGCGTAGCAAAATGCGGAGCTATTCTTCAGGCCCGCGACACAAAACGCGAAGCTATTTCTCAGCTCCGCGTAGAGCGACCCGAATACAAAATTGGGGCTGATCGTCGCATCATTGGACCGGAACTAAACTCCGGTGTTTTCCTGAAGCTTCAACAGACTCCTGGACCTTCACAACAGCTGAATAAGGCCCATAACTCCATCACGGACCTCAGGGAATACTTAACTAAGAAGAGAAGTATGGAGCAAGTCCAATCCGGATCTTCTTACCATTGCCAGCAGCTTATGACAGCCGTATCTGCTGTAGTGGATAGTTGTTGCTGCAGAAAAGACAGGATATCGGTGTTCAATCAATTAACTGAGTCAGACAAGAATCCTAATAAGAAGACAAAAACCGCTTCCCTAAAAGAATGGAGAGCTGTAACCTCCAATATGGTAGGAAAAGGGAAGAAGGTTATAGAGACGGATGATGATTCAGAATCGAGTGATGAAGAACCTCATCATGTCACTCGACTCAAATCAGGAGTCGTTCCGCCTCGAAACTATAAGAGGCTTGTAAGGGGTTCTTATGACGATAACAGCGATAATTCAGCTATAGCTTCACCTCATTCTTCCGCGTCATCTCGACTACAAAAGTCAGCGTCGCACATGGCGGATAAATCTGACGACATCGATCGGAGATTTGAAGCTCAAGAAAGAATGATTCGAGAGTAACAAAAGACGATTGAAGATCTTAAAGTGATGCTCTCGAAATTTGTTGAGGATAATACCAAAAGGGGCAAAGAAACTCTGAACGAAGAGGAAAAAGAAGAAAAAACCCACTCGATGCATGAGGACGAGGATAGATTTTCTTTCCATGATCCGCATGGAGAAAAGATAGAAAAATTACAAAGTCAACTCGAAGCCCTGATGCATAAAAAGGAGTTGAAAGAGTCAGGGGTCTCAAGACAAAATCCGTTTGAATGGGATATGGTACCATACCCTCAGAAGTATAAGCCGCTCAAATTAGAGCCATATGACGGGAAGGGATCTCCCAGTCAACACATTTATTACTTCTTGTCCCAAGCAGGATATTTGATGGGTACTGACCCGATAATGACCAAGGTATTCGCAAGTATCTTGCGAGGGCCTGCTTTTACTTGGTTTATGCAGCTGCCCCCAGGTACTATTAATACCTGGTTTGATGTTGAGAAACTATTTCTCTCACGTTTCTTTGAGAATGATACCGAAATTACGGTTCATTCCCTCCTTTCAACTAAACAAGGAGAACAAGAAACAGTAAAAGATTTCATAGAAAGGTTCCGGGAGAAGTTCGTGCATTGCAAACACGGAATGGTCTAGGAGACTCTAGTCGAGACATGTCGACATAATCTTAAGACTAACGTGCTCCTAAAAATGGGGGCCGTAGAGTCTAAGACATGGAGGGATTTGCTCAAACAGGGAGAGCAAGCCGAAGATCTGATTCATCGATTTGAAGAATCTCGTGGATCAAGAAGTATTGGGAGCAATAGACCATACACCCAAAATAATAGTAATAAAAATAAAGGGAAAGTGGTGATGGCATCAGAAGCTGCTCCGCAGAAGACAAATCCTCCACCAAACCCGAAGCCCCAAAATCAGCAGGGCATCAGACAAAATAGGCCTCAGCAAGAGAGGACCTATACTTTCAAAGCGGAGCAAATGCCTACGCTCTTCCACTTACTCCTGAGAAAGGAATGTTGAAACTCCCGGAGAATAGAAAATCGGAGGACGCTGGTAAAACCAACAACCCCAATTATTGCCTCTACCACCGGAACGTTGGACACCCTACTAAGGACTGTTACCCTCTGAAGAACAGAATCCAAGCATTAATAGAAACTGGAGTTCTGAAGCTCAAAGAGGAGCAAAAGAAGGTCACTGCCAACATGGCAACCATAATGGTTGGAACCCATGAGTTCCCCGCAGGGGTGACCCCAATTCCGAAGGGTAAGCTGGTTACGAAGAACCATGACCCTCATAAAAAGGCTCAAGAAAGACTTGTCCCCATAACGACTCAGAAAGGGGAAGTCATGTGGGTCCACCCTGATGCTACAGGATGAACAGTGGACAAACACTGGGGGTCAGAAGAAGAAGCAGACTAGCAATGCTATCTCCGCAGAAATAAAGGATGAATAAATTGCAGAGGTACTTACAGAATCTGAAGAGGAGCCCGAAGCCATGGCCACTCATCAAAATAGGGCGGGCCCTTCCGGCACTCAGTCTGGAAAAACATATCTTAAAGACTACACCAGAGTAGATCCGAAAGATATATACGCAGAACCCGTCGATCCTGCGAAACATAAAGGTCTTCGTTTCCATAAAAACCCTGGAAAAGATGAAGGAGTCAAGGATACTTCCTTCAAATTCGATATTATAGCTCAGCTGGCAAATATTCCAACTCGAGTCACTCTATACGAGTTGCTACGATTATCGAAGTCAACTCGTGAGGCGTTAAGAGAGGCCTTGGCAGACTCTGAGTCATTCCTAGCTCAGATTGTTGAGCCGGCCGATGAAGAACATGACTCTTGCCCCCGCTGTCACCAAGTAAGGAGACAGGTCCCACAAATTATCTTCTCTCCAGAAGACATGCATGTGAGGAATATAAAGCATAACAGGCCTTTATATTTCACCGGATATTTCGGATCCACAAGGGTGGACCGAATTCAAATTGATCCGGGTTCTGCACTAAGTGTCGTGCCCAGAAGGTTGATGCAGCTGTTAGGGATTTTCCTCCATCGTTTGACACCAACCAATACAACAATATATGGGTTTAATGCCAATAATAGCCATCCCCTCGGAAAAATCCGACTCCGATGTCAAATCGGGGATTTGAGGACGGAGGCTACATGCTACGTTATTGATGCAGATACCTCCTACAATATTTTATTGGGACGACCATGAATCCACGCTTATATGATAGTCCCGTCGACTCTCCACCAATGCATGAAGTAATGCGATGAAGAAGGAGAAGTTCGGACACTAATTGCAGATAAGCAACCATTTAAAGGGCTGGAGAATTACTTCATAGATGCTGCACTTTACAAACCAGCCCATGAAGTCTCCAATGACGATCCTAGCAAGCCTCAAAAGCCTGACGAAGGCAGTAACGAGGCAGATACTGAGTATGAGCTTCCTGAAGAAGACGATGGGGGTGATTATGAAATCAACCCTCACTTAGATTTTAGTCTGAGTCTTGATAATGTAGCTGATGTAATAGAGGAAGAGTGGATTATAAATGAAAACATAAAGTTAGTCTACGAGCCTGCTATAGCTATTGAGTCTGAACCTTCTTGTACTTCCACTGAAGTAGATGGCCTATCCGAACTTGAAGTTCTGGCGGCATACCATTTGCACTTAGGTCCTCCCTCCTCTCTCAATTAAAAATAACTAAGGGACAAGGTCACTTCTTTGAAGTGCCTCCTCGACAGAAATCTCAAAGGCCGATTATGTTCGGCAAGGTAATTATGTCACCTCGACAAGGATAAAGCAGTGAAAGTGATAAACAAACATCACCTCAATTTCACTTGTATGAACAGAGATCCCAGCAAATGATGGGGAAAATGGGTTATAATTTTACCCAGAAAGCGGGATTAAACTTTGGAAAAGGGCGACAGAATCTCATACCCTTGTTCAGACCGAGAGGAAAGAGCCCGGATTATTATCAGAAGACCCGCAGGGGGTTGGGTTATGTATCTACTCCACCCTCATCACCACTAAAAGATGAATAGAGTTCTGCGGCCAAGGAAGATACATCTTCACCCGACCATGATTCGGATATAAGTACCGGTGCTTGGTTTCAATCTTTGACAGCCAATATGGTTTCAGCTGCATTAGAAAGCGACGAGGAACCAATTGATGTTCAAGACGATTCCTGGGCAAAGCATATGGACACTCTCTGGGATGTCCGCTTTGAACAGCGTGACCCGCCCACAGAAGACAAATTAGTACAAGTCAACATGGGAACGGGAGAAAACCCGAAACCCATCTTCATAAGCGACACGCTAACTCCCTTGGAAAAGGAGAAACTTATATCTCTCATCAAAGAGTATATAGACGTGTTCGCATGGAGTTACGAAGACATGCCCGGGCTTGACCCTCAAATTGCCACATATCAGCTAAATATTAAAGAAGACGCCAAACCATTTAAACAACAGCAAAGGCATTTTCGACCGGAATTGATGGAGGCAATAGTTGCTGAGGTCAACAAGCTTATAAAATCCGGAATCATCCGTGAAGAGCAACACCCTGATTGGGTGGCTAACATAGTGCCGGTTCGAAAGAAGAATGGCAAGATCCGGATATGCATCGATTTCCGAGATTTGAACGCTGCATGTCCGAAGGATGAATTTTCACTCCCTATCACCGATGTGATGATTGACAACACTTGCGGTTATGAGAGGATGTCCTTTATGGATGGCTTCTCAGGCTATAACCAAATTAAGATATACCCGGACGATAAAAAGCACACAGCTTTCAGAACGCCGCTGGGGGTATACTGTTATACGGTGATGCCTTTCGGATTGAAGAACGCCGGTGCCACCTACCAACGAGCGATGAGCGTCATATTTAAAGAACACTTGCGCAAAATAGTGGAGTGCTACGTGGATGACTTAGCAGTCAAAAGCAAAAACAAAGAAGATCATCTGCATGACTTAAGAACAGTCTTCGATCTTATGTGAAAACATCATCTGAAGATGAATCCTGCCAAATCTTTCTTGGGAGTGTCAAGTGGAAAATTCCTTAGGTTCATAATAACTTCGAAAGGAATCTTCCTCGATCCTGAAGAAGTGACAGCAATCAGTGAAATGCCACCGCCCCGCAATCTTAAAGAATTAAGGGGGTTATAGGAAAAGTTAGCATATATCCGGCGCTTCATCTCCAATTTATCAGGGCGATGCCAGCCATTCTCTAAACTCATGAAGAAAGGGGTCTCTTTCGTATGGGATGGGGCGTGTCAATAGGCATTTGACGATCTCAAAGAATATCTCACTAAACCTCCTGTCCCTATGGCACCGGTCCCTGGGCGGCCCTTCCTTATATATGTGAGGGTCATGGATGATGCTCTAGGAGCATTACTTGCTCAGTATAATGAACACGGCCATGAACACGCCCTGTATTACTTAAGCAGGACAATGATCGGAGCCGAGCGTCGGTATAACCCGATCGAAAAAGAATGTTTAGCCCTAGTGCTCGCCATTCAGAAAATGCGACACTATCTTTCAGGGCAAACAATTCATGTCATATCACGGGTCAACCCCTTGAAAATTCCGATGACAAAACTGGAATCCTTAAACGGCCGGTTGGCGAAATGGGCATTATTGCTATCGCCCTATGATATATATTATTTTGTCCCTCAAAAAGCCATGAACGGACAGGCGATCGCCGATTTCCTAGCAGATCATCCAATCTGGTCCAATTCCAAATGGATATCAGAAGTCAACACAGTTAGCAAAGAACAACCATGGTAAATGTTCTTTGATAGTGCTGCCAGACGATCTGCTGCTGGAGTGGGGATTGTACTAATATCTCTCCATAAACATATATTGCCTAACGGTTACTCGTTAACAAAACCGTGCACGAATAATATGGCGGAATATAACGCACTCATTATCGGCCTAAAAATAGCTCTGCAACTGGGAGTGAACCATCTAGAGGCATACGGAGACTCTAAGCTCATTGTCAACCAAATGACAGGAGAGTATGAAGTCAGACATGAAGCCCTCATCCCTTACCATCAGCTAGCCATCGAACTAGCAGGGTATTTTGAGCAATTTTACATATATCATATATCTCGGAATGAGAATGTCTACGCAGATGCTCTTGCCGCATTAGCAGCAATATTGGCAATCCCACCAGGTGAAGCAAAAAGCATCACTATTGGTAGCAGGGAACTCCTCCACCCAGATACGGTATTCCAAACCAAGGAGGTGTGCCAGACAGGCTTAATGCTGGAACCCCGTGATTGGCGATTTCCATTCATAGATTACGCTCTGCATGGGATACTGCCAGAGGATCCAAAGGAAGCCACCTCAATAAGGAGGAAGGCCCAGAGATTTTATTATGACCATAAGCTTCAGACTTTATATAGAAAGTCGAGTGATGGTCTTCTACTACGCTGCTTATCAAAAGCAGAAGCAGATGAAGTGCTGAAAGAAACACACGATGGAGTATGTGGAGCTCATCAGTCCAGCCCAAAACTTGGAGACCGCATAAAGAGGCTGGGATACTACTGGCCGAACATGATTACAGAAGGTATGGCATACGCTAAGCGGTGCCATGAATGCCAAGTGCATGCCAACTTTATTCATCAATCCCCAGAATACTTGCACAATACCATTGCTAGTTGGCCATTTGAGGCATGGGGAATGGATATTGTGGGGCCTATAACTCCCCCGTCATCCAGAGGACATCGGTTCATTCTTGCGATAATCGATTATTTTTCAAGATGGGCCGAAGCCGTACCCATGAGAGAGGTAAAAACAACAGATGTGATTAAGTTCATTAAGCATCATGTTATTTACCGTTTTGGCATCCCTCGGAGGATCATCCATGATAATGGACCGCAATTCGTCAGCGAGAGGTTTTCGAAATTCTGTGATAAGTTCATAATCAAGGACATCACTTCAACACCATATAACCCCGCAGCAAATGGGTTGGCCGAAGCCTTTAACAAGACAATTATTAAACTTCTTCGGAAGTTTGTCTCTTCCAACAAACGAGACTGGGACGAAAAGTTAGGAGAATGCTTGTGGGCTTATCGCACCACCGTTCGCACCCTAACAAAAGCTATCCCGTTCTCCTTGGTTTATGGAATTGAGGCCGTCTTGCATCTTGAAATCCAGATACCATCTTTGAGAGTGGCCTTAGCCACAAAGATGACGACAGAAGAGCGCCGTCAACAGAAATTACAAGAACTAGAGGCGTTAGATGGAAAACGTCTCAGGGCTCAGCAACAAATTGAGTTGTATCAAGCCCGAATCTCGAAAACGTTCAATAAGAAAGTTAAACCAAGGACCTTTAAATAAGGAGACTTGGTTCTGGCTATTAAAAGGCCAATGATTCTAATCCACAAGACTAAGGGTAAATTTGAACCCAAGTGGGAAGGACCGTTTGTTATGGAGACGGTATACTCTAGTGGAGCCTATCGCTTAATGAATCAGAACGATGATAGAATGATGATGCCGATCAACGGTAAATTTCTGAAGAAATACTATGCCTGAAATAAACCGAAATAATGACAGAGTAACTGTCACATCTGGTCCAGATCACTAGGAGTATAACCCTCCACTTGTTCAAGTTATGCAGATGAGCACTTAGACTTCTTTCTTACCAGGCATGCGCAATTAGGTGCCTCTGCCAAAATCTGATGAATCCTAACCCGATCATCTTGGTGTGTCCAGTTCAAGTTACGCATGAGAGCCTTGAACCGCCTCCACTTGTTCAAGTTATGCAGATGAGCACTTGAATTTCTTTCTTACCAGGCATGCACAATTAGGCGCCTCTGCCAAAATCTAATGAATCCTAACCCGGTCATCTTGGTGTGCCCAGTTCAAGTTACGCATGAGAGTCTTGAACTGTCTCCACCTTTTCAAGTTACGCAGATGAGCACTTGAACTTCTTTCTTACCAGGCATGCGCAATTAGGCGCCTCTGTCAAAATCTGATGAATCCTAACCCGATCATCTTGGTGTGCCCAGTTCAAATTACGCATGAGAGTCTTGAACCGTCTCCACTTGTTCAAGTTACGCAGATAAGCACTTGAACTTCTTTCTTACCAGGTATGCGCAATTAGACGCCTCTGCCAAAATCTGATGAATCCTAACCCGATCATCTTGGTGTGTCCAGTTCAAGTTACACATGAGAGCCTTGAACCGCCTCCAAATCAAATTCCAGGCATGCGCAATTAGGCGCCTCTGCCAAAATTTGGTGATCCTTACCCGATTACCTCAGTATTATCAGTCTAAGTTACGCAGATGAGCCTTGGACTGTTTTACCTAAACAACAAAATCATTTTGATGACAACCTATCTGTTGTGCAAACAAATTTTATAGCCAACAGGTAAAAGAATGAAAAGATTACCTTTATTCATCAATGAAGAATGAAGTTACAAAAAGTTCTCTCTTTTATTACAAGTTCTTACAAAAAGAATGAAGAATAAAAGAATAGAAGAAAGTTATGGATCTCCTAGAAGCCTCAACTTATTCGTCGCCTCGTCAATTACTCGACGACGAGTCTCCTCCACGGAGTGTTGAGCCTACCGGCGTAAATCATCGTCGTTTATTGTCAGTTGCTGGGCCAACCGCTGACGAGATTCTTCAATAGTGCGGCTTCTTATTGCGCGTTCTTGTTCGAGTTGTCCTCGTTGGAGGATCAACTCTTCCCGTTTCTTAACGGATTCTCCTAGCCGAGATTCGCTGGCCTCCAGAATAGCTCGGGCCTTAGCAATAGTATCTCTGGCTCTGAGGATAGCGGCCTGACTCCCCTCAATCTCGAAGTCCACTACCTCTAACCCCCTAAGGATGGATTCCTGGCTAGCGCGTAATTCTGCCAATTCCCGGGACCAGACTTCCTCTTAGCGCCTCAGTTCCTCTTGACGAGCCACCAACTCTATCCGAAAATGCGCCAACTCGATCTCAGTGATCGCTTCCACATCCGCTTGGCGAACTGTGTTGAGCGTATTCACCTGATCTTCTAAAGTTTCGAGACGGGCCCGGTAGGGAGCTGCTCGGTCTTGTCCCCCAATCCTTTCGATATTATCCAGATAGCTGGACAATATTAGACGTCCAAGATTAAAGAAATCTCTTCCGTCAAGAATCATCCCGATACACCTCCTTAGTAGCCGCATAAAGTCATTTACACTGTGGTTGAATAATTCTTCAAGAGGGTCCATAGTGTCTGTGTTTAGAACAGGCAGTGTTAAGGAAGATGTCGCTGGGGGAGGAATAGTGTCTGTTGGGGTCGAGGAAGAAGAAACTCGTCCTTGTACTAGATTCATGACATGAGGGGCCAGTAAAGCCAATATGGACTTGGCAGAACTAGGAACCCGAGAAGAAGCATCATTAGTACAGATCACTCGGGCAGTGCCACCAGTAGGGATAGACGATAGTGTGTCTTCACCCGAAGTTCCTCCCGTGGCAGAAGTGGCTTCGAATGACAACTTAAAATTTTCTTCATCTCCCGCTAGCGAAGGACTTGGGGCTGGAGGAGTTACCAATGTTTCAACAGCCATAATAGTAGATGACGTTAATACTGCTGGCTGAGGAACAGAAGGCACACCGACAACCACCGGAAAGGTTTCTTCAGAGCATATCCCGGGTGTCAGAGATGGCAGACCTGGAGATGGGGTAGCCTCTTTGGCTGCGGCCGCAACAACCACCTCTATCCTATCATCACTCCCGAGTTCATCAATTGGGGGAACTAAAGAAGGAACAGAGGGAGGAGTTGTCGTGAAGTAGTCTGTGTCAAATTCATTTGCAGAACTACCTAATCCACCCGCTGAGCCAGTGGTGGCCGAATAATCCACCCTCTCCTCAGACTCTCCCCTGGTAGTCGAATGCATCGGCGAGTGGGGCTGACCACCTACAAAAAGCAAACAAATAGTGTTGCACATAATGATGAAATGAATAATGAACAGAAGATAGAATAAAAGAATCCATACCAGGAGAAACAAGTCCGGTGGTCGGACTTGAAGGGGGAGCCATCGCGGTTTCCAGAAGCGCACCCATTTCGCTACCCATAGGTTGCGTCGCGAAGCGTTCAACGGATTATGCGGTTGGGAGAGTTGGGACCTCAGTAACATTTGGAGCTCCAGTAGGTCTACTCTCCTCTGTCGGTGCCGGAGGCAGAGTTGAAGCCAACAAATCAGAAGCAAACTTGGCTGTCGCCTCTTGAGGGACTAAGAGGGTCCTCGGGGCTAGTTTCTGCTTCTTTTTCGCCGGTTCGCCTCTTGCAGGTCCACGGTGTTTTACGGTCGGACTCCGGGGACGGGGGACCAAGTCTTGAGGAGCACTGCCAGCATCAGCGCCATCCTCATCATCGTCATCATCATCATAATCGCCAACATCTGATGGGTCGGCCGCCGCGCCAAGAAATTCATCCATTCCTTTCACTCTTACTCTTATTGCACCCCTACGGCTACGGTAAAACGCTTCTATTTCTTTGCAACAACTCCGGTTAATGGAGAAGTTGGGCATGTCAGCATTTGCTATACTGTACCACGTGCAGAAGCTAAGAGTCATGGCCAGCTCGGGCAGCTTTTGTGGCAAGACGAATTCAGCTCCGGTTCCACCAGCTACAAAATGGAACCAGCCGCGGGCACCCTTGTATGGATTCCCCTCATAGGCAAAATTCTTGCTCGGATTACCCACATAAAGTTGGGAATATCCAAACTGACGAGCAAAGCGGCTCGGGATGTACGGCTCAATATGACACTTTGCATCTTGACGATACACCAAGTGCCCGGGGCAGATATTAAGGAGCCACCAGAACACTCCTGAAGATAAGACAGTGAAGTTATCTGCTCCAGCAATGTCTTTGAATTTCGACCCGTATTCTCTACCAGGGAAGTCGGGGAAACACCGAAAGAGCTCATAGTTCTGATGGTGACGTAGCGTCTTCCGAATTTGCGACACGTAATGACTCTTCCATGAGGAGCGCTCGTATAACTCCACAAAGAAAGGCTTGTCACCGGAACGATGTTCAGCCGCATTCATCAGAGAGGGGCAGTGCATGATGAGCCACGCCATCAGATAGGTGTAAGGCATCTCCACCCTAGGGTTTGGAGTCACCGTGGCAATCTCTTTTGACTTGCTCTTTCCTTTTCCCTTACCCTTATCAGCAGGGATAAAGTCATTACAGAGTGCTCGCAGTCCATGCTGTAGGTTGCGCACCATGGCAGGAAGAAGTCCGAAGGGTCGGCCGTATGCAAGAAGAACTGCTGGATACACCACGGTCATTACGATGGCCTCTTTCGGCAATGACGGCACGACACATCTCTTCAACCATAGCATCAAAAATCCAGCAATAAGACCTCTATTGGATATTGGGAACTGAGCTTGGTAGTGGTAACTCTTGAAGGAGGTGCCATGTTCAAATTCACCTTCGTTGGATTCGGTAGTATAATACATTATACGGGTCTTGGCGATGCGGCGATCGATTTCCGTGACGGCAACAGGAGCATAGCCCTGGACTGTTGTTGAACTATCCTTGAAGTTCAAGTTGGGGAAGAGGTAATCGGCCCATTTTTTGTGGTCGATACCCTGATTACGCACACCTGCCATGTCGGCACAGATGCGGTAATAACACATCATCTCCAAGTAGGTGGCATAGATGCGCTCATCCCTCACCTTTAGCATATTCAGCTCTTTGGTGGTGGGGATATACTCTTCATACGGGACTTTGCCCATTAACAGCCCGGACACCTCAAACATCTCATGAAGAGCGAACCCTAGCTCACCTACTGGTGTAAAGAAAGTGCTAGTCTCGGGGTTGTACATCTCCAGGAGACCAAAAAAGTGATAAACACTCTGAGGAATCCCAAACTGCACGTTTCTGATGGCTTTGTATAAGCCAATCTCTTTTAGAACTAGTTCATGGGAATCTAACATATATTGGACAAAGCGGACCCCCACATATTGCCGGAGGAATAAACCCAACCAGGCATCCTGAAGTCACAGGCTGGGTATTGGCCTCCTTTCGCCATGAACTCGCTCAGGAAAGTTCGTGCTCGAGTTGGAACCTCTCCTACTGGGTGCTCCTTGGTAACCCTGCCTTGAAGCAACCCAGTGATGTATCTGGTGGGGCCATCTTGATAAGCCCCATGTGCGCTCAACTTGCCCGTTGGGACGCCGTCATATTCTTGAGTTAATTCCCACTCTAACTTACGATGCATCACCAGCCTTTGAAGATAGACCAGAGAATAGCCACGCTCCATCCTAGGCAGAAACATTAAAACTTCGCCAGAATTATAGAGCCACATGCTCTCTTCTTCAAAAAGGATCTGGTCTGATTGCTCCATTTTATCTCCAAAGAGAAATGCAGGTTTCTCCAACACCTCTCTGTTCAAGGCCTCGAAGGCCGCGTCAGTCACAATCTCCCGTGCAGTAGTGGAGCTATATTTTATTAACTTCCCCCTGCGCTCCGTCGAGTCCGGCTTGTATGCAGCAAGGATGGTTGTGAAACGAAAATGAGCCGTTGCATCTACGCCCCCAGCAAAACCGAAGTAGTGCCTATGGGGGAGGGTATACACCGGATATCCCACTATAAAAGAAGAACCAAGAGTTAGGAAAAAGTTCTGCAAAACTCAGAAAATTTTCTAAGTATGCGAAGCTAAGTATAACTCCGTGCGAAGCTAAAAATTAGACCGCGCGAAGCTAAAAATAACTCCGCGTGAAGCTAAAATTTAGACCGCGTGAAGCTAAAAATAACTCCGCGTGAAGCTAAAAAGATAGGCTCGCGTTTAAGCGCAATAGCTAGTCAGAATAGTCCCGTGTTTCCAACGCGAGGATAACGCTATAACTTCGCGCAGAAGAAAACCAGAGGCCTTTCTTCTTCTCCAAGCCATATGGCCGGAAAACGGCGGTCTCGCCGGTGATAAAGCAAAATGGCCGGTCGAAACCAAGCCGAATCACTCCCAAGTGATTCTAAGAAGACCAAAAGTTAGGATTTTTACCTCCAATAGGTGCGATAGGAACTTGTTCGCTGTTGCGCCCGCTGCCTCGACTGCTGCCGCCGCTGCTTGCGCCGGCCGCCGATGGCGAGGCTGCGCGGGAAGAAGCGCGAGTCTTGGGTGCCATTGATTTTGAAGAAAGCAGAGAGAAATTGACGAAAAAAAACTTGGAGAAATCGATCGGGTCGCCTGGACGCCTGGAATCCCCTGAGCTCTAGTCGCCGGAGTTCTTGAAATCTCTTCGAATGAAGTAAGGAAGAGAAAAGCGTTTAAAGCTCCATTTAAATGAAGAAAACCGCCTCTTGATATTCGGCGCAAGAAACGGAGCAACTACTGATCAGTTACTCTCCAAAACGCGAGGCTATTAGTTTCGTGTGATGATGGAAAATGCGAAGTTATTAACTCTGATCAGTTACTCTCCAAAACGCGAGGCTATTAGTTTCGTGTGATGATGGAAAATGCGAAGTTATTAACTCCGCACAACTGTGCAAAATGCGAGGATAACTCGGCAGTTTATCTACGCATTTTCTATGAAAAACTTGGACTTGGGCGTGTGCAATTAGGCACTTCCATCTAAGTTAAAAGATACTTAACCCGCTCATCTTGGTACTAACAAATCTAAGTTACGCAAATGAGCCTTAGATTGTTTTACCAAAGCTACGAATCATCTATTTGTTGAGCAAGCAAAATTTTTGAAGCCAACAGATAAAGAGAAAAAGAACTATCTTTATTCATAAAATGAAAGATTACAAAAGAAGAGGGAGTTATAGCTCTCCCAGAAGCTTCTACAAATTCATCAACAAATCAATAACCTAACGGTGAGACTCCTCCATGGGGTGTTGAAGCTCAATTCCATGGTTCACATACAAAAGATCTCCTCTGCAAATGTCAATTATGATCTGTTCAAAAGTTCTTAGTGGATCATCTGAAGATACTGCTACAAGAATCCTAAATGAAGATGCACAAGTTGGATTCGACATGCTACAAGCCCCTAGATGATCATCTCTATCGCCTTAGAAAGCAACAGAGATTGTCATCTAACAT
The DNA here is from genome assembly GCA_036321105.1 of Dracaena cambodiana. Classification (NCBI taxonomy): domain Eukaryota; kingdom Viridiplantae; phylum Streptophyta; class Magnoliopsida; order Asparagales; family Asparagaceae; genus Dracaena; species Dracaena cambodiana. Next base: position 16,213,334 of record JAYEPQ010000010.1, read on the forward strand.
AAATGATCCTCAAGAAAACTTAATGAGCTGCCGCAGAGTTATTGTAACTCCTTCAAAACTTTATCTTTTGGAGCCAGAGCTTGAAACCTGTAACAATATTTAAAGCATATGCTTCTGGCTTCCTTAGAGTTACTTTTGCTGATGAAGACTGGTAGAGCCGCATGCACTCCTCTTCAAAAAGGATTTGGTCTAAGTACTTCGCTGCAAAAGAAGATCAAGAGTTAGAGAAAACTCGAAAAATCTTCTAAGTATAAGAACGCAGAGCTAAAAATAACTTCGTGCGCAGCTGAGGAAATAGCCTCGCGTTGGAACGCGACTGCTAGTCAAAATAGCCTCGCGTTGGAACACGACTGCTAGTCAAAATAGCCTTGCGATTGAAACGCGACTGCTAGTCAAAATAGCCTCGCGTTGAAACGCGACTGCTAGTCAAAATAGCCTCACGATTGAAACGTGACTGCTAGTTAAAATAGCCCCGTGTTTCAAACGCGAGGATGACGCGATAACTTCGCGTAAGAAGAAGACCAGAGTTTTTCTCCGTCTTCTCTTTTCTTCCCAAGCCTTACGGCCGGAAAACGGCGATCTCGAGGTTCAAAAGTGGTTGGTCGGATAAAACCGAGCCAAAACACTCCTAGATTGTTCTAAGGAGTCTAAAAGTTAAGAATTTCTACCTCCAATTGGTGTAGCATGGATTGGCTTGCCATTGTGGCCACTGTCTTGGCCGCCGCCGCTGTTGCTGGTGCCAGTCGCTGATGGTGAGGAGGTGCGCGATGCCGTACTCTTCTTAGATGACATCCTAGTGATGGAAAATCTTTGGAAAGTCGAAGGAAGTTCGGTTGAAGATCATCCCTTCAAACTGATTCGCCTGAGTCGCCTGAGCTCTAAGCTCTTAAAATTCTTTGGATGAAATGAAGGAGAAGAGGATCTTGAGGCTCTATTTAAATGATCCGCCTCTTGGTATTCGGCGCGAAAGTCAGAGCAGGAGTAATTACTAAGCTATTAACTGAGTAATTAGTGAACAATTAATGAGCAGTTACTTGCCAAAAAGCGATGTTATTTAGCTCCGCGCAAGTGAACAAAACGCGATATAAACTTGGTATTTTAACTCTGCATTTAAAGATCCCAAGTATTTCAAAATTTGCTAAGTTCTAAGCCATTTTGAAAACTTGGAGGGGGTTCTGTTGGCAGTGAAAATTTCTAAGTAAATAGAGTTTTCCACAACTGAACGCGGAGCTAACTCCGTAGCCCCGCGTTTAGCTACTTTTGCCTCGCGTTTGAGTAAAACGCGGAGATGTTTAATAGCTCAGCGTTCTGATTTTTTAGCTCCGCGTTTTGATGCGATTAGCTCCGCGTGAGCAGATAACCAGAATCTCAAATTGATTGAGATTATGATTTGAGCTTATCCAAATACCCAAATTAAGTCCGATCAGAACTCTAAATCAAGAGATTTAAATCAAAACTAAGATATTTGATTGGAATCCTTGATGAGAGCAAATTCTATTTAGATAGAAACTCTCAAATCATCATAAGGCTATAAATACCCCTTTGAGGAAGCCCTAGGGATTTTTTCGGATCATCTTTCTAGTATCTTGGAGAATTCAAGTTACGCATAGAGCCTTAGATTCGTGAAGAGCAGAGAAGAAAAGATCATCCACAGTCGGCCGCCATCTTCGAGAGAGAAGAATTTGACGTCAGATCTTCCAAAGGAGCTGCTTGACAGATCCCATCGCCACAGATCCCACGATATATTGTAAAAGAGAGAGATTGATATATAAAATCCTCTCGTTTGTTCTTTATTGTTCACTTTCGTTGTAATCTAAGCTGAATTAACTGGAAGGAAAGGCGAATACAATTTCAGCCGAGAACACTCATCTTGTATATGCAGTCCATGATGATAAAGCCCTAGAATGCACGTAATAATTCAACATTGTCGGGATGCGCACGGAAGAGATCAGTTACAGAATTAGTAGCTTCATTTCTACAATGTCATTCAACGTAATTCGCTTCAGAAATTTTATATAACAAGTGTTGCATCTAATTAAGTTCTTCCCCCCTGCTCAAGAACTTTATAATTGTATCGAGTATTACAGATAGTTTTCATTATAGAGACATTCATCAAGTTATTCTGCTTCAATGAAGTTAATATATTCCTCGGGCGGACGTGGCACTTTGAAAGCTCAACCACAATAGATGTCTCACTCTCTAATAACCTCATTGTATAGGAGTGACCCTCAAGATAATCCGCTAACGCGTGATTATGCACACTGCACTTAATTCTCAATCTCTATTCTGATCCCCCAAACTCAACTAGTCACCCACCAATCTGAAAGGGTATCCACACTTCTTACTCCTCCTGAGACTATCATCTTTAGCTGTTTTCTTGAATCTTGGCTTCCCATCACGTTCACAAAAAAAAAAAAAAAAAAAAAAAACCGACCCTGCCTACTCCATCCACCACTATCTCTGACATCGCAATCATAATTATGAACCCAAGCTTCCCACCTGTATCTCCCACTGACATAGTTCATCTCGACTTTCAAAAATTTGAATGTTTAATTCACCAATTAAAACCTTTAAAATAGTAAATTATTTTTCACACACAAAAACTTTATCTCTTATACATACCTGATAAGTACTGAAATACAAACTACAATCAATAACACCATCTACGGACTTAACTCGACTGCTTTCTAGTTGATGCCTGGACCTAAAAGAACAAAAAAAATTTAGAAGTTCAGTGGATATGCCACATTTTATTGTAACTTATTCAACACCAAAATCTAAACCCATCAAGAAAGCTATATCTAAAATCATAAAAAGTCCAGGTCGGAAAATCAACCCCAACCACTACAGTGACTGGCCGGGATTGTTAACCCGGTCAATTGTTGAGCAGGTCGGGTTTCGCTCTCCGACCAGAGTTTTCATCCCGACAGCCAAACGATAGGCGTGGTTACTCTATATAATATTAAAATCTATAAAATTCATGATTTTCATTCATCATTCAAATTAGACTATATGTTGAGTCCAAAATAGCTTTAAGCATATCTCTAAATAAGGATATTCATCTATTTTTGTCAAAGTTTTAATCTTGCTCTTCATCTTTTTCAACCTCCTCTCAACTCTCAAAATAAGATATATCCGCACCATATTTGCAAAAGAAAAAAAAAATAAACACAGAAAACTCAAACAAGTGTTAGCAATCGCATGCAATTAACGAAAATAAAAGTTTGGATGGGATTTAGGGTTGGGAAGATCCTTTTTTTTTTAGCTCGGTCGCGCGAGTTTGAGAAAATAGTTGAAGGGTTTGGGGCTCACTAAGAAAAAATGGGTAATGAAATGGAGGAAATGTGGCTTATTAAGAAATGGGTAAAGGTTGTTTTGTCCAAAAATAAAAATAGTAAACTTGTAAATAATAGTCTTATGAGACTGGTCACTAAGAAAAATATGGAGCACATCAAGAAATTCCCTTTTCTAAGTTAATGACATAACATCCTAATCCTCTCTGCGAACAAAACATGTAGGACTGACCCATATCTATCTTAACTGTTCATTAGTGGGTGAATGCTCAAATTTTTCATATATTTAAATCCATTATGTTGTGCTTTTGTACTAATAAAAGGATAAGGAAAAATAAAATCAAATAAAGATGGGATCAAAAGATATGGTAACGAAATCGCCAATATCTATATGTGCTCATATGGATGCGATCTCCAACTTAGGGCCAATTATAAGTTAACTCAATCTTATGGAGTCAACTCATTATTAAACATGACTCTAATACTACTAAAATACATGTCATATTTTGAGTCCAATATATAATATACGAGCACGTACAATAGCTACCAACAACATATTCGGTTTGAATATGATAAATTCTTATTATCATATCACAAATATTTAGAATAAATATATGTAGATAAATAAATTGGTATTCATTATATCATGAAGTTTATCACATAACAAGAAATAAGAAAATGGTACTGAAAACTCTAAGATAACTTCCATTAGGGAATGATAAGTTCGAAAACATAAAATAATATGACATAAATAATTATTGATCTTCTACCACTTTGTAAAGTGCTCCAATTAAGTCTACCAGCAATAGGATCAACAGGGTCTATTTCAGGTTGATATGGATATCCAAATAGCAATCAAAACAATATTCATAGAAAGAATATTTATGATAAATCAATAAGAGTTATATCTAACATGATAATAAGTAATCCTTAGAAAATATTAAATTAATATATAACAATAATATTAACTAATATAAGTTAAGCATAATGTCTTCAAGTATAGTCACAATTATAATAGGTATATTTTTACTAAGGATGACATGTAATTGAAAAAACTAATAATAAGATACCACTATTTTGATTATTTTCTATATAGACCCAAACATAGTCACATGGATTGTTACGTACTGAATCAGACCTGCCATCAAATAAATAGGAATAATCATATGTGATCTAGCAAATCACCATACACTCTAGATATATAAAATATTCAGTTGTACAATTTAACAAGGTTATAGCCTAAAAAGTATATATTTCCGTTATTCAGTTTCTTCCTCTATCCAGTGTCATTTAAGTAAAGTTTATGTCATGTCAAATTCTTATTCTCATATTTTGTATATAGATCATGTCAAGTGCAATATTTCAATTCATTTTTATTAGTTTGTTAATAGTATGGTTCAAACAGTTCATTCGATTTATATTTTATTAAATAAATCAAAATTAGCTAAATCAAAGATTTACAGATTTGAGATATCATAGACATATATTAGCCAGGTAAGTTGTAACAAGGTCAAGTTGCGATAACTCTTTTCAGGTTTACTAAAAATCACATTTCTTGTATTTTTGTGCAAACTTTTGTTTCTATTTCCAAGGTTGATTTGTGTATCAGGTTTACTAAAAATCACATTTCTTGTATTTGTGCAAACTTTTGTTTCTATTTCCAAGGTTGATTTGTGTATCGGCACATATATCAAAATATTGTTATCAAGTTGACATCCTTCAAAACATATTTATTTGCAAGACATATGCCTTATTGTCTATTTTTAATATCTATAAAACAACATTTTAATTTTGTATAAAAACTAGCTGGAAGCATGTTCCTCTCTCTATCCATACAAAATTTTAGTTTTGTATTTTTCCTCTCCCTATCCATATAAAATATATATTCATTTGCTAAATGAAATATACACTTCACACCACAAAATTTTCCTATTTGTTCTTCAAAAAAGTAAAGCAACAATGCTGAAATTGTCGTAAGTATGAGCATAGATGATATCAAGTTGCAATAGAGCAAGATATTTTTTAGAGACACAGCTAAAACTCATGTAGCATGTCAACAAGATAGTTGTATTGGAGGCAAAATTAAAAGACATGAGAGAGCATTACTTGCATATGATGCTTCAATATACCAAAATAGAAGTTCACAACAAAAACCTGATACTGAAGCTCAAGACTACAACAAAAGGAAAGGGTTGGCTCTCGTAATGCTAACAGAAGATTACAAAAGTATAGGGCAAATGAGGGGCTGTTTCTCTGAGGTGCTTTATTTATTATTTTGATATAACTGCTGAGTATTTATAAGGTACTTGGATATGTTACATATATGTACATTTTTCATTATTTCTTGTTGATTTAAATATATCGTTAATAAAATTGTACTTATGTTATAAATTGGATGTGATTACTATTAAATTATTTGTGATTATTATTATTTTGATAGATATATGTGATTATTATTAAATTATTTGTGGTTAATATTCAGTGAAAACACAAGACATTTGTCACTAAAAACAAATTTAGTGACACTAGTATCAATTGTCACTAAATCTCCTTTTTAGTGACAACTATCTATTATTGTCACTGAAATTAAATTTAGTGACAACTGATATCGCCACTGAAAGGCGATTTAGTGACAATCAGTGTTATCACTAAATTTGTCTCAGTGACAACATATAATACATGTCACTGATATAGATATTTTGTGACAACATATGCCGTTGCAAAAGTGGGTATTTCATAACAACAAATATCCTTTTGTGACAAGAGTATAACGTCACAAATTAAATATGGTGATAATAACTGCTATCACAAATGATAGAATTTTAGTGACAATGGATGTCGTCACAAATAGATACCATTTAGTTACAAGTAAATCTCGTCACTAAATAAAGGTTTTTCGTGATTAAATCATAAAGTTGTCACGACTGGTATTTGTGACAACCGTATATGCAACGACTAAAAGTCGTCTCGAATTTCGTCACTAAAAAGTTTTCGTGACAACATTTATATTTTTAATGACGACTTATATTGTCACGGAATACCCATTTTCATGTAGAATTTCCGTGTTATACACGTTCTTTAACTATATAATTAGTATTCAAGACAATTTTTATAGATATCGATGCAAAATGATACCATTAATAGTATTTTTCCATAATTATAACTTTTATGTGATTTATCAAATAGTGTATATATTGATTATTCAAAAATCTAACTATACCGTGTGGTTTCGTATATTTAATAACAAGTGTATAAAAAAATGATATGATTTCAGTGACATGAATAATTATAAGTAGTTGATGGAGTCATATAAGATAACAAATCAATTTATAGAAATAAACAGTGCAATTGAAATAGTAGCTAACTAGAATAGCATGATTGTGAGTCCAAAAATGAACTCACGTCGATTCATGTCGCGCTATCCATTAATTAGCAATTACACGAAGCAGTCTACACATAAAATTATAAAATAATTGTTAAAAATTGTTTACATGAATTTAGGTGATTTTTAGGAATTTTTCTAATATTTATAAAAAAAAATTAAAATTGATTTTATGGTTAAATGGTGTTAGCGGGTCTGAAATCAACAAAAATGGTCCGAATCTATCTAATTGGATATATAAAATAGTGGATGTTGTTTTTAAATTATTAGAATTGTTGGATAGTGGGTAAGTTAATCATAGAATCCAATAAGATAAATCTAGTAAGAATTAAAGAAGACAGGTTAACCAACTATAATTAATAGAGATTCAAGAGAATGAAGAAAATAGAGCTTCCTCCTGTGATGCTTCAATGAGGGGGTGATGCCTTCGGGAGGGGGTGGCGCTCTGGAGAGTGGTCAAACGAGGTGTTCCAGCTACATAAGTGAGATTTTTTTTTTTAGAGAATTAGTGTAGGGATTGAATTGAAAAGAAAGTTAAATTTACATAGTGTTAAATTTAAGAGAAAATAGAATATGAATGATTTGAGGGAAATAAAGAGGATATTGTTGATTTGTTATTAAGAATTTAAAAGATAAATTTAATTTGGAGGTTTCAAATGGATGAAGTCATGGTGAAAATGAAAGGTTGGAAGGTCAGAGAAGATGAAAGGATTGGGATATTAGAGAAAATGAGTAGTAAAATTTATTATTTTGTTTGTTTATTTATTTATTTATTTATAACTAAAAACTTAGTCGTTATTAAGTGATTCCTAGAAACTAAAAGTTTGACATTGATAATTCATTGAACCCCACTAATTAACAAGTCTTTTATATATACTTATGATGGAGATGGATTATATATATATATATATATATATATATATATATATATATATATATATATATATATATATATATATATATATATATATATATATATATATATATATATATATATATATATATATATATATATATATATATATACATACATACATAATATATAATCATTAGAGAATGCTACAATATCTATCAATATCTAGAAGGAAAACATGATTAATATGAGCAGCTATAAGATGCTACTAAAGAACTTTATGTAAAAAGAATGTCATAGAGAAGCATTGAATGATATATATATATATATATATATATATATATATATATATATATATATATATAATGCAGAGTGAGAAAAATAGGTTTCAGGTGTAAATGAGAAATATATATATATAATGCAGAATATATATATATATATATATATATATATATATATATATATATATATATATATATATATATATATATATATATATATATATATATATATATAATGCAGAATGAGAAAATAGGTTTCAGGTGTAAATGAAAGAATTTATATATCGAATAGTGGATATCACCAGTAATCACCACAGGTGCACTTCCCATCTCTAAAGCAATGAAAACGACTTGCATCTCTCAGAACAATCTCACGTCTAATAAGTTTGGAAATGTATTTGATTGCATTGTGGCAATCACCACAAGTACGAAGATTCTTGATAATGCGAATTGTCTGAGGAGCTGGAATTTTCAAAATGCCGTAAGCAATAGCTAGTTTCTCACTGTGATAGTAAAGAGACTGCACTTTCTCTTCTTCCTCAACATCTAAAAGAGAGAACTCTGTGTTAGGAACATAGCCCTCATCTTTGATCCTTCTTAGCAAATCCTCTAGCTCATCATGTATCATTTTAGCCTCACGATGAGACTTGTCATCGACAACAAACAAATGCACCTTGTTCTTCACTTCAATCGAACTATAACCAGGATCTTTCCTCACATTCTTGTACTTCATGCTTCTCCTAGCATCAATTACAGCATCCCATTGATCGGCAAAAGCATACATGTTAGATAAAAGAACATAAGCAGACGAGTCATGGGGTTCCAAGCACAAGAGTTTTCTTGCTATCCGCTGACCAATTTCCGTATTGGGCTGATTCCTACAAGCACCAAGCAAAGCTCTATATGTAGATGCAGAAGCCTCGAACGGCATATCCTCTATAACCTCCTCTGCCTCTCTAAGAAGCCCGGCACGACCAAGAGCATCAACTAAGCAGGAATAATGCTCAACGTCTGCCGCGATTCCATAATCTTTAAGCATAGAGTCAAAATAAGTATATGCTTTAGAGACTAAACCCGAATGGCTGCAAGCTGAGAGTACACCAAGAAAGGTGATTTTGTCCGGTTTTAATCCATATGAAAGCATCTCATGGAAAATGTCAAGAGCTTTTTCACCTTCTCCATGTTGAGCAAAACCAAGTATCATAGCATTCCATGAGGCAATACTTTTCAAGCTCATCCTCTTAAAAAGTTTGTAAGAGTCTTCTATGCTCCCACACTTTGCATACATGTCCATGACTGAGGTCCCGACAAAGGGATCCGATGCAAGGTCCATCTTCAGTGCGTGCGCATGAATCTGCCTTCCTTGCCCAAGTGCAGCCAAGCAAGAACATGCCTTGACTAAGGAAGCCAGCATGAACTCATCGGGCATCCACCCTGATCGCCTCATCTGATGGTAAAGAGTAAGGGCATAGCCGTCGTGACTATTCTCAACAGACCCAGAGATCATGGCTGTCCAAGCAACATCATCAGGCTCAGTGATATCACTAAAAGCTGCAAAAGCATCTTTCATGTCGCCACATTTGATGTACATGTCTAGTATACCACTGCTAACACATACATCTGAATCAAACCCGAGTTTTACTGCATAGGCATGAATTTGTTTCCCTCGTCCAAGAGCAACAAGTCCACTGCAAGCCTTGAGAACAGTTGCCAATGTGAAATCATTCAAGTTCTCACCGCTTCCATGCAACGATGCAAAGAGATCTAATGCCAAATCACCCTCGTTGTTTGTGACGTAACCACTAATCAATGCATTGAAAGAAACCAGATCAAACCAATCCATATCTTCAAAAAGGACTCTAGCTTTTTCCATACTTCCCTTCTTGGCATAAACATCTATTAATGCTGTCAAAGCAAAAATGTTGGTTAAAAATCCCATTTTGACGGTGAGAGTGTGAACTTGTTCATATAATGCAGAGCCTACAGTGACCCCCGAGCATGCCCTAAGAATACTCGTCAGTGTAAACTGGTCAGGAAAGACCCCAGTCCTTCTCATATCCATGAAAAGGGCAATCGACTTGACCTCCAATCCACTCTGCACGTTGGCTGATATCATCGAGTTCCATGAAACCAAATCTAAAACTTCCATATTATCAAACACTCTCCCTGCGCATTCCAAACTATGCAGTTTCGCATACAGGTTGATAAGATTATTTGATACCGAAACATCTGAATGAAATCCTTCCTTTATAGCCATCCCGTGAACCTGCTTCCCCAATTCAAAACACTCTTCACTAGCAACCAGGCTCAGAACAACGACAAATGTCACGTTATCAACTCCCACGCCCAGCCTCTTCATCTCCAAGAAACGATCCAAAGCATCACCAACCTCCCCATCCTTAACCTTCGCCGAAATTTTCTTATTCCACGCCATCACCTCCGGCATATCCTCCATAACACAAGACTTAATCCCATAAGCCTGGACCTGCTCAAACTCCCTACCCACTTCTCTCCCCGTAAGAACACATGAAACGCTAATCCCATCAGGCTGAAGCGTTCCACTCCGATGCAGCTCTGCAAACATAGAGAACGCATTACGACCGAAACCCATTTGAGCATACCCCTTAATCATCACATTCCACAGCACCAAATCCCTATCCACCATCCCATCAAACAAATACTTCGCCTCGTCTAAAAGCCCATACTTTGCGTAAACGCCCACAAGCGAGCTCGACACCATCGCATCCAAGTCCAAACCCATCCTAACTGCACGACAGTGAACAGCCTGGGACGTGGAGACAGAATGCAGAGTATTCAAGCAGAGTTTGAGCAAGGGAGTGAAGGTGAGGTTCGTCGGCAGCACGGGAGAGAGGAGCATCCGGCGGAAGAGGTGGAACCCCTCGGCGAAGAGGTTGTGGTGGGCGAAGGCGGAGAGGAGGGAGTTCCAGGTGACGGAGTCCCTGTGGGGACTTTGGTCGAACACCAAGTGGGCATGGGCGGCGTGTCCGAGTTTGGCGTAGAAGGAGATGAGTTTGTTGGAGAAGAAGCAGTCGGCGATGGCGCCCGAGGTGATGAGGAGAGCGTGGGTGCGCTGGAGGTGAGAGAGGGAGTGAGAGGAGGTGACGGTGGGTAGGAACATTCCGGTGTTGGGTTTAGAGGTTGTCAACAGAGAGTATCTGTGAACAGAAGTGATGGGGGATGGAGAGGAGGCACGCTTAGATTTTTACAAGGCATTGGGGGTGGTTTGTGTTATGCAGGTATGGTTACTGCTAGTAGAGGGAAATTCTGAAGTCACCCTCCAGAACTCTAGGGTGGAGGTTTCGACACCGGAAGCCGAGAAGCAAAGAATAAAGAAGGCTGAGGGAGACTCATAGTAGCATAGCATGCATTCCCTCAGGTGAGGCGCCTTTCTTTTTCGGCATAGCTCTATCTTAGCGTAGGTTCTTTTACCTAGCAATCATCATATTTTCACTAATGAGAATTCGTACTTCAAAGGTTTCGAAAAAGTTAAAATTTGACACACCCTTTTTCACCTAATTGTCCTCCCTCCCTCCCTCCCTTCCCCTTGACTTGTCGTCGGCCCCACTCCTCTCTCCCATCTCTCTCGACTTGCAGAAATTCAAGTCACAAGTCTGGTCTGATGACCAGCTTGAACTCTTCCTCTCAGGTATATAGCATATGGTGTCTTCACCTAATCTAACAATCAAATGAGATCTCCCCCAATTCAGTGCGTGCTATATGTGAGACTAGATTTCCAACTACAGGGAAACCTACAAATCAACGGGTACGTCAAACATTTTTAGTTAATTTTATTCTCCAGTACTATAACCAATCTTTGCAAAAATCAATTTAAGTGTGTCCAATCAGTGGGGAATCATAGAGCGAAATGTCTGTCGTTCTATGATTCAGCGAAATGTTCAGCGGGCAACAACCAAACAATGTTGGATGTATGAAATGCTCTTGGTTTGATTGTTAACAAACTTACACATTAGTGGACTAGTTTTATAGATTTTTGTGTATGTATGATTGATTTGCAAAGTATCTAGTAGGAACGACAAGCAAAATAGATGAGATGCAGCTGCTAATTTCAAGAATATTTTTGCTAAAAATATAACTCAAGTCGATTGTTGAAATCTATTATTAAGTTTTAAAGCTCTAAATCGTTTATGAAAGGATACCAAGAACAGTTCAATCGAAATTCACATGCAAACATACTAATAATTTAATTGAAATGTTGTGCTGAAATACTTTTTAAAGAAGTCAGATATATGTCAAGTCAAAGTCGAAACCAATTAGCAAAATGGGAAAATCATAACAGAAAGATGGACTGAAACAACCCATCGATGGCTCCCTTCGGTGATCGAAGGAGAATTGTCAACCGCGGTTATCCTTTGTTGCAGGGTTTCTACTGCCTTTGATTGGTCACCATGGATGGCTAGTTATGAGCCATTGATGGATCAACTCCAGATCCAAAAAGTTACGGGTTTTTAAATGTTTTTAAACCTTTTTAAGTTGGATTTGTTTCCAAACGGTACAAAATATGAAGGGGAGGGTTTGGGACGTGGACTAGATTAGATGGTCATGATTTCACCTGTTACATCTAAAGTTATGAATTTTTTGGGCATCTCAACTAAAAAAGTAGGACAAAATCATAGATTTAGAGATAACTTTCAAGGAGAGTTTTTTCAATGAAGAGATTTTGAGGATAATATTGGATGTGCCCTAAAGCGATTCATGAAGGAAAAGGAGGAGTTTTTGAAAATATTTTTTCAGCCTATTATTTTTCATCTACAGCAAATTGCAAAGATGTGCTTCTATATCAATCTTCATTTTTTGGAGTGAGCCTGGACTACATCGTTATCAATATTCTTCCATATTTTTCACAATTATCTTTCAAAGGCAACATTCAAAAGGGTTGTATGATTTTTTAATTGATTGATATTGAGCTTTGTAATTCTATAATTTTTTTTTTAAAAAAATCTCTTGTTGGTTGCATTATGGCCTACTCAAGACAAAATGAATTGAGAGATACTAGCAGTCTAGGGTTTATACTTTGTGTAGGTTATTTGTAAGGTCAACAACTTGGGTTAGACAAAACTATTGTTCTGTAACTGCTTACTAGGTTGGATTTTAATATATGAATACCTATACTAGTAGTAGAAGGCCTTTGTTATGAAGGGAAGAATGGAGCTCGTGTCTTTTGTCCTGTGATTATTTTTTGCCATTACTTTATATTTTTATTACATATAACTTTGTCAATCTTTTAATTAAGGTTAAAAAATTGTAACAACCCTAATCACCCTCTTGGCTTGTGTCATTATCCTAATAGTGGTATCGATGCAAGATTTGGTGGCAAATCTAGGAACATAATCTTCGGCTGCTTTTTCCAAAAGTCATACAATTAACCGCCCCAATTTTTTGATGGCACGAATTATACATATTAGAAAGTTATGATGAAAGTCTTCACATATCAACTAACTATGATGTTTAAGATAGTGTTGATTTTGGTTATTATGATCCTACTATAGCTGTTGAAAATTTTGGTCTGACCAATTGATGAGTTCCATATTTTGCATATTTCGTCCCATATTTTATCTATTTTTATATATAAATAATTATTACTCGGGTATGTTCTTAGTGTGTTTATACAGAAAATAAAGGATTTGTGAAGAAAAGAAGAAAAAAGAGCAAATTTTGATATATATGAGTTAAGGAAATCAACTATGGTGAAGAAATATCCATACGCAGCAGTAACAAGTTTAAGAGTATTTTCGGCCAAGATAAAGTATGAACTGGAAAAATTTGTAGATCTCAGAATTATTTTTGAAACACCACTAAGAATAGATCAATCCAAGTTTGTATGAAAAATTTATAACCATTTTACTGAATCACTACATATGGAAAATTCGATCCAGCAGGCTATGGGTGTGCTGAAGTTAATTTTGGGTTTTGGACCTTAAAAATAGTATTTTATGATATCGAATCTCAACGATTGGTTCCTAATAACTATGAATTGGATTAGGATTATATACTTTGAGATTAGTTTATTTTGAATTAGGATTATATCTTTTGTACAGAGTTTGAGTAGGAATAAGATTGTGTTGGGATTATAAATACCCCATGTATCCTTGTAAATTGGGGATTTCATAAAATTTTGGATGCATTTTTGACTAAATAATGATTAGAGTTTTGCAGAAGGAGTGACGACCACAGTACCGAGTTCCAGAGGTGATGTCATTGCTATTTATTGCTTTCTACCTTCTAGTGATTAGAAATCTTTTAATTGCTTTTAGATAGATTTAATTACTTTCTAGTGTAGATCTTTTATAGCTTTCGTAAAAAAAATAGGATTAATGATTTCTAATAATAAAAATATAATCTTGATAACTCGTAGCATGGGTAACTAATTTGAATTAGCCCTAGGACTTATATGAAATTAGTTTAATAGATTTAATATAGATTTATCTCATCTTCTTCCTATAAAGAAATAAAGTTGTAATTTTTCTATGAATAAAATAGAGATAGGACTTCGTAAATCATAAATATTTGATAGATTATACTTAATTTATATTTTGATACTCTATACTAGATGAGATTTGAAATTCATAATCTTTGTTTATTTATAGAATTATCAACAAGATTTTTTTTTTAAAATAAATTGAAAATAATAAACTTGTAGATCTTATATTTTTGATAGATTATATTTAAATTTGGTTTTTTGATAACCTATATTTAAATTAGGGTTTGAAGTTTATTTATTTGCTTTTATTTATATGATTATCTACTTGATATAATTTGTTTTTAAGAAATATATTATCTTTAATGATCTATACTTGCACGACACTTGATAGGTCATGCTTAGGGGCTGTTAATTAAAATCGAATTAAAATAACACATTTTTAATGTGTTACTTGATTGTGCATGATTAAAAAGCTAGGAAGAAGAGATAATTTATTGTTAAGCTATTATTCTAATAGATTCGAAATCCTAGGCTAATTTTAGGAACTTAAGACTAATCCATTCAATCTGAACTTTCATAGTTAACTTGATAAAACTAAAGAATTAGTGAGAATGCAAAACATTTTAGATCCTCGTGAGAATTAACGACCTGTAAAGTGCTACAACACGCACTGTATACTTGTAGTAGATTATTTACATCACCAATCCTGCAGACAAACGAGATGCTAATAATCAGAAGATTTTTCTAATAGTGTCAAAACTATAAATGTCCTCTATTGTTCACTAATAACCGAAGAGTTTAATTGTTTTTTTGGTTGTGCTACTCTTCAAGAGATACGGAAGACCCTGAAAGTTACCAATAAGGAAATGTCTCCAGTTAACCAAGCCCAGCTTTTAATACTGATGAATGCTGATGAATGACTACGAGAATTTTTAGATGATCGCCTCATAGACAAATCCAGGAGATGTTCATCAAATTCACTAACATGGTGAACAGAGCGAGTGGTTTAGGAAAAGAGCTTCGCAAAGAAGAGTCGGTTCACAAAGTCCTTTGCTCGGTCACTTTTGATTGGTCCTCCAAGATAATTGTCATTAAAGAATCTTATGATCTATCTAAGATGGACCTCTTATAGGCAATCTTACTATACATGATACGAGATTGAAGGATCGATCACAAGAACAACAAGATCAGCAAGAACCAAAGAAAGACCCAATGGCACTTAACAAAAAGAAGGGCAAGTCAAAGATTGAGTTGAGCTCGCTCGAGTTCTTGAGGATGAAATGGACGATGCTGGAGTTGGCTTGATCGTTAAAGGCTTCATGAAAGAGACAATCGACTGATAAAGTAAGACAGTAAAATAAAATTGATAATTCTGATTCTGTATGTTATTGCTCATATTTATAATAAATGTAGGAAACCAGCTGGTCACTTTTGTGAATGTCCCCTAAACATGAAAGACTTTAAAGGTGAGAAGACGAGTTGCAAGACCATAACATAGGGCATATAATCAACTGGGGATATAGCAAGAGACTGAAGTCCATTTCTAGCGAGGATGAGTGAAAGGTGCACCGTATGTTTTTTGATGGCAATTAAGGATATATGCCTCAAGCAATTATGAGGACAGTGGCTCTGACAATGAAATATTTACAATATAGCTATGATGAAATTCATGATAAATATGAAGAGATTTTTGGTGAATTTGAGGTATATACTTGCTAAAAAGTAAAAAATAAAAATACCAAATTGTAATATAAAGAAAAATAATTTAGTTTTACAAGAGACAAGAAAAATCTACTTTAGAACTAAATGAGTATAAAATGAATGCATGCTACTTAATTTATCTCTCATGGTTGCTTGAAATGTTCTCTCTTAATTAGGAAAATGATAAACTAGTCTATATGTTAGAAATGCTTTCACACGATCGATCTCTCCGATGAACAAATTAAAGAAATTTGAATTTTGTTATCCCATAATTATACCTGAGAGAGAATTTGTTAGTTAAGTCAAAAATATTTGATCTAGAAAAGACTTAAAATTTTTTCTCTTGGTTCTGAAGGATTAAAATACGGTTTTATCTAATCAACAATTTTTAAAGCCTAATTAAGAACTAGCTAGGGTACTCATTTCAACAAATTAGAAAAATAGCTTTAAATCTTCTTTTGTACAGGAAATAGTTTCACACTAATGCATACACCTTTTTACAATGCTTCTTTTGTTACTTGCACACTATGTGATTTAAGGGGTCAGTTATCAAATTCGTATTGCATGCAATATAGAACAAAATCTTGACAAGTAGCTAGATTTGGATGCCAAGGGTCGACACTATTTCTAAGAATGGACCTATATAGATGGCCAGGTAACACCTTGATCCTTTCATATAGCTGTATTGGTGGGTAGGTTAGGAAGTAAGGCAGCACATATATAGTGTTTGGTTTCTAGCTACTCATGACACATGACAAATAATCAAATCTTTTCGTTAGCCTGAAAAAAAAATAAAAGTGGTCATTTTTTTTAAATAAGTAGTCATTTTTTTTGAACTTCATGATCATGGTTTAATTAGTTGTTGACGGTTTAGAGTACAACTTATATATATCCATCAGCTAATTTTGTGATGAAGGTATGTCTATCCTTTTTTTAGCTTACTGTGTGTTCCATTACATATTGGAAGGCTCAATTGTATTTATCTGGAAAAAATATGCTATGTTTTTGCCTTGAGCTGTAATTATATATATCCTAATGGTATAAATGCTTGGTTATACGGGTAGAGGATGCTTATCTATAGTATACGAGACTCAGATATAGTAATATGTAATTATTGTAAAACTCTCCAAGAAGGAGCTAGTTAGAGGTCAATTTGTCACCCATTATCTTCTAGAGCACTAATGTATGCGAAGCATATATCAAAAGTAAATTTAGAGATACTCTTTCAAAAGTAAAGACTAGGAGATACCTCTGAACATCTGTGTAAACTTTATTTAGACTTATTTAATTTAGCCGATATACAAAGTTTAGGTGGTAAGAAGTATTGATAAACTGTGTTTGGTAATACTCTAGATTCACATGGGTAATATTTCTAGCCACTAAAAGTGACTGTTTCGTATGTTTTTTAAATTTTCCTAAGAGAGTTACAATGAAGAAGATCTTTTCATTAAAATTATTATAACATTTCGTGGTAATGAATTTGAAAATACTTAATTTGATCATTTTTGTTCTAAAAAAGTACATGTGTTCTTTCCCTAGAACACCTCAACAAAATTGGATAATAGAGAAAAAGAATCATATACTACTTCAATGAGTACAGATTGTCTAAGCTTTAGGACTCAGACAGTCAACACAATCAGTCATATGGTTAGAGATGGTAATGGACTTTTGCACAGGCTTATTTTTGGCTCTATCTATATAAAATTTTGAATTAGAAAAATAAAATTTTTATTTTCAATTCAAAAATTTGTATAGATCGGACCAAAAATTGGTCTGTTAACGCATCCATTATCATCCCTACATATATGGTTAAGAGAGTATATTTGAGACCAAAGCTTAATAAGATTTCTTTTGAGCATTACTATATGTCAAATGTCCCATATTACTTCATATTTTCGTGTTTTTGATTGCAAATGTTACCTTTTGAGCACGAAAGATTCATTAAGAAAGTTTGATAGCAAAACAAATGAATATATAATTTCTTGTAAATTTTTTCTTATAACAAAGCATTTGAGTATATATACAATACAATAAGAGAATAAAGGTAATCGAAGAGTCTATCCATGTGAAATTTGATAAAACTAACATATCTATTATTATTTCTAATGGGTGTGATGAAGATCCTATAGTGACGATCCAAAAGAAAAAAGGAAGGTTCAAAAGTGAAAGAACAAGATAAGGACACATAATCCCAGGAGACGGATGAGGAAACAAAAGAGACCTTTCCCACCAGCAATTTGAGACTTTCTGCGAACATCCTAGAGAGGTACTGATGGAGATCAAATTTGATCAGGATTAGATTAGATCAGAATTATATTAGATTTGATTTGATTAGAATTTGGATTGTATTAGATATTTGATTTGATTAGGAGTTTGGATTTTATTAGGATTCTATTTGTTAGGGTTCCCCTATATATAGGGGTTGTATGGAGTATTGAAAAGAGGAATAATATTTTGAGAAATTTTCTTGAGAAATCTCTGGAGTGAAATTCGCTGAGTCAGAAATCTTTCCTCATGGATTCGTGGAGAGTGGGCGTGGGTCTGGGTGGATTCCCAAATCCCAAAAGTTTTTTCCAATCTATCATTTCTTCCCCAATCTCTCTAGAAAAAACCCTAATTTTCAAAACCCTAACCCTAATTTCGCCTCCGTTCTGCATCAAATTAGTATCAGAGCCTAGATTTTTTTTCTCCATCACCATCTTCTTCTTTCACATCTCCATCCTCTTTATTTCAGTTATTTTTATTTTTATTTTGAAAAAAAAATGATCTGAAAAAAAAAAAAAAGCAGTTCAGATTTGAAGAGAAAAAATAAAAGAAGAGAGAAAAAAAAAGAGAAAAGAGAGAAAAAAATCGAAAAGTGAGAAAAAATTCAGAAAAAAAAAGAGAAAGAGAGAAAAAAAATTCAAAAAAAAAAAAAGAGAAAAAAGAAAAGAGAGAAAAAAATAAAAGAGAAAAAGAAAGAGAAGGAAGAATTAAGTTGTATTCAATCTACATCACAGTGCAGACCCGTTAAAACAGTGCAGACCCGTTAAGGGTAGTTTTGTGATTCGGAGCCCGTTTCAACTCCGATTCAAGCCGTTTTCGAGCCGTCGTGATTTTTGGGTATTTCCTAAACTTTTTGAGTTAAAATTTTGAGTTGATTATATATGGGTTTTATATTTTATGGTCATTACATCAACACAAATGCTAAAAACTCGCAAATTGAGCGAGATATGTATGCTACTATACCCATTTTTTTCGGTTTCGATGGTCGACAAAATTATCAAAATTGGGAGAATCATATCCAAGATTTTTTTCTAGCTCCTGATCTGACTTCAGTACAGAAATGCCTTCACGCCCGACAAAAGCTAGGTGTAGAAGCTTATATTTGGAGTAAAGAGTATAAATTATGTTTGGATTGGAATATCTTGCGACGTCTACTTCGTCATCGGTATACTCAACACCACCTTCCAAATTTATCATCTCATCGGTTTCAATCATCTGAGCCTAAAACAATGACTAGTGATGAAAAACTTCAATGTATGATCGATGAGCTTAAGAAGTGTAGCCGAATACTTGACAGTGTTAAAAACATACTTAAATGCAGGGATGAAAGAAGTCAAACGGTTAGTAATGATAGCGTCGCTAACAAGATTGAAGCAGATATTTCTACATTTGGTGAATGTATTTTGCAGCCTACACCGAATACAGAAGTTCATGATGAGCCATTACTAGTACCAGATGGAACTTTTTTTTCATCCACAGAAGTTGAAGACACAATGATTCAGATTTCTGAATATCCTTCAATAGAACCAACTGCGAAATTTCAACCGCCTGTGAATACTTCTGATGATCATACTTACAAGGAGAAACCAACGGAAATATCTTCTTCTCTCCTAGTTGCAGATGTACAAGAAGTATAAGAACTTTCAATCCAAAGTGAGACTTCACATAGAAAAGAAGTTATTATTGATAATGAGGTAAAAACATCAGTTCCTCTTGAGATATTCATTACAGGAATTATGAAGAAATTACCGACTCAACATACATATTCATATGAAGTTTTGAAGAGGTTTGCTTCTACTATTCATGGCCAAAATAATTTGTGGGATTTATAGTCATTTGAAACTGATTCACGAAAGAAGCCAGTTCCACCTCCACCGCCTTGGTACAGATGTGATGTACTAGATACAGTTTTTCGACCACCACCATGGCCCAATTGGGATACTTTGTGGATGCCAATCAGTTCAACCCAGATGTGTTTATCATTTCTTATCTCCGCATTCATCGGGGATGAATGCTTTGAAGCCGGGGAGAATTGATGGAGATCAAATTTGATCAGGATTAGATTAGATCAGTATTAGATTAGATTTGATTTGATTAGAATTTGGATTGTATTAGATATTTGATTTGATTAGGAGTTTGGATTTTATTAGGATCTGTTTGTTAGGGTTCCCATATATATAGGGGTTGTATGGAGTATTGAAAAGAGGAATAATATTTTGAGAAATTTTCTTGAGAAATCTCTGGCGTGGAATTCGCTGAGTCAGAAATCTTTCCTCATGGATTCGTGGAGAGTGGGCGTGGGCCTGGGTGGATTCCCAAATCCCAAAAGTTTTCCCCAATCTATTATTTCTTCCCCAATCTCTCTAGAAAAAATCCTAATTTCAAAACCCTAACCCTAATTCCGCTTCCGTCCTGCGTCAGGTACGTGGTGATTAAAAATTCTAGTGCAGGCACATGTACTCATTCACGTCTTAGATGTTTTTTTTACTAATTAATGCTAATTTTATTTATGAAACAGAGGCTAAAATGTGAAGGAAGTACTAAAAGAAGAAAGTTGGTCATAAGTGCATTAACAATTGAATCAGTTCTCTAGGGAAAAAAAAAAAAAAAGGCTTGGAGTAGTTGAGTTCCTAAATCACATGATCACCCTATCGTCGGAGGAATAATGGGGCTGTGATAATAAACCTGATTAACAATGTAATGTAGAATAAAGCTACATTTGTTACTAAGAGATAAAACCAAATGGAGCTAATTGAATTTGATGAGAATATTTTTGTACCCGTAAATATACATGAGGCTATTTGGATGCTTCTTACATATCCATGTTATAAAGGCTTCAAGTTTTGTAAAATGAATATTAAAAGTGCTTTTCTCGATGATTACCTTAATAAAATATTCTACGCAAGTAGCTTCCAAGCCTTATTGATCCTAAATTTTCAAATCATATTTTCAAGCTTGGTATGGCATTATATTGTTTAAGTAACCAGCTCGTGCTTAGAACAATATTCTTAATACTTTATCCGATCGAACTATCGTCTGGCTCTGAATCTATTTTATTGCTATCCTCTGGTTCCTCTTGATAGAGAATTATATTGGTGAAGTAATTTTCTATTTCCTTTAGTGGTTGCTTTTTTTTGCATATACTATTTTAATCACCCCCTATTTGTCAACGTACTTCATGCACTGATAAAGAGTGGATGGAACGGTCTGGCTGGAATGAATCTATGGTCATCCCAACCAAAGATTATATGAGGTCTCAACATCGATGACATGCCAAGTTACCTCTATTTTAAGATTGCCAATTTGATATTTTAGGTGAGCCTTACCCATATGTCTGCTACCTTGAGCATTGAATTCAATGATAGTTGTGATGGTTGTCGCTAACTAATGGATTGGAGTGCGAAAAAATTAAAGTAGGCCGATTGACATAATGATGAGGGCAGAGCCTGAGTCAATTAGTATTCTCTCGACTTTGGTTGACCCAATGTATCTCGTACAGTAGAATGGGCGACCATGATTTGAACTCTTGACTAGCATATCCTTAGGAGCGAAGGTTATGTTTGGTAAGGTTGAGATTTGTTTGCATTGATAATATTGACACTCTATCTCTGTTGAGAGCAGGATCTAAGTCAAGAATGACTCAGAATTGGGTAGGGCATCGCTGAGAGCATCCCTAATTTCTTTGGAAGGCGCAGTAACTTATGAATAGTAATGCACGTTGGAATATTTGCCAACTGCGTCAAGATATCAAACTTAAAGGGAGTAGCCAAATCCGCAACTGCATTCTTTCATAAGAATTTGTCAAACCTGACCTACCTGGGCTTACTTTTATTAAGAGGTGGCTCAGGTGATAATAGAGGAGGTGTCGGATCCGTGGAAGGAGGTATTGTCAGCTCGATCGGGTTAGTCTCATTGTGTTGTTTTAAATACACTTTCCCTGACCATGTACCTTTGAGTGTGGCTAGATCTGCTAGCAAGACAATTAGCTCTTCTCGGAGTCAGTGAGCAAACTAGTGGAGGTGTCATATTCTCCGGTATCTAAAGAAATGACATGACAACTCAAATTCTTCTCCATTCTTTTCTTCTTCTTGGAAATGATTGTGGTCCATTGTCCTTCAACGAGATCGCGGTGTACCCACATTATTTCTCCATTTGGTGTAGTAATAGGTACCAAGCCTTGAGTTTGCAGAGAGTGCAGGCCCATATTGATTGTTCGCATAATCATTTAAGGGAACATGACTCCATTTGGTATTTCTACTTTTAGCAATTCTTGGCCGAATTGGAGAGAGACCATGTCTGTGGTCACTTGCTTCTTTTCTTTATTAAAACGAAGTATTCCCGCCTTGACCAGAGTTTGGACTTTATCTTTTAGGATAAAGCAATTCTTGATAAGATGGCTTATGATCTTGTAGGCCTTTTGTACGCTCCATTTTCTCAGGCTTCTAAGGTTCAAATATCTCAATCTTATTGTTGTTTACCAATATGTTGAAAATTTTGAGCACATGTTCATATTTAAATGAGAACCTTTTTTGCGCTCGTTGTGGCAAGGTTATATACTGCCAGGACAATGAACTCTTCTTGGACTCCGTAGGCATTCACACATTCTTCCCTTTGAACTTGAAGGGTGGAGTGCATATTATGGAAACCTCTACCCGTTATTTGCCTTTGTCATCGACTAAGAATCTTGAGATTGATTTCTCACTAATCCCAGTCTATTCTTGTAGCTCTTTCCATATATGTGGATGGACTGCACTTATGTTGGTTTCAATATTTGTGCGAAGATTAGGTCTACAAGTTTCTAGTAGCATGAAAAGAGGTATGCTTTCAGGACGTCTAAGAGAAAGATTTCTGAATCTCTTGGTGAAATCTTTCATGGACTCGCCTTTCTTCTGCTTGTCTTTAATGGGAATAGGCATGGATACTTCGATATTGTCCTCGTAAAAGCAACTGAAGAACCGAGTTTCTAAGTCTCCGCATGAATTGATAGATCCGACTAGCAAAAGTACAGAACCAATCAAAAGTTTTTCCCTTTAGAGACTGAGTCATCAACGCATCATTGCCCATAACATTCCCAATGAGCAAATACAAATGTTAAATGTGTTGATTGGGAGAGCCCTTTTCATGGTACTTATCGATATTAGGCACTCGATAAGTATCAGAGAAAGGGATTAAATCCCATTCTAGCAGATAAGGATGCCTTATCCCTGTATTTTGCAAGATATCATTATGTGTCAGAGCATCCAATTTGGTCTGGATATCTTCTAATACTTTGTCTTTCGTAATTTCTCCCATCTGTTGGGAGCCAGTGTTTTCTTCCTTTTCTTGGAGCCGTCATTTTCTTTACTTTTGTTTCCGGACCCGTATGCGCCTTTGCCAGTATTATTTTGACCTCCCTGAGGAGCGTTGTTGCTAAGCAATTGTAGATGCATCAATATGATATCCATCATCATTTTCTGCCACTCAAGTATCACTTGTTGTTATTGAGTTAGCTCTTCTTATTTTTTAAGACTTTGGAAAAGGTTGTCTACTTCATCTTCAATCGCATTGATAAAAGCATCCGAGACTAAGAAGAGCTTGCGGTTTTAGATGAAGCATATGTTGAGCACTCCTCATGATCATTTTCCTCTTGTGGTTGACTGTGAAGAGGGGAACTGGCCAACTTGCTGTCATCGTTCGGGTTTTCGACCACATGTTGCAGTAGATCCCTTCAACCTCAATAGCGGACTGGTTTCAGGAGGTGAATATGGGACTGTCAAACCCAGTGTTGGGCCGCCACGTTCCACCATATTAACTGTGGCATGAGCAAGCTCAGTTTCCTTTTGAAGTTTCTTTGAATTGTATTGAGACTTCTTTGGGATTAACACCACCGATGGAGAGTCGGTGTAGTAAATGACAATCGGCTAAATATTGAGGGTTTGGCTGGTGGCTCGACGTCTGTAAGCCTACTGAATCTGGGTAATATGCTCCCTCAAATTCAAAGTTGGAATGATCTCCTTCGATATATTCAGTCAAGTAACAAATTGTTAGTCTATACTCACCGAACTTTGGAACTTTGTTCAATTTATGAACTTCATTCTTTGTTGATTCGAATCCTCCGAAACCAAGAAATCATGCGGAGGGTGAAGCCTTAGTGCTCGAGCTTTGACCTCAAGACATTTTTTTGTACCGCTACGGGATTTACTATCACCCAGAGCACTTGCAGGTATGTCCTGCTTCCTAACCATACATCGAACAATGATAGCTTAGTAAAATGATCGCTTTCACTCTTTATTGTTGAGAGGAAGAGCAGATTGATTAGTAGGGAGGATCAACGACCTCTCATTGGTAATGTGAGACTGTACCAATGGAAGTATGTCGATGACTTGCTGAGCGCGTTATCACAATATCAGCCTCTTTGAATATGTTGAATTACGATCCTTCCCTGCAGTGATCGGCATTCTTAGTGATGTCGAGGTGTGTTGCCTACCTCAATGGAAACAAGGTGACCATCCTTATTGCGTGGAAGGTATTCTTGCATTTGTTGGAGAGAGAGTTAGTACGAAGAAATTATTCGTATTTTCCCTGGTTGAACTCAATTATTAGGGTGTCAACGGTGGCGCTGACAACCACTTCACCGGATTGTGGCACGAATATCTCTACGATAAAGGTTTGACTCCCTACTAGAGTCGCCAACTTATTTCCATTACTTGCAACATTAGTAGAGAATGCAGCCATTGTAAAAACAAAAGAGATTTTATGTAGATCTTTGAAATTGTAACACTCAAGATATTTTTTTATAATCACGAGGATTATAATCGAGATTTCTGTGGAGTGGGACAATAAAAATATGATTAGAATGACCATTTTTACTTCTACTAATTATCTAATGAAGGATCTTTGTTGAACTAAAACTCTATCTGTATAATCTTTGTTGGATTTATATTTCCAATCACCTTTTATCCACATATTTGGAGTGGTTTACAGCTGGAGCCATTATAACTATCCCTTGATTTGTGAAAGATCATTATGGAACTGCAGCATTATTTGATTCAAGGGATCATAGTGAAACTGCACCATGATTTGATTGGTTTGAACAACTACCCACCAACGAGAATGAGATGTCTTCGTTGGTAGAACTGACTCTTTTAGTTGGCGAGGTCGGCATGTCTTATTTTAGTGAAATTGATTTTAGCTATTCATCATTACTATCTTAGGTGTTTATTTCTTCGGTTTGGTGAGGATGAGTTGTCTTCGCTGATGAGGTAGACTAGTCTTTTGAAGTCTTTAGCCTGGTCCTAATTGTTAAGAAATTTTGCTTCATTAAGCGAATTGGGATTCCTTGGTCTAGTAAAGAAACTTTCTGTACAGCAAGGCTGGAATCTTATGTATGGTGAGGTTGATCATTGGTTAAAATTGTATCTTTACCAACTCACTATGATGATATGTCACCTTCTTTTGGTTGATCTCAACCAGTTATGGTCAAATTTTACCTCCTACACCTTGAGTTCTTTGTACATGATAGATATGGATTATAAAGAAATCATGTCATAGTTTGTTCATTCTCATGCACATGTCGCGCTCCATTATGCATGATATTATTAATAAATCATTATTGAATCATGTATATGCAATATCAATGTATGCTATTTCCTTATCATGTCACTATACTCATTATCATGTCTATCTTGTATCAGTTATGCTAGTATAATATATCATATTACAAACAAATATCATATGTCATGCTATAATATTAAGATTAAATTAGAAGATTTAGACTTTCAATTCTATAAATCCTTATTCACTTCAAAATAAAGATTGTTCACAATAAAGAGTTAATTTTAAATAACCACAAATCGTAGTAAACTAATTACATTAAATTTCTTGCTATCAAACAAATTTTATATGACATGTTGCTTGGATTTTTTTTTTTCTTTTGCTATTTAATTTTATAATACATCATACAGGTTCAAAGCGAATTACAGTGAATTGTTGATTTACAATAAAGATTGGTTAAAAGAAAGAAAAGAAAAGGAATGGAAAGGAAAGGGAAAAGAAGAAGAAGCAAAAAGCTACTTACAAAATTTATTTATTTTATTTGTAGCTGATGAGTATCCCACGTCACTTCAACATCAAAAGTGGATTTTGCCTCTTTCCTTATGCTCTTATATTTACTTATTTTATATTTTTTCACAGAAAGTAGTTCAGAAGAGCAAATAGATTAGTTATGTATAATTGAGGGTGATAGTACATTAATATAAGTCTATATATAGATACTAATTGACAGTACAATTTCCAGTCGAGTACATGATGTATCTTCATCTGTAGGTACAGAAACAGTTTATAATATATATATATATATATATATATATATATATATATATATATATATATATATATATATATATATATATATATATATATATATATATATATATATATATATATATATATATATATATATATATATATATATATCGGGTTAATAGTCCAAGATATGAATCAAGCATAATTATAAAATAAAATAAATTAAATGTACACAACATAAATTAAATAAATTTTCAAAGAAACATAATGAAGAAATATAATTGTTATGTGCTTCCAATTCCTCTTTATTTCCTTCAAGTTTTATTCAAATTCCCCTCCCAACCAGAGCTGCTGTCTTAATCTAAGATTGGATGGTGAAGAATTTTTTTTTGAAAAGCCGAAGAAAGAAAGACGATACGGGAATGGTTATACATGGAAAGGTAAGGTTATTTTGATAAATAATAAAACTTATTCCCTCAGCTTCTCCCTCAAGTGAGCCACCTACAACCCCCTTTACCACACTACCTCTTCTTGTGACAATACAACACTTTCTCAACCTCCAAGGTCTGCCATTAGAAATCTATTTTAGAAATGAGGTGTGGGAAATATAATTGTTAATTTATTTAATATCTTATTATTTACGGATTGAATTAATATTCTTTAAATATTACTAAATTAATACAAGACATAGTGATCAATGAGAGAAATACTAAAAAATTATCTATATATCATTTCGATGTCCGAAAATGAGATATATAAATTACCAAAGTTATTACAAGAATAATTTAACAACTTGTAATTAACAAAATTTGAAAATTTTCAAGAAATTTTGAGAAAAATTCTCAAAATAACAAATATTAGGAAAATCATAATCATGAAGAAATGTCATATAGAGTTACGGATTTCAGTTACCCACTGAAAGTCATTTCTACATCCAAATTATTTGTCGACAGCCTTAATATAGCGCGATCGAATTCAAATAAAAAGAAACAAATAGTGAAAAATTTGGAATATTACATGACATGACAATACTATGGTCTCTAGTCTATAGGACTTAATAAATGAAACAATTTATTATTAATTAGTTTTAATTGAATGATAAAATCACGAATTTCATGGACAATGTTATAACATACTTGAAAACTAGTACTCCCTTATTTTATCAATTTGTTTTTTTTCCTACTATTTCTTATATCTCTTAGTTTATTTATAGCATATGCTTAAATTAGTCCATATCGGAATTGATCCTAGTTACCTCCACATGTCTAAGCATAGAAAACAACATATGAAAAATAAACTTGACCAGCCGATGGATGATTCGTACTTCCAGGAACATGCCAACTATGTATATAGTTCAAGTGAGTTCCACCTTTCGTTGTAATTACTTTTGTCTCTGAACTATTATACTCGGCTCTAACTTGAAATATTTTATATAATGATTAACTTCCCTCTGTCTAAATAGATGATTACATTTAATCCTTGTCAAGCTACTCACTATCGTTAATATTTATATTTATATTTCATTTCCAACATTATAATTTGGATAATATTATATATTATGGTGGAGTGTGGCAATATCAAATCCTTTTTGAACATGGTTTTTATTTTTTGTTATATAAGGCCTCGTACCCTCCATTAATTCATTACCAAGAAATAAGATATACTTGAAACTTTGGATATAAATTGAATGCATGTTTATTGTCTTAACGAGGGGAAAAAAAAAGAAAGAAACTTTTCTTCCTATCCAAAATTTACAACCACAAAGTTTCATTGTGGTTTCCGCACTACCAATGAGGAATAGGAACACGTCAGCTAGCTTCCTCATTCCAGATGCCAGTCCTGTACTTCAGATTCCCCTTGACTAACCCCCATGGCTACCTCTTCCTATAATAAATCATCTACCTTATTTGAAAACTAAATCTTGTATTTCAAAATCCATCTTGACTAATATCCAGACCAAACTCTTTCCTTTGCAAACTTTTGCAACAAAACTAAATGTTCACATTATATTGGTCAACTATTTGAACTGGGCACGCATCTAGAGACAGCACCGAAGGCGATTTTCGACAAGCACATGGGGGCTATTTCCGGGGAAAAATAAAGACAAGTAGGAGAGGGGAGGCCTTAGTACATATCATCGGCCGAAATCAACAAACTAGGAGGCCGTACAATTGGAGCTACCTCTTCTAGTTGTTTTTGATCTGGGGAGGAGGCCTCAGTACACATCCTCAGCTAGAATCAACAAACTAGGAGGTCACACCGTTAGAGCTACCTCTTCTAGTGGTTCTTTACTGGGGGAGGAGGTGAATGTGTAGCCTTGTTATGGCCAATATGCGTTCCAAGGCAATTGAGTATAGAAGGAACTTCCTTAGAATCTCGTGAAGAGTGAAGGTTGAGGATGACAGTAGCTAGGAAGGTGGCCGCAATCCACGCAATAGGGGAAGCCCCTATGCAGAAGTAGTGCGATCATCCTCATCGGAGAGGAGCCATGACATAGGGGAAATCTCCAAGTAGAACAAACATGCCTTAGGTACATAGGGGACAGGCTCAGAGGCACACATGCCAAATCGACTGTAGAAAGCAAATACTTATTAGATTTTCACCACCAGAGCTAAAAATATTCACAGCAATACAGATAAAACAAGCAATTGCGGAGGTGAGAGGTCTCAAACCCCAGGGTTTTGGCTCTCTCCCAGATGAGGAAGGGTGGAGAATAGTAAAAACAAAATCAACAAAGAAAAAGGAGAGGACAACTATTGCGGACGAAGTTAAGGAGAGATCAGCGAAGAGAAAATTAGACTTAACAAGCAACAAATGCTTTGGCTGCAGCTTGAGGGGCCACTACATAGCACAATGCCCCAAGGTCATTCGCTTCCAATGCCAGGGTGTCGGGCATAGAGCACCAAAGTACCCGTGGAACTGTAAGAATATCAAATTCGAGGGTGGAGGAGCTGCTTGACCATCCACACAGCCGCCACGCCAACAAGCTATGAAGAAGAAGAACATGTCAGAACAAAGCAGAGAGGCACATCAACAGATATAGGAGGTATCCGAAATATGTACGATAGTGAAAAAGGAGATCTTCATACCAATATCGCAATCTGCGATTGAGGAGGAGAGATTGGCGCGCACAATGGGAATGTTGGTGCTGGGATATGGGAAAATAGAGGTGGAGAAACCTTTTGAAACTTTAAGAGAAATGTCGGAGACCTTTAGAATAAGAAAGTGGAACCCAATCCCATGTGGTTCGAGAGAGTTTCTCATCGACTTCCCTAATGAAAATGCACTGAACCACCTGCTATCGCGATGAACATGGCCATGTAGGGGTGGTTAGTATTTTCACATAAATAGATTGATCGGAGTTGAGGGGATACCCATCTACCAATTCCTGCTTCAATCGTGGATTGAGGTGAGGGGTCTGCCCTTATTCATGTGGGATAGAGCCACTTTCATCTCCCCAACAAAGAGCTTTGGACAACTTTTGGAGGTGGATAAGAAACTGTTGGACAAAGAAAATAAGTGGCCAGAATAAAGATCGACTACCAGATTCTAACGACGGTCGTCAGAGACAGGAGATGTGTAATCTCTTTCACAGTGAGATCCATAACGACCTATGATGGACCTTGCTACTATGATGTGGAGGCTAGAGAAAAAGAGGATAAAAGAATGGAGGAAGACCATAAAAGATGGGAGGAAGAAAGGTGGGTGGCTAAGGGCAAGAGATCGCCAGAATAGTGATAGCTATGGCCATGACGAGGGCCCTTATGACACTCAGGAAAATTGCCCTAGAGGAAGAAAAGGAAAAAATGGAGGCAGCAATTCGCATGGTGGAGGAAAAAAATCAACATAACAGAGGATCGCCAGTGGGAGATAAAGAGCGATGGCCATAATAATGACATCATCAGAAACAAAAGAAGAAACAACATCTATGACAGAAAGAGTGTAGGTGGCGTGGAAAAGACAGGCGAAATGATGATACCTGTAATGGCGGTGGAGGAGACGGTAGGAGGGAGAGAACCGGGGTTGCAGAAGAGTTATCTCACAATTAACGAAAAGGGAGAAGGAGAGAGAAGAGAATACCAATGGGCACCCCCTCAAGTAGCCCTCGAAAGAAGAGACGGAAAGTTAATGAGCCTGACAGAGGGGATCGAGAATAGAAAAGAGGTAGGTGGCAGGGGAATGATGGCATTTACTAAGGGAGTGGGCCCCATGCCAGGTCAGATAGGATAGACCATGGTTTTGGAGATCTAGGGGATAGGGGGGTCTCTATCTAAGGGGGAGGGCGCCCATTTTATACAGGGCACAATCACGGGCCCTAAGAAAGGTGGACACCTACTTAGATCCCAATGCAGGAAAATTTTGGTGGAAGGATTTGGATAGAAAGTATAACACAGAATTAGCGATAGGTTCAAAGAGAGGACCAGGAGGAAGGAAGCAAAACCTATAACAGTGAGGGCTTGGATGGGGCACTGGCATCAAAAAGTGTACAGGCAACCATGGAGAAAGTCAAGGAGATAGTACAAGGCAAAATAAATCAAATAATGGAGAAGACCTGCAGACCAAAAAAAAAATACAAAAGACGTGTTCGGAAGCTTAAAATTGGGATCAGGATTAAATCAAAGTAGGAACCAACTAAAATAGCAGCCTTGGAGTTCAATTCTAAGAAGGATGTTGTGGAAGAGATTGAGGAGGAGGGAACGGAGGTGTGAACCCTAGCAACAACATGGCACAATCAAAGTTCAGGGTGAACGAACCAGTTGTAGTAATAGGAGAGGTTCCGACAGCGGTCACTGAAACACCCATAAGATGAAATAAAATAATTCTCTAACAATAAAGGGGAAAGAACTAAAAAAACAGTGAAACAACAGCACTAGCAAGTATCAGAAAGGAGAGAGAATATCTGCTCACATCAGGTCAGCAAATTACTTTTTTTCGATTTTAAATATTATGTCTGATAAACTCTTGCTCAGATTAGTAAATATATATAAAATAAACATGGGTGATAGTAGGGAGGCAAGAGCTCAAAACTTGACAGCCTTTAGGAAGATGGAGATTCAGGAAAGGACTTAAGGAGTAGGTAAGGGAGTGGCCTAGGTGGATCCCAAATAATTCAACAAATGAATAACAATTTTTTTGTTTAGGAACGTAAGAGGTTTGGGTGGTCTAGGTAAGGCTAGAATGGTAGTAGAAGTTTGTAGAAATTGTAAAGTAGACATCATTTGTTTAGAAGAAACAAAACTAGAAAAAACCAACACAAACAACACTATGAAGATTGTCAATAGGGGAAAATAAGGATTGGGTATATAAGGCTTCAACAGGACCATTAGGAGGAATCATGTTGTGTTTCGATAAAAATATATATGATTTAAAAGAATCAAAAGAAGGAGAATTCTCATTGACCATACATCTAATAAGAAGATATGACAGATTTGAACAAATTGTTACAGGAGTATATGGTCCTTATGATAGGAGACAAAGGGGAATATTTTTTGGGGAATTACGGGAGATTAGAAAAAGTTGGGAGTTACTATGGATTTCGGGTGATGATTTTAACATAGTCAGATTTAACACAATAGGAAAGATGGGGAAGGAAATATTAGAAATAGAGAAAAATTTATGAGATAATTATGGAATTGACGTTAATTGATATCCGATTGTGGATAGAGTATATACTTGGTTGAGTATGAGAAAATCCCAGAATGACAAAATTGGATAGAATACTGGTCTGCCCACAATGGGAATAGGCTAATCTATTGGCAACTGCAAAAGCAGTCAAACGACCAACCTCTGACCACATTTCCATTTGCCTATCCACGAATATGGGAGATCAAGCAAGAAGCAAAAAAAAAAAAAAAAAATCACTTTTGAAAAAATATCATTGAGAAATGAGGAGGTGAGGGATAGATATTATTAAAGAAAATTGGGTGCTCCAACGACCATAAATGATGCAGTATGAAATCTGGATAGAAAATTAAAACGACTAAGGAAGATTCTGAAAAATTGGAAGAAAAGATCTCGGTAACATCAGAATTAGAAAAGAAGAACTAATGCAAAAAATTGAAAGTTTGGAAAGAAAACTAGAAATGAATGAGTTAACAAAAGAAGATTGGGCAACTCTTAGACTTAATAGGAGGAATTAATGAAGATATACTAAAAGGAGGAGATAATGTGGAGACAGAGATCAAGGAAAATTTGGTTGAAAGGGAGTGATCAGAATACTGTCTATTTCCACAAAATAGCCAATAGGAGGATGAGAATGAATAAGATTAACGCAATAAATATTGATGGTAGAAGAGAGAAAATAAAGAAGAAATAAGAAAATATATAGACGAATAATTAAAAAAAATTCACAGCAAAACAAGATTATAGAATAAGTCTTAGGGAGGAGTTCTGGAGAAGAAGAATTCAAAACCGAGATCTTGAAAGGATATTTGATGAGAAAGAGGTGAAAAAGAGAAATGATGAGCTAGGCCAGGAGAAGGCTTCGGGACTGGATAGATTCCCGATGTTTTTCTTTAGACAATTTTGGGAGACTATTAAAGAGGACATTATGAAATTAATGCTGCAGTTATACAAAGGATGTGCTCGGTTGGATAGATTGAACTATGCCAAAATTATTCTAATTGCAAAAAAGGGAGGATCCTAAGGAGATTAGGGATTATCGATCGATATTACTATTGAATAGTATAATCAAAATAGTGGTGAAGGTGTTGGCAAATATAATAACTCTAGTGCTTCATGAAATAATCGGTGAATAGCAGACTAGTTTTATCTTGGGTAGAAATATTCTAGAAAAAATTATTTTGGCCCAGAAAATAGTCCATCAAACTAAGAAAACATAGATGGATGGTTTCTTGCTATAACTCGATTTTGAAAAAGCATATGACTCTATAAACTGGGAGTGCATCTTGGATATACTAGAAATGTTTAGCTTCAGAGATAGATGGAGATCATGGATAAAATTATGGCTCGAATCAGGAAAGGTTAATGTTGAGGTAAATGATGAGGTCGGAAGAGAAATTGCATGTATCTGAGGGCTGAGACAAGGAGACCTTCTATCGCCCCTAATATTCATACTGGTTGCCGAGGGTCTCAATGGAACCATAGAGAAAATCAAGAAGCAGGGATAGATCTCAGGATTGCCAGCTAACAAGAGAATTAATGTATCAAATTTGTAATATGTGGATGACACCTTATTATTTGGGAAGACAGTTATAAAAGAAACAGTGGCAATGAGATGGCATTGGCAGCCTTTGAATTATGGTCAGGACTCAAAATAAACTTGGGAAAAGTCAATTGGTCTTCCTACGAAAACATGACTCAAAATGAACTTTGGAAAAAGTCAATTGGTCTTCCTAGGAAAACATGACCTAAAAACAAATATTATTGAAAGAGTTTTTAGCTGCAAAGGGCTATATTCCCCATTACATATTTGGGACTATCCATAAGGCCAGGATCTCTCAAAAGAAATGACTGAAGGAAACTAACTGAAAAAATAGGAAGTAGACTCGATGAGTGAAAGAGTAAAATACTCTTCTTGAGTGGGAGGGTCACATTAGCTAAAGCAATATTATCATCAATCCCGATCTATTATGTCATACTTTAAAGTTCCGATATGGATTAGGCAAAAGATAGACAGAATCAGAAAAAAAATTCCTATGAAGTGGGGCAGAAACAGGAAACAGAAAATTCTATTTGCTTAAACGGAATCTCGTATGTAGACTGAGGGATGAAGGAGGCTTAGGATTGCAAAACTTGTGCACAATGAACGTGACTCTGCGATGCAAATGGTGGTGGAATATATCTGTCTCACCGGAGAAAATATTAAGTAGAGTACTCAAGGAGAAGTACAGGCCAAGGTCTTGAGCTTTGTTGGAAAAACATAGGAACTCTATGAATATTTCAGACTTTTAGAAGGGATTGATGTCAGTTAAGGAAATATTTTGGAAGGGATTGAAATATGATTTGGGTAATGGAAAATCAGTTTATGGGAAGACAGATGGGTGAACACTTCAGCCTTAAACTATACATATAAAGACCTGTATGAGGTATTGAACAAACAGAAGATGACAGTGGGTGAAGCTTACAGTAGGGAAAGATTTTGATCATACCTTCATGGAACATTGGACCTAAGGATATGGAAAAAACAAAGAGAATTGCTAAATTTGATACATAATTTTAGTCTAACAGAAAAGAGTAATGATCAGCCAAGATGGTTGTGGGATAAATTAGGGGAATACAAAGTTGCTTTTTTTATACAAAATCTTATTACTATCCGGAGAAAGAGAGGAACAACATGAGATGATTTGGAGAAATAGTGTCCCGTATAGAGTCAGAGTGTTTGCATAGTTTGTAAATAAATTTGTCATTTTAACAAAGGATAAATTGCAAGCTAGAAGTGGCAACAGCCAGGAATGTGTCCGCTGCTGCAAACACTCAGAAAACTTGAACCATATCTTATTTGAATGCTCCTATACGACACAACTATGACAACATATATATGAACGAGTCCCTAACTTACATAATACGGAAAAAATTAGGAATATTGAAGGATTTTGGAGGGTGGCCAAGCAGGCTAAAGGGGGAATTATCAAAAATGACTTACTTAATATTAGAAGAATTCTTAAGGCTGTTATTTGGAATATTTGGCTTGAAAGAAATAGGAGAATATTTAGCAATGCCCATCTAAACACATATGCTCTTTTTGCCCTAATTGAAAATAATATTGTGTTATGGACAGGTACTAGAGGGGAAGAGGCAGTAGCAGGATCATCCACCGGACGGACAAGAAGAGAGGCAAAAAGAAGATTGGATCTGAGAGCATACATGCAAAATCAGTAGGGGGACGAACTACAGGAGGCGACAGAAGCATATGAGACAGAAGAGAATTAAAGAATATTAGGAGTGAGGAGATTTATTACTTGTATTACACTTATTTTGTATGATTTAATTTTGTGACCTTCTAGGAAGGGGAACTTATTTTGTAGTAAACTATGTATATATACTATATGTTTTATTAATATCTAATTAATGGAATGCAGGAGGCTTAGGTCATTGTTTATGCTCAAAAAACAGTAAATGTTTGACTACAACATTATTCCGGATGGCCCATCACAATCAGTAGGGACCAACTTGTCCAACAACCCATCAATTGTGCTGCTGCAGATGCATTGCATACAAACAATCACCATCACAGTCCACAAATAGGCAAGCTTATCCGCCCACTGCACCAACCATCATACCTATTACTGCCAAAAAGGAAAGGCATCATCCCCAACTCGGTATCGTAAACAAAAGCGTAAGACATAAAACATAACCCCTACAAGCTTGTAGAAACAAGTAGTGTCTTCTAGAAACAATCCCTTGTCATCCCAATTTTGTTTACAATAATGCATGTAATGGCATGATACCCCCGACGAATAAAGCCACTTTGGAGGAATAATTAAAGTTGAAAAGCAAGAGAGGATAAATTCCCATCCATGCCTCTATTTACCCATTGCTCTTTAGACCCAAGAAACACCTCTTTCTATTGAGCCCCAAGAAAGCCAAAGCAGAGTATTGCCTTTAGATCTCATTGTTTGTTAGAGAGAGAGAAGGAGATATGGGAGGGAAACGGACGGTCGGAATCGGCATGGACTACTCGCCGATGAGCAAGTTGGCTGTCCGATGGGTGATTGACAACCTCGTGGTCGAGGGTGATCAGATTATTCTGATCCACGTTGTGTCCAGCAAGTCAGAGAGTCCCCAGAAGACTCTCTGGGGTGAGAGAGGATCACGTATGTTGTCATATCCATTTATCTCTTGTTTGTTTATAGTTTATGATTACTACCTATGTTGATGCGCCAGTTCTGTGGATTCTGTCAGCTTTGATTCCTCTATATGAGTTTAAGGAAATGAACTTGTCAAAGCAGTACGGAATCACCGCGGATCCCGAGGTCCTGCAAATTCTCGATGCTGCGTCCAAGGGCAAAAAGGTA
Organism: Dracaena cambodiana; assembly: GCA_036321105.1. NCBI lineage: Eukaryota > Viridiplantae > Streptophyta > Magnoliopsida > Asparagales > Asparagaceae > Dracaena > Dracaena cambodiana. Next base: position 16,249,829 of record JAYEPQ010000010.1, read on the forward strand.
CGGATCCTGATTATTTGTTGATGAATATGCAGTAATGTGCAAGCATTTTTAGCTAGATTTTATGTTCTGTTTATTCCAAGATATCTAGTGACGTTTTCGAAGTTTAGGAATGTTATCAGATGTAAGGGTTGTCTTCAGTACTTTGCATTTGCTTCTTCCTCTCAAGCCAACTTAAGTTTAGACTTCCCAATCCTTTCATCACTTTAAACCGTCTGTTCAATAAATCAAATTCTAAGTTCTCAAACCTGGTTAAAACAGATCGCTGTGGTGTCGAAGGTCTATTGGGGCGACCCGAGAGAGAAGCTGTGTGATGCAGTGGAGGATCTCAAATTGGACTCCCTCGTGGTTGGAAGCAGGGGTTTGGGTGCTTTCAAGAGGTTTGTAGATGATCCTTATCTTGTGAAAAAAATCAACTCAGAGTCGATGTAGGCCATCTCAACCAATTAAATATATAAATTTGCTAATGAATACAGGGTTTTGCTTGGAAGCGTGAGCAACCACGTCGTAACAAGTGCAACCTGCACTGTGACTGTCGTGAAGGGGAATTCAGGATCAAAGGCCTAGTTTTCTTTGATTTCTTGCTTACTTACTCTCAGAGTACTTGCTGCTATATATGGGTTTCTGAGTGATGACTACTGCCGTAGCATATTCTGAGATGGTTGCGCTTGTATGTTGTGCTAATGTCAGTATACCTTCGACATTTATAGATTTGTATGTAGTGTGCTATATATCTTTCTTCAAGATGTTGGGTATGTTATCTATCAGCCCTTTTATCTGTTATTTTTCTTTAGTTTTTGTCTTGAAAGATTTGGCTTCAGGAGTGTGACTATCGTTTACATGCTATTTATTGAAAACTTTTAGGATTCATGTGAAGGGATTCAAAATCGACATAAATTTAGGATTCATGTGAAGGAATTCAAAATCGACATAAATTTAGTATTCCCTTGGGGTCTTTAGTCTTGCATCTTACGGTGTTGCAATCTAGTATCTGGAATTTGTTTAAGGTTGGAGAGTATGAAGATGGATGCTACTAATTAAGGTGCAGTATTCTGAACTAGTTCAACTTCTTCTAATTGTACTTTATAACTGAACAATTCAATCATAGTAATTCTCGATGCGCCCTTTTAATACTTGCAGATTTAACTTTTGACATGCTCCTTCGGCTGGTTGTTTTTTTTTATTTTTAACAATTAAGGGTACAGTTAAGTCCACAGTATCCAGTTCATGCTTCAAACTCACTGCAGCAGATGGCTGAGATCCACCACTGTCTTTCACATTCTCACCTGGCTTCAACTATTAGGTAGACCTATGGTTGAGAATGGGCAGCTCTTAGAGTCAATTTTGGTTCTTTTTATTCAAAATATTTGAATTAAAAATCGAATTTTATTTTTCTAATTCAAAATTTAAATAGTATGGACCAAGAATTGAAAATTTGGACCTACTTATTCTCATCCCTATGTGAACCTAATCTTTGGAATGCGTGGTATTCACCTCGTGACTAACAGGGGACATTTTCTGACCGAAGGCCATCCATAGTCCTTGCAAAGAATGGCTCGAGGGACCGTTGAGAGTAATAATTTCTACAGACTTTTCTTAAAGAAGGAGATTTCATAATGGCTGATTCCGATATATTTTTTTTTTATTAAATCTTTTATTTTTCTGCATAAAAGATAAGCATGTGATTTTTTCATAATAGCTGAAGATCCTATTTCAACAAATAATATTTTTACATGTGGTATCAGAGCATGGTTGAAACTATCATGATTTTTCTTTTAATATAGAGATCAATTTTTTTATGATGTTTTCTGGATTTAATGAAATCTTGATGAAATCATGTCGTAACCGGAGTCCCTGTCTGATAATCGAGATTCCTTCTTAATTGTTGATTTTAAAAAAAAATCCGAAGTCTTTATGGGCCAAAACTCAGTTCTAACAAAATTGAATCCTTTTGAATTAAATTGAAACGGACCAGCAAAACCAATCAATCGAAGCTGGTGGCGCAGTTGGTTAGCGCGTAGGTCTCATAGCTATTGAGTATACTAGGTCGAGAGTTCGAGCCTCTTTCACCCTACTACTCTCTAATTTTTTTTTTTTTTTACTGTGAAATAAAAAAAATCCGGTAAAACTCTAGTTCGAACCTCTGACCTAACGATTGAGGGCACAGGCTTTAGCCAACGAGGCATTTAAAGTGGTGTAAAGTGGTGTAAAAGTCGAGTTCGAACATCTGACCTAACGATTGAGGGCACAAGCTTTAGCCAACGAGGCATTTAAAGTGGTGCGGATGCTGAGCCTTGTATCTGGGATGTATGGGTGTTGTGGCCGTAGAGTCTCACTGTTGTTAACCCTAACCTCCCGTGTCGAGCTATGGCCGATATATATATATATATATATATATATATATATATATATATATATATATATATATATATATATATATATATATATATATATATATATATATATATATATATATATATATATATATATATATAGCCTCAATAAATTATTTTGAGTCTTGACATTCGCTGGTAATCCTCTTTGTTTTATTGGGCTCACTATTTTGTTTAGATGATTACTTTTTGGCCAGCATTTGTTGGGCCGTATGATTTAATGCATGAGCTATTTTTTTCTTTACGATGATAAATTTTATTCTGGGATATTATTTATCTATTTTGAATTGTAGACCGATTTTTCCTTTGTTATTTATCAATCAATATTTGTATTATGGTTAGCATGTTATCACCAAAGTGATATTGCTAAGAAAAGTTATAAATATTGAATTGAATTATGACTTTACAAAATTATTATGGAATGATTATTTGATTATTATGGTTTAACCCAAACGTACACAAACTTTCAAGTAATCATTAAGTTATTAGTATATTGCATTAGTTAATCCAAAGATTGAACGCAGTATTACTAATAAAATTGATTTTCTCAAAGCATTAATGTTGTGATGATTTTATTGCAGTGTTAGTTCCAGTTTCACTTCAGTCGCTAGCTTCTTCTGTTCCAATCTTTAGTGGATCTAATTTCTCTGACTGGAAAGAACAGATCCAAATTTACCTTGGTGTTCTAGATCTTGACTTAGCACTGCGAATTGACAAACCAACTACTATTACTAATACAAGCAGTTCGGAGCAGCGAGGTTTATTTAAGTCATGGGAAAGATTAAACAGATTAAGCATCATGTTTATGCGAATGTGTATTGCGAATAATATTAAGTCAACGCTTCCTCAAATTGAAAATGCAAAGGTATATTTCAAGGCTATGGAAGATCAATTTCGTTTAATGGACAAGTCCCTTGGAGGGAGATTAATGGCTGAATTTACCACCATGAAATTTGATGATAGCCGTAGAATGAATGAGCATGTTTTTGAAATGACCAATCTAACTGCCAGACTCAAATCTCTGGGTATGAATATTGATAAAAATTTCCTTATTCAGTTCATTCTGAATTCCTTGCCTACTCAGTATGGGTCATTTTATATTCACTATAACACTATTAAGGAAAGTGGAATGTGAATGAATTGATGAGTATGTTAATTCAAGAAGAGGTAAGGCTTAAGCAATAAGGACAACATTCAATTAATGTTATGAGTCATAGAGTTAGAAGTAAAGGAAAGAAACCAAAAAAGAGTTTCAAGAAAGATTCATTAAAGGTTGCGGGATCCTCTCATGACAATGGAGCTCGCAAGAAGGAACATAATGGACCGAAATGCTATTTCTGTCATCGTTCTGGGCATTTACAGAAAAATTATCCGAAACGAAGAGCTTGGTTCGAGAAGAAAGGTAAGCTATTGGCTTATGTATGTTTCAAATCAAATATGACACAAGTTCCTTTTAATATATGGTGGATTGATTCTGGTTCTACTGTTAATGTTTCAAATTCGATACAGGGACACCTTTCGATCCAGAACATTAAGGAAAATGAGCATTTTGTAGTTTTGGGAAATGGAACTCAAGTACCAGTTGTTGGTGTTGGAACTTTACGTTTACTTTTAGAGTCAGACCACTGTTTGGACCTATTTGATACTCTTTATATTCCTACTATTTCTAGAAATTTAATTTCCATGTCAAGACTTGATTATGATGGTTATGTTTTATATTTTGAAAATGAGGGTTTCGTTTGTTGAAAAATGACTCATTTGTTGGTTCTGGTGTTTCATCTGAAGGGTTATATAGATTTAATCTTAACAAAAATTTTGCTGAAACACTCCTCACCTTACATCATGATGTTGGAACTAAATATAGCAGAGTTAATGAAAATTCTTCTTTCTTGTGGCATAAAAGACTGGGTCATATATCCAGAAAAATAATGGAAAGGTTGGTAAAAGATGGGATTTTTTCGAATCTTGATTTTACTGATTTCGATGTATGTGTAATTTCATTAAAGGAAAGCAAACCAAACATACAAAGAAAGGCGCTACAAGAAGTGAAAAACTTTTGGATATTGTCCATTATGACATTTGTGGACCTTTCGACTCACCATCTTTTGGTGGAGAAAAGTATTTTATCAGTTTCATCAATGATTTTTTATGTTACGGTTATGTCTATTTGTTGCATGAAAAGTCCCAAGCAATAAATGTTTTAAAAGCATATATTGCTGAAATTGAGCGACAATTAGTCAGAAAGGTGAAAATCATTCGATCAGATAGATGTGGTAAGTATTACGGAAGGTATGATGGAATAAGACAATATCCAAAACCGTTTGCTAAATTCTTAGAATAGTATGATATTTGTGCACAATATACAATGCTTGGTACGCCTCAGCAGAATGGTGTGGCTAAAATGCGTAATCATACTCTTATGGAAATGGTTAGGAGTATGTTAAGTAACTCCTCAGTACCCATTTCATTGTGGATGGAAGCCCTTAAAACAGCTATTTATTTGCTTAACCGGGTTCCTAGTAAGGTAGTTCAAAAAACTCCTTTTGAATTGTGGACAGAAAGGAAAACGAGTTTGAGACACTTTCATATTTGGGGTTGTCCAGCTGAGGCTAGGATATATAATCCACATGAAAAGAAATTGGATTCTTGAACTGTAAGCGTGTATTTTATTGGTTACCCAGAAAAGTACAAAGAGTATAGATTTTATTGTCCTAACCATAGTATGAGAATTGTTGAAACCGAAAATGCCAGATTTTTTGATAATGGTGAAATTAGTGGGAGTGATGTATCACGTAATGTGATCATCGAAGAAGTTCGGGTGCCTATCCTGATACCTGGAACTTCAACAGAAATTGTTGTTTCTCCAGTTGTCGTACAATATGATAACATTGAACAACAATCTAATGATCAGTCACTCCATAATGAGAATATCACTAATGAATCAATTTCAGAACAGTCACAAGGAATAGCATTAAGGAGATCTCAAAGAGAAAGGAGATAACGTATTTCAGATGATTATTTGATATATTTGCAAGAATCTGATTATGATTTAGGGATAAGTAAAGATCCGATTTCATTTTTACAAGCCATTGAAAGTAGTGATTCTGAAAAGTGGATCAATGCCATGAATGATAAGTTGAAATCAATGGAACAAAATGAAATTTGGGACGTCGTTGATTTGCCTGAAGGCTTTAAAACAGTAGGGTGTAAGTCGGTCTTTAAGACCAAATGCGACTGTAATGGCAATATTGAACGATATAAAACTAGACTTGTTGCAAAAGGTTTCACTCAAAAGGAATGTGTTGATTACAAGGAGACGTTCTCTCCTGTATCAAAGAAGGACTCTCTTAGGATCATAATGGCTTTGATGGCTCATTTCAATTTGGAGTTATACCAAATGGATGTGAAAACTACTTTTCTAAATGGGAATTTAGATGAAAAGGTTTATATGGATTAACCCAAATGTTTCTTGATTAAAGGAAAGGAACATATGGTATGCAAATTAAAGAAGTCAATTTATGAACTTAAACAAACTTCCAGACAATGGTATCTTAAGTTTAATGATACCATACCATTGATCGGTGTATATATCTAAAGGTCAGTGGGAGCAAATTTATTTTCTTTATTCTATATGTTGACGTCATATTGCTTGCCAGTAATGATTTTGGTTTATTGAATGAAACCAAGAGATTTCTTTCTATGAACTTTAAAATGAAAGATATGGGTGAGACAATTTATGTGATAGGAATAGAAATATTTCTTGATAGATCACGTGGATTGTTAGGGTTGTCTCTGAAGGAATATATCGATAAAGTTCTTGAAAGATTTCATATGGTTAATATGCAGCCACTCCTGCTCCTATTTGTAAAGGAGATAAGTCCAGTGAAAAAAGTTGTCCACAGAATGCATTAGAAAAGAAAGGAATGGAAAATATTCCTTATCCATCTGTTGTTGGAAGTTTGATATATACTCAAACTTGTATAAGACCGGACATTAGTTTTGCAGTTAGAATGCTTGGGAGATACCAAAGTAATGTTGGAATGAAGCATTGGAAAGCTGCAAAGAAGGTTTTAAGATACCTGAAGGGAAGAAGACACTATATGCCCACGTATCGAAAATCTGATCAGTTGGAGGTGGTTGACTACTCTGACTCTGACTTTGCTGATTGTATTGATAGTCGAAAGTTAACTTTTGGTTACTTGTTCCTATTAACTGGAGGAGCAAATCATGGAAAAGCGCCAAACAGACTATCATAGCAACATCTACTATAGAAACTGAGTTTGTGGTATGATTTGAGGCTACAGTTCATGCTTTATGGTTGCGGAATTTTATCTCGGGACTTGGAATTGTCAACAACAATGCAAGACCGCTGAGAATGTATTGTGATATTCTGCAGCAGTCTTTTTTTTTCCAAGAACGACAAATACTCTAATGACACTAAGCATATGGAGCTCAAGTATTTAGCCGTTAAGGAGAAAGTTCAGAAACAAACAGTGTTTATAGAATATGTTAAGACTGAGCTCATGATTGCAGATCTTTTGACTAAAGGATTAGCACCAAGGACATTTAAGGAATATGTTGATCGCATGGATCTTTGTTGCAATCTCTGAGGGATGTTTGTGAATCTTTATATTTTTGTTCTATAACATTTATAGAGATATCACTAATTGTGTTTCTGATATTTTTCCTGCCTACTATCAATTACGTAATTATGAAAATGGATTATTGATGACAGGAATCGTCTTTAACAAAGACATTATAGGGACATTATGGTTACTTCCTATTATGAATTATAATTAAATAATTTACTAGCATGTAGTGCATGGAAGGGAAAATGTCGCTTTATTGATATTTACCGCTATGACTCATGTTGGTAAGTTATTTAATTATGATATTATTGTAATCTCACAAAAGTGCAAATAAGCTAATGTTCTGTGCATATTATGTTTAGCTTATCAATCCAAATAAGTGTTATTCATATTGGCCAAGTTGGAGAATGTTAAAATATGTTCCACATGAAAATGGTAGTATGGACATTATTTGGATTTAACAAGATAAAGTGATTATTTGGATTTGAAAAGATATGCACGATTGAGAGATAATAGAGGAGTTGTATTCCTATTTACTTACTGTTATGGGGAGTAGGATAAGTGTTATATATTAAACGTAGGAATTGTCCTCTCTATCCACGTTTTTCAATTTGATCAAATTATCCCATTGATTCTGGTGAAGCAAAAAAAAAAGGAGTTAAGTGAGAAATAATTTTTATAGGCTTTTCTTCAAGAAGGAGATTTTATAATTGCTGATACCGGTATGTTTTTTTTATTAAATCTTTTATTTTCGGCATAAAAGATAAGTATGTGATTTTTTATGATAGTTGAAGATTCTATTTCAACAAAATAATATTTTTACAACCGTGACATGGTCAGCATTAGCTGGCATTGTGTGTAAGCAGGCACAATCCTGCCAAACCTTCGAAGAGCTTACTCCTGTTCTAATCTTTGTTCTGAAGGCTGCCAGTGGTACACCTTGCTTTTTGGAAATGATTCTGAAGGGAAATTCTATTTAAGTCCTTCACTTTGTTCATCCAGTCCACTTTACTCTTTCATCATATACTCAATTTTGAAATCTAAAACTTTTACTCACTTAGCCCATCACTTTTTCAATCCTTACTCCTCTTTTCTCCCAGCTCTTTTTTCTAAATTTTTTTAACAAAAAAAAAAAAAAATTAGAGAAGGAGGGGGAGGAGGCAGCTAAGAGCGAGGAGATAGACAGAGGAGAAGGGGAGAAGGCGACGGAGGAGGGAGAAGGGAGGAAGAAGGCGAAGGAGGAGGGGGAGTAGGCGGAGGAGTCCTCCCTCATTCCCACTCCTCCCCTCCTTGGGCTGTGTTGAATGGAAAGAATTATTTCATCATTACAACCATCATCACCACCTTCCCTTTCGAACTCTCCCATAATATCTTAATCTATATTTTTACTCTCCAAATATATATATAGTCATTGCCGACTGTCGAGAAAAGATGATTATCTAATGAAAGTTTCCAAAAAAAAAAGAACCTGCAAATGTGTACAGATTATATATATATATATATATATATATATATATATATATATATATATATATATATATATATATATATATATATATATATATATATATATATATATATATATATATATATATATATATATATATATATATATATTTATATATATCTCATAATTTGCATTAGTTATTATTAGCTAAGTAGACTGTATATAAATTATAATGAGTTGGAAACAGTCCGGTACAAATTAGCTTTTCTTTACCATTAAAAACTAAATTGAAGATAGTATTTGAGATATAACAATGGGTGGCAGGCAACCGGGCTGTGCCCGGCGCGGGCACGGGTGTGCCGGGCCTTAGGCATGGCACGTCCGCTCGGGCACAGGCCCGAGCATGGCATGCGAGCACAGTCCGTCGGGCACGTGCCATGCCCATGCCTAGCCGCGTCGGGCCAATTTTTTTCTTTTTTCTTTTTAACTTACAATTTTGGTTAGTAAGTTAATTAAGTTAGTTAATTTAATTTAGTAAGTTTAGTTGGTTCTAACAAGTAAAAAAGATTTTGAAAATAAAATTTTATTATATGGAATCTCATTACATTGACAAAATAATTTTATAAAACTCTTTGGAAATCATACAAAACCCAAATAGAATGGAGAGAACCTTAGCTGTCACCCTTAACTTGTTCTTAGTATTTTTTCCAACAGAATTATGAGTTTTAAAAAAATTACATGAAAAAAATTACAATTATAGAATTCGAATGAAAAAAAATTACAATTGTGAAGAGGAAAAAAAATATTGACTTAATAGTATAGAAACCTTTAATTTTCATTCTTCTTTGGATGAGTTATCTTGCTCTAATTCGTTAGATCTTTCTTGATCGCTGTCTTCAGCGTCGAGTTAGTCCTTCATACAAGCACATATCTTTAATGTGTTTGCTACTATTAAGCTACTCGACTCCGTTAGCACTCTACTATCTGAACTGAAAATAGACTCCAATGTTATTGTGGACAATGGAGAAATTAGTAGATCATGGACCATGTTGGAAAGCACATGAAATATTTTCTCCTGTGACTTTCACCAGACCAAAATATCAAAATCTTCATAATGGTCAGGTGATAAATCATATGCATTGGCTCTTTCTAAATAATAGTGAAGTTCATTGAAAGACCTACTAGATTACTTAGGGCTTTTACGGTGGAATGCAGATGACATTATTAGTTTTTAACTTTCTTTAATAGTGGGTTGCTTCGTATTTTGTAATTTATCATCATACATATCTTCATATATATGGTACATAATATCTAAACAAGTTTTAATATCAATAACTAAATCGTGAACATTATTTGTATAATACATATTTGTATAAAATAAATCTATTAAAATTTTCATTCCATCTAATTTACAACATGGATCTATAACGGTTACAAAATATAGTAAGTATGGAAAATTTCTAAAATATTTCCTAAATATAATTTCCATAGGCTTTACAATATCTTCAAGAATAGGGTTCTTCTTATTTTCATTAAAAACCAAACTAATTTTAGTTAATTAATAAAGTGCAATGTACGTAGTTGGGTAGTAAGTGCCCGAAAGTGTTTTAATTGTATTTTCAAATTTACTTAAAAAAATTACAAATGCAATTCAAATGATTACATTCATTAAAATCTAAACTACAAGATTGTAATTCCATTTCATTAAATATATTTACTACATCTTTATATTTAATTAGTTCATCTAATATTTTAAATATAGAATTCCATCTTGTTCTTACATCTTGGGAGAAAAATTTGACTGACATTTTAAAGTTCTTGCATATTTGTTTAAATATTTGTCTGTTTAGCCCACTACATTTTATAAATGGTATTGTATTCCTAAGTTTAGGAACACAAATTAATCACTACATATTAAATGATAATCACTTACCATTCTTAATACATCTTACACACACAAATTAATTATGTGCCAAAAACACCTAATATTAAATAATTTGCCATTTAAAATCAGTTTAATAATATTTTTTAAAATTTCTATTGCGGTCGTATTTTCAGAAACATTATTGCAAGAGATAGAAAAAAATTTCTTTCTAATCCGAACGTCGAAAAAAATGCTTATTTAGTAAGAATTATGATAAATTATGTGCATCGTGTAGAAATTCAAATATCCTAAGCCCTATTTTTTTTTGTATTATCCAATCTTGATCTATATAGTAGGCCGTTACACATAAATAATTACCATTTAAGGCTACCCAACAATCGGAGGTTATTTCAAATCTATAATTTATCGGAGTTAAAATGACAATTAAAGTTTGCTTCTTATCTTTATATACTTTTATAATATCAAATTTACATATTGAATGTGGGAGTTTTTTAAATTCAGAGTTATGTGTCGTTGTTATAAATTTTTTAAATTTTAGGTTTTCGGCTATGGAGAAGGGTTGATCAGTATGCACTATATATGTTTTTAATTGTTCTCTACCGAATATAGAATTATATTTAAAAATTCCTAAAATTTCTCCATATTTTGTTTAATTGTGTTTGTTATGGCTCATTTGATGAGTATGATTTTTCTAAATATCTTTTAAGATGACCCATTCTACTTCTTTTAGGGAAGAAGTATGGTCTTTGACATGCATCTAACTTTCCTAACACTATTTTCTATAATTTTTTTAAAGTAATTACATATATTCGATTTTGAAGTCATACGATATTGTGGTTTCGGCGGTCTCTTATATAGGTATATTAGAGGACTCTATATTTTCGTATGACTGTGATGCAATTGGTACTTGTGGAGCATGTTCTAATAGTTTACAAAGACTTCGGTATTTTTTATTTGATTAAAAAAGAGGAAAAAAAAACTACCTGCATCTTGAGAGGAAGACGAGTATGGATCCATTTTTTAAAAACCACGAAAAACTGAATAAAAATAAAATCAAAATATAAATACCTCAATCCCGCAAGCCGAAAGGAGAGCTTGAGAGTTGAGGGTTGAAACCGAAAATTACTTCTCGATGCTTGAGAGTTGAGAGTTGAAGCCGAAAATTGATTGCTCAGGAGATCTCCTGTTAATGCCTGCTCTTAAGTCTTGAATTTTGATGGAATATGTATGAAGTTTTGTTGGAGAATTTTGTATTTGAAAATATTAGAGAGAGTTGAAAATTGAAAAGAGATTGAAAATTGTGAGGAAGAATGAAATTAGAGGAAGGAGGGGATATTTATAGGAGGGAGAAGAAGTTTTTTTTTTTGCAAAAAAAAATTGCAAACGATCCCCCCAACAGCCATTTTGACCGTTGAGGGGTAAAATTTGCAAATTTCTTTTGCAAAGAACCCCAACGGGTACTTTCATAGCTGTTGTTGCAAAACACATCCCTCAATGGTTATAAATGGCCCTTTAAAACAAAATTAAAAAATAAAAACCCGTGTTGTCCCGTGTGTGGTACGTGCCGGGCCCGACGGCCTGACCACCTCAGCTTGGGCACGGCCGGAGCCGAGGTAGCATGCCTAGGCATGCCGTGCTAGGCATGTGCCGGGCTGGATTCGTCTGGCGCATTTGCCATCCCTAAACAGGTCATCAAAACCCTATGAGTTGTATTAATAAGAACTTCATGAAACTATGCCAGCAGTTATGGTATGTCCCTCACTCATTAGGGTAGTACAAAATAAAAAATAACTAAGACAACCATGGCTGCAAACAACATGCATTGATCGCGGAAGGCTGGTGTCCAATCTCATGTTGGCCTGTTCTCCGATATCTGGGTCTCCATGTCCTTAGCCATGGGAGAATTCAAGTCCAAGAATGGTCGGAGGTCCAATTTTCTATGGGGTCTTTATGAATTGATTTCCCTGCTCTTTCATCCTCTCCTGATCATAGTCTATCAAGTCTGTCAAAAAAAATAAGATCAAATGATATCTGAAAACAACATGAACTAAATGAATTAGGATAGTAATTATTAAAAATTTGATTGTTCCTCTCCCGCACATTCCGCAGGAATTGCAGCGATATCCACCGGATGCATACTCCAACTATCCCCTCTATCTTTGCTTATCCTAATCTATGCTCAACTAAACGGTTACAATAATATTATATAACTTACTCTATTTATATTTGTTTCTTATTCTAAAGTTTTGGTTCGGATTCCAATATTTGGTTTTACTAATTTAACAGATATAATAGTACCGACATGCACGCTAACTTTCACAAATTTTTAACTAAATTTTTTTTTATTGAATGTCTCTTTTAATTTTTTAGATGCATACTCCATCTTCTGTCAGGTTTCTAGAAGAATTTTTCATGGATTTTTGTGGGATTATTTTTACTATTTCTTTCAAATTTTCTATGAGCTATTGTGCCGAAAATTCAACCCTCCAGTATTCATCCATCATTACTACCGTCTCCAATCCAAAGAAGCATTCTCTACCGTTTTATTTGTTCTAATTTGAGTCAATCTTATTAATTTATTTCAGATTTGCAAAGATATTTAGATTGAAATATGTGTTTTTAATACTTTTATCTTTTTTTCCTACTAAAACGAATTCTTTTCTACAAATCTCTTTAAACCTCAATGTTTTTTGCAAAAACAGGTGATTTTTCCATTACCATTGAATAGAGAAAAATTACAGATTATCAAAATTTCTCTTTTTCTTTTTTTGATTACAATGAAAAAAAATTAAAGAAACAAAAAGAGAGGACTTATAAATTGTCACACTCTTTTTACAAAACATCGTGAGATTCGAGACAGTTATGGGAATCGGCTCTTTTCTTGTTGACGATCTGACGTCAATGGTTAGAAGCGAACTCGTTCTTATTCTCTTTTGTTCTTGGAGGAAGCACAAAATTCTTGCCCATGAGAAAGATCTGACCAAATGTCTTTTTTCTCTGTCGGTCCCAAAGTTTAAGGCTCTCACGCGTAACTTGAATTACCAAAAGGTTTTATTTTTCTCTGCCGGTCCCAAGGTTTCAAGACTCTCGCATGTAACTTGAATTGCCACAGATCGTTTATGAGTTCTCTTGAGGGGTATTTAAAGGCCTCCAAGTTGTTGAAGAGCTTTATTTATAGATAGAATCGAGATATGGTTTCCTTTTAGATAGAATCGAGATCTCTTTACAATCTTGATAAGATATTCGAATCCTCTCTTAATTTGATTTGCTCCAGATTCATTGTATTGAGTCCTGTTTCTGCACCCAAAAAATAATTAGGGTTTAATTAGAATTTGTAGAATTATTAAACTCAAATAAAAATTAATTTAGAATTCTTCATCCAAAATTAATTAAACTCAAATTAGAAAGCTCAAAGAGAATTAGTTAAGAATCCTACACCCAAAAATTAATTCGAATCTGTTTAGAATTCGGGTCTAATCAGAATTTGCAAAATATCTTAAGACAGAGCCAAAATATATTGCGTGCGAGAAAGAGAGAAATTTACTGTGCGAAACGGGACAACCTAGTAGGGCAAGCAGGCACCCGAGGTCGGCCTGGCAAGCCCCGAGGACGAGGTTGGCCTAGCCAGCCTCGCGGACACGAGGCTGGCTTGGCCAGGTTTTTATTATTTTTTTTGGACTCGGATTTTAGATTAGGACTCGAACTCAGATTTTAGACTCGGATTTTGGATTCGGACTCGGACTCAGATTTTGGATTCGGATTTGGATTAGTGCGGAGATAATTTTTCTCGCTCTATAAGACCCCCTCCAAAATTTTCAAAATTTTATTTCACCTATAAATTTTGAAATACTTTGTATTCTTGTTCGAACTTGGTCTTCCACACTTGGATTGTACACTTTAAACCTAACTGTTTAATGTATCCAATGAAACTTACTAAGGATATGGTATTATCATAGTTAGCCGAGTTTTGTTAATCATTGTGAAGTTGACTTGCCTAGCTAACAAACAAAGCCTTGTTTGTTTATGTTAGAATTACAAAATCATAGACAAAAATATGACTGACATACCTATGGAGTAATCATTTTGAAAGTGATGGATAGATTTAACGGAATTGGTGGATGGAAAATAGAACTTGCTAAATGAGAGAAGGTGCCTTAGCGAGCTAAGTGTTTTAAATATGATGTGACTCATTTGGGTTGACAAATAGAGCCAATGGCTCACCTGGCTGACAAAAAGAGCTGGTGTACTTTCGAATTGGGATTGAAGAATCATGAGCAGAGGTGTTCAGAAAACGTACTCATAGAACTTTTGTAGAGATATACTGTTAAGCATATCAAGATTGCTTGGCATGTTTAACGGGATACTTCTCCCCTTTGCCTTTTCAACATCAGGCTGTTTCTATCCTCAGTATGATAAGACTGTCGAGAATTTTAGCTTCCTCTTGTCCCTTGCCTCGAGGGCGCTGGGCTGTTCGCACATTCTTTCTTATCATAATGGGCATCTTTTCAATAGATTGTTAGAGTGTAACCGGGTGAGGATCGAAAACTATGGACAGAGGTGTTTAGAAAATGTACCTATGGGGTCTTGGCAGAGGTGTTCAGAAAACGTATTAAGAGGTTTCGGCAGAGGTGTACTGTTAGACATACCGATGGGGTCTCAGCAGAGGTGTTCAGAAAATGTACTGAGATGACCAGTTAGGGTTGAAAACTATGAGCAAAGGTGTTCAGAAAATATACCTATGAGTTCTTGGCAGAGATGTTCAGAAAACGTACAAAACAGTTTCGGCAGAGGTATACTATTAAACATACCGATGGAGTCTCAGTAGAGGTGTTCAGAAAATGTACTGAGGTGATCGGTTAGGGTCAAAAAATCATGAGCAGAGATGTTTAAAAAATGTTCCATGGGATCTTTGCAGAGGTGTTCTGAAAACGTACTTTGGGTTTCGGCAGAGGTGTACTGTTAAATATACCGAGATTATTGGATTTATGTTATCGAGTAGCTTGTCTAGATGACAGATAGAGCCGGTGACTCACCTAGTTGACGGACAGAGCCGGTGATCATGTTGGAAGTCATATGGTGTATTATTTGTGTGATTGTTCAAATCGTACTGTCAGCGATAAGATCTTAACATGACAGGTTCAATTATTTTTTAGATGAGATGGTTTTGAATCTCATTGTTAGATATAAAAGTTTAATGTAACAAATTTGTGGGATTTTTAGCAAACCCCCAACTATTAACGGATTTAAGATGCTTTTATCAATCGCTGTTTGCGTTGGGCCAGCCATGCTATTCCCCTCAGCATGATGAGTTGTCGAGGATTTTGTTTTCCTCTCCCCTTTACTTTTGAAGCATTGGGTGGTTCATACTTTTTCCTCAGCATGAAGAGTTGTCGAGAATTTGAATTTCTCTCCTCTTTTCTTTTGAAGCATTGGGCTATGAGTATCCTTATAGGATGACGTTATGACAAACTTGTTATGGAAATTTTAGCAAACCCCCAGTTATGAATAGATTTGATATGGCTTTACTAATCACCGTTTGTGTTAGGTTAGCCATACTATTTCCCTTAGCATGATGAGTTACGAGGATTTTGTCTGGGCTTAGATGCCAAACGTTCCCTCTCCCTTTTACCTTAGTTTCTATAGGGTGATCGATTTCATACTCTTACGCCCAGTATGATAGGGTTGGTGAGAAATTTTTGATTTCTCTTTCCGTTGCTTTTAACAGCATTGGGCGGTTGATTCATTAGCCTTCCCTTCATTTTGTTAAGATGGCTAGATGTAATATTCTTCAAGAAGTTGTCGTTGATAGACATTATCATCCTGTCGCCATCTTGATTGATTAGATAATAGGCTCCAATTGAGTAGACGGTTTCTACTACAAAAGGTCCTTCCCACTTGGGTTCGAATTTCCCCTTAGTCTTGTGGGTTAGGATTATTGGTCTTTTGATGGCCAAGACCAAATCTCCTTCTTTTGAAAGTTCTTCGTTTAACCTTCTTGTTAAACGCCCTTGAGATGTGCACTTGGTAAAACTTGATTTGTTGCATTGTCTTCAGGTATTTTTCATCCTAGACCTCTAATTATTTGAGTCGTTTTTGATATTTTTTCTCAGTCGTCATCTTTGTAGCTAAAGCTACCCGCAGAGATGGGACTTGGATTTCCAGTGGAAACACGGCTTCACAACCATATACCAAATAAAAGAGTGTAGTTTTGGTCGGGGTTCGCACTGCAGTATGGTAAGCCCACAAACACTCGCCTAATCTTTCATCCCAATCACGGTGACTCGAAGAGGCGAACTTTTGTAGAAGCTTGACAATAGTCTTGTTAAAAGGTTCGGCTAATCCATTGGCTGCTAAATTATAACCCGTTAAAACCACATCTTAAATTCTGAACTTGCTACAGAACTTCATGAAGCCTTGACTAATGAATTGAGGCCCATTGTCATGGATGATTCGTCGGGGCACACCGAAGCATTAAATTACATGGTGTTCGATGAACTTGACCACATTTGCTGTCTTCACTTCACTCATGGGAACAATTTCTGTCCATTTTGAAAAGTAGTCGGTTATCGCCAATATAAACCGATGTCCTTTGGAGGATGGCGGAGTATTGGCCCGATAACATCCATTCCCCATGTCTTGAACGGCCAACTGAAAGTTGACGTATGCAAGTCCTTTGGAGGTTGGTGTATGAAATTATCATGGACCTGACAAGCATGGCAACGCTTTGCATATGCCATTGCGTCTGTAATCATCTTGGGTTAGAAATATCCTGATTTTATAATGCAGTCCCAGAGTTTTGGCCCAGACTGGTGGGCCTCGCAGGTTCCGTCATGAGTCTCCTTAACCACCTCCTGAGCTTCACTTTTTGACAAGCAGTGAAGTAGGATGTCGTCATGGGATCTTCGATTTGGAGTTTGGAGCATGGCATTGTAATAAAATCTTGAGGCCTGTTTTTTTATGGAAGCGGCTTTTTTAGGATCCTCCGGGAGGATGCCATGCAACGTATAGTCCACAAGTCGAAAACACTAGTCTCGTGGCTCGAATTTTAATTTTATTCCAACTTGATTTGCTTCGTCTACTTCCATGATTGCTTTTGGAAGTAGGAGCTCACGACTTCCAATGGTAACATGCTTAGTTGACCCTCTTGGTACAACAAGGGTCACAACCAATGATGCAAGAGTATTGGTGTATGCATTCTCATATTTTGGCACATGATCAATATAAAATTCTTCGAACTTATTTGCTAGTCCCATTGCTGTTTGAGATATTGTATGGGAATTTCATGCTTTACTTCATATTCTCCAGTCATCTGGTTAACGACTAGTTTTGAATCACCATATGCTTCGAGATGCCTCACCCCCAATTGCCAAGCTATCTGGAGGCTAGTGATAAGGGCATTGTACTCTGTTGTATTATTTGTGTAGGGTCTGGTTAACGAGTATCCTTGGGGTACTGCGTGTTTATGGGGAGATACTAGGACGACCCCCACACCGGCAGCATCTCTTCTTGTAGCCCCATCAAAAAACAGTTGCCACATATGCTCTTTTGTGAGCACATTAACTTTCGCGGCTTCATCTGGGATGTCAGTTTGGAGTTTAAAATTTTCTGGAACTGGGTGCTCGGTGAAAAAGTCTGCTATGGCTTGATCTTTCGTCACTTTCTGAGACACGAAATGCATATTGTATGGAGATAATAATAACACCCAATTGGCAAGCCGGCCATTTAATGATCCCGGCTTAGTCATGAAGAATTTCAGCGGGTTTACTTGAGAAATGACATGCATCGTCTGGCCGACTAGATAGTGTCGTATCTTTTGAACCGCGAACACTAGCGCTAGGCATTCTTTTTCAATTGTATTGTACCGATGCTCCACACCAATCATTGTCTGGCTCAAATAGTAAATTGCCTACTCCTGGTCTTGATCATTATGTTGTGCCAATAGAACCCCTAGGACATGTTCCAGTGCTCGCATATAGATCAGAAAAGGATTCCCTGAAACAGGTGCTATTAACACAGGTGGCTTTGTGAGGTATTCTTTAATATCCTCAAAAACACGTTGACAATCTTCATTACAGACGAAAGAGACTCCCTTCTTCATTAACTTTGAGAATGGTTGGTACTTCCCTGACAGATTTGTTATGAACCGTCGAATATATGCCAGCTTGCCTTGGAACTCCCAAAGTTCCCCCAAGTTTTGCAGTGGCTGCATTTCTTTTATTGCCTTGACCTTATCAGAGTTAAGGTGGATTCTCTTCGGCGTAACAACAAATACCAAGAACTTCGCGCTTGATACTCTAATAAAGACTTGGTAGGATTCATCTTCAGTTGATACTTTCTCATGATATCAAATATAACCCTCAGATCTTGCAAGTGATTTTCTTTCTTCTTATTCTTAACGATGAGATCATTCACATAACACTCAACAGTTTTACATAAGTGTTCTTGAAAGATGACACTCATAGCTTGTTGGTAAGTAGCACCGGCATTTTTCAATCTGAAGGGTATTACTGTGTAGTAGTATATTCTGAGCGGTGTTCTAAACATTGTGTGTTTCTCATCTTTTGGATACATTTTGATTTGGTTGTATCCCGAGAAACCATCCATGAAGGACAACCACTCAAATCCACACGTGTTATCAATCATGACATCCATGATGAGGAGTGGAAATTCATCTTTTGGGCATGCAACATTGAGATCTCGGAAATCTATGCATATTCTTATCTTGCCATTCTTTTTGGGCACCGACATGATATTTGCCACCTAGTTAGGGTGTTACTTTTCGCGGATGAATCATGAGTCTATTAATTTCTTCACTTCAGACTCTATGGCTTCTATCAATTCTGACTTGAAACACCTTTGTTGTTGCTTTACAGATTTAGCATCCGGCTTAATGTTGAGTTGGTGCATGGCAACCTGTGGGTCCAAGCCGGGCATGTCTTCGTAGCTCCATATGAAGACGTCAATGTATTCTCTTATAAGGGACATGAGATTCTCTTTCTCTTGAGGAGTGATACTCTGACTTATGAAGATGGGTTTTAGGTTTTCTTCAGTCTTCATATTGACCTGAACCACTTTGTCTTCAGTTGGCGGTTGTTGCTGCTCAAACTGATATCTCATTGGATATCCATGTGTTGTGCCCAAGTATCATCTGGTTCTTCATGGCTTACTGAAACCATGTTTGCAGCAAATACCGAAATCAGAATCCCACTCTATTATTTCTTTAGGATCTTCTGATTTAGTTGAGCCTATATGCTCTCTTTCAGAGGATTCGGAAGTAGTTACATATCCCAACTCCCTGCAGATTTTATGGTAGTAATCAGGGTTATTTCCTTGTGGGACAAATGAACGTAGAAGGTTTCGTCGTCCTCTTCTGAAATTTAATCAATGTTTATGATTGAAATCATAACTCAGTTTCTTCATCATTCAGTGGGAAATTGATTTGTAATGACCAAATTGAGGTGCCACTTGATCATCGTTTTAGCTATTTACGCCTGGCTAGGGCCGCGACTCAACTTGACCGAATATTATCAGCTGTTGGTCTGGCCATCGAGCGGGCACCTCAAAAGTAGCCCCGTCTGTGTTGTGAATTTTGGTCTGTTCAGTTAACGACGACCATATTGGTAGATGGAATGTTGCTAAAGCATCCCACTCGGATATGCTACCTACTTCTGTGCTCGTACAAGATGGAGTAGAATCCAAAGCAACAACAGGAACATAAACAAAACCTATATTTTCATTAATAATCCATTCGTCCGCCTCATCAGCGGCATTCGTTACATCAAAATCATTAATATTGATTACAAGAGGATTTATCTCGAACTCGCAGTCTTCTTCATCTGATGGCTCAGGCTTAGTGTTTGCTTCGTTGCCACTGTCGTAATCCCCTTTGGCATTGTTTACTGATTCTGTGGACGCCTCTGCTGTATCTCTATATAGCATGGCATCCGTGAAATATTTCTCTACTCCCTTAAAGAGCTGCTTGTCGGCAATCAGCATATAGACTATCTCCTAATCATCGTAATATTTCATGTATTGCTAGAGAGTAGAGGGCACCACCATGTTGGAGTGAATCCAGGGATGTCCTAGAAGAATGTTGTAAGAGGTGTCGGCATCGATGACATAACATGTCGTCTCGGACTTCACACTTCCAATCTGGCAGTGAAGCTGGATCTTTCCCAAGGGATGACTTCCATTGGAGTTGAAGCCAAAGATGGAGGTGTTGGTAGGGGTCAGTCGGCTAACTGAGAAACCAAGCATCTGCATTAATCTCTTTGGGATGATACTTAAGGCGGACCCCGGGTCAATGAGAATTCGGTCTATTTTAAGAGAGCCCATGTATCTTGTATAATACAAGGGTCTATTATGCTTAAAGTTTTTGACCTGCATGTCATTTGGTGAGAAGATAATGCATGGAACCTGCCTCTCCACTTGGTTGCAGTGAGGGCAAGATTCCTCTGTGTTCACAGATGGCTCTGTAATTTGAGCCGAAAAGGTTTCTGAGTCAGCCAGAGCTTTTCTCAACGTGTCTCTGGTTGTCTTGGAAAATCGTAACAACTCGTAAAGAGTTTTGTGGGCCGAGATGTTGGCAAGCTGAGCAAGCACATCGAATTTAAATAGCACACCAGCTGCCTCACTATCCTTTCTTGTCCCCTTCTGGAAGCGGAACTCATTCTGCTTGGAGGGTGGATCTTCATTCGTCGCGATGGGTTCGTCAGATCGCGCTTTGGAGTAATTTTTGAGATAGCTTCTCCCCAAGCAAGTTCCTGACGGGCTTGCCTCATCATGATGAGTGGCCAAAGCCGATGCCTATGTCTCATAGTCGGTTAATATATTTGCTTTATCGTGGTCTTCCTCGATGATTACAAAAATCACATGACAAGTTTTCCCTTTACTCAGCTTCTGTTTATTCGATGAAGACCATTGCTCATCGTTTAAAAGATCCAGATGTACCCACATAATTTCACCTTTCTTTGTGGTGATTGGGAGAGTCATTTTTCCTTCGTATTATGTAGGTTGTGATTAACAAGCACTATCTTTCTGGTGCTTTCCAGCAGGCACCGGAGACACTCCGATGAAAAATTCATTAGTTTCAACCGTTAGAGTGACTGCGTTGACCATCACCCTTTTCTGTTCCGACTTTAGCGTGATTACTTTGGTTTTGATTAGTGCTTGGATTTTTCTTTTTAATGTGTAGCAGTCCTTCGTAGCATTCCCCAAGTTCTGATGACAGAGGCAATACTTGGAATCGTTGGTCTTCCATGCTTCCTCTGGCCTTGGATTGGAAGGAAACTGGAGCATCCCCTTCCTGTTGAGCAAATTGAATAATGTCACTGTTTGCTCGTATTTGAAGTCATAGACGGGTGCAGGGTATTGCTTGGATGCCTCTCTCTTTTTGATTTTTGGGCTTCTGTTGCGGAGGTATTCCTACTGCCATAGACTCTTTTCCTTTCGGTCGGGAGCTTTGGGGATATTGCCTTCCTACCGGGGCACTCCTTGTGAAGCATTGTTCTCCCAAGCGACGAATGAGGTCTTCAGCTAGTTCGCCTTACTTAACTAGCTCTTTTCAGCTCTTAGATTTAACAACTCCCATCTTGACCAATATCTTGGTCTGAAGGTTGTTCTTGTAAGTCTCCACCAATGTCTCCTGCAACATGCCATGCGGGCATCACATCAATGTCTCGCGGAAACGCTTGATGAAGCTTTTAACCATCTCACCCTCTCTTTGCTTATTTGCTAGAAGAGAGTGAATGGATATTTTGGTGTCATCTTCGAAAAAGTGAGCTAGGAACTCCCTTTCCACGTCAGACCAGGCATTGATGGTTCTCGGGGGCAACGGCATAAACCAAGTGATGCAGGGCCTTGTAGGGTACTTGCAAAAATTTTTGTCATCACTGGGTCATTGCTTATGAGATGGCCGGTCTGCGAAAGGAAATAGTACATATGTGGGTTCGGGGATCCGTTTCCATCATATGACTCTAGCTTGAGAGGCTTATACTTTGCTAGAAACGAGACGGACTCCCACTCTATCGGGTAGGGTCTCGTAATCCTTATTTCTTGAAGTCCTTTGAGATTTCTATCTGGCTTTAAAGCTTTGTCATTCTTTCGGCGTGAGGATAATGAAGTATTCTTCCTCACTACTTTTTCTCCAGTGTTCATCCTTCTTAATCTTGTCATGGTTGGATTCGTTTCATTCTTCTCTTTATTAGTTTTATTACAAGAGGAAGAACTCCTGCTCTGTCCTTTGTGTTCTTTGGATTGTCTTTCCAAGACCTTTGGAAGCATTGCCTTGAGGTTCTCAATGCTTTTTTGTTGCTCCTGGATGTGGTGTTCTTGTGCCACAATCCTCTGTCTCATCTCCTCGGCAGCTCGACCATATGAACTGTCCCTCTACTGGAACGAGAGGAAGCATGCGAGCTCGGCATTGTTATGGCCAAGTGATCGCTAAGCTAGTCATATTCCTCATCAAAGCCCCCAACCAATTTTTTGTGATCGCAGGGAACTATCACACCTGTCTTGAGGCGTGTGTGATGAGAGGTCTCCTCTACGATGGTATCAGAGACATATCCTTCGGCGGCTGGCTTCTTACTTTTATTCACCATAATTGATGTGAAATTGGGCAATTCTTCATCTGAATCAGAGTCTCGCCTCTGTAGTAGTCTTCTCTTCGGAATGTGAGGTTCCAGTACTGACAATCGGTTGAATACCGATGTTCTCTGGGCTTCAAAATGGCAGTAAGTCAAAACTGCGGTGATTAATTTTTTGTAGTAGCATGACCATTGGGGCTGTGTGACTTCCTTTCTGTTCGTGAGATACCACCATAAATCTGGAGTTTCTTCACGCGGTACTGATATAACCATCTTTTGGGGATAAAGCCTACTTCTTGAGTGATGTCTTTTTATCCAGACAGATGGTTCCGAGAAATCGTGGAGGTTATACTTGTCAACCTCCAGTTTGGTTTGATATTCATCATTAGTTTTGATATATTTTGTATGAATCTGCCGGATAGGCTGACATTTTTTTGTTCTTATGCGAGATTGAGATTTAACTCTTACCTCGCGCAATGGAGGACCCTCGCATGTTGGTGGCACCGAGCGTACTGATCTAGCCTCGCACGCTGGATTAGTTGAATTAGCCTCGCATGCTGGTCTAAACTTAGTTCAGTTTTCATATTTACTTGTGCCAAGTTGGCAAGGACTGCTAGGCTGAGGTCTGCTAGGCTGAGATCTGTTAGGTTGAGAACCGCTAAGCTGAGTTCTATTAGGCTGAGAACCGCTAGGTTAAGGCCCGTTAGGCTGAGAACTGCTAGGCTGAGATCCACTAGGCTGAGTACCGCTAGGTTGATTATTGCTAGACTGGTCAAGATGAGAAGTGCTAGACTTCTTCGTGCCAAATTGATGAGTGCTAGGCTGGCCAGACAGAGGAATACTGGGCTGGCAAGACTGAGGAGTGCTGGGCTGGCCAGATTGAGATTTACTTGGCTGCTTCTTACCAAACTAATGAGTGCTAGGTTGTTTCTTTCCAAGCTGATGAGTGCTAGGCTATTTTTTGCTAAGCTGATGAGTGCTAAGCTGTCTTTGGCCTAGTTGATGAGTATTAAGCTGGCCAGGCTGATAAGTGCTAGGCTGGCTAGGCTGAGCAGTACTGGGCTGGCCAGGCTGAGGTGTGCTAGGCTAGCCAGGCTAAGGAGTGCTGGGCTGGCTAGGCTGTTCTTGAGCATGGCATCCTTCTTTCTTCATGCTAGGCTGATTTTGATTCTGGCATGCAAAACAAGCTCTAAGTACCCTACGACGCGCTCTTCGATTCCGGTTGAGGATTTAGATCCGTCATTGTATCGCGATAGGTTTTTCTTTGGCATCATATGCAGTAAGCTCCCTGAACATTGGGAGGGACACAGTTTGCTTCGGCAGACCAAAATTTGGAAATCCAAGGGGCTATTAATGGATCAATGCCTCCTTATCATTCACGACCATGAAGTCCTCCTTTTATTTGGAGTTAGTTTTTTTGTGCTCTCGCCGCACAGATCTCTTGTGGTATGGACTCGATGAGTCCGAAGAAATGTAATCTTCATATTTTTACTAGTCGATTTCAACAACCAACATCTTGACCGTCTCTCCAAGTTTGTTGACGTCAGATTGGACTACCATTTCCGTTAGATTGGACCACCATCTCCTCTTCATTATAGGAGATTTCTCCCACTATGATCGCCAGTCTATTTTTTGTAAAAATAGTTGATCTTTCCATTGCCATTGAATAGAGAAAAATTATATATTATCAAAATTTCTCTTTTTCTTTTTTGATTACAATGAAAAGAAAATTAAAGAAACAGATAGAGAGGACTTATAAATCGTCACTCTCTTTTTACAGAAGATCGTGGGATTCAAGACAGCTATGCGGATTGATCTTTTCCCTGTTGACGAACTGACATCAACGATTGAAGGCGAACTCGTTCTTCTTATCTTCTATTCTTGGAGGAAGCACGAACTTCTTACGCACGAGATGAATATGGCTAAAAATCTTTTTTCTCTACCGGTCCCAAAACTTTAAGGCTCTCGCGCATAACTTGAATTGCCAAAAGGTCTTCTTTTTCTCTATCGGTCCCAAGGTTTCAAGGATCTCGCGCATAGGTTGAATTGCCAAAGGTCTTTTTGAGTTCTCTTGAGGGGTATTTATAGGCCTCCCAAGTTGTTGAAGAGATTTCTTTGTAAATAGAATCGAGATCTGGTTTTCTTGTAAATAAAATTGAGATCTCTCTGTAATCTTAATAAGATATTCGAATCTTTTTTTGATTTGATTTGTTCCAAATTCATTGTATCGGGTCCTGTTTCTACACCCAAAAATCAATTAGAGTTTAATTAGAATTTGTAAAATTATCAAACTCAAATATTAATTAATTTAGAATTCTTCATCCAAAATTAATTAAACTCAAATTAGAAATTGTGAAACTCTCAAGCTCAAATAGAATTAATTTAGAATCCTGCACCCAAAAATTAATTAAAATCTGATTAGAATTCGAATCTAATTAGAATTTGCAAAATATCTCAAGACATGGCCAAAATATATTGCGTGCAAGAAAGAGAGAAATTTATTGTATGAAATGGGGTGATCGAGCGGGGCGAGCGGGCGCCCGAGGTCGGCCTGGCCAGCCCCGAGCACGAGGCTGGGCTGGCTTGGCCAGGTTTTTATAAATTTTTCTTTTAGACAGGTTTTTATAAATTTTTCTTTTAGACTCGGATTTTGAATTCAGACTCGGACTCTTATTTTGGACTCGGATTCGGACTCATATTTTGGATTTAAACTCGGATTTTTTATTCGGACTCGGACTCAGATTTTGGATTCGGACTCGGAATTGGATTAGTGCGGGGATAATTTTTCTTGTTCTACAT
The DNA here is from genome assembly GCA_036321105.1 of Dracaena cambodiana. NCBI lineage: Eukaryota > Viridiplantae > Streptophyta > Magnoliopsida > Asparagales > Asparagaceae > Dracaena > Dracaena cambodiana. The sequence goes on from JAYEPQ010000010.1 coordinate 16,275,523, forward strand.
TCAATTATTTGATTCTAAAACACAAAAATTTCTATTTTTTACCTAATAATTTGGGTTAAGGCTTCGGTCCCAAAGGGGAACTCACCCTGCAGGTAAGGACATTGGAACTTTATTTTACTTTTATGCACATTTATTTTACTCTACTTACTATATCCTTATCCAAGTCCCTTCTTATTTTATGCTTATCTTTTGTTTCTTTTTACGAGATTTATGAAGGAATAGTGAGTAGATTGAACGAACGAATGCTTTCCAACGGAACCAACCCAAAACTTTTCTTGGGTTCCACACAGTTCGAGGTGGTGATTGTGATACCTCTACAAATTCTGTAATACTCATATCTCAATAGTCCTACATTAGATGTTAAATAAGAGATAAAGTAATTTATAATAATTCGCACAAAGTTACAAAAGTAATCATAATCTCCCTTTTGGAGAGGAATCTATAACTAATTATAAGCTATTTTAATTTATACTGTTCTACTATGGTGTTCCGCTACTCAATTTCGGTGAGGGGCATTATAAGTGGTATCAGAGTCAGGCACCATCCGAAATTATGCGAAACTAAAATTTCGATGGGGGCATTATAAGTGGTATCAGAGTCAGATACTATCCGGAATTGTGCGAAACTAAGTGCAGTGCCATATGAAGTAAGTGCTACTCAGAAAAAACTGCTAGATGGTGGATATCAGATTCTAAAGGGGGAATAATATAATATTCTACTCATTAGTCTCACATTAGATGTGAAATAAGAAATAAAGTAGTTTATAATAGTATCTCAATAGTCCCACATTATATATGAGAGAAGAGACAAAATAATTTATAATGATTCCTATTAAGCTAAAAAAGTAATCGTTACTAGTCTTTTTGTGGAAGAAATCCGTAACTAATTATAAACTATTTTAACTTATGCTATTCTACTAGAGGTTGAGTATATTTCTACGCGAATATATTGCCGGTGTTCCACTACTCAATTTTGGATGGGGGCATTACAAATTCAAAGGCTCCAAATTGGTGTGCACATGACTTTAACTCTAGATATAACTATGACATTATGTCATGGCAGATTCATATTGAATAGAATAGTGATCGCGATGGAACCAACATGCATAGATAATGACCATGCTCGCTTTCTTTTCTTTTTGCTTTTTCATCTTTTTGTAAAATTTTACAATTTATTTGTAACCTTAACTTTTAACAAGCACTGTAACGGACTCTTTTACTTTTTATTGTTTTTCTTTTTATGGTTTTTTTTTTTTCCGAAAGCTTGTGAACTTGGCATAGAATGCTACAAGCCAATGCTGGAATTGTGCTAATCTTGGTTTATTTTGATGGTAACTTAAGCTTTTCTTAGGAACTTTTCTAACATATTTTTCTCACATGATATAAAATATTTTAAAACTGCTGTACCAATTTTTTTAGGATAGATTGTTGAGCGTGATCTAACTTCTACAATAAAAAATGTTTTATTTAGATTTTCGGAACAAACTAATAAAATTTTATTGCATGTCCACCTATTTTAAAAACTTAAGATTACAAAAAATTCAATCACCCGAAAAGTCAATATGACGCATTTCCTGCATAGTGGTGCTGTGGCTCACCGACACTTGCACACTTTCTTTCTGCTCATAGCACTTACCTCCCAAAGGCAGTTGTGTTCTGTTTCCTCTAATCTTTTGTAAACTAGAACTTCCCTTGTAATTGGTGGGGGTTAGAAGCACTCCGACCTGATTCAAGACTTGTTAAAATTGCCCCACCTATCTCTTGGGCCCCTACTAATTAAGATCAGCTAGGACCAATGCTTCTACTGCATCTGGAGTGCACCAATGAAGAGCCATCAGAAGAATTCGAAGCATAAAAACCTACCTCCTATTTTTGGTCGGTCATACCTAAATCTTAATGAGTATGGTGGTATTGCTGGTACTCGTGCCACTTACCTCCAAAAAAATTATGAATTCTATTTGAAAAGCAAATATAACCTATTTCTCTTACGTATAAACATGATGGCTATTATGAATAGCCGTATGGCGGATATTACTGATAGTTTCGCTAGATTTTGAAAAGCACATCCCTCCGAGGGATGGTAAATATAATTCACATGCATTGTCATCAAGTCATAAAAGGAAAATCTTGAGTCCTGTTCTCGAATTTCTAGGTAATATCTTTTATCATTTCATAATGCTCAACCTCAAATAAGAGAAAGAGATAAGAGACATAATTTGGACAACTACTGTTGGAACTAAAAGACCAAAACCCACCTTCAGTTTCGATTTAAACTTCTTGACACCTTCGTTAATAGCTAGAAGTGATCCTAGCATACTTGCTCTATTGAGCCTGAAAACTCAAGCGACGAAAATTGAGAACACATGCTTGTTTTAATTTGAACCAAGATATGGACCATATATCCGAAAGTTTCTCTTCCTAAATCAAGTCATGATAGTATGATCATGCATGACAATTCCATCTATTTGCCTAGCACAATGGTGACAAGTGCTCTCACTTTACTAACTCATCCGCAGCAACCAACCTTGGGTACCTAACCTACTGCTGTGAATTCCTCTTATTTCAATCTATTGTTTAAATGAGATCTGCTAATTACTCACATGTCTGTTTCAGCACAGCATACCACTGCATCGTATCCTTCATAAATTTTACAAGTGTTATTGACCCCTTCCACTTCAGTTTCACCTTGGATCCAACCAAGTTCCAATTTGATTTCATTTATGCCATGAGGTGAACCTTTCCTCTTCAGCTTCAACATTCGCCTATAATCGTTAGGGGAAAATACCCTTATGTTGATTTCAAATATTCTTTGAGTAGCAATTTCGTCCCTCAGTCTTATGGACAGCGCAGCTCAATGCTGTCCAAATTCCATGTCGTGCTACACTGTAGTGGGCGTAATCCTACGTAACAGGCCATTACACATATGCTTCGCTTCCTACTATAGCATGATTATAGGGCCCACATCAACAGTTACCCTCAAGCACATTAAGCATCTCATGATATTTTCAATTCAGCATCCATTTATTTAAATTCTAATATATTAATGAGTGTTGCTAATAGTGTCCTTTCACAGGATAGGGTACCGAACTTAATTCAAGAACACATAAGAAACAAAGTACACAGGAAGAAGTCTTTTGGTGACTACAGCCAAAGTTTGCACTACCACTATGATTTAGGGATTATTGTACATTATTTCAAATGTCACTTGTGGGGCTTGCTCTCAAGTGGTTCTATCTCATTGAAGTCTAATGATTTTTCAATTGTGATAATATGTTTTTTAAAAAAACTTAAAAATTAAATTGAATGAGTGCCTGAATTGTATGATTTGCAAGATGAAGTTTTGAAACCTAACAAAGATTTTGACTTTATACAAATTGGCTTGATATGCATGCTAAGTCTATTTTCCTAAAGAACAGTGCGTGAAAACAAATCATTAGGAACTTCAATTCTAAGATCAGTGGTTGGTTAGCAATTCAGTATAAAAAAAAAAAACTTTGTTAGAATGAGAGTCATCGTGGTCCGGAAAAGCAAAAAATGATCCATAAAGGTGCTTTTGCCATGTTTACATCTATAAATATTGATAATGATTTGCATAAAGATCATGCTTACGATGACATGGTTGATTTGGCAAGCAATACATGTCAAAGTGGGGCAAATTGTCCCATAAAGGGTAACAAATCCGAAATGTCATTTTGCCTCGTCTGCCTGCACTATATATGGAAACAATGAAGAAAAGACTTTGATAGAAGAGTTGAAGATTTTTTCTTAGACAATCTCTTTCTAGGAGATAAATCTTGACGCTTTCAATAAGATAAGAAAGAAGGTAAAAGATATGAAAAAGGAAGAGGAGGTGAATGATAAGAATAAAGGATGAAGAGTTGGTTTTATGGTTCTTCCATGAGGAGTATTAAATGTAATATGGGTTGTAATACCCTATCAACCACTCTCATGCCAATATTGCAAGTTATGTCATTGACTTCATTTGACCTAAAGTCAAATGGTCTTTCCACGAGGTAAAGAGGAAAAAAAATAAAATTAGAGGGAAATTGAAATTATGGAGCAGGGTCATTACAAGTTTTAGTCTCAAGTCTAGCTGGGTGGTTGGGCGAGGACATTCTTGGGAAAAATTTAGGAAAGTAAAGTCCTGTGAACACAAATAGGATGGTGTTGTGATTTGTGGCAATGATTATACAGTAAGTAATAGAGAAGAGAAAGAAAGAAATCAACATAGAGCTTTTACGTGTTTTGGAAGTGTGCCTAGATCTACGGGGTATCGGCTCAATCTCCACTATGTGAAAAACATATGTTACAACACATATATATGTAAAGCCTAATAATGTATAGACATAATTACAATATTACCCCAGTACCGTATAGCTGAGAGTTATGCCCCCTGCACCCCCAACCTATACACGATTGTCCACAAAGGCTGGTTGTTTCTTCACTTCGGGAGCCCTATCAAGCCCCCTCCGCTACGAAACAAGTCGGCCATCTTTCAGGATTAAGAGCCAACTCTAATAATCTCCACTTTGATGATTAATCTGCGCCTTAGGAGAAAGACACCTTGAACTCCATTTCAAAAATAACATAGGTTGGGGAATTCCTCCACTCTAGCACACAGAGACATTAATCAAGTCCAAACAATGCTTGAACTTATCCATTTTGATTGGTTTTGTCAATATATCTACTGCATTATCTAATGTATTCACCTTATCAAGTAACAGTTCTCCTGAAATAACCAATTCCCTTATCTTGTGAAATCTCATATCGATATACTTGGTTCTTGCATGATAAATCTGGTTCCTTACTAAGAAGATGGCACTCTGATTATTACAATACAACTTTACACCATCTTACTTGATCCCAAGCTCCCTGACAAAGCCCTCTCAATCACAATGCTTCCTTAGCTACCTCAGTTGCTGCCATGTGCTCTGCTTCAGTTGTGGATAATACCACAAGTGACTGCACCAATGATCTCCAACATATGGGTCCCACTACGAGTGTGAAAACATAACCTGTATGGGACCTCCTGTCATCCAAGTCACAAGCATAATCTATATTTACATATCTCTGAACTGAAACATCATCATGCTACCTCTCAAACATGATCCCACACCCCATTGTATCTCTCAAGTACTTGAAAATCCATTTCACAGCTTTTCAATGCTCTTTACTAATATTACTCACCACACTGACTACATGTGCTAAATCTGGACTGGTATACACTATTACATATATCAAACAACGCACTGCACTATCATATGGCACCTTTGACATCTCTGTAATTTCTTCTTCAGCATTTGGAAACTGATTAGTGGACAATCTAAAGTGATATGCCAATAGTGTACTCACTAGTTTTGTATCTGACATGTTGAATATTTTCAACACTTTCTTCAAATAATTTTTCTGCGACACCCACAATTTTCTTGTCTTCCTATCTCTGTTAATCTCTATACCAAGAATCTTCTTAACTGATCTCAAGTCTTTCATATCAAACTTACTACTCAATAAAGACTTCAATCTGTCTACCTCATTCATGCTCTTAGCAGTAATGAGCATATCATCTACATAAAACACCAAGAAAATATGGGAAACATTCTCAAGAGTTTAGTAGTAAATACAACAATCATACTCACAGTGATTATAACCAATTTGAATCATGTAAGAGTCAAACTTCTTATATCATTGTCGTGGAGACCACTTAAACCCATATAATGGCTTCTCAGTTTACACACAAGGTTCTCTATTCCTACCTCCAAGAACCCTTCTAGCTGCTCCATGTAAATCTGCTCCTCTAAAGCACCATGAAGGAAAGCGGTCTTGATATCCAGTTGCTCTAGCTCTATATCAAAACTGGCCACCATTGCCAATACAATCATGATGGCAGTATGTCTGACAACCGGGGAGAAAATCTCATCATAATCAACACCCTTCTTTTGTGAGTAACCATTAACTACCAAATGAGCCTTGTATCTTTCCCCTTCTTTCTCTGACATTGCTTCTTTCTTTCTATAAATGTAACACCCCCGTTTTTTAACTGCTTCCCAAAATAGAAGACAGTACTTATAATTTGTACTAGGCAAATCTTAAAATAATCGTAACTACTGCCACAATCAGATGAATAAATAACATGTCTAAAACTGAATGGATTACGTTTATATAAAAATTTATTACATAAGATAGCACACTGCTCTGAATATGAGCACAAAAGAAACAAAGGAGAAAAGTAGTGTCCAGATAAAAGAAAATATTAACAAATATATACAAGATTCTCCGGAAAGTACTTTACTGCTTAATATTGCTCGGTCTGATCGATGAAGTACGAATCCTCAGTCGAAGCTGGTTCTCCTTCTTGGTCTCTAAACATGGATTCAAAACCCTGGGATTAAACCCAGCCAGTAACTCAAGAAAAAGATACATGTACTATTACAGTACTAGAGATAAAGTATACAATTAAATTGTGATAGTGTTAAACATGTCACATGAGAAGTGAAAAATAGAACAAGCAAAACTGTCATGTCATATGCAAATAGTAGGTAAATATCTCGTGAAGATGTCAAGTCTAGGTCAAGTTCTTATTAGCATTTGAAATTAAATTATGAATAAGATAACGCGCAGTTTTCCGTGTTATATAAGTGTCCTTACATATCCGGGACCCTGCCTCAAACCTATGATGCTGAACCATGACACACCGCTATGTGTTCAAGACAAACCCCGTACTGTGAAATAGTAATGGACATCACCCTTATGGTGACTCATGTATCAGACTGTGGCTCAGTACTACATAGTGTTGCTGTAGTAAAAGTCTTCAACACCTCAATTAAAATGTTGGCCAATAAGATCCTTGTACAATACAGCTCTTATTCATCATATAGTTTCTCCCATTTTCCATGTCAATAATACACAATATACATTAATTAATAGAAATACGTGGTTTGTCAAGTCAAACTGTGTACATATCTTTATCACGCGAAATAAGAATTCAGAAATCAAGATTCAAAATCATGTACACACGTATCACAACAATACTTCATTTCCATATAAACAAGATATAATAAACTTATTATCATACTTCCATGAATGATTATGTCATCATGTGTCTAATATGTCAAAATTTTGTTCATTATTCATAATATTAATAAATACAAAACAATTTATAATATTAACCGAATGATGATGCTTAGCTTGGCCTACAGATAAACTCCTTGGCTTGGTTTTTCTAAAAATATGCTCATCATACATGCAAAAATATTGCAACAAGCCCATGCAAAAGTTACTTATCCACAGCACATATTTTTTTTATATTATTATGTATTTGTTTTAAGTAAATTATTATTCTCAGCACATATCCACAAAACGTATTTGCATAAGTAAATTATTGTGCACAGCACGAATCCACAGCACGTATTTGCATAAGTAAATTATTATGCATGGCCATGCAAAAATTATTATGCACATTATTATCCACAGCACATATTTGTTTAAGCAATTTTTTTTAAAAATAAAAAATTTGCCAATATCACAATATTTATATATATCAAAATTTACTCACTAATCTGGCTCAGTAATCAATATTAATCAATAGTAAACTAAGTATTATTGCAAAATAAATTACATACACAAATAAAAATTAAATAAAAAAACGAACGAAAATAACTGTGTTACTTGTCTCGGTTTGATCTCGAATTCTCAGTTCAATTTATTTTCCTTTCTTCTTTCTCTTTCTCTCTCTCTTATCTCATTCTTTTTTTTCCATTTTCTTTTCCTTCTACTGCTGCCTAACTCTAGCCGAGATACATTGAAGAAGAAGAAACAGAGAAGAAGAAGAAAGTGAGAACTGTTTATTTATTAAGAGTGGCGTGATTATAATTTTGCAATTTATTAAGAGTGGCGTAATTGTAATTTTGTAAAACTTATTCAGGGAGTGATTTTTTTTCCTTTGGCCACCATGTCACATTCTTTGCCACCTCCTTCCCACAATTGACAGCACAACAAGTTCGTACACCTTCTCTTTTATTTTATTATTTATTTATTTATTAATAATTTAATAATTTCGTTTACGCAATATTCTCCAAATACTATCAAATTTATGTAGGGCGTAGTTATCGGTGGTGAAAATTTTCAATTAATGAAAAATACCCTGCAGAATGCAGAGCTAGTTTCGTAGCTCCGCGTCTGACTAGAAGGTTAACTCCGCGTGAAGAGGTAAAACACAAAGCTAAAATCTTAACTCCGCATTCAGAGTATTTAACTCCTCGTGAGCAGATTCTTAGAATCTTAAACTGATTGTGATTGAGATTTGGACTTATCTAATATCTAAATTAAGTCCAATCAGAATACTAAATTGATTGTGATTGAGATTTGGGCTTATCCAAAATCCAAATTTAGTCTAATTAGAATCCAAAATCAAGAGATTTAAATCATAACTAAGATATTTGATTAAAATCCTTGATGAATACAAAAAACTTCTATTCCTATTCCTATGTAGACCTTCTATTCCTATTCCTATGGAAACTCTTATAACCAACCAAAGTCTATAAATACTATAATACCCCAAAATTCGAGCTACCTGTATTGATTTTTTGAGACTAGTCGTACTGAATAAGTCCACCGAAATCAATTTTGGACACTGAAATAACTTATGGTAAACGTAACTTTAAATCCATAAAGCCAAAGTATATTTGGTCTTCGCGATTATTAGTTTTGTAATATTTAGGATTTTTGGAGATTTTTCTTACGAAGTCGAAAAATACTCTCAAAATTACTAATTTAATAATATTAAAATCATCCTTCTAATTACTTTAAAATTTCTGTTCATTTATTCTGGACATCGAAATGACAAACGGATAATTTTATAGAGTTTCCCTCATCGAGCACTACGTCATATATAAATTTGGTAGCATTTGGAGAACGTTACGCTGAACCGAAATTATTAAATTATATTAAAATAATAATAATAATAATAATAATAATAATAATAATAATAATAATATATGAATTGGGAGAGGCGGTTTACCCCGTGCTGTGCTGTCGTGAAACAAAAGGGGAGTGGCAGCCAGGAGCTAGGTGGCAAAGGAAGAAAGGGGCGGTGGCCGTGTGAACATCCAATTGGGAAGAAAAGAAAAATAAAAATAAAAATAAAAATAAAACCCAACCCTTTCCCTTATCTCTCTGCCTCACTCTCTACTCCCCTTCTCACTCTCTCTGCCTGCACCAATAGAACCGAAAAAAATAAAGAAAATAAAAATAAAAAGAGAAGAAGAAGGAGAAGGAGAAAGGGAAGAAACGGGGTTCGACAAATCGAAGGAGGTTAAAGGAAATCCGATGTAAGTAACACACTTCCCTTCTTCTAATGCACGTGGAATTGATTATTTTTCTTTTAATTATATAATTTTTCATTATATTGATGTAGAAGTAATTAAATATTGGCCATTTTGTTAAATTAAGTTTCGATTTGGAGTAAAAAATTTATCTTAGATATGAGGATACTCACATTTATAATTGTGTTCATTACAATAAATTTTGCAAATAGGTAGAAAATAAAAATAAAAATAAAAGAAAAAGGAAAAGAAGAGAAAAGAAGAAGAAGAAGAAGAAGAAGAAGAGGAAGAAGGAGCAAAGAAAAGAAAGAGAGAGAGAGAGAGAGAACGAGAGATGGGCTTGGCTGAGAGGAGAGAAAGAAAAAGAAAAAGAAAAAGAAGAAAATAATAAAAAAAAGAAACAAATAGGGGAACTGGGCCTAGCCCAGCCCAGAACAAAATAAAGAAAAAAAAAGAATATAGTGGGCTTGGAATTAATTTGGGCCAAAAAAAAATAATAATAACAGACTGGGCTGGCTAGCCTAGCCCAGTAAGTAAAAAGAAAAAATTGACAGTGGGCTTGGACCTGGGCTGGACAGAAAAGAAAAATAAAAATAAAAATAAAAATAAAGATATGATTAAGTGGGAATTTAGTGGGCTTGGACTTGAGGGATTGAATTTGGGTTTGGCTTGGATTAATTGGGAATAATTGATAGATAAAAACAATACAGTATTATTATATGATGTACTTGGTTCCCAAATTGGGTTATTGGTTGGCATTGAGAATTGAACCAGCTTATTGAAATAATTTTAATGATATGTATTGTGATATAATTGTGTACTAATATATTATGTGTTAGTTTATCATGTTAAAAGTCATGTGCTTTGATAGTACAAATTATGTGCTATAATATTATATGTCATGTACAGTCTTGGAAATGCAAGCATGCTATTATGAATTGAAAAACAATTAAAGAAGTGAAAGGAAAAGTAAACAAATAAATGTAAAATAAAATTTTCATGTGCATAATGTAATATGAACACGGATATGGGAGAAACTGTATGATGGATAAGAGACTTGCCATATAAGGATTGATTTATTGTTAGAGCCAGGATTCTTTTACTGCAGCGGTCTGAATAATTATTGAATTACCAATTGATAATTGTTACTCAGAGTGGTATGTCCGTTACTGTAATACAGTATGAAAATTGATTATAGTACCTAGCGGCATGTTATGGTTCAGCACCATGAATATTGTGGCCGAGTCCGGGGTATGCACGGGCACTTATACGACAATGGAGAATAGCGCTATCTTATCCATTAATACAGTTTCTATAATTAAATTGGACAGTGACTGAGACTAATAGAATATAGAATTAAATAGATAAAGTAGTTATTATCATGTTTATGTAGTTATTGTCATATTTATTTATTTATGCATTTATTTATACTTGCTTTCATGTTTAATTTATATGTATATGAACAACACCGGTATAAACATGCTCATGCATACTGATATTCATGTATTATGATAGTGCACAATTCTTCTTTTTAAATGTGTTACTTCATGGGTTTAATCTCCTCGGTTTTGAAGCCAGATTTAGAGGACCAAGAAGGAGAACCATTTCCGACTGAGAATCCGTACTTCATCGATCAGACAGAGCAATATTAAGCAGTGAAGTACCATCCGGAGAATCTTGTATATATTTGTTTATATTTCCTTTTGTCTGGGCACTACTTTTCTCTTTTGACTCTTTTATGTTCATACTTAAAGTAGTGTGCCATTTTATGTAATGAAATTTTGTATAAATGAAATCTTTTCAGTTTTAGACATGTTATTTATTAATCTGATTGTGGCAGTATTACAGTTATTCCAAGATCCTGTAACTGTTGGGTTGTCTAGTGCAAGTAATAAGTAACATCCTCCATTTTGGGGGCGTTACAGGGTGGTATCAGAGTTTAGATTTAGGTGGAAGACCATAGAACTACTGTCACATAAGAACATGTCTATGACTTATTTATAATAATTATTTCTTATTCTTTGATACCTATCGGATCTAGTATTGTGCATATCTTATTGTTTTCTATTCATTTGAGGTATCTATCTTGAATTCCTTTTATTGATTCTTATCTGGACCGTTGCAGAATAATGTTGACCCGATCTCCTGCTAGTACGAGTGCAAGTCCGATAGATGATACGTCTGATCTTAGGAGCCTAGTGCAAAGAGTAGCACCGACGCAGCAGACCACGACAATGATATTAGAAAAAAATGTTGCAGTCTAAAGAGTCCGAAAGAACCGGAATGGTGTTGGACTTTTGGAGACTGCAGCCATCAGTATTTTCTATGACAGAAGGACCACTGAAGGCTGAACAGTGGATTGTTGATATGGAGAATCTTCTAAGGGCTGCAAGAATTCCAAATCGAGTGGAGGTAGTATGTATACAATTGACTGATATAGTTATAACGTGGTGGCTTGCTGAAGAAGTAAAGCATAAGAAACCCCTAACTTGGGAGAAGTTTGTGGAAGCATTCCTTGCCAGATTCTTCCATGCATCAACAAAGCAGGAAATGAGGAAGAAATTTCTGACACTACAGCAAGGAGATCGGACTGTAAATGCCTATGCTGCAGAGTTCGTGAGGCTCAGTAGATTCACTCTAAACCTGGTAGCTGATGAAGAGGAGCGAGCATATATGTTCCAACAAGAATTGAGGTATCATCTAAGAGAGCATCTAGCATGTCATAACTATATGACTTACTCAAAGATGTTTGAAGCAGCGTGTCGCCTAGAGCAAGTAGTCAAGGAAGGGAGGCCGGCGACATTTAAAAGGCCATTTAATCAGGGAGTAAGTTCTTCCCAGAGATTTGAAGGCCCTCCGATAAAGCGACAAGCAGTGGTTAGTAAAGGAAGTCCTTTAGTATGCAATTTCTGCAATATGCCAGGGCATGTTCAGAAACAGTGTAGTAGAGCTTTGGGGCTATGTCTGATATGCGGGTCAGCGGATCATCAGGTGACTAATTGTCCGAGGGCACAATCGAGGCAACAACCAGCAGGCGGAGTTCCTTATCAGCCAGCATCGAGACCAGTTGCTTTGGGATCACAGGATCGGAGGACTGAAGGACCGAACCAGAAGAGATCCTTGGAGACACAACAAGCCTATGCCAGAGCCCAAAGAGGAGCAGGACAGATATAAAGACAGGTTAGACTAATGAATGCTGAGGAGGCTCAGACCACTGGGGGAGTCTTGACAGGTACTATTTTAGTTGGTAATACACCAGCAACTGCTCTATTTGATTCTGGAGCTTCACACTATTTTATCTCTATCATGTTTGTTTCCCACAATTCTATTGATTTTGCAATCTTACCTGCTAGCTGGGACATTAAGACGGGGAACGGTAATATCATAACTAATAAGGAATGTAGGCTATGTTCCTTAATAATTAATGGAAGAGAATTTTATACCAATTTGTTAGTTATTAACGGAGGAGGATATGATGTTATCTTAGGTATTGATTGGTTGAGTAGTTTCCATGAGATGATAGATTGTAGGAGAAAAAAGGTAATATTTCAGATTTCTGGCTGTTCGGAGTTTGAATTTATTGGTGGAAGTTAATATCTAGAACCAGCTAAATCTAAGGTGTCCCCAAAAGAAGGAGTTTTGTAGGCTATGGAAGTAGGAGAAAGAATGATCCCAGTAGTATCAGAATTTTTAGATATATTTTCTGAAGAGGTACCTAGACTATCACCAGTGAGGACAGTAGAATTTACTATTGATATTATCCCTGGAGCTGAAGCAGTTTGTAGGCCAGCTTATCGAATGGGAGTTGCAGAACTAGAAGAAGTTAAGAGACAAGTAGATGAGCTAGTGAAGTTGTGTTTTGTGAGACCCAGTGTTTCACTTTGTAGAGCTCCAGTATTATTAGCAAGAAAGAAGGATGGGAGTCAATGATTCTGTGGGACTATAGAGGTTTGAATGCAGCAACAATCAAAAATAAATACCCATTACCAAGAATAACTAATATGTTTGATCAATTGGGAGGAACAAGGGTATTTTCGAGGATAGATCTTCGCTCTGGATTCCATCAGGTAAGGGTCCAAACAGAAGATATTCCAAAAACTGCATTTAGAACCAAATATGGTCATTATGAATATTTGGTGATGCCGTTTGGAATGACTAATGCCCCAGCAGTGTTTATGAATCTGATGAACCATGTTTTTGCTTAGTATCTAGATAAATTTGTGGTAGTGTTTATTGATAATATATTAATCTACTCAAAAAATAAAGAAGAGCATGCTGACCATTTGAGAACAGTTTTGCAAACTCATAAAGAACAAAAGTTATATGGAAAACTAAGCAAATGTTAATTTTACTTGGACAAGATTGCTTTCTTGGGTCACATAGTTTCAGGAGATGGTGTATCAGCTGATCCTAAGAAGATAAAAGCTGTAATAGATCGGCCTGTACCAAAATCAGTGTCGAAGATTCGGAGTTTTCTAGGGTTGGCTGGATATTATAAACGGTTTGTACAAGACTTTTCAAAAATTGTGTCTCCTCTAACTAAATTGACTAGGAAAGGAGTAAAATATGTCTGAACAGAGAAATGTAATAAGGCATTTGATGAATTAAAATAGAGGCTGAGAACTGCACCAGTGTTGGCAATTTCAGACAATTCTGTGGGAATGAAGGTCTATAGTGATACTTTAAAACAGAGATTGAAGTGTTTATTGATACAAAATGGGAGAGTAATTGAGTTTGCATCAAGGCAGTGACTTGGAGCTAGCAGCAGTGATTCATGTTTTGAAAATTTGGAGACATTATTTACTAGAACAGAGAGTAGAAGTATACACTGATCATAAAAGTTTGAAGTATATTTTCACTCAGAAGGAACTGAATATGAGACAGAGGCGATGGTTGGAGTTGGTAGCAGATTATGATTTAGAAATTAAGTATCACCTAGGAAGGATTAATATAGTGCTAGATGCACTGAGTAGGAGGCCTGCACTGGAGAGATTAACTCAGTAAAAAGAACTTTTAATGGAGATGCAAAGGATAGAATTGGAAGTAATTTTACCAGGAAGGACAACACAATTTATGGAAATACAGTTACAGTCACCATTGATAGAGCAGATTAAACAAGCTCAGGTTGGAGATGAAAATTTTCAGAGATTAAAGAATAAGATAGAAGTAGGCAAGAGACTATAAATGAAAATGCACTCAGACAAGGCCATTAAGTAAGGAAAGATAATGAGTGCCTAAGGGAAAGTAAGAGATAGAGTTTTACAGGTGTTCATAGCAAAATTTTTGTCTCCTTCCATTAAATACAACTTAGATTACAATAAAAGTGAACAAGGAAAGAACAAACGAGAATATTTATAATTATCGCTCTCTTTTACAATAAAAAGTGGATTCTCGTAGCGATGAGATCTGCTAAATAGCTCATTTTGACGATCTGATATCGATGATCTTCTTTCTTGACGAAGATGACGGCCGACTTGATCTTTCTTTGCTGATTTTGACTCGTTCAAAGCTCTCACGCGTATCTTGAACTTTTTAAATACTCCAAAAAGATTCTCAAAGACTTCCTCAAGAGAGTATTTTATAGTCTTGGACTAATATGAGAGTTTCTAATTAAATAGAATTTGTATTCATCAAGAATTCTAATCAAATATTTGATTTTGATTTAAATCTCTTGATTTGGAATTCTGATTGGACAAAATTTGGGTATTGGATAAGCCTAAATCTCAATCATAATCAATTTAAAAACTCTGGTTATCTGCTCACGCGGAGCTAATTGCGTCAGAACGCGGAGCTATTGATTAGCTCCGTGTTTTACACAAATACGGGGATAAGATGGACACACGCGGAGCTACAGAGTTAGCTCCGCGTTCTGTTGTGGAAAATTCCTTTTACTTAGAAAATTTTACTACCAACAGAACCCCTTTCAAAGTTTTCAAAATGGCTTAGAATTCAGCAAATTTTGAAATACTTTGGATCTTCAAACTGGAACGCGGAGTTAAAATACCATGTTAGTTTCGCATTTTGTATGTTTACGCGAAGCAATAGCCTCGCGTTTTGCTCTGCAACTACTCCGATTCTCGTGCCGAATACCAAAGGGCGGGTTTTTTCATTTAAATGGAGCCTTAACTCTTCTTCTTCTTCACTTCATTTGAAGACTTTTCAAAAATCCAGAGATCAGAGCTCTCAGGCGACCGGTGACCCGAGCATTCTCCTTGCCGATTTCTTCACTTTTCAACCAAATTTCTTCAAGATCCATGGCACCCAAGAAGAGCTCGACCTCACACGCTTCCTCACCATCGGCGGCTGACGCTAGCAGCGGTGGCAGCGGCCAAGGCAGTGGCTGCAGCGGCGACTCGGTCTTCGCCGCGCCCATCGGAGGTAAAATCATCATTTTTGGGGCTTTTAGAACTTAATTTAGAGTGATTTGGTTCGGTTTTAACCGACCAATCACTTCTTTCACCGGCGAAATCGCCGTACAGCTTGGAGAAGAAGAAAAGGCCTCTGGCCTTCTTCCACGCGAAGCTATCGCGTTATCTTCGCGTTTTGAAACGCGAAGTTATTTTTGCTAACTGTCATGTTTTTATGCAAGGTTATAGATTTATCTTTGCGTTTAGCAACGCGGAGTTATCCTCTTAGCTTCACGTTTTCCATACAAACGCGAAGCTATCACTTTATCTTCGCGTTTTATTAAAATGCGAGGCTATTTTCTTAGCTTCGCGCGGAGTTATTTTTAACTCCGCGTTTCTACACTTAGGAGATTTTCTGGTTTTTCAAAATTTTTCTAACTCTTGATTTTTCTTTTGTAGTTGTCTATTCTGTGGACCCACTCTCTCAAGGGCATCACTTAAGGTATGTTGGGGGCGCAGACTTGGCGACCCAATTCCGTTTCACCACCGATCTCCCTGCATATAAGCCAGGTCATAGAGAGCGCAGGGAGAAGCTGATAAGATACAGTCACACAACTTCCAGAGAGATTATCATCGATGCTCCTTTCAACGCGATGAACCGAGAGGTGTTAGAGAAGCCAGCATTCCTCTTCGGTAATGCCGTGGAGCACTCTGATGAAATTCTCTTTGAAGAAGAGAGCAAGTGGCTATACCAGACTGGTGATCTGCTCATGTTTCTTACTAACATGGAGCGCAGTTACCCTCTGGTATATCTTCAGAAGCTATCATCCCTTCGCGAGTTAGAATGGGAGCTAACTCGTGAGTATGACGGAGTTGCGACCGGCAAGTTCGGCGCGAATGGGGTTTTCCAAGACTGTCCCCCTAGATTCGTCACGGGGCTTCTTCCGGGCAGAGTCACTAAGGAGCATCCGGTTGGTGAAGTCCTGATCCGAGGTAAGACCTTTCTTAGCGAATTCATGGCCAAGAGTGGACAATACCCCGCCATGGACTTCTGAATGCCTGGATGGATTCACTCCTCGGGCAACATGTGGTGGTTCAGACTCGTCAAATATGTGCTGGACACCCATGAACATACTTTGAAAGAGATTGGCTTATACAAAGCCATTAGGAATGTCCAGTTTGACTTGCCTCAAAGCTCATACTATCTATTCAGCCTGCTGGAGATGTATAATCCTGAGACCGGCACCTTCTTTACACCAGTGGGTGAGCTAGGACTTGCTCTCCACTAGATGTACGAAGTGTCAGGGTTATCAATGGGCGAGGTCTCCTATGAAGAATATGTTCCAACCACCGAGGAATTGAAGATGTTAAAGGCGAGGGATGAACACATCTACCAAACCTATTGGGAGATGATGTGTCATTACCATATTTGTGCCGATCTAGATGGTGTAAGAAATCGAGGGATCGACCTTAAGAAATGAGTAAACTATCTTTATTAATTTAAAAGAGAGTCTCCCTATGGTTCGCGGATGCCCATCCGTTAGTTTGAAGAAATAAAGGAGTGCATCTCTAACCTGGAAGCTACGACTTACACTACTGAATCCAACGAAGGGGGATTCAGCCCAGATATTGTCTTCCAGAGCTTCCTCTACCAAGCACAGTTCCCAATTTCAGATAGGGTCTGCTTGCGGGTTTCTTGATGCTCTAGTTGAAGAGATGCGTTGTTCCTTCGTTGCCTAAAAAGGCTATTGCCAAGAACATCATTTATCCAGCCGTTCTATTGGCCTATGGACGACCATTCGGGCTCTTGCCGGCAATGGTTAGTAACCTCTAGAGAGGGCTTCAAGCTCTCTGCAATAGCTTTGTCCGAGTAGAAAAGAACAAGGGCAAAGCTGCAAAGAGTAAAACAGTAAAAGAAACTGCTACGGTGAAAACACCGAACCCTAGGGTGGAAATACCCTACACATATCTAATGGCATGGCTAGTCATGCACTGTTCGTTTTTTATGAGTGCTGAGGATTATTATCCAATCGACAAGCCATTCCTTATGGAGAAGTATGAACGCTCTACATGGAAAAGCAACTACATGTCGATAATCCGTAAAATGCTCCGCCATCACCAGAACTACGAGATCTTCCGCTGCTTCCCAGACTTCCCTGGAGGAGAGTATAGATCCAAATTTAAAGATATTTTGGAAGCAAATAGCTTCACCAACTTATCTTCGGGGGCCTTCTGGTGGTTGTTGAATATTTGTCCCGGACACTTGGTGTACAAACAAGACACAATGTGCTATATAGAGCCATACATCCCTAGCAGATTTGCTCATCAATTTGGATATACGCAGGTCTATATAGGAAATCCGAACAAAGGGCTAGCGTACGAGGAAAATTTGTACGCATGAGCACAAGGATGGTTCCATTTTGTGGCCGGATGAACCGGAGCTAAATTTATGCTACCCCAGAAATCGCCGGAGCTAAGCATGGCGTTAAGCTTCTGCACATGGTACAGCGTTGCTAACGCTGATGTGCCTAACTTCTCCATCAACCACAGCTGTTGCAAGGAGATAGAAACTTTTTACTCTTGCTGTAAAGGGGCAAAGAGGGTCCGAGTGAAGGGAATGGATGAATTCTTCAGTACAGCGGCAAATCCATCAGATGCAGGCGATTCTAATGGTGACGACGATGATGGTGATGACGATGCTGATGTTGGAGGTGCTCCCCAACCTGTCGTCACTCGTTCCCGTAGTTTGACCGTTAAGCGCCATGGACCTGCTAGAGATGGGCCAGCCCACAAGAAAAAGAAGCTAGTCGGGGAGATCTTGGTGATCCCCGAGGAAGCAGCGGTCCAGTTTGCTACTGACTTGCTTGCTTCAACTCTGCCAATAGCACCGGCAGACGAAAGTAGACCTGCTGAGGCCTCTACCGAGGCCCCAATCCCACTGGCCGCAGGATCTGCCGAGCACACTACGACGCAACCTCTGATTAGCGAAATGGGTGTGCTTCTAGAGATAGCCACAACTCCTCCTTCAAGTCCAACCACAGGACTTGTATCGACTAGTATGGTTCTATTCCTTTTTTAAATTTTATATTCTAACTTCTTATTCTTTTTCTCCATATATGTGACACTCCCTATTTGTCTTTCTGAGATCCAGGTAGTCAACTTCACTCGCTAATACATTCGACTACCAGGGTGGAGTCTAAGGAGCTGGTGGACTACTCTGGTACTACCGGCTCGGTGGGTGGACTAGGTAGTTCGGCGAAGGAGTTTGGCATAGACTATTTCACACCAGCTCCTCACTCTGTTCCTACTCCAACTCCTACAGTTGACGAGCTCGGGAGTGATGATAGGAAGGAGGCCGTCGCGGCTATAGCCAGAGAGGCTCCCCCATCTCCAAGCCTTCCGACACTGGTTGTTTATTCTGAAGATAGTTTTCCGATCATCGTCGGCACGCCGTCTGCTCCCCAACCAGCTATACTAACACCTTCAACGGTTATAGCTGTAGAGACTCCATTCGCTCCTCTCACTCCAGCTCGTTTGCCAACAGGAGATGAAGATAACTTGAAGTTCTCTTTTGAGGTTACTTCTGCTATAGGAGGCGTTTCAGGCGGAGACACTCCCTCAGAATCTACTCCTGTTGGCCAAACTACCGGAATGACTGGCACCAGTGCATCTTCTCCTTGGATTCCCAGCTCAGTCAGTTCCTTGTTGGCTTTACTGGCCCCGCATATTATGAACTTGGTGCAAGGAAGAGTTTCTCCTTCTGTTCCTGCAGAAGCCACCCCTCCCCCGATGACGTCTTCCTTAGTACTGCCTGCTCTGAACTTAGACACTGCTGATTCTCTTAAGGAATTCTTTAATCACAGTGTCAATGATTTTATGCGACTATTGAGGAGATGTATGGGGATGATCCTAGATGGGAGAGACTTCCTTGAGCTTGGACGCCCAATGTTGTCCAGTTATTTAGACAATATTGAAAGGATTGGAGGACGTGACCGAGCAGCCCCTTACCGAGCCCACCTAGAAGTTTTAGAAGAGCAGGTGTAGACACTAAACACAGTTTGCCAAGCAGATGTGGAAGCGATCACCGAAATTGAACTAGCGCGGCTTCGAGTAGAGCTGACGGCTCGTCAAGAGGAGTTAAAGCGTCAAGAGGACGAATGGTCTTGGGAGTTGGCGGAGCTACGAGCCAACCAAGAGTCAACCCACAAGGGGTTGGAGATGGTAGATTTTGAAATTAAAGGGAGCCAAGCAGCCATCCTCAGAGCCAAGGAGACTATCACCAAAGCTCAGGCTATTTTAGAAGCCAGCGAGTCTCGACTAGGATAATCCGTGAAGAAACGGGAAGAGCTGATCCTTCAACAAGGATAGCTTGAGCAAGAAGGCATGATGAGGAGTTGTTCCATCGAAGAATCTCGTCAGCGGTTGGCACAACAACTTGCAATAAATGACGATGATTTACGCCGGCAGGCTCAACACTCCGTGGAGGAAACTCATCGTCGAATTATCGATGAGACGATAAATAAGTGAAGGTTTTTGGAGAGCCTTAAATCCCCTGTTTTCTTATACATATTTATTTATTCTTTGTAATAAAGAACTCAACAATTCTTTGAATTCTTTTGTTTTTTTAACTTTATTGTTTCAATTCATGAATAAAAATAATTCGTTTGATTCTTTTATCTGTTGACTACAAAATTTTCCTGCTCAACAAATAATTGATATAAAATAGTTCATAGTTTCAGTAAAACAACCCAAGGCTCATCTGCATAACTTAGTATTGCAGATACCAACCAAGTTACAATTATTGTCCACGATAAAGCCCTTTAATAGAGCAAACTGAGAATTTGGTGAAAGTGCTTAATTGCATACACCAGAATAATCGGATTAGGATCATTGATTTAGACAGAAGCGCCTAATTGCACATGCCTTAGTTTAGTAAAGAAGTTCAAGTGCTCATATGCATAACTTGAATAGATGGATGGTTATACTCTTAGGGATATGAATCAGATGTGACTGTAAATAATAATAATTTTTTATGCGTAATATTTTTTAAAAAATTTGCCATTGATCAGCATCATCATTCTGTCGCCATCCTGGTTCATTAAGCGATAAACTCAACTAGAGTATACCGTCTCCACAATGAACGGTCCTTCCCACTTGAGTTCAAATTTACCCTTAGTCTTGTGGGTCAGAATCATTGGTATCTTAATGGCCAGAACCAAGTCTCCTTGTTTAAAGGTTTTTTGCTTAATGTTCTTATTGAATGCTTGCGAGACTCGGGCTTGATACAACTCAATCTGTTGCTGAGCCCGGAGACGCTTTTCATTGAGCGTTTCTAGTTCTTGTAATTTTTGTTGATGTCATTTCTCTGTCGTCATCTTCGTGGCTAATGCCACTCTTAATGATGATATTTGAACCTCCAGAGGCAAGACGGCCTCGCTTCCATAGCCATGGAGAAAGGGGTGGTCTTTGTTGGGGTGCGGACTGTGGTGCGATAAGCCCATAAACACTCTCCTAGATTTTCATTCCAATCCCGTTTATTGGAAGAGACAAATTTCCGAAGGAGTTTAATAATAGTTTTATTGAAGGCTTCGGCCACTCCATTCGCCGTGGGGTTATATGGTGTTGAAGCAATATCGCTGATTCTGAACTTATCACAGAATCGTAAGAACCCCTGGCTAATGAACTGTGGTCCATTATCATGAATGATTCTTCGAGGAACGCCAAAACAGTAAATGACATGGTGTTTAATGAATTTAATAACATCTGTTTTCTTTACCTCTCTCATGGGTACGACTTCAGCCCATTTCAAAAAATAATCGGTTATTGCAAATATGAACCGATATCCTCTGGATGACGAGGGAATTATAGCCCCACGATATCCATTCCCCATGTCTCAAACGGCCAACTAGCAACAGTATTGTGCAAGTATTCTGGGGGTTGATGAATAAAATTTGTATGTACTTGACATGAATTGCATCGTTTAGCGTATGCCATTGCATCAGTAATCTTCTTTGGCCAGTAGTATCCTAGCCTTCTTAAGCTGTCCCCGAGTTTTGGACCAGGCTGATGAGCTCCACACACTCCATCATACGTTTCTCTCAGCACTTCATCAGCTTCTGCTCTTGATATGCAGCGGAGTAGGAGACCGTCATTTAACTTTCTATATAAAGTCTGAAGCGTCGTATCATAATAAAATCTTTGGGCCGTCTTTTTTATTGAGGTGGCTTCTTTTGGATCCTCTGGCAGCATCCCATACAAGGCGTAATCCATGAACGAAAATCGCCAATCACGGGGTTCCAGAGTTAAGCTTGTTTGGTATACTTCCTTGATTTGGAATACCATATCCGGATAGAGAAGTTCTCTACTTCCAATTGTGATACTTTTAGCTGCGCCTGGCGGGGTTGCCAAAGTTGTGGCCAATGTGGTAAGGGCGTCCGCATAGATATTCTCGTTTTGAGGTATATGATAAATATAAAACTGTTCGAAGTATCCTGCCAACTCAATGGCTAGTTGATGATAGGGGATAAGGGCTTCATGTCTGATCTGGTATTTACCTGTCATCTGATTGACGATGAGTTTAAAGTTTCCATACGCCTCTAGATAATTCACCCCCAATTGGAGAGCCATTTTTAAACCAATAATGAGTGCATTGTATTCTGCCACATTATTTGTACACGGCTCCATCAACGAGTAACCATTGGGCAATATATGTTTATGTGGGGAGATCAATACCACCCCCACTTCAGCAGCAGATCATCTGGCAGCACCATCAAAGAAATCTGCCATGGTTGTTCTTTACTAATTGCGTTGACTTCTGACGTCTGTTTGGAGATATCTGCTGATAATTTAGAGTTGGACCAAATTGGATGGTCTGCTAGGAAATCAGCGATCGCTTGTCCCTTCATGGCCTTTTGAGGAACAAAGTGGATGTCATATGGCAATAATAGTAATGCCTATTTTTCTAATCGGCCGTTTAAAAATCCTGGTTTTGTCATCGAGATTTTCAAGGGATTGACCCTTGATATGACATGAATTGTTTGCCCTGAAAGATAGTGTCGCATTTTCTGAATGGCGAACACTAGTGCTAAATATTCTTTTTCAATCAGAGTATACCGATGCTTGGCTCCGATCATTATTCGACTTAAGTAATAAAGGGCATGTTCATGACCATGCTCATTATATTAAGCAAGCAACGCTCCTAACGCGTTATCCATGGCCCTGACATATGTAAGGAATGGTCGTCCAGGAACAGGTGCCATAAGGATGGGAGGTTTTGTAAGGTATTCTTTAAGGTCATCAAACGCCTGTTGACATGCCTCGTCCCATACGAAGGAAACCCCCTTTTCATGAGTCTAGAGAATGGCTGGCATCGTCCCGATAAGTTGGAGATAAAGCGCTGGATATAAGCCAATTTTCCTTGTAACCCTCTCAACTCTTTAAAGTTGGCGGGTGGTGGCATCTCCTTGATCGCTTTTGCCTTTTCCAGATCAAGAAAAATTCCTTCCGAAGTAACTATGAACCCAAGGAATTTCCCGCTGTACACCCCCATGAAGGACTTAGCGGGATTCATTTTCAAGTGATATCTTCGCATAAGATTGAAGACTGTTCTTATATTCTGAAGATGGCCTTCTTAGTTTTTGCTTTTGACTGCCAAATCATCCACATAACACTCCACCATTTTGCGCAGATATTCTTTGAATATAATGATCATTGCACGTTGATAGGTGGTACTGGCGTTCTTCAACCCAAAAGGCATTACTGTATAACAGTACACCCCCAACGGCGTTCTGAAAGACGTGTGCTTTTTATCGTCTGGATACATTTTAATTTGATTGTAGCCTGAGAAGCCATCCATAAAGGACATTTTCTCGTAACCGCAAGTGTTATCAATCATTACATCAGTAATCGGGAGTGGGAACTCATCCTTTGGGCATACAGCATTTAGGTCCCAAAAATCGATGCATATTCGGATCTTGCCATTCTTCTTACGAAATGGCACTATATTGGCCACCCAATCAGGATGTTGCTCTTCACGAATAAACCCTGATTTTATGAGCTTATTAACTTCAGCAACTATCGCCTCCATTACTTCCGGTCGAAAGTGCCTTTGCTGTTGTTTGACCGGCTTGGCATCTTCCTTAATATTTAACTGGTGTGTGGCAATCTGAGGATCAAGTCCGGACATATCTTCATAGCTCTATGCGAATATGTCTATATATTCCTTGATAAGGGATATAAGTCCTTCCTTTTCTAAAAGAGTTAATGTGTCGCTTATGAAAATGGGTTTCGGATTCTCTTCCGTTCCCATATTAACTTGTACTAACTTATCTTTTGTAGGCGGGTCACGCTGTTCAAAGCGGACATCCCAGAGGGTATCCATGTGTTTAGCCCATGAATCGTCTTGAATATCAATTGGTTCCTCGTCGCTTTTCGGTGCGGCTGAAACCATATTTGCTGTTAAAGATTGAAACCAAGCACTAGTACTTAGATCCGAATCATGATCAAATGGATGTAAATCCTCATTGGCAAAAGAGCTCTTTTCGTATTTGTATGGTGGTGAGGGAGGAGTAGATACATAGCCTGATCCCCTTCGAGTTTTCTAATAATAATCTGGGCTCTTCCCTCTTGGTCTAAACAAGCGTATGAGATTTCGTCGCCCTTTTCCAAAGTTTAATCCCGATTTTTAGGTAAAATTATAACCCATCTTTTCCATCATTTGTCGGGATTTTTGTTCATATAAGTGAAATTGGGGTGATGTTTGTTCATCACTTTCACTGCTTTGTCTTTGGTTAAGCGACGCGATCACTTTGCCAAAGACAATTGGTTTTTGAGATGCCTGTCGTGGAGGCACTTCAAAGAAGTGATCTTGTCCTTTTGTTATTTTAGACCGAGAGATGAGAGATGACCTGATTGGCAAATGATATGTCGCCGGAACTTCAAGTTCGGACAGGTCATCCGTCTCGATGGAAGTACAAGAAGGCTCAGACTCTGTAGCAATAGTAGGCTCGTATACTAATTTTATATTTTCATTAATAATCCACTCATCCTTTGCTACATCAGTTATATTATTATCAAAATTCACCTTAAAATTTATGCGAGGGTTTATCTCATAGTCACCCCCATCATCCTTTTTCGGAGATTCGTATTCAGTGTCTGCCTCATTTTTGCTATTGTTAGATTCTTGAGACTCCTTGTGGTTGTTATTGGCGACTTCATGGGCTGGCTTGTAGAGCATAGTATCAATAAAGTAGTTTTCTAGCCCTTTGAATAGCTGCCTATCTGCAACTAGCATCCGAACTTCTCCTTGTTCATCGTAATACTTCATACATTGATGGAGAGTCGATGGGACTATTATATAGGTATAGATCCATGGTCGCCCCAGTAGAATGTTATAAGACGTGTCTGTGTCTATACATAGCACGTGACTTCCGTTCTCAAATCTCCGATTTGGCATCGAAGTCGGATCTTCCCGAGGGGACAGCTGTCATTGGCGTTAAACCTGTATATTGTAGTATTCGTTGGTGTCAGGCTATAAGGAGAAATTTCCAATGGCTGCATCAACTTTCTGGGAATAACACTTAATGCAGATCCCGGATCAATTTGAATGCGGTCTACCTTGGTGGATCCGACATATTCGGTGAAATATAAAGGCCTATTATACTTTATATTCCTTACCTGCATGTCCTCTGGAGAAAAAGTAATCTGCGGAACCTGCCTCCTTACTTGATGACAGTTGGGGCAGGGGTCCTGTTCCTCATCGGCTGGCTCGACAATCTATGCTAGGAATGACTCAGAGTCTGCCAAAACCTCTCTTAATGCTTCGCAGGTTGATTTTAATAATCGCAGCAACTCATAATGTGTAACTCGAGCTGGGATATTTTCCAGCTGAGCTATTATGTCAAATTTAAACGGAGCATCCTTGACCTCTTCGTCTTTTACAGGATTTTTCTAAAAACGAAGCCCCTTTTGTTTTGCGGGCTTTGTGAGTTCCCCGTATATATTTTTCGAGTCTACTCTGGTGTAGTCTTTGAGGTAGGCTTTACCGGATCGAGTGCCGGAGGGACCTGCATCATCTTGGTGAGTGGCCACAGTTTTGGCCTCCTCTTTTCGAGTCTACTATGTACTCTTCTTTTATTTTTGCGAAAATAGTATTACTAGTCCGCTTTTTCCTCTGGCTCTCTGAGGCGGTCCATTGTTTATCCTGTAATAAATCATGATGCACCCACATGACTTCCTCTCTTTGTGTAGTTACGGGGACAAGTTCTTTCTGTGCTCTTTCATTTGGGTCATGATTCTTCATGACCAGTTTTCCTTCTGGTATCAGAGTTACTCCTACAGGGAACTCATGGATCACAGTGACTTTCTTTTGTTCCTCTTTCAGAGTCAAGACTCCAGCCTCTATCAATACTTGGATCCTGTTCTTTAGAGGGTAACAGTCCTTGGTAGGGTGTCCAACACTCCTATGATAGAGACAATAGTTGGGATCGTTGGTTTTACCAGCATCCTCCGATTTTCTATTTTCTGGAAGTTTCAACATTCCCTTTTTAAGGAGCAGATGGAAGAGTGTAGGCGTCTGTTCTGCTTTGAAAGTATAGGTCCTCTCTTATTGGGACCTATTCTGTCTTGTGCCCTTTTGATTTTGGGGTTTCGAGTTTGGAGGATTTGTCTTTTGTGGAGCGGAATCTAATGCCATTACTGCTTTTCCCTTGTTCTTATTGTTGTTAGCGTGTGCGGTCTATTGTTTCCAGGATTCCTTGCTCCACGAGATTCTTCAACTCAGCGGATTAAGTCTTCTGCTTGCTTCCATTGTTTAAGTAAATCCTTCCAAGTTCTGGACTCTACGGCTCCCATTTTTAAGAGTATGTTGGTCTTGAGATTATGCCGGCAAGTTTCCACTAGAGTTTCCTGGACTATTTCGTGTTTGCCGGAATCTTTCTATGAAGTCCTTTACCGTTTCTTGCTCCCCTTGCTTTGTTGCAAGGAGATAATGAACCGATATTTCGGTATCATTCTTGAAGAAACGTGTGAGAAATTATTTTTCAACGTCATACTAGGTATTGATAGTACCTAGGGGCAACTGCATAAACTACATGAAGGCAGGCCCACGCAAAGTCTTCGCAAATACCTTAGTCATTACTGAGTCATTGCCCATCAAATACCCTGCTTGGGACAAGAAATAGTAAATATGCTGACTGGGCGATCCTTTCCCATCATATGACTCCAATTTGAGTAGTTTGTACTTCTCAGGGTACGGTGCGAGATCCCATTCAGGTGGGTACGGTCTTAAAATCCCTGATTCCTTCAATTCCTTCTTGTGCATCAAGGCATCAAATTAGCTTTATAACTTCTCAATTTTCTTTTCATGAGGGTCATGAAAAGAATACTTATCCTCGTCCTCATGTGTCGAGTAAGCCTTTTCTTCTTTATCTTCTTCATTTATCTTTTCTTTTTCATTCTTTGGTGGTGATTCTGAAGAACTTTTGGCCTTATCTTCGACTATTTTTTGAGTGTTTTCGACCACCTTCAAGAGAATTATTTTAAGGTCCTCGATTATTTTTTGCTGCTCTCAGATCATTTGCTCTTGGGCCTCCAATCTCTGATCAATATCGTCAGACTTATCTGCCATATGTTAGGTCAATTTCTGCAGTTTGCATGACGCCAAAGAGCGAGGAGAAGCTATGGCCGAATTGTCGCTATCATCGTCATAATATCTTTTTATAAGTTTCTTATAATTTCGAGCCGAGACAACGCCTGACTTAAGAAGATGATGAGGTTCTTCATCACTCGATTCCGAATCATCATTTCTTTCTATGATTTTCTTCCCCTTTCTGACCATACTAGAAGTTACAATTCTCCATTCTTTTTCTCGGGGAGCAGTTTTTGCCTTCTTAGCAGGGTTTTTGTTCGACTTAGTTAATCGGTCGAATACTGACATCCTATTCTTACTATAACAATAACTATTCATTACAGGAGAGACTACTGTCATAAGCTGTTCGCAATGACAAGTAGGATCAGACTGAACTTGATTTATGCTTCTTTTCTTGGTTAAGTATTCTCTGAGGTCAGTGGTATTGGACATGGAATCGTGGGGCCCACTCATCCGTTGAGAGGGTCCATGGGCCCACTGAAACTTCTTGGAATCATTAGTGTCAATTTCTGGTCTAACAGTGCGATTATCAACCCTAGTTTTGCATTCAAGTTGATTTACGCAGAGCTAAGAACTAGCTTCGCGTTCTAGCACGCGAAGCTAAGAAGTAGCTTCGCGTTTTGATACGCGGGGCTGACTAATAGCTTCGCGTTTTTGTACACTAGCCTCGCATTTCACGCTGGCTTGGTATTTCTGCAGAATTTTAACTTCTGGAATATTAGCCTCGCATGGAAGAAAATTCTTATACGCTAGCTTATTCTTGCGATTTACGCAGTCATATCTACGCGTTTAACATGATTTTTGCGATTAAAACAAATCTGAAAATCATATTCGCGATTTACATGAAGGTAAGGAATTTTGCGATTAACGCAAGTCTTACTGCCTTTGCATTTTACGCTAAGCTCAGTGTTAGCTTCGCATGGAGAATCACCATCGCATGTTGTTTCTGTCAGCATTTTATCCTCGCGATTAATGCGAGCTTCTCTGGTTTTAAGTCTAGATAAAATAGTCTCGCGTGGAGAATCACACGCTGGCTTGTCCTTGGGATTAACGCAAGTTGCAGCTTCGCGTTTAATGCGATACGGACTGCTCTTGCGATTAACGCAAGCCAGTTCGTGAGGTACAGTAGCCTTGCGTTCTGCTGCCTGATTGGCCTCGCGTTTAACGCGGGCTTTGAGGGCCTTTCACCTAGCTCTCCGATTTCTATTGCGGAGTTGGGTGGTTCTGGTCAATCCAGTTCCCGAACCTTCTTCGGCAGTAGAGAGGTCATCCTCTACTAGGGTTTCCTGCCCAAACGACGGCTTTATGGCTGCAGTCTCCCAGGGTCCCTGATTAATGGTGGATTTTCGATTATCCGATTTACGGATATTGAAGCGCATGCGACGATGGTGCCGCGTTTCAGTTAGATTACCTGAATCAGAGGAGAGATACTCCTCGTACTTCTGCTGGTCAATCTCCAAGACGAGCATGTTAACGTCGGATCCGATCCTCTCGACATCAGATTGCGCCACGATCTCTTCTTTGGTGAAAGAGACTTCTCCCATTGTGATCGCCAGTTTGTTCGTAGCAAAATTTTTGCCTCCTTCCATTGAATACAATTTAGATTACAACGAAAGTGAGTAAGAAAAGAACAAACGAGAGGATATATAATTATCGCTCTCTTTTACAATGAAAAGTGGGTTCTCGTAGCGATGAGATCTTCTAAATAGCTCCTTTTGATGATCTGACGTCGATGATCTTCTTGCTTGATAAAGATGACGGCTGAATTGATCTTTCTCTGCTGATCTTGATTCGTTCAAAGCTCTCACGCGTATCTTGAACTATTTTAGTGCTCCAAAAATATCCTCAAAGACTTCCTCAGGAGGGTATTTTATAGCTTTTGGCTAATATGAGAGTTTCTAATTAAATAGAATTTGTATTCATCAAGAATTCTAATCAAATAACTCCACCAGTGCTATGCACTGCCTGTCCCAAGCCAGGATAAAGGAGGAGGGTTGTGGTAGGCCAGTGACGGCCATCGTAAAATATTGTCACATATTATGAAATGAGTCAAAATATGAATTTCGTTGGGGCGTTCCCTACTGAGCGACGCGCTACATCGAAACCTGGGTGTTGTGAAAAATATGTGAGGGTTGTTAGGTCGTCCCCTAGAAGCGACGTGCCACGTCGGCGTCCGGATGTGGTGTCAAATATAAGAGGGTTCCCACATCTTAATGATCGGGTGGGGGTAAAGAAGTTAGCTTATAAACATAAATTTCGGTTGGCATCATGGAATATAGGTTCGCTTACAGGTAGATTAGCAGAGTTAGTTTATATTAAGATTAGAAGAAGGGTTAATATTTTGTGCGTGCAGTAGACTAAGTGGGTATGTGAGAAAGCTAAAGTCATAGAGCCTTGGGGTTATAAACTTTGGTGTACGGGTAGAGATAGAAACCGTAATGGGGTAGGTGTGATCATAGATAAGTAATTACTTGGGGATATAGTGGAGGTTATGAGGAAGGGTAATAGAATTTTATTAGTTAAACTTATTTTAGATGGAGAGATTTTTAATGTCATTAGCGCCTATGCACCACAAGTAAGACTTGATGAATCCAGTAAATATCAATTTTGGGAGGATCTAGATGAGATAGTACAAGGAATACCCACTAGAGAAAAACTATTTATTGGTGGTGATCTCAATGGGCATGTAGGAACTAGTCGTAATCAGTTTGATAGTGTACATGGAGGATTTGGTTTTGGAGAAAGAAATGAAGCAGGTAACTCAATTCTAGATTTTGCTTTGTCTTATGATTTAATTTTAGTGAATACTTGGTTTAAAAAGAGAGTTTCTCACTTAGTTACTTTTAAAAGTGGATCGAATAAAAGCCAAATAGATTTCTTTTTAACTAAGAGGGTAGATAGAGCTAGTTGTATCGATTGTAAGGTAGTGGCAGGTGAGAGTGTAGTTACCTAATATAGACTCTTAGTTTTAGATATTCAGATTAGATAGAAACTTAGAAAAATTAAGTGTAAATTAGATCCTAAAATTAAGTGGCAGCGATTAGAAGGTAATCAAAAAGTTTTTGTAGATAGAGTAGTACAAGAAGTAGATTGGAGGGACCATGATGATCCTAATGTAACATGGAACAAAATGACTAGCTACATTAAAAGGATAGCTAATGATATATTCGGTGAGTCGAGGGGCGGTGTTCCACCATATAAGGATACATCATGGTGAAATAAAGAGGTAAAAATGCTATTAAAATCAAGCGAGACCTTTATAGAGATTTGAAGAAGAAGAATAATAATAATGGAATAAGTTTTGAGAAGTATAAACTAGCAAAGAATGAGACTAAGAAAGTTGTTCGGGATGCAAAAACTAAATTATATAAATAAGTGTACGAGAAGCTAGATAATAACAAGGCAGAAAAGGATATATATAGAATTGCTTGAATAAGAGAGAGAAAATCTAAAGACTTATATACTGTAAAGTGTATTAAAGATGAGGATCAGACGGTTCTAGTTCGAGACGAAGAGATTAAAGAAATATGGAAAAATTATTTTGATAGATTATATAATGGTAGTTTTACTCAAGATTTGGGAGATCTTACTATTCAATGTGAGGATATGAATCGTAGTTTTATGCACAGAATCAAAGAGTTTCAAGTAAAAGAGGTTTTAAAGAGGATAAAATCAAGAAAAGGTATTGGTCCAGATGAGATTCCTATAGAGGTATGGAGATACCTAGGAGGGATTGGTGTGAGGTGGCTAACAGATCTTTATAACAAGATTTGGCAAATTAAGAAAATGCCAAATGAATGAAGAAAGAGTACCCTACTACCTCTGTATAAGAATAAGGGCGACATTCAGAGTTGTTCTAACTATCGGAGAATAAAACTCATGTGTCATACTATGAAGCATTGGGAAAGGGTAATTGAATATAGATTGCGACAAACTATTAAAATATCGGAGAACCAGTTTGGATTTATGCTGGGGCGATCGACGACAGAAGCTATTCATTTACTTCGTCAACTTATAGAGTGATTCCGAGAGAGAAATAGAGATTTGCATATGGTATTTATTGACTTAGAGAAAGCCTATGATAAACTTCCACGAGAGATACTTTGGTGGACACTGATGAAGAAAAGAATTCCTATCAAGTATATCGACATAATTAAGGACATGTATGATGGAGTAGTAGCCAATGTCAGAACATGTGGTGGTTTAACTAGTGATTTTTCTATCACAATTGGATTACATCAAGGATCTGCATTGAGCCCATTCTTATTTGCTATAGTGATGGATGAGTTTACTAAAATCATTCAGGATGAGATACCTTGGTGTATGCTATTTGCCGATGATTTGTCTTAGTTGTTGAGACAAGAGAAGGGGTAAATGCCAAGTTAGAGTTATGGAGGCATACATTAGAATCTAGGGGTTTTAGATTGAGTAGGTCTAAAACAGAGTATATGGAGTGTAAATTTAGTAAACGATGGACCATAGACTATAATGCTGTAAAACTAGATAGGCAAGAGATACAAATGAACAGTCAGTTTAGAATTTGGGTTCTATTATTCAGAATAATGGAGAGATCGATAATGATGTTAACCACAGGATACAAGCTGGCTGGTTGAAATGGAGGAGGGCAACGGGAGTTTTATGCGACCGTAACATTCCGTTAAGATTGAAAGGAAAATTTTATAGGACTGCTATTAGGTCAACTTTATTATATGGCATGGAATGTTGGGCCATAAAGAAACATCATTCACAAAAGATAAGTGTAGCAGAGATGCGCATGCTCCGTTGGATGTGCGGCAACACTAGGAGAGATAGAGTGAGAAATGAAGATATTCGTGCTAAGCTAGGTGTAACTCCCATCGATGAGAAGATGCGAGAAAATCGCTTACGATTGTTTGGTCATGTGCAACATAGGCCTACAAGTGCACCAGTCCGAAGAGGGGAGTTTATCAATGTAGGACAAGTTAAAAGAACGAAGGGAAGACCGAAGAAAACATAAATGGAGGTGATACGCAAAAATATGGAGTCTAGAGGTTTAAATAAGGAGATATTACTTGATAGAAATGAATGGAGAAGGAATATCAAAGTGATCGATCCGGCGTGATTCTTTTTTGTTCATATAGCCTACCCCAAATACTTGGGATAAAAGGCTTAGTTGTTGTTGTTGTTAAGGATTCTAATCAAATATTTGATTTTGATTTAAATCTCTTGATTTGGAATTCTGATTGGACTCAATTTGGGTGTTGGATAAGCCCAAATCTCAATTATAATCAATTTTAAAACTCTGGTTATCTGCTCACGCAGAGCTAATTGCGTCAGAATGAGGAGCTATTGATTAGCTCCGCGTCTTACTCAAACGCGGGGCTAAGATGGCCACACGCGGAGCTACAGAGTTAGCTCCGCGTTCTATTGTGGAAAAATTCTTTTACTTAGAAATTTTCACTACCAACAGCAGGAAGCTCATATATCAATATATTCTATTCATCCTGGAAGAATAAGATGTATAAAGATATGAAAAAGTATTTCTGATGGCCAAGTATGAAGAAAGAAATTACCAGATATGTATCTAGATATTCTACTTGCCAGCAAGTGAAGGCTGAGCATCAAAGAACAGCTGGATTGCTCCATTAGCAATATCAGGGTGGAAGTGGAAACAAATATCGATGGACTTTGTTACAGGCTTACCTAGGGGCACCAAGGGCAATAATGCAATTTGGGTAACTATGGACCGACTGACTAAATCAGCTCATTTCATTCCATTTAGAGTTGGTCAGTCAACAGAAATATTAGCCAGAATATTTATGCAAGAAATAGTGAGATTGTATGGAGTCCCAGCTAGGATTGTATCAGATCGAGATACAAAGTTCAGATCATACTATTGGAAGAAAATAATGGATATTCTGGAGACACATTTGGATCTATTCTCAGCTTATCATCCACAAACTGACGATCAATCAGAATGGACTATCCAAGTACTTGAGAATATGCTTAGGGCATGCATGTTGGATTTTGGTGGATCTTGGGAGGACTATTTGTATATGGTGGAATTTTCTTATAATAATAGTTATCAGGAGAGCATCAAAATGGTACTATTTGAAGCTTTGTATGGGCAAAGATCTCCATTATGTTGCGACGAGGTTGGAGAACGAAGTATTTTGGGGTCAGAGTTGATTACTCAAGCAATAGAGCAAGTGAAAGTTATCAGAGAACACATGAAAGCGGCACAAGACAGATAAAAGAAATTAACAGATCAACACAGAAAACCACTGGAGTTTGAAGTAGGAGATAAAGTATTTGTTAAGATATCCCCGATAAAATGTGTGATTAGATTTGGCAAAAAAAGGAAGCTCAGTCCAAGATACATTGGGCCATTTGAGATCGTGAAAAGGATTAGAAGTCTTGCCTACCGATTATCATTACCACCAGAGATGAAAACTGTTCATGATGTATTCCACATATCACAACTGAGGAAATATTTAGCTGAAGAGCACAAAGTAATAGATCTGTCTGAGGTAGATTTGAAATCAGACCTAAAATATGAGAAGCACTCCGTAGCAATTATCGGCCAACGGGAGAAGATCCTTAAGAACAAAGTATACCGTTGGTCCTTATTTCCTGGGATACACAATCACGAAGTGATTCAACTTGGGAGCTTGAAAGGGATATCAAGGCAAAGTACCCATATGTTTTCTCTTGATCAGATATATCAATTGAATTTATTTTTATATAAAAGTAGTACCTGTGAATACAAGCATGTCTTTTAATTTGGAATTTCGAGGACAAAATTCTTTGGTTAGATGTGTAGGATGTAATACCCCAAAATTCGAGCTACCTGTATTGCTCTCTTGAGACCAATCGTACTGAATAAGTCCACCGAAATCAATTTTGGACACTGAAATAACTTTTGGTGAACGTAATTTTAAATCCATAAACCCAAATTATATTCGGTCTTCGCGATTATTAGTTTTGAAATATATAGGATTTTTGGAGATTTTTCTTACGAAGCCGAAAAATACTCCTAAAATTGCTAATTTAATAATATTAAAATCATCCTACTAATTACTTTAAAATTTTGGTTCATTTTTCCTAGACATCGAAATAACAAATGGATAATTTTGTAGAGTTTTCCTCGTCGAGCACTACGTCCTACATAAATTTGGTAGCATTTGGAGAACGTTACGCGGAACCAAAATTATTAAATTATATTAAAATAATAATAATAATAATAATAATAATAATAATATATGAAATGGGAGAGGCAGTTTACCCCGTGCTGTGCTGTCGTGATAAACAAAAGGGGAGTGGCAGCCGGGAGCTAGGTGGTAAAGGAAGGAAGGGACGGTGGCCGTGTGAACATCCAAATGGGAAGAAAAGAAAAATAAAAATAAAAATAAAAATATAACCCAATCCTTTCCCTTATCTTTGTGCCACACTCTCTCCCTCACTCTCTACTCCCTTTCTCACTCTCTCTGCCTGCACCAATAGAACTGAAGAAAAAAAAGAAAATAAATAAAAAGAGAAGAAGAAGGAGAAGGAGAAAGGGAAGAAACGGGGTTCGACAAATCGAAGAAGATTAAAGGAAATCTGATATAATTAACACATTTCCCTTCTTCTAGTGCATGTGGAATTGATTATTTTTTTTTAATTATATAATATTTCTTTGATTATATTGATGTAGAAGTAATTAAATATTGGTCATTTTGTTAAATTAAGTTTCGATTTGGAGTAGAAAATTTATTTTAGGTATAAGGTTACTCACATTTATAATTGTGTTCATTACAATAAATTTTGCAAAAAAGTAGGAAAATAAAAATAAAAGAAAAATGAAAAGAAGAGAAAAGAAGAAGAAGAAGAGGAAGGAGGAGCAAAGAAAACAAACAAAGAGAGAGAGCGAAAAAAAGGGAGATGGGCTAGGCTAAGAGGAGAGAAAGAAAAAGAAAAATAAGAAAAAAAATAAAAAAAGAAACAAATAGGGGAACTGGGCCTGGCCCAGCCCAGATCAAAATAAAGAAAAAAAAGAATATAGTGGGCTTGGATTTAACTTGGGCCAAATAATAATAATAATAATAGACTGGGCTGGCCAGCCCAGCTCAGTAAGTAAAAAGAAAAAAAAGGGACAGTGGGCTTGGATCTGGGCTGGATAGAAAAAAAAATAAAAATAAAAATAAAAATAAAGATATGATTAAGTGGGAATTTAGTAAGCTTGGACTTAAGAGATTGGATTTGGGCTTGGCTTGGATTAATTGGAAATAATTGATAGATAGAAATAATACAGTATTATTATATGATGTATTTGGTTTCCAAATTGGTTTATTGATTGGTATTGAGAATTAAACCAGCTTATTGAAATAATTTTAATAATATGCATTGTGATATAATTGTGTACTAATATATCATGTATTAATTTATCATGCTAAAAGTCATGTGTTTTGATATTACAAATCATTTGGTATGATACTACATGTCATGTATAGTCATGAAAATGCAAGCATGTTATTATGAATTGAAAAACAATTAAAGAATGGAAAGGAAAAGTAAACAAATAAATGTAAAATAAAATTTTTATGTGCATAATGTAATATGAACATAGGGATAGGAGAAACTATATGATGGATAAGAGTTATACCGTATAAAGATTGATTGTATTGTTAGGGCCTGGATTTTTTTGCTGCAGCGGCCTGGGTGATTACTGGATCACCAATTGATAATTATTTTCCAGAGTGGTAAGTCCGTTACTGTAATACAGTACGGAAATTGATTGTAGTGCCTACGGCATGTCATGGTTCAGCACCATGAATATTGTAGCCGGGTCCTGAGTATGTACGGGCACTTATACGACAGTGGAGAATAGTATTATCTTATCCATTAATACAGTTTTTATAATTAAATTGGACAGTGACTAAGACCAATAGAATATAAAATTAAATAGATAGAGTAGTTATTGTCATGTTTATATAGTTATTATCATGTTTATTTATTTATGCATTTACTTATGCTTGCTATCATATTTAATTTATATGTATATGAACAACATTGGCAAAACATACTAATGCACACTGAAATTCATGTACTATGATAGTACACAATTCCTCTTTTTAAATGTGTTACATGTTGGTTTTAATCTCCTGGGTTTTGAAACCAGATTTAGAGGACCATGAAGGAGAACCATTTCCGACCGAGAATCTGTACTTCATCGATAAGACAGAGCAATATTATGCGGTGAAGTACCATCCAGAGAATCTTGTATATATTTGTTTATATGTTGGTTTGTCTGGACACTATTTTTCTCTTTTGACTCTTTTGTGTTCATACTTAAAACAGTGTGCCATTTTATATAATGAACTTTTTGTATAAATGAAATCTTTTTAGTTTCAGACATGTTATTTATTCATCTGATTGATGCAGTCGTTACGGTTATTCCAAGATCCTGTGACTGTTGGTTTGTCTAGTGCAACTAATAAGTAACGTCATCCGTTTTGGAAAGCAGCTGAAAAAACGGGGGCATTATAAATACCCTCTTTGGGGAGACTTTAGGGATCAATGATCATCAATCTTTAATAGATCCTTCATCAGATCTTTAATCTTAGAAATCGATCTTTAATAGATCCATTATAGATCTTTGATCCTTTTGATCCTTTGGCAATTCAAGCTACGCGTGAGAGCCTTGAATTCATTGGACTAGTAGTGAAAGAAGATTAGGTCGGTCGTTATCTTCATCGAGTAGAAGATTTCCACATCAGATTGTCAAAAGGAGCTACTTAATATATCTCATCGCCACATAGAGCCCACAATTCATTGTAAAAGAGAGTGATAAACTATAAATCTTCTCGTTTATTTTTCTTTTGTTCTCTTTCATTGTAATTAAGTTGTATTCAATGGAAGGAAGTAAGATTTTTGCGACGAACAAACTGGCGACCATAGTGGTAGACGTCTCTTTTACTGAAAAAGAGATCGTGGCGCAATCTGACATGAAAATGATCGGATTCGTTGTTGATATGCTTGTCGTGGAGATCGACCTGCAAAAGCACAAGGAGTATCTCTCCTCCAAATCAGGTACTCTGACCGAAATGCGGTGTTATCACCGCATGAGCTCCAATACCCATAAATCGGGTGATCGAGAATCCACCATTAAACAGGGACCCGTGGACCCCACGGCTATAGAGCCGTTGTTTGGGCAGAAAACCCTAACAGAGGAAGGTCTTATTGCTGCCGAAGAAGACCTAAGAACTGGCTTGACCAAAACTCAGCTCCGTAATCAAAATCGTCGAGTAAGGAGGAGAGTCCTTAAGGCCCGTAAACGCGAGGCTGAGGAAGTGCCAGAACGCGAGATTACAACTGCACCTCGCAAACTGGCTTGCGTTAATCACAAGACCAGTCAACATGGCATTAAACGCGAACTTATGCCAGCGTGTGATTCTCCATGCGAGGCTACTGTATCTGGATTTAAAACCAAAAAAATTAACACAACCCGCGTAAAATGCGAGGATAACTTTATGACAGAGCCAGCGTGTGATGGAGACTCTCCACGCGAGGCTATTGAATTTCAAAAGAAAACTGAGCTAAGCGTGAATCGAGAAGCTAGAAAAATTTGCGCTAATCGCAAGACCAGTCAACATCGCGTTAAACGTGAAGTTATGCCAGCATGTGATTCTCCACGCGAGGCTACTATTTCTGGATTTAAAACCAGAAAAATTAATACAACCCGCGTAAAATGCGAGGATAACTTTATAACAGAGCAAGCGTGTGATGGAGACTTTCCACGCGAGGTCATTGAAATTCAAAAGAAAACTGAGCCAAGCGTAAATCGCGAAGCCAGTAAAAATTACGTTAATCGCAAAATTTGTTACAATCGCATTAATTGCGAAGATAAGCTCGCATGTGATTTTCCATGCAAACTTATCAGCCTTAAACTTGAGCCAAGCATTAATCGCGAAGCCAAGGATTCTTGCGTTAATCGCAAAGCTAAGCCAGCGTGTGATTTTCAACGAAAAGCTAAGCAAAAATCTGAAGATGAATTTCTTCAGAAATGCCAAGCCAGCGTAAAATGCGAGGCTAGTGTAAAATGCGAAGCTATTGCCTAGCCACGCTTAAATGATCTAAAACGCGAAGTTATTGTCCAGCCTCACGTAAATAATTCAAAACATGAAGCTAACTATCAGCTCCGCGTAAAACAGCCAATTTACAGAATTAAGGATGATAATCAAAATATCGAGCACCATCTCAACTCCATTGGCTCTGGAGAGTTTCAACAGATACCTGGATCTCTCCGACAACCAAGTGGGTCCCAATCCAGGGCAACATTGAAGGTTCTTCATCTCCTAAAGGTTATGATCTCAGAGAATACCTAACAAATAAAAGAAAAATGAATCAAACTCCGTCACACTCAACATGTCATTGCGAACAGATAATATTAGCAGTATTAAATAATTGTTGTTGTATGAAAAAATATCTGTATTTGACAGAATAATGAGTCAGACTGAAATACTCCAAAGAGGAGAAAGAATGATCTGAGATTCAAAATCAAAGAAAAAGAATTGAAGGCGGTGACCTCGAATATGGTCGGCAAAGGAAAAAAGATCATGGAGAAAGAATATGAGTCAGATGCAGACGATGAAGAATCTCATCATTTCACCCAGCTCAAATCAGGTGCTGTCGCTTCTCGAATTTACAAGAAACTTACAAAAGGTTCTTATGATAATGACAGCAACAATTCGGCCATAACTTCCCTACAATCTTGTGCATCCTCCTGACCGCTGAAGTCACACTCGCACGCAGTGGACAAGTCCAACGATATTGATCAGAGGTTTGAAGCACAAGAGCAGATGATTAGAGATCAATAAAAACTATCAAGGATATTAAGATGATGCTCTTGAAGGTAGTTAAGAACACTAAAAAGATAGTCGAAGATAGAGCTAAAACTTCTTCCTCGGAAAGACCACCAAAGAAAGATGAGGAGACACCGGTTAAAACAAACGAAGAAATTAAAAAAGAAATGGCTTACTCAGTGCATGAGGAGGATGACAAATATTCCTTCTATGATTCTCATGAAGAGAAAATCGAAAAACTACAAAGTCAACTTGATGCCCTAATGCACAAAAAGGAGCTAAAGGAATCGGGAGTTTCAAGGCCGTATCCGCTTGAGTGGGATTTCGTCCCCTATCCAGAAAAATACAAACCTCTCATATTGGAGTCATATAATGGGAAGGGGTCTCCAATCCAGCACTTATATTATTTCTTATCACAGGCAGGTCATCTAATGAGAAATAATTCTATAATGACCAAGATATTTTGAGCACCCTACGAGAACCTGCTTTTATATGGTTTATGCAGTTGCTCCCGATGACAATTAATGCTTGGTACGATGTCGAGAAGTAGTTCTTGGCACGTTTGTTTGAGGATGATACCGAAATATCAGTTCATTCCCTCCTTGCAATGAAACAAGGAGAAGAAGAAATAGTTAAGAGTTTCGTTGAATGCTTCAGGGAAAAATCCGTGCATTATCGACAGGATATGACCCAAGAAATCTGGTGGAAACCTGCAAGTATAATTTCAGGACCGGTATACTTATAAGAATGGGAGCTGTAGAGTCAAAGAACTGGAAGAACCTATTAAAGCAGGGAGAGCAAGAGAAAGATATAATTCGCTGGATTGAGAAATCTCGTTGTACGAGAATCTCTATAAATAACAGGCCATATCTACGGAATCCTAAAATTAAAGGGAAGGTTGTGATGGCGTCAATTGCAGATCCAAAACCAAGACCTTAGAATTCGAGAGATGCAGGTCAAAATAGGCCCAGACAGGAGAGAACCTATACTTTTAAAACGGAGCAGACACCCACTATGTTCCATCTCCTCCTCAAAAAGGGTATGCTGAAACTTTCGGAAATGAAAAACCAGAAGACACTAGTAAAACCAATGACCCTAAGGATTGCATGTACTATCGGAACGTCAGGCACCCAACTAAGCATTGCTATCCTCTTAAGAATCAAATTTAGGCATTGATAGAAGCTGGAATTATCATACTTAAAGAGGAACAGAAAAAGTTTCTGCAAATATGATAACTTTGGTGGTAGGAACCAATGAGTTCCCTACTAAAGCGATCTATGTACCAGTAGGGAAATCAATATCGACACCAAGCACGGACAGCCCTCACTTGCAAGTTGGCCCCTTGGGTATGCTCCGAAGCACAACTGCCACCAAGTCATCCTTATTGGCTAGTAGCCGGATTGGGCTGGGGGTGCCAAAAATGTTGATGGTGATAATCATCATGTTGTTTCTGCTACTCTTACTAGCCATTGGAATAGCTAATTGAGTGCTATAAATAAAAAAATTTGTTGGCAAATGATGTTAAAGTGGCGGAAAGAGGAGATCAAATTTCTCGCCAACGCTATCATACTGGAGGTAAAAGTATGAAATCAATTGCCTAATGCTGTCAAAGCGGCGGGAAGAGGAGATCAAGTTTCTCGCCAACCCTATCAAACTGGGGGTAAAAGTATGAAATCAACCATCCAATGTTGTTAAAGCAGCTAAAAGAGAAGATCAAGTTCCTCGCCAATCCTATCATACTGGGGGTCCCAGTAAAAGTATGAAATCAACTATCCAATGTTGTTAAAAGCAAAGAGGAGAGGAAATCAATTCCTTGACAACTCATCATGCTGAGAGGAATAGTATGACTAGCCCAAAATAAACAGCGATTGGTAAATGCACACCAAATCTGTTTACAACTTGGGGTTTGCTAAAAATTCCATGGACCTGTCATGTTAAGCTCTTATCTCTGACAGCAAGATTTGGATTATTACTATCCTTATTATTTTAATATAATAAACTCTGCCATGTTAAGCATTTATCTGTGACAGTAAGGTTTGAATCATTATCATACTGAAATAAACAGCCTCTTGATGGGTGCAGTTTAAGTTACGCGTGAGAGCCTTGAACCTCCTCCATCAAAATTTCAAGCATGTGCGATTAGGCACATCTACCAAATTTCTTGATTTTAAACTAATTACCAAATTGAAGATCCAAAGTATTTCAAAATTTGCTAAGTTAAAAGTCACTTTGAAAACTTTGGAGGGGTCCTGTTGGTGGTGAAAATTTCCAATTAAAGAAAAATACCGCACAGAACGCAGAGCTAACTCCGTAGCTCCGCGTCAGACTAGAAGGTTAACTCCGCGTGAAAAGGTAAAACGTGAAGCTAAAGCCTTAACTCCACATTCAGAGTATTTAACTCCGCGTGAGTAGATTCTTAGAATCTTAAATTGATTGTGATTAAGATTTGGGCTTATCCAATACCCAAATTGAGTCCAATCAGAATTTTAAATTGATTGTGATTGAGATTTGGGTTTATCCAATACCCAAATTGAGTCCAATCAGAATCTAAAATCAAGAGATTTAAATCAAGACTAAGATATTTGATTAGAATCCTTGATGAATGCAAAAAACTTATATTCCTATTCCTATGGAAACCTTCTATTTCTATTCCTATGGAAACTCTCATAACCAACCAAAATCTATAAATACCCTCTTTGAGTAGGGTCTAGGAATCCAATATCATCAATTTTTAATAGATCCATCATCAGATCTTTAATCTTAGAGATCGATCTTTAATAGATCCATCATTGATCTTTGATCCTTTTAATCCTTTGGCAATTCAAGTTACGCGTGAGAGGCTTGAATTCATTGGACCAACAGAGAAAGAAGTTAGAACCGGTCGTTATCTTCATTGAGTAGAAGATTTTCACGTTAGATCGTCAAAAGGAGCTACTTGATAGATTCCATCGACACATAGAGCCCACAATTCATTGTAAAAGAGAGCGATAAACTAGTTTGTTTTTCTTTTATTCTCTTTCATTGTAATTAAGTTGTATTCAATGGAAGAAAGTAAGATTTTTATGATGAACAGTAATACTTGACGAGAGAAATGCTACAAAATTATCCGTTTGTCATTCCGATACCCGCAATAGATGAACTGAAATTCTGAAGTAATTATAAGGATAATTTTAATATTATTAAATTAATAATTTTGGAAGTA